>OZ024764.1:8220325-8305325 GCA_964016885.1 Eledone cirrhosa | reverse complement strand
TATTGTATTTTCACAGTAAAGGCTTTACCTCACATAACATTTACACTACTCTATATATACTATTGTATTTTCACAGTAAAGGCTTTACCTCACATAATATCTCACATAACATTTACATTACTCTATATATACTATTGTATTTTCACAGTAACGGCTTTACCTCACATAATACCTCACATAACATTTACATTACTCTATATATATGTATTTTCACAGTAAAGGCTTTATCTCACATAATATCTCACATAACATTTACATTACTCTATATATACTATTGTATTTTCACAGTAAAGGCTTTACCTCCCATAATATCTCACATAACATTTACATTACTCTATATATACTATTGTATTTCCATAGTAAAGACTTTACCTCACATAATATCTCACATAACATTTACATTACTCTATATATACTATTGTATTTTCACAGTAAAGGCTTTACCGCACATAATATCTCACATAACATTTACATTACTCTATATATACTAGTGTATTGTCACAGTAAAGGCTTTACCTCACATAATACCTCACATAACATTTACATTACTCTATATATACTATTGTATTGTCACAGTAAAGGCTTTACCTCTCATAATACCTCACATAACATTTACATTACTCTATATATACTATTGTATTGTCACAGTAAAGTCTTTACCTCACATAATACCTCACATAACATTTACATTACTCTATATATACTATTGTATTTTCACAGTAAAGGCTTTACCTCACATAATATCTCACATAACATTCACATTACTCTATATATACTATTGTATTGTCACAGTAAGGGCTTTACCTCACATAATATCTCACATAACATTTACATTACTCTATATATACTATTGTATTGTCACAGTAAAGGCTTTACCTCACATAATACCTCACATAACATTTACATTACTCTATATATACTATTGTATTGTCACAGTAAAGGCTTTACCTCACATAATACCTCACATAACATTTACATTACTCTATATATACTATTGTATTGTCACAGTAAAGGCTTTACCTCACATAATATCTCACATAACATTTACATTACTCTATATATACTATTGTATTGTCACAGTAAAGGCTTTACCTCACATAATACCTCACATAATATTTACATTACTCTATATATAGTATTGTATTGTCACAGTAAAGGCTTTACCTCACATAATATCTCACATAACATTTACATTACTCTATATTTACTATTGTATTGTCACATTAAAGGCTTTACCTCACATAATATCTCACATAACATTTACATTACTCTATATATACTATTGTATTTTCACAGTAAAGGCTTTACCTCACATAATATCTCACATAACATTTACATTACTCTATATATACTATTGTATTGTCACATTAAAGGCTTTACCTCACATAATATCTCACATAACATTTACATTACTCTATATATATATACTATTGTATTGTCACATTAAAGGCTTTACCTCACATAATATCTCACATAACATTTACATTACTCTATATATACTATTGTATTGTCACAGTAAAGGCTTTACCTCACATAACATTTACATTACTCTATATATACTATTGTATTGTCACATTAAAGGCTTTACCTCACATAATATCTCACATAACATTTACATTACTCTATATATACTATTGTATTTTCACAGTAAAAGCTTTACCTCACATAATATCTCACATAACATTTACATTATTCTATATATACTATTGTATTTTCACAGTAAAGGCTTTACTTCACATAACATTTACATTACTCTATATATACTATTGTATTGTCACAGTAAAGGCTTTACCTCACATAATATCTCACATAACATTTACATTATTCTATATATACTATTGTATTTTCACAGTAAAGTCTTTACCTCACATAATATCTCACATAACATTTACATTACTCTATATATGCTATTGTATTTTCACAGTAGAGGCTTTACCTCACATAATATCTCACATAACATTTACATTATTCTATATATACTATTTTATTTTCACTGTAAAAGCTTTACCTCACATAATATTGAATCTACAAGATTTTGATGCTATTATTTTGAGAACAATACCATAACATCAGTATGTACAGCTAGTTAAGCTGGTTTGAACAGATAGAAGTGAGTATTCTGGCCAGATACAGCCGGTCTAAATGCTAAAGCAGTTGTGGGCAACCTGCGACCCGTGGATATTTCTGAATGGCTCCCCTAAGTCACCTAAGTAAAATCTTTCTGATATTTTTATCCCAACTTTTCAGTCGTAATTTATCTTTCTGTCATTTTTACGATCGAGGAAAACATATAGGAATTCTGAAGAAACAAATCAAAACAACCTGAGTTACCTGCCCTTTTTTTAATGTGGGCACAAATGAAAATTAGCTTTTGTGGCCCACCTGATGATGAACCATATCTCATGCGGCTCACTTCTCAAAAAAGGTTGCCCATGCCCGGTCTAAAGTGTTAACATCAGTATGAGCGGCCAGTTATGGCTGGTTTGAACAGAAAGAGGTGAGAGAATTCTAGCTAGATATGGTCGGTTTAAATGCTAAAGGGTTAACATCAGTATGAGCGGCCAGTTATGGCTGGTTTGAACAGAAAGAGGTGAGAGAATTCTAGCCAGATATGGCTGGTTTAAATGCTAAAGGGTTAACATCAGTATGAGCGGCCAGTTATGGCTGGTTTGAACAGAAAGAGGTGAGAGAATTCTGGCCGGTTTAAATACTAAAGGGTTAACATCAGTATAAGCGGCTGGTTTGAACAGAAAGAGGTGAGAGAATTCTAGCCAGATATGGCCGGTTTAAATGCTAAAGGGTTAATGTTTTGCTTGAAGTAAATTATTCTATAATTTGTATCATCATTTCATTATCATTTCATTTTACGTCCGCTTTTCCCTGCTTGCAAGGGTGGGATGGGAACTGATTCTGGCTTGATTTCTACAGCTGGATGCCCTTCCTAACACCAACCTCATTTACAGTGAGTGCTGGGTGCTTTTTTTCCGTGGCGCCTACACGTCCACTTTACAGTGTGGGCTGGGTGCTTTTTTGCCGTGGCACCTCCACGACCACTTTGTAGTGGAACGATAGGGAACCCAGCCCTATCATCTCGTTTCTACAGCTGAGTAAACTGTAGCAATGTGAAATAAAGTGCCTTGCTCAAGGAAACAACACATCACCCGGTCTGAGAATTGAATTCACAACCTTTCGATTGCAAGGCCAATGCTCTAACCACTAAGCCATGTGCCTCCATTGTATATACTAATAAAAAGATCAAATGTCGGGCGCGTGAGATCATATATCTTCATAAATAGTTCCACACTGTAAATGTGGTTGGTGCTAGGAAGGGCATCCAGCTGTAAAATACCCGGCCAAATTTACTGCCCTCATTAGAGCGAGGTACGGTGTGGCCAACTCTGGCCTGACTTGTCTCCCAACATGGATGACCTGTCTAACCCATGCAATGGACCCTAAATGGTGATGATAATGTCTACATCAAGACTTAACAGTGTAGTAAATATATAGTTTCCAACACTTGGCTGGGGACCAGTATCGCAGTGAAACATTAATTGGGAGGAGGGGGGGATGATTATGCCAGACATGAGAGTACGGGGGTCAGCTGAAAAGGTCATAGACTGACTAGGATACTTTCATGGAATGATAAAATGAAAAACTGGGTATAAGAGAAATCTGTGTGCAGGAGAGAAGACTGCACTGGTATAGACATGTGATGTGTATGGCAGATCATTAGTAGGTGAAGAATTGCCAGGAGTTCCCAGTGGAAGGAAGCTGCTGTAGAGGAAGACCTGGGCAGAGAAAACTGGATATAAGAGGAATCAGATGTAGCGTGCAGGAGAGAAGACTGCACTGGTATAGACATGTGATGTGTATGGCTGATCATTAGTAGGTGAAGAATTGCCAGGAGTTCCCAGTGGAAGGAAGACTAGGGCAGAGAGAAAAATTAGGTATAAGAGGAATCAGATGTAGTGTGCAGGAGAGAAGACTGCACTGGTATAGACATGTGATGTGTAAGGATGGTGATTGGTAGGTGGAAAAGTGTCAAGAAATCCCAGTGGAAGGAAGCTGCTGTAGAGGAAGACCATCGTAGAAATGATGGGAGCTGATTTCAAAAGACTGAACCTCCACATATGATGAAAGGAAGCTACTAAACACTGACCTTGCCGACATTGATTTCATGCTTGTTCTTTCTTTCTTTCTTTCTTATATGACTGCTCCAGCTAGGGCAGTACCTATTTACATCCATGAAGTCATGAAAGATTCTGAGTTGTACCTCCAGGAATATAAACCTCCACAAAGGGTGAGTTCATGTTATTGTTTACCCCCCCCCCCTCTCCCCCCTCTCTCTCTCTCTCTCTCTCTCTCTCTCTCTCTCTCTCTCTCTCTATATATATATATATATATACAAGGTGTGGACGATATTTGTTTGCAATTTTCAACTGCTAATTTTATGCAAAATTTTTTTACTTCCGTTGTCACTCTTGTCTTCATAAAAACAGTGACTATATTTCCATTATTTATCTTCAGAATAATTGATTATGAATAATTTTGAACCTCCAAATTTGTGGAAGAGACACGGAGTTCTTCTTAGAATCCGCGCCGGGAGGACAAATAAGGAAATTTCAGACTTTATCAGCGTCAGAAGGAGAATGGTGGAAAAGGTCAGAAAGGAATTGGAAGATTCAGGATTCGACTACGAAGCAACATCAGAGAGGAAAACACATGATCAACGATCTGACGCCTTTAGAACGCCCGAGTTTGTCGCTGAAGTTCAGGATATCATCAACAATGAACCTAGCAAGTCTATGCGTGCCATTTCAAGGGAGAAAGGCGTGGGTTAAAAGCTCATTAGGTTGGTGGTACATGAAGACATTTGCTACGATTCATACAAGACAAGGAAAGGACAATTTCTGTCAAAGGCAATGCAAGAAAAGTGACTGAAGCACGCAAAAAAGCTCGTCAACAAGTTGAAACACCCACTGGAGCCAGACATGCTGTGGTTTTTCTCCGACGAGAAAAACTTCTGCCAAGACTAGAAGATCAACTCCCAGAACAACAGGTGGCTCACTGTCTCATCCAAAGACGTGCCCAGAGTAATGCAGACAAAGTTTCCAGCGACAACATTGGTGTTAGGTGTCGTCAGCAGTCAAGGTGATGTCATGCCACCTCACTTCTTCTCAGAGGGCCTGAAGCTGAACACCGATGGCTACATCCGCGTTCTGAGTGAGGTAGTAAAGCCCTGAATTGACCAGGTAGCTCGTACGTGTGGCAGCAAGACTCAGCCTCCTGCCATACCAGCCGAAAGACCTCACCTGACGTCTGGCCTTCCAGCTCACCTGACCCCTCAACTTCTTTGTGTGGGGCGCAGTGGAACGAGGCACCAACAGATCTAGCTGCAATACGAAAGACGATCTGAAAGCTAAGTCGGGGTGGACAGTGACAAAGGCCTGTAGCCCGTTCCGAGACCGTCATCAAAGCCAATGGCGGATTATTGATTACATAAGAGAGTGTAACACAGTCTTCGTTCAATTTTTGTGTTTATTGTCAATTATTTGATGTATTTGATTTTATTTGATGTATCTACACTTGGAATTCGCATCATCAGTCTGGAACCCCTATCTTGCTCGGAACATTGACCTCCTGGAAACTGTTCAGAGACGTGCAACCAAGCGCATACCCTCCATCAGACACCTACCTTACTCTGAACGCCTTGCTTCCCTGGGCATGGATTCATTGAAGCTCCGACGTCTGGCAATGGACTTGGTGAATACCCACAAAGTTTTTAACCATCTCGCCAACTGCAACCCTGAGCGCCTCTTTGATCTCCATGTGTCTAACACACGTGGACATGCCTACAAGATAAGAAAACAGCACAGCTCCCATGACTTTCGCACACATTTTTTCACGCTCAGAGTTGCTGAAGCATGGAACAAACTGCCTGCGTCAATTGTTAGCTGCCGAGACACTGCATCCTTTAAGACACTCATGCTTCCCAAAATACGCCAAAACTACACCTGATGTACCCCTTCCATACACATGCACACGCGTGTATCATGACTCGTGCACTGTTCATTTTACTGATGTTTGTGCATTGCCCTATGTACTGTACATGCACTTTTTTGATGAGTTGTGGTGCACCTGGGCACTGTGCACAATATTTCGTTATTGTTATTATATCATGACTCATACACTGTTTATTTTCCTGACATTTGTACATTATTCTATGTACTATACATGCACCTTTGATGAGTTGTAGTGCACCTGAGCACTGTACACAATAATTTCATTATTATTATTATTATTATATATACTTGCGTATAATATCAATATACACACTACACACACTACTAAACGTAATGAAGGAGTAGCCATTCGTCCTTGTTTTATTATATATAATATGTAAATGTATATGTGTATGTATAATAATAAAATAATAATAAGCAAAATTATGTAGAGTGCTCGGGTGCACTACAACTCATCAAAGGTGCATGTATAGTACATAGAATAATTGTTTCTACATTTGGCACAAGGCCAGCAATTACCCAGTACATTACTGGTACTTTATTTTATCAACGCCGTAAGGATGAAAGGCAAAGTTAACCTCGGTGGGATTTGAACTCAGCCTGTAAAGGGACGTAACTATGCTAGAAAGCATGGCGTCCGACCCTTTACCGATACTGCCAATCCACCACCCTTACATAGAATAATGTAGAAATATCAGGAAAGTGAACAGTGTATGCAACAGTCATGTTATACACACAGATACATGTGTGCATGTGTATGGAGGGAGAATATCAGGTGTAGTGTTGGTGAATTTAGGGAAGCATGGAAGTTTTGAAGGATGCAGTGTCCTGACAGCTAACATCTGATATATATATATAGATAGATCTGGTGAGATGTGGAGATCCTAGGGAGAAGACGTGGATGCGTGCAAAAGGTGAGATAGCAGGCAAACATCTTAGCTATAAGCTTCTCTGGGTAGTAAATGATGGTGGGTTAGGTGGGGTAGGTATTTTAATGCCCGAGAAGTGGACTGACAAGACAATAGAGGTAGTTAGAGTCAGTAGTAGAATCATTAAGATTAGATTAGTTGTAGGCAAGAGACTGGTGACAATCATCTCTACCTATGCTCCCCAAGCAGGCCTAGGTAAAGAAGAGAAGGACTCTTTAACGAGCAAATTCTAGAGAAAAGATATGTGGATGTGTGCTGCATACAAGAGGTGAGATGGAGAAGTGCCCCAACAAGGATAATTGCAGGCAAACATCTTAGCTATAATCTTCTCTGGGCAGGAAATGATGATGTGTTAGGTAGGGTAGGCATTTTACTGGCCAAGAAGTGGAGTGACAAGACAGTAGAGGTAGTTAGAGTCAGTAATAGAATAATTAAGATTAGATTAGTTGCAGGCAAGAGACTGCTGACAATTATCTCTACCTATGCTCCCCAGGTGAGCCTAGGTAAAGAAGAGAAGGAACGCTTTAACGAGCAACTTCTAGAGACAACCATAATGACAGAGGACAGAGACCTAGTCATACTAGCAGGGGACTTTAATGGTCACGTTGGACAGCTCCAGGATGGATACACTGGGGTACATGGTGGTCATGGTTATGGCTCAAGAAACGGAGTGAGGCTTCTTGAATGTTGGCGATGCAAGTGATCTAACCATTTGCAACACTAACTTCAGGAAACCTGCCAATCACCTAATAAGCTACCAACCAGGTGAGACCATAAGCCAGATTGACTTGTTGCTAGTAAGGCAACAAGACAGATAGATGGTTTTGAATACTAAGGTATACCCTGGGGAAGAATGTACTCCCCCAACACTGGTTAGTCGTTAGTGACATCTCAATATGAAGAATGAGAACCACAGGAATGTATCGTAAAGGAAGGTCTGGAAGCTAAAAGACCTTTCACTTAAATATAAATTTATGAAAGCCCTTCAAGATGTGTATGATGAGAAAGACAACGAATTAGAATTGTATGATATAGAGGATAACTGGAAGTACTTGTGTGACAACTTACAGCAAGCAACTGTCTATCTGTCTATCTTTCTGTCTGTCTATCTATCTATCTACCTATCTATAGTCGCGGGTGGGACCAATCCAGTTGACCACCGATTCCATTGTCATGATCAAACCGCCACCCTCCTTCAAAAACAAAGGAGAGGCAGTTTTCCTCTGTGTGATAGCTATGGCGAAAGAGGTTGTATGGTGGACAAGGTTAAAAGGGCTGAGGTCAGACACCTTTCTCTTCGGCCAACAACTGATTCTGTTTTTCAAATACCACTTTGGAAGAAGAGTCAGGATGGAGGGAGAGGTGCTGTACCCCAGCAAGTTTTATGAAAGGTGGGTGAAAGTGGCGAGAATGGCCCGAGTGAATGGGCCTTCTCTCTATATCAGCCTGTAGGTTGAGGAAAAAGAGGAAGAGAGGAAAGGGGTACAAACTCTTCGTACTCCTGGAGTTGAGGTTTGTACATTTTTTCGGGGTGTGTACAACCCCTGTGTAACGCCTCCCCCCTATTGGGGATTTCAATTGTTATTTGTTATTGTATTAATAGTTTTATTTTCATATACCTGTATGTAAACTCCCCATTTGTATTTGTCCCCTTCTTTTGTGCCCTTGTGGCTAATAAAGAAATTTATCTATCTATCTATATGTCTATATATCTATCTGTCTATCTAGAGTGTAGAACTGGAGACCAGAATCCAAAGACTAAAGAAAGAAGCTGATGACAGAGAGTATAGGCAGATGACACGGAATGTCCACAGAACTGTAAGTAGCTCACACTTCCAGTCCCTTGGTGTCTCAATAGCATACACCCAGTACACTCTGTAAAGTGGTAGTGTTGGTGTTATGGTAAAATACACCCAGTACACTCTGTAAAGTGGTAGTGTTGGTGTTATGGTAAAATACACCCAGTACACTGTAAAGTGGTAGTGTTGGTGTTATGGTAAAATACACCCAGTACTCTCTGTAAAGAGGTAGTGCTGGTGTTATGGTAAAATACACCCAGTACACTCTGTAAAGTGGTAGTGTTGGTGTTATGGTAAGATACACCCAGTACACTCTGTAAAGTGGTAGTGTTGGTGTTATGGTAAAATACACCCAGTACACTCTGTAAAGTGGTAGTGTTGGTGTTATGGTAAAATACACCCAGTACACTCTGTAAAGTGGTAGAGTTGGTGTTATGGTAAAATACACCCAGTACACTCTGTAAAGTGGTAGTGTTGGTGTTATGGTAAAATACACTCAGTACACTCTGTAAAGTGGTAGTGTTGGTGTCATGATAAAATACACCAAGTACACTCTGTAAAGTGGTAGTGCTGGTGTCATGGCAAAAGTGCTCAGTCCACTCTGTAATGTGGTCAGTTTTAGGCAGGGCATCCAGCTGTAGAAACCAAATCAGAAAGAGATATGTATGAGCAAGATACGGTCACCTGACCTGCCTTGCTTCACAATGGGACATCTCGTCTGACCCATGCTAATGTAAAATGGACATTAAATGGTTATTTCTAACTGTCTCTGTATTTGTTTCCTTTCAGAAAAAGATCGTGGACGGGAATATTGGCAAGGAATGTAAGTATTTTAATCTGATTATAGTTTTGTGTGAAGATACTATAAACATTTGAATTAACAAAGATATGAAACCACATTAGTGGAACATTCTAAAGTACGAAACAACACTATGACTACATCATATTAAATATTAAAGTCTTTACTGTAATACTGTAAATTTTCACAACAATCTGTCCACCAGGAAAGATACTATAAACATTTAGTACAAAACAACACTATGACTACAACACATTAAATATTAAAGTCTTTACTGTAATACTGTAAATGTTCATAACAATCTGTCCACCAGGAAAGATACTATAAACATTTAGTACAAAACAACACTGACTACATCACATTAAATATTAAAGTCTTTACTGTAATACTGTAAATTTTCACAACAATCTGTCCACCAGTAAAGATACTATAAACATTTAGTACAGAACAACACTATGACTACATCACATTAAATATTAAAGTCTTTACTGTAATACTGTAAATGTTCACAACAATCTGTCCACCAGTAAAGATACTATAAACATTTAGTACAAAACAACACTATGACTACATCACATTAAATATTAAAGTCTTTACTGTAATACTGTAAATGTTCACAACAATCTGTCCACCAGTAAAGATACTATAAACATTTAGTACAAAACAACACTCTGACTACATCACATTAAATATTTAAAGTCTTTACTGTAATACTGTAAATTTTCAGAACAATCTGTCCACCAGGAAAGATACTATAAACATTTAGTACAAAACAACACTATGACTACATCACATTAAATATTAAAGTCTTTACTGTAATACTGTAAATGTTCACAACAATCTGTCCACCAGTAAAGATACTATAAACATTTAGTACAAAACAACACTCTGACTACATCACATTAAATATTTAAAGTCTTTACTGTAATACTGTAAATTTTCAGAACAATCTGTCCACCAGGAAAGATACTAACAAGATACTAACAATCTTTCCTGGTGGACAGATACTATAAACATTTAGTACAGAACAACACTACATCACATTAACCCTTTAGCATTCAAACTGGCTGTGTCTGGCCAGAATTCTCTCACCTCGTTCTGTTCAAACTGGCTGTAGCTGGTCACTCATATTTATATTTAACCCTTTAGCATTCAAACCGGTTGTATCTGACCAGAATTCTCTCACCTCTGTCTGTTCAAACTGGCTGTAACTGGTCACTCATATTTATATTTAACCCTTTAGCATTCAAACCGGTTGTATCTGACTAGAATTCTCTCACCTCTGTCTGTTCAAACTGGCTGTAACTGGTCACTCATATTTATATTTAACCCTTTAGCATTCAAACCGGTTGTATCTGACCAGAATTCTCTCACCTCTGTCTGTTCAAACTGGCTGTAACTGGTCACTCATATTTATATTTAACCCTTTAACATTCAAACCGGTTGTATCTGACCAGAATTCTCTCACCTCTGTCTGTTCAAACTGGCTGTAGCTGGCCACTCATATTTATATTTAACCCTTTAGCATTCAAACCGGTTGTATCTGACCAGAATTCTCTCACCTCTGTCTGTTCAAACTGGCTGTAACTGGTCACTCATATTTATATTTAACCCTTTAGCATTCAAACCGGTTGTATCTGACCAGAATTCTCTCACCTCTGTCTGTTCAAACTGGCTGTAACTGGTCACTCATATTTATATTTAACCCTTTAGCATTCAAACCGGTTGTATCTGACCAGAATTCTCTCACCTCTGTCTGTTCAAACTGGCTGTAACTGGTCACTCATATTTATATTTAACCCTTTAGCATTCAAACCGGTTGTATCTGACCAGAATTCTCTCACCTCTGTCTGTTCAAACTGGCTGTAACTGGTCACTCATATTTATATTTAACCCTTTAGCATTCAAACCGGTTGTATCTGACCAGAATTCTCTCACCTCTGTCTGTTCAAACTGGCTGTAACTGGTCACTCATATTTATATTTAACCCTTTAGCATTCAAACCGGTTGTATCTGACCAGAATTCTCTCACCTCTGTCTGTTCAAACTGGCTGTAGCTGGCCACTCATATTTATATTTAACCCTTTAGCATTCAAACCGGCTGTATCTGGCCAGAATTCTCAGGCCAGATACAACCGGTTTGAATGCTAACAGGTTAATAAAGTTATTACCAATTCTAAATGAGGACTGTCCTTCCACGCAACCTATATATCCTCTCTTGTCTTCATATTTCAGTAAAAGCCATGAATTTACAGATAATAGCTGTGGTGAATTTTGTCCTGACAGTCGGAGGGGCATTTGCCTTCGGATACAAAGCTACGGAAGCTTCTATGGAGGTCCCCGATATGGCCATTGTAAGTTACAGTGTTCTTGTTAGCTTCCCTTATATTTCTAGTCAGAAATGTGTGTGTCCTAATGTAGGGGACTATAATAAGGGTTGATAGATGAATGGATCAGTGAATAACATCCCTGACCTCGTTTGTTTACTGAGTTGGGGTGATGGGAGAGCTCGTTAGAGTGGTGGAGATGGGAGAGCTTGTTAGAGTGGAGCTTGTTAGGGTGGTGGAGATGGTTGGGATGGGAGAGCTCGTTAGAGTGGAGCTTGTTAGGGTGGTGGGGATCGTTGGTATGGGAGAGCCCATTAGAGTGGAGATGGTTGGGATGGGAGAGCTTGTTAGGGTGGTGGAGATGGTTGGGATGGGAGAGCTCGTTAGAGTGGAGCTTGTTAGGGTGGTGGAGATGGTTGCGATGGGAGAGCTCGTTAGGGTGGTGGAGATGGTTGGGATGGGAGAGCTCGTTAGAGTGGAGGAGATGGTTGGGATGGGAGAGCTCGTTAGAGTGGAGGAGATCGTTGGGATGGGAGAGCTCGTTAGAGTGGAGATCGTTGGGATGGGAGAGCTCGTTAGAGTGGAGATCATTGGGATGGGAGAGCTCGTTAGAGTGGAGTTTGTTAGGGTGGTGGAGCTCGTTGGGATGGGAGAGCTCGTTAGAGTGGAGTTTGTTAGGGTGGTGGAGCTCGTTGGGATGGGAGAGCTCGTTAGAGTGGAGTTTGTTAGGGTGGTGGAGCTCGTTGGGATGGGAGAGCTCATTAGAGTGGAGCTTGTTAGGGTGGTGGAGATCATTGGGATGGGAGAGCTCATTAGAGTGGAGATCGTTGGGATGGGAGAGCTCGTTAGAGTGGAGGAGATCGTTGGGATGGGAGAGCTCGTTAGAGTGGAGCTTATTAGGGTGGTGGAGATGGGAGAGCTCGTTAGGGTGGTGGAGATCGTTGGGATGGGAAAGCTCGTTAGAGTGGTGGAGATTGTTGGGATGGGAGAGCTCGTTAGAGTGGAGCTTGTTTTTCACCTAATGCAGGCCTTGGGCCATAAAAAAGTTGGATTTTCTTTGCTCACGGTATGAAGAAGAGACTGACTAATACATAGTTACAATTTCAAAGAAATCGGTCTAACGTAACCCCTCAAAAAAACCCCCAAAAGCTGAAAAAACGCAGAGTTTTAAAATATATAAAACTGAGGATGTCTGCCTGTGTGTGTCTGTGAGTTTGAATCCCTAAAACTTGAGAAGTACCCAACCGATTTTTTTTCAAACTTTACATGTGTATTACTTATGTTTCAGGGAGTGTTATGCACATAAAAAATTTTCTTTTTGTATCTCCTAGGGTCCGCATTAGGTGAAAAACTGTTTTGTTAAAGATTTTTAGGGGGTTTTGAGGGGTTATGTCAGACCGATTGCCTTGAAATTGTAACTATGTATTAGTCAGTCTCTTCTTCATACCATGAGCAAAGAAAATCCAACTTTCTTATGGCCTAGGGGCCGCATTAGGGGAAAAACTTCATTTTTTCAGCTTTTTAGGGGTTTTTGAGGTGTTACGACTAGCCGATTTTCCCGAAATTTAAAGGCATATTATGCACATAAAAAAAAATTCATTTTCATGATCCCATAGGGCCCGCATTAGGTGAAAACCTGCATTTTTCCTGCTTCATCGAGAGAAATGTTAAAGATTATCCAACCATCAGAGTATTCAGTTTATTTTCTTTACATATTGTCCAGGCATGCAGTTTTTAGGTCTATTGGCGGCCCGCGTTCCAAAATACCCTGTCCCGTACAACGTCGGGTACCACTGCTGGTATAGATTATAACAATATGACCCTCCCCAAGTATAACAATATATATATATGTCACGTGATGCGCATGAAAGACGACAGCTGTATAACAAAGTGCAGGGCAATAAAGATAGACGGTAGCTACGGAGTAGGCAGACCCAGGAAAACCTGGGACGACATGATAAATTCTGACCTCACACACTTACACCTCTCCAAGACAATGTCACTGGACCGAGACCTTTGGCTGTACTCAGTAATAGAGAAGACCCGCCTTACCTAAATACAAAGTAAAACCTACTACAGTCAGTAGGCATCTCTAACAAAATACACCCCCGTCCCACCGCCCCCACCCCATCCACACCGCCCCTTTCAATGTAAAGTTATGTTGGTACCACAACATTCAGGCCGAAACAAATGAGATCGTGTAGGTGTCATGACAAAAAACACACAGTCCACGGTGTAATGTGACCGTGTAGGCAACACGGTAAAAACCTCCCAGCCCCACACTGTAAATGTGGTTGGTGTTAGGAAGGGCATCCAGCCGTAGAAAACCCGCCAGACAGTCCACGCTGTAATGTGGCCGTGTAGGTAACACGGTAAAAACCTCCCAGACCCACACTGTAAATGTGGTTGGTGTTAGGAAGGGCATCCAGCTGTAGAAAACCCGCCAGACAGTCCACGCTGTAATGTGGCCGTGTAGGTAACACGGTAAAAACCTCCCAGCCCCACACTGTAAACGTGGTTGGTGTTAGGAAGGGCATCCAGCTGTAGAAAACCCGCCAGACAGTCCACGCTGTAATGTGGCCGTGTAGGCAACACGGTAAAAACCTCCCAACCCCACACTGTAAATGTGGTTGGTGTTAGGAAGGGCATCCAGCTGTAGAAAACCCGCCAGACAGTCCTATGCGAGCAAGACAACCACTCTTGCCTCAAGTGGGAAAACCCCCGTCCAAACCCATGCAAGCGTGAAACATGGACGTTAAACATTGATGATGATGATGATGATATATGATATTAATATGTTTTCTATATTTTCTGTATATTTCAGCAAATGCTTGTAGGATTCGTTCTGGGCACTGTGGTGTTTTTTGCAGACCTTTATTTCCTGGTAAAGCGGACCATGTGATGACTCAGCAGCATCAGCATCATCATCATTATTATTATTACTACTACGACCAGAATCGGTAGAGTGTCAGACAACATGGTTTGTGGCATAGAGTTATGATCTGTGTTCAAATCCTGCTGAGGTGAGCTTTGCCTTTCATCCTTCTGGGGTCGGTATATTAAAGTACCAGTGACACACTGGGGTGGATTTAATCAACTTTCTCTTTTCCCATCTAAACGTTGTTCTTGTGCCTAAATCAGAAACCATAATTATTTATCATCATCATCATCATCATACGTCTGCTTTTTCCCTGCTTGCAAGGGTGGGACGAGTCCTATTCAGCACAGCATCTCTCCACTTGTCACCGTCCTTTGTCATCTCCTCTGTGAGCTTCAGCAATCTGAGGTCAGCTCTCACCTCCTCCGCCCATGTTTTTCGTGGTCTTCCTCTACTGAGTCTTCCTTCTACTGGGATCTCTTGGCACTTCTTTACCCAGCGTCATCCTCCATGCACATCACATGTCCATACCATCTCAGTCTTCTCTCCCACACACAACAACTTATCCCTCTTATACACAGTTTCTCTCTCAACACATCACATGTCCATACCATCTCAGTCTTCTCTCCCACACACTACAACTTATCCCTCTTATACACAGTTTCTCTCTCAACACATCACATGTCCATACCATCTCAGTCTTCTCTCCCACCCACCACAACTTATTCCTCTTATACACAGTTTCTCTCTCAACACATCACATGTCCATACCATCTCAGTCTTCTCTCCCACACACCACAACCTATCCCTCTTATACACAGTTTCTCTCTCAACACATCACATGTCCATACCATCTCAGTCTTCTCTCCCACACACTACAACTTATCCCTCTTATACACAGTTTCTCTCTCAACACATCACATGTCCATACCATCTCAGTCTTCTCTCCCACACACCACAACTTATTCCTCTTATACACAGTTTCTCTCTCAACACATCACATGTCCATACCATCTCAGTTTTCTCTCCAAAACACTACAACTTATCCCTCTTATACACAGTTTCTCTCTCAACTCATCACATGTCCATACCATCTCAGTCTTCTCTCCCACACACCACAACTTATCCCTCTTATACACAGTTTCTCTCTCAACACATCACATGTCCATACCATCTCAGTTTTCTCTCCAAAACACTACAACTTATCCCTCTTATACACAGTTTCTCTCTCAACTCATCACATGTCCATACCATCTCAGTCTTCTCTCCCACACACCACAACTTATCCCTCTTATACACAGTTTCTCTCTCAACACATCACATGTCCATACCATCTCAGTCTTGTCTCCCACACACCACAAAATATCCCTCTTATACACAGTTTTTCTCTCAATTCATCACATGTCCATACCATCTCAGTCTTCTCTCCCACACACCACAACTTATCCCTCTTATACACAGTTTCTCACTAAACACACCACATGTCCATACCATCTCAGTCTTCTCTCCCACACACCACAACTTATCCCTCTTATACACAGTTTCTCTCTCAACACATCACATGTCCATACCATCTCAGCCTTCTCTCCCACACACCACAACTTATCCCCCTTATACACAGTTTCTCTCTTAACACATCACATGTCCATACCATCTCAGTCTTCTCTCCCGCACACTACAACTTATCCCTCTTATACACAGTTTCTCTCTCAACACATCACATGTCCATACCATCTCAGTCTTCTCTCCCACACACCACAACTTATCCCTCTTATACACAGTTTCTCTCTCAACACATCACATGTCCATACCATCTCAGTCTTCTCTCCCGCACACTACAACTTATCCCTCTTATACACAGTTTCTCTCTCAACACATCACATGTCCATACCATCTCAGTCTTCTCTCCCACACACTACAACTTATCCCTCTTATACCCAGTTTCTCTCTCAACACATCACATGTCCATACCATCTCAATCTTCTCTCCCACACACTACAACTTATCCCTCTTATACACAGTTTCTCTCTCAACGCATCACATGTCCATACCAACGCAGTCTCCTCTCTCACACACCACAACTTATCCCTCTTATACCCAGTTTCTCTCTCAACACATCACATGTCCATACCATCTCAGTCTTCTCTCCCACACACCACAACCTATCCCTCTTATACACAGTTTCTCTCTCAACACATCACATGTCCATACCATCTCAGTTTTCTCTCCAAAACACTACAACTTATCCCTCTTATACACAGTTTTTCTCTCAATTCATCACATGTCCATACCATCTCAGTCTTCTCTCCCACACACCACAACTTATCCCTCTTATACACAGTTTCTCTCTAAACACACCACATGTCCATACCATCTCAGTCTTCTCTCCCACACACCACAACTTATCCCTCTTATACACAGTTTCTCTCTCAACACATCACATGTCCATACCATCTCAGCCTTCTCTCCCACACACCACAACTTATCCCCCTTATACACAGTTTCTCTCTCAACACATCACATGTCCATACCATCTCAGTCTTCTCTCCCGCACACTACAACTTATCCCTCTTATACACAGTTTCTCTCTCAACACATCACATGTCCATACCATCTCAGTCTTCTCTCCCGCACACTACAACTTATCCCTCTTATACAGTTTCTCTCTCAACACACCACATGTCCATACCATCTCAGTCTTCTCTCCCACACACCACAACTTATCCCTCTTATACACAGTTTCTCTCTCAACACATCACATGTCCATACCATCTCGGTCTTCTCTCCCACACACCACAACTTATCGCTCTTATACCCAGTTTCTCTCTCAACACACCACATGTCCATACCATCTCGGTCTTCTCTCCCACACACCACAACTTATCGCTCTTATACCCAGTTTCTCTCTCAACACACCACATGTCCATACCATCTCAGCCTTCTCTCCCACACACTACAACTTATCCCTCTTATACCCAGTTTCTCTCTCAACACATCACATGTCCATACCATCTCAGTCTTCTCTCCCACACACTACAACTTATCCCTCTTATACACAGTTTCTCTCTCAACACATCACATGTCCATACCAACGCAGTCTCCTCTCTCACACACCACAAGTTATCCCTCTTATACACAGTTTCTTTCTCAACACATCACATGTCCATACCATCTCAGTCTTATCTCCCACACACAACAACTTATCCCTCTTATACACAGTTTCTCTCTCAACACATCACATGTCCATACCATCTCAGTCTTCTCTCCCACACACTACAACTTATCCCTCTTATAGACAGTTTCTCTCTCAACACATCACATGTCCATACCATCTCAGTCTTCTCTCCCGCACACTACAACTTATCCCTCTTATACACAGTTTCTCTCTCAACACATCACATGTCCATACCATCTCAGTCTTCTCTCCCACACACCACAACTTATCCCTCTTATACACAGTTTCTCTCTCAACACATCACATGTCCATACCATCTCAGTCTTCTCTCCCGCACACTACAACTTATCCCTCTTATACACAGTTTCTCTCTCAACACACCACATGTCCATACCAACGCAGTCTCCTCTCTCACACACCACAAGTTAGCCCTCTTATACACAGTTTCTTTCTCAACACATCACATGTCCATACCATCTCAGTCTTATCTCCCACACACAACAACTTATCCCTCTTATACACAGTTTCTCTCTCAACGCATCACATGTCCATACCAACGCAGTCTCCTCTCTCACACACCACAACTTATCCCTCTTATACCCAGTTTCTCTCTCAACACATCACATGTCCATACCATCTCAGTCTTCTCTCCCACACACCACAACCTATCCCTCTTATACACAGTTTCTCTCTCAACACATCACATGTCCATACCATCTCAGTTTTCTCTCCAAAACACTACAACTTATCCCTCTTATACACAGTTTTTCTCTCAATTCATCACATGTCCATACCATCTCAGTCTTCTCTCCCACACACCACAACTTATCCCTCTTATACACAGTTTCTCTCTAAACACACCACATGTCCATACCATCTCAGTCTTCTCTCCCACACACCACAACTTATCCCTCTTATACACAGTTTCTCTCTCAACACATCACATGTCCATACCATCTCAGCCTTCTCTCCCACACACCACAACTTATCCCCCTTATACACAGTTTCTCTCTCAACACATCACATGTCCATACCATCTCAGTCTTCTCTCCCGCACACTACAACTTATCCCTCTTATACACAGTTTCTCTCTCAACACATCACATGTCCATACCATCTCAGTCTTCTCTCCCGCACACTACAACTTATCCCTCTTATACAGTTTCTCTCTCAACACACCACATGTCCATACCATCTCAGTCTTCTCTCCCACACACCACAACTTATCCCTCTTATACACAGTTTCTCTCTCAACACATCACATGTCCATACCATCTCGGTCTTCTCTCCCACACACCACAACTTATCGCTCTTATACCCAGTTTCTCTCTCAACACACCACATGTCCATACCATCTCGGTCTTCTCTCCCACACACCACAACTTATCGCTCTTATACCCAGTTTCTCTCTCAACACACCACATGTCCATACCATCTCAGCCTTCTCTCCCACACACTACAACTTATCCCTCTTATACCCAGTTTCTCTCTCAACACATCACATGTCCATACCATCTCAGTCTTCTCTCCCACACACTACAACTTATCCCTCTTATACACAGTTTCTCTCTCAACACATCACATGTCCATACCAACGCAGTCTCCTCTCTCACACACCACAAGTTATCCCTCTTATACACAGTTTCTTTCTCAACACATCACATGTCCATACCATCTCAGTCTTATCTCCCACACACAACAACTTATCCCTCTTATACACAGTTTCTCTCCCAACACATCACATGTCCATACCATCTCAGTCTTCTCTCCCACACACTACAACTTATCCCTCTTATAGACAGTTTCTCTCTCAACACATCACATGTCCATACCATCTCAGTCTTCTCTCCCGCACACTACAACTTATCCCTCTTATACACAGTTTCTCTCTCAACACATCACATGTCCATACCATCTCAGTCTTCTCTCCCACACACCACAACTTATCCCTCTTATACACAGTTTCTCTCTCAACACATCACATGTCCATACCATCTCAGTCTTCTCTCCCGCACACTACAACTTATCCCTCTTATACACAGTTTCTCTCTCAACACACCACATGTCCATACCATCTCAGTCTTCTCTCCCACACACCACAACTTATCCCTCTTATACACAGTTTCTCTCTCAACACATCACATGTCCATACCATCTCAGTCTTCTCTCCCACACACCACAACTTATCGCTCTTATACCCAGTTTCTCTCTCAACACACCACATGTCCATACCATCTCAGCCTTCTCTCCCACACACTACAACTTATCCCTCTTATACCCAGTTTCTCTCTCAACACATCATATGTCCATACCATCTCAGTCTTCTCTCCCACACACCACAACTTATCCCTCTTATACACAGTTTCTCTCTCAACACATCACATGTCCATACCATCTCAGTCTTCTCTCCCACACACTACAACTTATCCCTCTTATACACAGTTTCTCTCTCAACACATCACATGTCCATACCAACGCAGTCTTCTCTCCCGCACACTACAACTTATCCCTCTTATACACAGTTTCTCTCTCAACACATCACATGTCCATACCAACGCAGTCTCCTCTCTCACACACCACAACTTATCCCTCTTATACACAGTTTCTTTCTCAACACATCACATGTCCATACCATCTCAGTCTTATCTCCCACACACAACAACTTATCCCTCTTATACACAGTTTCTCTCTCAACACATCACATGTCCATACCATCTCAGTCTTCTCTCCCACACACTACAACTTATCCCTCTTATACACAGTTTCTCTCTCAACACATCACATGTCCATACCAACGCAGTCTTCTCTCCCGCACACTACAACTTATCCCTCTTATACACAGTTTCTCTCTCAACACATCACATGTCCATACCAACGCAGTCTTCTCTCCCACACACAACAACTTATCCCTCTTATACACAGTTTCTCTCCCAACACATCACATGTCCATACCATCTCAGTCTTCTCTCCCACACACTACAACTTATCCCTCTTATAGACAGTTTCTCTCTCAACACATCACATGTCCATACCATCTCAGTCTTCTCTCCCGCACACTACAACTTATCCCTCTTATACACAGTTTCTCTCTCAACACATCACATGTCCATACCATCTCAGTCTTCTCTCCCACACACCACAACTTATCCCTCTTATACACAGTTTCTCTCTCAACACATCACATGTCCATACCATCTCAGTCTTCTCTCCCGCACACTACAACTTATCCCTCTTATACACAGTTTCTCTCTCAACACACCACATGTCCATACCATCTCAGTCTTCTCTCCCACACACCACAACTTATCCCTCTTATACACAGTTTCTCTCTCAACACATCACATGTCCATACCATCTCAGTCTTCTCTCCCACACACCACAACTTATCGCTCTTATACCCAGTTTCTCTCTCAACACACCACATGTCCATACCATCTCAGCCTTCTCTCCCACACACTACAACTTATCCCTCTTATACCCAGTTTCTCTCTCAACACATCATATGTCCATACCATCTCAGTCTTCTCTCCCACACACCACAACTTATCCCTCTTATACACAGTTTCTCTCTCAACACATCACATGTCCATACCATCTCAGTCTTCTCTCCCACACACTACAACTTATCCCTCTTATACACAGTTTCTCTCTCAACACATCACATGTCCATACCAACGCAGTCTTCTCTCCCGCACACTACAACTTATCCCTCTTATACACAGTTTCTCTCTCAACACATCACATGTCCATACCAACGCAGTCTCCTCTCTCACACACCACAACTTATCCCTCTTATACACAGTTTCTTTCTCAACACATCACATGTCCATACCATCTCAGTCTTATCTCCCACACACAACAACTTATCCCTCTTATACACAGTTTCTCTCTCAACACATCACATGTCCATACCATCTCAGTCTTCTCTCCCACACACTACAACTTATCCCTCTTATACACAGTTTCTCTCTCAACACATCACATGTCCATACCAACGCAGTCTTCTCTCCCGCACACTACAACTTATCCCTCTTATACACAGTTTCTCTCTCAACACATCACATGTCCATACCAACGCAGTCTCCTCTCTCACACACCACAACTTATCCCTCTTATACACAGTTTCTTTCTCAACACATCACATGTCCATACCATCTCAGTCTTATCTCCCACACACAACAACTTATCCCTCTTATACACAGTTTCTCTCTCAACACATCATATGTCCATACCATCTCAGTCTTCTCTCCCACACACTACAACTTATCCCTCTTATACCCAGTTTCTCTCTCAACACATCATATGTCCATACCATCTCAGTCTTCTCTCCCACACACCACAACTTATCCCTCTTATAGACAGTTTCTCTCTCAACACATCATATGTCCATACCATCTCAGTCTTCTCTCCCACACACTACAACTTATCCCTCTTATACACAGTTTCTCTCTCAACACATCACATGTCCATACCATCTCAGTCTTCTCTCCCACACACTACAACTTATCCCTCTTATACACAGTTTCTCTCTCAACACATCACATGTCCATACCATCGCAGTCTTCTCTCCCACACACCACAACCTATCTCTCTTATACACAGTTTCTCTCTCAACACATCACATGTCCATACCATCGCAGTCTTCTCTCCCACACACTACAACTTATCCCTCTTATACACAGTTTCTCTCTCAACACATCACATGTCCATACCAACGCAGTCTCCTCTCTCACACACCACAACTTATCCCTCTTATACACAGTTTCTTTCTCAACACATCACATGTCCATACCATCTCAGTCTCCTCTCTCACACACCACAACTTATTCCTCTTATACACAGTTTCTCTCTCAACACATCACATGTCCATACCATCTCAGTCTTCTCTCCCACACACCACAACTTATCCCTCTTATAGACAGTTTCTCTCTCAACACATCACATGTCCATACCATCTCAGTCTCCTCTCTCACACACCACAACTTATTCCTCTTATACACAGTTTCTCTCTCAACACATCACATGTCCATACCATCTCAGTCTTCTCTCCCACACACCACAACTTATCCCTCTTATAGACAGTTTCTCTCTCAACACATCACATGTCCATACCATCTCAGTCTTCTCTCCCACACACTACAACTTATCCCTCTTATACACAGTTTCTCTCTCAACACATCACATGTCCATACCATCTCAGTCTTCTCTCCCACACACCACAACTTATCCCTCTTATAGACAGTTTCTCTCTCAACACATCACATGTCCATACCATCTCAGTCTTCTCTCCCACACACTACAACTTATCCCTCTTATAGACAGTTTCTCTCTCAACACATCACATGTCCATACCATCTCAGTCTTCTCTCCCACACACCACAACTTATCCCTCTTATAGACAGTTTCTCTCTCAACACATCACATGTCCATACCATCTCAGTCTCCTCTCTCACACACCACAACTTATTCCTCTTATACACAGTTTCTCTCTCAACACATCACATGTCCATACCATCTCAGTCTTCTCTCCCACACACCACAACTTATCCCTCTTATAGACAGTTTCTCTCTCAACACATCACATGTCCATACCATCTCAGTCTTCTCTCCCACACACTACAACTTATCCCTCTTATACACAGTTTCTCTCTCAACACATCACATGTCCATACCATCTCAGTCTTCTCTCCCACACACCACAACTTATCCCTCTTATAGACAGTTTCTCTCTCAACACATCACATGTCCATACCATCTCAGTCTTCTCTCCCACACACTACAACTTATCCCTCTTATAGACAGTTTCTCTCTCAACACATCACATGTCCATACCATCTCAGTCTTCTCTCCCACACACCACAACTTATCCCTCTTATACACAGTTTCTCTCTCAACACATCACATGTCCATACCATCTCAGTCTTCTCTCCCACACACTACAACTTATCCCTCTTATACCCAGTTTCTCTCTCAACACATCATATGTCCATACCATCTCAGCCTTCTCTCCCACACACCGCAACCTATCCCTCTTATACCCAGTTTCTCTCTCAACACATCACATGTCCATACCATCTCAGTTTACTCTCCCACACATCACAACTTATCCCTCTTATACACAGTTTCTCTCTCAACACATCACATGTCCATACCATCTCAGTCTTCTCTCCCACACACCACAACTTATCCCTCTTATACACAGTTTCTCTCTCAACACATCACATGTCCATACCATCTCAGTCTTCTCTCCCACACACCACAACTTATCCCTCTTATACACAGTTTCTCTCTCAACACACCACATGTCCATACCATCTCAGTCTTCTCTCCCACACACCACAACTTATCCCTCTTATACCCAGTTTCTCTCTCAACACACCACATGTCCATACCATCTCAGTCTTATCTCCCACACACTACAACCTATCCCTCTTATACACAGTTTCTCTCTCAACACATCACATGTCCATACCATCTCAGTCTTCTCTCCCACACACCACAACTTATCCCTCTTATACACAGTTTCTCTCTCAACACATCACATGTCCATACCATCTCAGTCTCCTCTCCCACACACCACAACTTATCCCTCTTAAACACAGTTTCTCTCTCAATTCGTCCATGCTTGGTTGTTCACGCACATTGACATTGCACATCCAACGGAGCATGCTAGGCTTCATTTCTCTCCAGCCGTCACATATCCTCCGCAGTTGCTGCCCATGTCACACTACCATGCAGCATCGCGCATCTCACACAGGCATCATATAACCAGCCTTTCATACACAGGGATATGCCCTTCTTTGTCAACAGAGGAAGCAGCTCCTTTATCTTCCACCCTGTCCTTATTCTAGATACTATGGTCCCGGAGCACCCTCCTCCCTTGCTAATCTGATCACCTAGGTACCGGAAGCTATCAACCACCTCTATATTATTATTAAACAAAATAGTTAATTTAAGAAGTATTTGTAGTTTTAAATGTGTACCTCCATATGCAAATGACCATAATAATAGTGGATCACATAACCCTCATTTCAAATTACGAAATCAAAAAGACAGTAAATTGGCAGAGTTGGTAGAGCATCAGAAACCATGCTTATAAAACAGGAAATTGTTACACCGGTCGCATAATTAGTTTTAACGCCAGTATATTATGTACATGAAAGAGGTAAAGTTAGATTTGTCTTGTTTTGTTAAATGTATAGAACATGTTTGTTATATATATTCTTAACATAGCTAGGACCGTATCTCATTTACTGGTCTCTACTTCTAGGACTGCTTGTCTCATGTCACCTCCATTAAGACACACTCGTCCCTTCTCTCACCACCCAGCAATGTTCAACATCTGAGGCCCCATACTAATTACTACACCCAGTCCTTCTTGCCAAGAATGTCAGCTCCATAGAACTCTGTTGTCTTTCAATAAAATGTAGGCTTCCAACAGTTTAAGTAAACCATCGATCTCTCCAGCCTTGTTTGAGAAGGTCATGTTCCCTTCTCTTTGACCCACACCTACCAATTATACACACATGTATTTAAGTATATGTATGTGGTCTATCATTCAGTCTGCTAGAAATAAGACCGAAATTCTCCCTCAAATCATGTTACCCCCCCCCCCCCCCCCCTTAAAAAGGGGGGTCTCTAACGGCCATAGGCACTGCCCCTTCCTCCAGACCTACCAAATACACATATGACATATATATATGTATATCTTTGTATATTTTTGTGTATATATATATCATGTATATCATTGTATGGTTTGTCATTCAGTCTGCTAGAAATTCTCCCTCAAATCCTGATAACCCTTCCAACTACTTTGTTGATCGCGGCCAAAACAACTTTTAACCCTTTAGCATTTACATTACTCTATATATACTACTGTATTTAAATATTTATAGACACACATTCTGTATTTATCGTTGTTGTGGTATATGTATGGCCACTGCCTTCAGTCGTTTTTCTTGGTGTCACACTTTTTAACTGTTGTGTTTACTCTGGACGGTAATGTATTAGCATACGAGGCACATGGCTTAGTGGTTAGAGCATTGGCCTTGCAATCGAAAGGTTGTGAGTTCAATTCTCAGACCGGGTGATGTGTTGTTTCCTTGAGCAAGACACTTTATTTCACATTGCTCCAGTTTACTCAGCTGTAGAAATGAGATGATAGGGACTGGGGTCCCTATCCTTCCACTGCAAAGTGGACGTGGAGGTGCCACGGCAAAAAAGCACCCGGCCCACACTGTAAATGAGGTTGGTGTTAGGAAGGGCATCCAGCTGTAGAAATCAAACCAGAATCAGTTCCCGTCCCACCCTTGCAAGCAGGGAAAAGTGGACGTAAAATGAAATGATGATGATGATTTTCACAGTAAAGGCTTTACCTCACATAATATCTCACATAACATTTACATTACTCTACATATACTATTGTATTTTCACAGTAAAGGCTTTACCTCACATAATATCGAATCTACGAGATTTTGATGTTATATATTTTGAGAACAATACCTGAATGTAGGTATCAGTGGCCGGTTACAGCCAGTTTGAACAGAAAGAGGTGAGAGAGTTCTGGCCAGTTTAAATGCTAAAGGGTTAAATATAAGTCCGTTGAGACAAGTCAGTTGTGACAAGTCAGACAGGGGCTGTCCTAGATGAGCTGGGGTGGGTCTTAAGCCAGCCCACTCTTCTAATGACGATGATAACTCCACAGAGTTTTCCCTAGTCGGACAAGAAACTTCAAATTGGTTCTACCCTACAAATAGTTGGTCCTAAAATGGCAATGTTTGTGTTGGTGATCAGATAAACCATTTTCAGAATTTCAAAATTTTTTGACGAAATACTCATCATATTGATGATGGGGTTCTTGACCTGGAAGAAGGTTAGTTTTTATTAGCCTCGTGTTTGTTTGTGCATGTATCGAGGACCTCTCCGATGGAATGATGGAAGGATTACACTGGTCTACAAGGTTTTTGGTGTTTAGGAAATAAACATCATTCCTATATAAAATCCGTCTCCTGATTCCAAATATAACATTCTTTTTGACCTATCAGATCTAGTTTTTAACTTATTGGACATCTCTATAGTCACTATGTATGTGAGTACGTCACAGTGTTCATTACCTCATTCTAATTCTAATTTTTTTTTTTCTCAGAAAACTAGAACTGATAGAGAAAAACTGAAGTTATTTTTGAATTTAGCAGGCAAAATCACTTAAGAATTTGTTGAAATATTCCAGGCACCAGACAAATTCTTTTTTTGTTGTCCAGTGTTTTGAATATCACCTCTCCTCAGAGCATCTTGGAGATAACTGAACACAATTTGTATATAACATGTAAACATTTTCATATTAACAGACACTTTATCAGGAAACTGAGGAACTGGAATCATATGATTCCAGTTCCTCGGGAGAATAACAACACAGCCAGGAGCTGGACATATCGGAGTATTGATGGAGTGAAACACACTTAAACAACATGTGTACCTGTCTTTACCACACCAATTCGGACTGCCTGAAGAGGTCACAGCCAATGATGGCTGTCACCGAAATATATATAGCAGTACATCTAGAATTTATAATAAACGAAGCCAAATTTTACCTATTTGACTTAATTATTTTACATTACTCCGGAGTAAACAAACCAACCTGCGTACATCGTCGAGTGCTCCAATCTGCATACTGAGGTGTTGGTAAACAACCAACATATACTCAAAATATATAATATATATATGTATTATATGTATATATAATATGTAATATATATATAAGTATATATATATTATATGTATATATGTATTATATATATATATATTGGCCTTGTGCCAAAAGTAGAAACGATTATATGTATATGTATATATATTATATGTATATATGTCTCACTGCTGCATGGTAGTGAGACATAGGCAGCAACTACAGAGGATATGCGACGGCTGGAGAGAAATGAGGCAAGCATGCTCCGTTGGATGTGCAGTGTAAATGTGCGTGAACGACCCAGCATAAATGTGTTGAGAGAGAAACTGTGTCTGAGAGGCATAGAATGTAGTGTACGGGAGAGGAGACTAAGGTGGTATGGATATGTGATGTGTTGAGAGAGAGAAACTGTGTCTGAGAGGGATAGAATGTAGTGTACGGGACAGGAGACTGAGGTGGTATGGACATGTGATGTGTTGAGAGAGAGAAACTGTGTCTGAGAGGGATAGAATGTAGTGTACGGGAGAGGAGACTGAGGTGGTATGGACATGTGATGTGTTGAGAGAGAGAAACTGTGTCTGAGAGGGATAGAATGTAGTGTACGGGAGAGGAGACTGAGGTGGTATGGACATGTGATGTGTTGAGAGAGAGAAACTGTGTCTGAGAGGGATAGAATGTAGCGTGTGAGACAGGAGACTGAGGTGGTATGGACATGTGATGTGTTGAGAGAGAAACTGTGTCTGAGAGGGATAGAATGTAGTGTACGGGAGAGGAGACTAAGGTGGTATGGACATGTGATGTGTTGAGAGAGAGAAACTGTGTCTGAGAGGGATAGAATGTAGTGTGCGGGAGAGGAGACTAAGGTGGTATGGACATGTGATGTGTTGAGAGAGAGAAACTGTGTCTGAGAGTGATAGAATGTAGTGTACGGGACAGGAGACTGAGGTGGTATGGACATGTGATGTGTTGAGAGAGAGAAACTGTGTCTGAGAGGGATAGAATGTAGTGTGCGGGAGAGGAGACTGAGGTGGTATGGACATGTGATGTGTTGAGAGAGAAACTGTGTCTGAGAGGGATAGAATGTAGTGTACGGGAGAGGAGACTAAGGTGGTATGGACATGTGATGTGTTGAGAGAGAGAAACTGTGTCTGAGAGGGATAGAATGTAGTGTACGGGAGAGGAGACTGAGGTGGTATGGACATGTGATGTATTGAGAGAGAAACTGTGTCTGAGAGGGATAGAATGTAGTGTGCGAGAGAGGAGACTGAGGTGGTATGGACATGTGATGTGCATGGAGGATGACTGATGGGTGAAGAAGTGCCAGGAAATGCCAGTTGAAGGAAGACGTGGTAGAGGTAGACCACGAAAAAACATGGGCAGAGGTGGTGAGAACAGACCTCAGATCGCTGAAGCTCACGGTGGAGATGACGAAGGACTGTGACGAGTGGAGAGATGCTGTGCTGAATAAGACCCGTCCCACCCTTGCAAGCAGGGAAAAGCGGACGTAAAATGATGATGATGATGATGATGATGATGATGATATTATATGTATATATATATTATATGTATATATATATATATATATTATATGTATATATATATTATATGTATATATATATATATACACATATACAGGGTGTGGACGATATTTGTTTGCAATTTTCAACTGCTAATTTTATGCAAAATTTTTTTTACTTCCGTTGTCACTCTTGTGTCGTGAAAACAGTGACTATATTTCCATTATTTATTTTCAGAATAATTGATTATGAATAATTTTGAACCTCCAAATTTGTGGAAGAGACACAGAGTTCTTCTTGGAATCCGCGCTGGGAGGACAAATAAGACCAGAAGATCAACTCTCAGAACAACAGATGGTTCGCTGTCTCATCCAAAGACGTGCCCAGAGTCATGCAGACAAAGTTTCCAGCGACAACATTGGTCTTAGGTGTCGTCAGCAGTCAAGGTGACGTCATGCCACCTCACTTCTTCCCTGAGGGCCTCAAGCTGAACACTGATGGCTACATCCGCGTTCTGAGCGAGGTAGTAAAGCCCTGGATCGACCAGGTAGCTGCAGGTAGGCCGTACGTGTGGCAGCAAGACTCAGAGCGCCCTGCCATACCAGCCGAAAGACTCAAGCCTGGCTGACAGAGAACTTCGTCGACCACACTTCACCCGACATCTGGCCTCCCAGCTCACCTGACTGCAACCCCCTCGACTTCTTTGTGTGGGGCGCAGTGGAACGAGACACCAACAGATCTAGCTGCAATACGAAAGACGATCTGAAGGCCAGGATCACAAGTGCCTTTAGGGGCCTAAGTCGGGGGACAGTGACAAAGGCCTGTAGCCGGTTCCGAGGCCGTCTTCAAAGCCAATGGCGGGTTTATCGAGTGAGATCGAAAGAACAAGCCATGAAGACAAACTGACCCAAGTTTGATAAATATACCTTAAAAAATAAAACTACAGTGTTATTTTTCCTAGACAGTAAACTTGCAAACAGATATCATCTGCACACTGTATATATATATACATATTATATATATATATTATATATATACATCATCAGGTGTTACGAAATTTATCTTCTAAAGAAATATAATAATGGTAAACACAATCCAAGGGACTGAAGTGTTTAAGACCTGAAGGGAGCCAGAGCCAGTTGTCAGTCTGGATAACTTAAAGGCGGTCACCCAGACTGGCGACTACTCATCGACACATCCCCAGCCTCCTTCACTGTATTTGTCACCAAAACTATGTCGTCGGCAAATTCAGCATCTGATATCTTTTTCGCCTTAACTCTCCTGCTCTGAGCCGGTGCTACAGTAAAGCCAGAGTCCACATAAAATAGTCCACTACGATGATAAAAAGGTAGGGAGCCAATGTACCTCCCTGGAGCACTCCAGCCAGTATCTCAAAGAACTCCGTCATCCCATCAGGTGTAATGACTTGGGCTTTGGTGTTGGTGTAGAGCAGTGATATCAGGTCCACTATCTTCTTGGGGATTCCATAAGCCTGTAAGATCTTCATCAGGCAGTGACGGTCCACAGAATCAAAGGCTTTTCTAAAGTCAATGAAAACCATGACTGCAGGAAGGCTCTTTGCTCTAGCTCCCTCTGATATCCTCCTCAGCACTAGGATGTGACTGGTGGTTGATCTACCCTCTCTGAAGCCGTTCTGGTTGTCCCTGAGCTTCACCATCTCGGGCTGGATCCTGTTAAGAATCATCCTGTTGTGGGTCTTTGCCACAAATGATGTCAGTGAGATCCCCCTGTAGTTGTTGGTGTTAGAGAGATCTCCCTTCTTTGACACTGGGACGATGTTACTGATTCGGGGCAACTCCTTTCTCCAGCGCCTGGTTACAGAACTCCAGGATGAAATCATCAAAATCACACCTCTTCATCACCTCTGATGCCACTCCATCTTCTCCATGAGCCTTGCCCTCCTTGATCTTTTTCTTAGCTCTCTGAAGCTCCTCTCTGGTGAAGGGTCCTGTCTCAATATCCAGTTCCTCAAACAGACGCCTGATCTCCCCAGTGTTCTGGGCGGTTCTCCTAGTAGGGTCCTAAAATGGTCTAGCCATTTCCTCTTCCTATCCTCAGGCCCTGTTCCCTGGATCTGACTCGAACACCTTCTCTTCCTCCCTGTGATCTCGTTGATGATCATCCAGCTCTCCTTACACCCAGACCTGTCAACTGCTCTCTCCATACTTCTGATCTTCTCCATCAGCGCTTCCCTGGTACAGAGTTCTTTCCTCTCCTCCGTAGGATCAGCATAGAATTGGTCCTTGGCAGCTTTCAGGTGTTCTCTGGCTGCACACACTTTTGGGTTTGCAGAGCTGACGTGCTTCCTCTTCTCTCTCCTCGGCACCAAGGTTTCACTTGCTTCTGCCACTGCATTGGTGAAATACCTGTAAGTCCTCGTCACACTTTCCACACAGAGCACTGAACCTGTTCCTCATTTCTACTATGAACCTCTCCTGTAGCTTATCTTCCTTGAAAGCTCCCCAGTCATCTCTGGGGCTGAACTTTGCTCTTTCTTAAGCTCACCCGGACCTCACTTATAACAAGCTGGTGGTCACTACCCAGTGTACTGAAATACAAATGGGCTGAGGACAAAAATATACAGTTTAATGCTGGAAAATTTCAAGCCCTACAATAACAACCTGCAAACACAGCTACACCGGACCAGGAGGGATCAAAATCTATATGAGCCCTGGGAATAGACATGAGCGACAATGCATCTTTTTCTTCACACATCTTGAGGGTGGAGACAACTCGCTGGCTCGATGTTGAGGACTTTCCAGACAAGAGACCTATGGAGGACATTTGTCCTTAGCTGCCTGGACTATTGCTCCCAGCTGTGGTCACCCCATAGTATCAAACTAACCACAGAGCTTGAGGCAATCCAACGTAGCTACACCAAAAGGATTGCAATGGTAGACTAAAAGAACTGAATCTCTACTCCTTGAAATGAAGACAGGAGAGATATGCAGTGATATACATGTGGAAAATCGTGGAGGACTAACACCAAACTTTGACATTGAGAGCTGGACCAACCCCCGGACAGGACGTCACTGAGTGGTGCCAAAGGTCCCGTCTTTCACATCTAAAATAAGGAGCAGATATTGCAATAGCCTGGGTTTCAAAAGCCCTCAACTCTTCAATAAGCTGCCAAGAAATTTGAGAGATCTGCATGTGGATGTTTTCAAGAAACATGTTGACCCCCTGCTATCCAGAATCCCGGATGAGCCCACAGCACGGTACGATGGTAACCTAAGGGCAGTAGCAACGAACTCCCTCTTGCACCAAGAGCCAGCCAACACAGGCTGGAGATAGAATGTGTAGCAACAAGCGTGGTGCCCCAACCAGATAAAACAATTATATATATGTGCATATACAATTTTATATATATTTATTAAAATAACAGATTAAAGAATCGCTGCTTTCACCCTTAATGGGATCTTAAACCTGTTATGGGCTAAAATCGAAGGTTTGCATCTGATTTCCAGAAACAGATCAGCCTGTAACATATGTTACCATCATGAAATAAGTATATATTAATTGTTCTGTATATATGTACAAAATACTAGTAGTTATCTTAACTATAATAAAGGAAGGTCTGCGGGATTGCGCCCAGAATATATTTTTTTACCCCGTTTGTAAAAGAAGTTGGATTACTTTGAATAAATAATGAATGAATATTACATAATTGATGTACTAAATTTCGTGGCTGTTGATTAAATATATTTTATAGCTTATTTAAACATTCACTTCTTTAAAATTATCAAATGTCAACACTTCCTGTTAGCGGCCAAGGTGAACTTTGCCTTTCATCCTTACGAGGTCAATAAAATAAAGTACCAGTAATGTACTGGGTAATTGCTGACCTTGTGCCAAAAATAGAAACAGTTATATTATAACACTTATAATCACATATATTTCAGTCGCTAATTTTCTCCTGCAGTTTATATATAATGTCGTCTTTTTTTAAATATATCCTGGATTACAGAAGACAGTGTAACAGGTTTGGTTCAATTTCTGTGTATATTGTCAATTACTGTTTGATGTATCATATTTACATGTATATATACTTGTGTATAATATCAATATACACACTACACAGGCTAGCAGAAAACCACCCATAGGGTGGGTCTTGTGCTAGTATTTTTAATTATTTGTTGACAAAATAATATATGTAAACGGCATAAATGGAAGTAATTCAGGTGTGAATATATTTTTCATTTGAAAATTGTTAATACATTGCTGGTCATGTGGTGATATATATGTATTGTTACGGGGTGTGGTTATGGTTGTCAATCGAAAACTGATGGTGACTGTCTTGTTCTTCAATTGTGGTTCATTTGGTGACTGTACAGGCAGTACATATGTCAACCCTATCTCATTTGGTGACTGTACAGGCAGTACACATGTCTGTCTACACCTCCTTTGGTGACTGTACAGGCAGTACACATGTCTGTCTACACCTCATTTGGTGACTGTACAGGCAGTACATATGTCTGTCTATACCTCCTTTGGTGACTGTACAGGCAGTACACATGTCTGTCTACACCTCCTTTGGTGACTGTACAGGCAGTACACATGTCTGTCTATACCTCCTTTGGTGACTGTACAGGCAGTACACATGTCTCTCTATCTCTCCTTTGGTGACTGTAGAGGCAGTACATATGTCTGTCTACACCTCCTTTGGTGACTGTACAGGCAGTACACATGTCTGTCTATACCTCATTTGGTGACTGTACAGGCAGTACATATGTCTGTCTACACCTCGTTTGGTCACTGTACAGGCGTCTGTCTATCTCTCCTTTGGTGACTGTACAGGCAGTACACATGTCTGTCTACACCTCCTTTGGTGACTGTACAGGCAGTACACATGTCTGTCTATCTCTCCTTTGGTGACTGTACAGGCAGTACACATGTCTGTCTACACCTCCTTTGGTGACTGTACAGGCAGTACACATGTTTGTCTACACCTCCTTTGGTGACTGTACAGGCAGTACACATGTCTGTCTATACCTCCTTTGGTGACTGTACAGGCAGTACACATGTCTGTCTATACCTCATTTGGTGACTGTACAGGCAGTACATATGTCTGTCTACACCTCGTTTGGTCACTGTACAGGCGTCTGTCTATCTCTCCTTTGGTGACTGTACAGGCAGTACACATGTCTGTCTATACCACCTTTGGTGACTGTACAGGCAGTACACATGTCTGTCTACACCTCCTTTGGTGACTGTACAGGCAGTACACATGTCTGTCTACACCTCCTTTGGTGACTGTACAGGCAGTACACATGTCTATCTCTCCTTTGGTGACTGTACACGCAGTACATATGTCTGTCTACACCTCCTTTGGTGACTGTACAGGCAGTACACATGTCTGTCTGTCTATACCTCCTTTGGTGACTGTACAGGCAGTACACATGTCTGTCTATAGCTCCTTTGGTGACTGTACAGGCAGTACACATGTCTGTCTACACCTCCTTTGGTGACTGTACAGGCAGTACACATGTCTGTCTACACCTCCTTTGGTGACTGTACAGGCAGTACACATGTCTGTCTATCTCTCCTTTGGTGACTGTACAGGCAGTACACATGTCTGTCTATACCTCATTTGGTGACTGTACAGGCAGTACACATGTCTGTCTATCTCTCCTTTGGTGACTGTACAGGCAGTACACATGTCTGTCTATCTCTCCTTTGGTGACTGTACAGGCAGTACACATGTCTGTCCATCTCTCCTTTGGTGACTGTACAGGCAGTACACATGTCTGTCTACACCTCCTTTGGTGACTGTACAGGCAGTACACATGTCTGTCTACACCTCCTTTGGTGACTGTACAGGCAGTACACATGTCTGTCTATCTCTCCTTTGGTGACTGTACAGGCAGTACACATGTCTGTCTATACCTCATTTGGTGACTGTACAGGCAGTACACATGTCTGTCTATCTCTCCTTTGGTGACTGTACAGGCAGTACACATGTCTGTCTATCTCTCCTTTGGTGACTGTACAGGCAGTACATATGTCTGTCTACACCTCCTTTAGTGACTGTACAGGCAGTACTCATGTCTGTCTATCTCTCCTTTGGTGACTGTACAGGCAGTACACATGTCTGTCTACACCTCCTTTGGTGACTGTACAGGCAGTACACATGTCTGTCTACACCTCCTTTGGTGACTGTACAGGCAGTACACATGTCTGTCCATCTCACCTTTGATGACTGTACAGGCAGTACACATGTCTGTCCATCTCACCTTTGATGACTGTACAGGCAGTACACATGTCTGTCTGTCTATACCTCCTTTGGTGACTGTACAGGCAGTACACATGCCTGTCTATACCTCCTTTGGTGACTGTACAGGCAGTACACATGTCTGTCTATACCTCCTTTGGTGACTGTACAGGCAGTACACATGCCTGTCTATACCTCCTTTGGTGACTGTACAGGCAGTACATATGTCTGTCTACACCTCGTTTGGTCACTGTACAGGCAGTACACATGTCTGTCTATACCTCCTTTGGTGACTGTACAGGCAGTACATATGTCTGTCTGTCTCTCTCCTTTGGTGACTGTACAGGCAGTACACATGTCTGTCTGTCTATCTCTCCTTTGGTGACTGTACAGGCAGTACACATGTCTGTCTACACCTCCTTTGGTGACTGTACAGGCAGTACACATGTCTGTCTATACCTCCTTTGGTGACTGTACAGGCAGTACACATGTCTGTCTATCTCTCCTTTGGTGACTGTACAGGCAGTACACATGTCTGTCTACACCTCCTTTGGTGACTGTACAGGCAGTACACATGTCTGTCTACACCTCCTTTGGTGACTGTACAGGCAGTACACATGTCTGTCTACACCTCCTTTGGTGACTGTACAGGCAGTACACATGTCTGTCTATCTCTCCTTTGGTGACTGTACAGGCAGTACACATGTCTGTCTATCTCTCCTTTGGTGACTGTACAGGCAGTACACATGTCTGTCTACACCTCCTTTGGTGACTGTACAGGCAGTACACATGTCTGTCTATACCTCCTTTGGTGACTGTACAGGCAGTACACATGCCTGTCTATCTCTCCTTTGGTGACTGTACAGGCAGTACACATGTCTGTCTATCTCTCCTTTGGTGACTGTACAGGCAGTACACATGTCTGTCTATCTCTCCTTTGGTGACTGTACAGGCAGTACACATGTCTGTCTATCTCTCCTTTGGTGACTGTACAGGCAGTACACATGTCTGTCTACACCTCCTTTGGTGACTGTACAGGCAGTACACATGTCTGTCTATACCTCCTTTGGTGACTGTACATATTTCAGTGGAAGTATTGTGTGTCACACCTCAGTCTCCTTCTCGAAGGTTCACTGCTCTGTCTGGCTTGTAAGATCTTCTCTGTGGCCAGAGGGCCAAAGACATGGAGTTTATTTACATAAGGTCGCAAAAAAAAAAAAAAAAAGCGGTTAAAAAGACGTCTCACCTGTATAACCTTCTATGGCTATCGCTCGACTGTAAACAAAGATATTTAAACCCTCTCGCTGGGGGGTAAATGTTGATATAGGGAGGGTGGTACTCTTCCTGAAGTGCAGGCTGGTGGAATACTTCCATCTCCTTGAAGCTTACAGTCCAGAGAGCAGCAAGACTCTTTCTCTGTGGTAAAAGAGTGGGCCTGTCTTTTAACGCCCCTCATTTACAGTATATTATGATAGCTGTCGCTCTATACGGCAGCTGTTTCATGTAAGGATTGGTCTAATTTTAATGTCCCTCATATACAGTATATTGTGTTAGCTGCTCCTCTCTACATCCCACAGTTACATCTATGGGTGGGCCTCTCTTTTAACGTCCCTGTTATACAGTGTTAGCTGTTCCCCCACACGGCCCACAATTACATGTAATATAACAATGGGTCTGTCTTTATGCACATATAAACTTGCATATCTGATGAAATATCGAGGCAGAGCCGGGCCCCTGTCATTATGATTGTACCCTGCATCTAGGGTATGTCCCCATCTCGGTGTTTTACCGATAGGGTCTACAGTGCGATTACTCGATCGCTGCCCCCTACATATGTTAGGTCAGTGTGTAATTAAAGTTACATGCTGCGTTTTTGCACATATCTGATGAGATATTGAGGTATATATAACGGCCCACAGTTACATCTAATATAATGTTAGGTCTGTCTGTCCATACAACCTGAGATACTTTCTTTATATACTTGAACGTTCTTACTACATTTTTGATACTTAGAACCCTTGATGGTTAATAAGATTCTTGGAAGACAGTTGGATTCGAACCTTAGATACTTCCTTTACATTCTTGATACTTAGGACCCTTGATGGTTACTACATTCTTAGACAACCCCCAATTACATCTAATATAAGGATGTGTCTGTCTTTTAACGTCCCAAATATACAGTAGATTGTGGTAATTACATCTAATATAATGTGTCTGTCCCTGATAAACAGTAGATTGTAATAGCTACCTCTCCATACAGTATATAGTTATATCTAAAGATAGGGCTGTCTTTTAACGTCCCTACTATACAGTATATTGTGGTAGCTGTCCCTCCATACGGCCCACTGTTACATCTAATATAATGTTGGGTCTGTCTGTCTATAGTTACAACCCACAATTACATCTAATGTAAGGATGTGTCTGTCTTTTAACGTCTCTTATATACAGTATATTGTAATAGCTACCCCTCCATACGGTCTATAGTTATAACTTGAGATGGGTCTGTCTTTTAACACCTGATATACAGTATATTGTGGTAGCTGTCCCTTCTAGTGTAAGGGTGTGTTTGTCTTTTAACGCCCCACATATAGAGTATATTGCGGTAGCTGTCCCTCCATACATCAGCCGTTACATCTAATATAAGGTCTGTTTGTCTCTGTCTTTTAATGTCCCTTATATACAGTATATTGTGTTAGCTGTTCCCCCACACGGCCCACAGTTACATGTAATATAACAATGGGTCTATTTTCATGCCCCTGATATACAGTATATTGTGGTAGCTGTCCCTCCATACGGCGGCTTATAAAAGGTTAGGCCTGTATCTTAACATCCCAAGAACTGGGGTCATCTGTCAATGGTACACTTTACCCCTCCCCTGTGGCAACACCCATAAACCCGGAGTCCATCAAGGTACGTATAGTCACATTTGTAATTATTCGTTGATGAAATAATATATGTAAACGGAATAAATGGAAGTAATTCAGGTGTGAATATATTTTTCATTAGAAAATTGTTAATACGTTGCTGGTGCTATATGTGTTGTTACGGGGTGTAGTTATGGTTGTCAATCGAAAACCGATGGTGACTGTCTTGTGGATCGTTGGGTGACTGTACAGACGTCAGTTCTTGCCTCCTTTATGACTGTACAGCCAGTACATATTTCAGTGGAAGTGTTGTGTGTAGCTGTCCCTCCATACGGCCCCTAATTACATCTGATATAATGTTGGGTCTGTCTCTAACTCCATACGGCCCACAGCTGCAGCTTATAAAAAGGTGGACCTGTCTTATAACGTCCCTGATATACAGTGGTAGCAGCCCCTCTGTACATCCCACAATTACATCTATGGATCTGTCTTTTAACGTCCCTTATATACAGTATGTTGTAATAACTACCCCCCATACGGGCTATAGTTATGTAGCAGCCCCTCTGTACATCCCACAATTACATCTATGGATCTGTCTTTTAATGTCCCTTATATACAGTATGTTGTAATAACTACCCCTCTATACGGGCTATAGTTATATCTAAAGATGGGTCTGTCTGTTAACGTCCCTTATACACAGAGTATTGTGGTAGCTGTCCCTCCATACGGTCTATAGTTATATCTAAAGATGGTCTGTCTTTTAACACCCCCTCATATACAGTGTATTGTGGTAGACGTCCCTCTACACGGCAGCTGTTACATCTAAGTTTGGGTCTGTCTCTCGCTCCGTTTGGCCCACAGTTGCAGCTTATAAAAGGTTAGGCCTGTCTCTTAACATCCCAAGAACTGGGTTCATGTGTCAATGGCACACATTACCGTCCCCTCCACTTTGACCACACCCTTAAATCTGGAATCCATCGAGGTATGTATTGGTCACATATTGTGATAACTGTGCATCTATTACTTCTAAGGGTGTGTTTGTCTTTTAACGCCCCTTATATCCAGTATATTGTGGTAGCTGTCCCTCTAGACGGCCCACAGTTGTAGCTTATAAAACGGTGAACCTGTCTTTTAACGTCCCTGATATACAGTAGAAGCAACCCCTCCGTACATCCCACAATTACATCTAATATAAGGATGTGTCTGTCTTATAACGTCCCTGCAGCCAACAAGTTACATCTAATATAATGTTGGGTCTGAGACAGGGTCACTCGGCCCAACTTGCCTCTAAATGAGACAAACGATGATATATATAGGCATAATTACGTCTTCAAGAAGATGCCTCACATTCATTCCCCTTCAGGTGCTGATGTCGCCCAGCCGTGTCCTACGTTCATTGGGACGCTGGTGGGTCAGCAGTGGCCAAATTACTACCTATTATCGCCAAGCTTGCAGCTTATCCCCCCTCTCCTGCTCCAAAGCCAACAGAAGGTCTTTTCTGCTAACACCTTCATCCTGCGAACTACAGCCTTCTTCTCTCGCCCTGTCATTCCACTGAGCCAAGAATCTCCTGCAGCCCACCTCGACTGGAAATAGCCATACCTGCGAACCTTTCTCGTTACACTCCAGCACAGGTTCTTGATATTTGGTCCTCCTGTCACGAACGGCTATAGAGAGTTGAGATTGATCCTGGGCAGGCGATGGTCCTTCATCCTAGCGACGTGCCCTGCCCAGCGTATTTAGGAGTTAAGCTTCGTGTTTAATCTTCCATCGTTAGTAAAGTCTACCAAATGCACTGCTCACCTTTGCCAGTCTGTTGCTGACTTCCCTGTCGATCATACGGTCTATAGTTATAACTTTAGATGGGTCTGTCTTTTAACACCTGATATACAGTGTATTGTGGTAGCTGTCCCTTCTAATATAAGGGCGTGTTTGTCTTTTAACGTCCCACATATAGAGTATATTGCGGTAGCTGTCCCTCCATACATCAGCCGTTACATCTAATATAAGGTCTGTTTGTCTCTGTCTTTTAATGTCCTTCATATACAGTATATTGTGGTAGCTGGCTCCTCTCTACATCCCACAGTTACATCTATGGGTGGGTCTCTCTTTTAATGTCCCTGTTATAGTGTTAGCTGTTGCCCCACATGGCCCACAGTTACATGTAATATAACAATGGGTCTGTATTTTAATGCCCCTGATATACAGTATATTGTGGTAGCTGTCCCTCCATACGGCGGCTTATAAAAGGTTAGGCCTATCTCTTAACATCCCAAGAACTGGGGTCATCTGTCAATGGTACACTTTACCCCTCCCCTGTGGCAACACCCATAAACCCGGAGTCCATCAAGGTACGTATTAAGTCACATTTGTATCTATATTTTTAATTATTCGTTGTTAAAATATATGTAAACGGAATAAATGGAAGTAATTCAGGTGTGAATATATTTTTCATTAGAAAATTATTAATACGTTGCTGGTGCTATATGTGTTGTTACGGGGTGTAGTTATGGTTGTCAATCGAAAACTGATGTTTATTGTCTTATGGATCGTTGGGTGACTGTACATATGTCAGTTCCTGCCTCCTTTGGTGACTGTACAGTGTTGTGCGTATCACACTTCAGTCTCCTTCCAGGACTGAGAACACCCAAGTTAAATGCCCTCCCCTCTTTAAGGCTCAATGTCCTCTGTGGCTAACGCTCGCTTAGGGGGCCAAAGGCATGTAGTGTATGTACATAAGGTCGCCAAAAAAGCGGTTAAAAGACATGTCTAACCTGTATAATCTTCTATGGCTATCGCTCGAATGTAAACAAAGCTGGCTACCCTCTCACGTCTAACTTGCGTCTCTATCGCAATATCTTGTAGACATTAAAGGGTCCTGAATTGTAGAAAGGGTCACTATCAAACTTCGATAAAACCCCATAATTAAACTCCCTAAACAATCCGTTGGCAGACATCGAAAACCCCGTCTTCGTAGCACCACCAATGCATTAATAATTGTCTTATGAAAAAAATATTTGAATCCAGAATTACTTCCCTTTGTTCCGTTTGCATATATTAATTTTTTTTTGATCAAAATGTTTCCAAAGTAGCCATAAGTACCACTATTTAACTCAGTAGAATTGCGGCCTTCGCGGTGGCGTGCGATCTGCGTCTCAGACTACCAGTCCCCCTGGCTGGCGTTCGATTCGTAGTGGCGTACGACTGCATCGGCCTGGGACTATTCGGGGCCGGCACATAGATGCAAGGCCCGTCCCTGACCACCGTGAAGAATTCTTTTTCAAATTTCATCTAATATGCAAATGAGCTTGAAGTTCATTTACATATTAGAAGAATTGTATTAGAAAGAATCTTATTATATATAGAAAGAATCTTAATTACTCTTAAAGCTTCATTTACATATTAGAAGCTCATTTGCATATTAGAAGAAATTTTTTTTTAGAAAATATAATAGAGAATCTTAATTACACTTTTGAAGTTTCATTTACATATTAGAAGAACCTTGGAGGTTAATTACATTCTTGGAAGACAGTTGGATTTGAACTTTCTTAACTTAGTTTCTATATAGAGAGACTTAGATTCTTAGAACCCACAATCTCACTTACATTCTTGGAAGACAGTTGGATTCGAACCTTCTTAACTTAGATTCTTAAAACCCACAATTTCACTTACATTCTTGGAAGACAGTTGGATTCGAACCTTCAACTTAGTTTCTATATAGAGTGACTTAGATTCTTAGAACCCACAATCTCACAAGACAGTTGGATTCGAACCTTCAACTTAGTTTCTATATAAAGAGACTGTTTAGATTTTTAGAACCCACAATTTCACTTACATTCTTGGAAGACAGTTGGATTCGAACCTTAGAATCTTCTTACTACATTCTTGACTTAGATTCTAACCCTTGATGCTTCTTACTACATTCTTGTCTTACTTAGATTCGAACCTTTGATACTTTCTTTACATTCTTGGAAGACAGTTGGATTCGAACCTGAGATACTCTCTTTACATACTTTAAGGTTCTTATTACATTTTTGATACTTAGAACCCTTGATGGTTAATTAGATTCTTGGAAGACAGTTGGATTCGAACCCGAGATATTTTATTTACATTCTTGATACTTAGAACCCTTGGTGGTTACTACATTCTTAGACGACTGTTGGATTCGAACCTGAGATACTTTCTTTACATACTTGAAGGTTCTTATTACATTTTTGATACTTATCACCCTTGATTGTAAATACGTTCTTAGACGGCTGTTGGATTCGAACCCTCAATGATACTTTCTACATTCTTTATTGATACTTACTCTTCATTCCCTTGGTACTTACTTTTCTTTCCTTAGATTCGAACCATTGAAGACACCGTCTACATTGTTTATTGGACAACCATTTTTGGAGCGACTGCTGGATTCGAAACCTTGATGAGGCTGTTTAAAATATATTTTACCTTCATACCAGGAATAAATAAACAACACAATAAAGTATATGATACAATTGTTTTATTACAAATTTATTTCATTCTACAGAACACTTGTTGGCTGGACATCTGTAAAGAAGGAACACAAGAGAAGAAATAAACAATATTTCTCGTGTATTTAAATACGTTTTTGTCAATAAAAACACATTGAATTCTATTTTACGAAGTTGTTATTTATTATTGATGTTCATAATTAATTGAAATAAAAGCTATTTATATGTATGTGTAACGTACACATATCATTGTTTTAACGGGATATCGTTTATGTCTAACGAGGATCAAGACAAGGACTATTCGGGGCCGGCCCAGACGACAGTGGAGCAAATCGTACAATGAAGAGCAACAAACCTGGATTCAACAGCAATGAACTTATAGATGGGCTGGCCTCGTCTCCTCAGAGACAATAGGTAAACTATTAGAGTGGACACCAACGCACTGGAGGTATTACCAACAAGTACAGATGGTCCAGTGTCTGACAAAATAATCAACACTGTTCTTGGACTATTAAGACTAAAACAAAACTTTAAAATGATTGCTTACGAAGGGAAAATTGGTTAGGACGCCAGTCTATGGCAGGGATAAACCCCAAGATACTGCTGGTACTCAGACTCAGCTAAGTATAATGAAGTGTTTTTCTCAAGAACATAACACGATCCAGGAATGGAACCATCACATTATGATCGTAAGTCCAACAGTCACCACTATGGGAAGAAATAAGGAAGTTTCACATCATACACTGTTGTGTATAGAATTAAATGTACGACATTACAAGACGGAATATAAGATTTCCACCATCGACAAAGTCAAATGGGAGAAAGAGAGATGGTGAACAGCTGGACTTATTGTGTGTACCTCGGAGAGATTGCAAGAGGTGGTAGCGTTTGGAAAGTCCCCCAAATCAACAGTCGAAACTACCATGAAAGAGTCGACAGAAGGATTTGATAAAGACAAAGGAACTACCCCCAGGAAGAAGTAGGAACAATTTTTAAACTACACTACTTATTAATAAAAAATATGAATTTAAATTTTTTTCTATTCACAATGTATTGAAACAGGTGAGTGTGTATCTCATTAAGATTACGTTAACAAGAGAAGAACTAGGCAGGTGTAAATAGTAGATGATACGAAGGAGACTAAGAGGGAAAGATTTACAAAAATATCTCAACAAAATATAAAAATCTACGTTACCTTTCAGAAAGCTGCTATTGTCCATTGCTAAACCATTTAGCGAGAGTTTCTGTAAAGCTTGTAACATTCTACAAACTGACGGCCATTTGTTTTTTTCTTGTTTAGAAGTTGAATGCGCAAGCGCGAGATTAGCATGTTCCAAGTATATTGGCCATGCTACAGTACCTTCTAAACAACCTGGCCATGCTACAGCACTAGAAGTTAATCTATAATTATGAACAAACGTAATTCTCAGGGAGATTCAGCGATATAAGACTGGCCATTTGAATTACAGCTGACAGACTTCTTCTATACAGTTTCTGTCTACCCAGTTTCACATGGGGTGTGATCGAACTTGAGACTTAATGATGGCGAAATAAACTCACAAGTTAGTCGATATCGATCTTTACAAACACTGATCGACAGTTAACCAATGATGGACATACAGAGGAAAAGAGTGAGCGAGAAACTGAAATTAATTTACAACTGTTTTAGTTTTTACGACCAGTATAATTCAGCTGAACATGAGTAACAGTAATAACCCAGTGTTGTACGGCCATTCGCTTTACGGGATAGTATTTTACGAAAATATTTAGCAGTGCTGAAGAATTGAATCAACAATTTACGGTCTTTGATCTAAACCTTGAAAGAAACATTTTATTGTTTATTTTCAACATTAATTTTGTGAATAAAAAAACAAACACATAGGTTTTTCATTTTTTATTAAAATAACAATAGTGCTTAAATAAATATATTCTACATGTCACCACCATAGATGAAACTTAAGGGTCAGTCTGTCTTGTGGTTCTGGAGCTAGGGAGGATGGCAAGGGAGACATACTGAAACAGCCACTGCACCTCACTTGTGGGTAGCTAACTCCCCTCCGTTAACCGTGTGTGGGGGTATAGTCGGGAGGGGAGCAAGAACACTGGATGTCTCCACTCCCAATCACAAACATATCAAAAGTGGTCGATACTTGGACAGCTTGGCCTCTTGAGAAAATGTCATAATTTATGACATCGTAACCTTACAGAGTGGGAAGGCTGTCATGCCGTTAATCGATATCGATCTGTTAACACTGATCAAATACTTCAGCTATGATTACGAGAATGTCAGACATACAGGAGAAAGTTCTTTAAAAAGTAGGTTTCCCTGTCATACATTTAATTCTGTACACAACAGTGTATGACTGTACCTGTAATTAAGGGAGAGGGTTGGTAGAAATATCGGCCTACAATCTCATGAAATATCTCTGAGTAACTGGGTGGAACAGGACCAAAGTACTAAAGACAATAGCAGAGGAGGTGGAGAGGAGTTCCAGCTGGATCTGGTAGAGGAAGAACAACAAAGGTGATCTCCATCCAGATTAAGTGACCCACACACACACAACAGGTTAACGAGCCAGGTGGTTTTATTATTAAATTCCTTCACGGAGGTGGATTGGCAGTATCGGTAGAGCGTCGGACATGTTTCACGGGACAGAGTTACGGTCTGAGTTCAAATCTCGTCGAGGTTAGCTTTGCCTTTCACCCTTACACGGTTGATAAATAAAGTACCAGTAATGCATTGGGGTTGATAAATAATGTACCAGTAATGTACTGGAGGTTTATTTAATCGACTTCCTCCACACCCCAATTTATTAGCCTTGTGTCTAAAGTAGAAATAATTATTAAATTCCTTCAAAATTTTCCAATATTTAGACCCATGGGCTGTGTATTCCACTAGACATACGGTACCCCGAGGGGTGACGTCTAAGAAAAAAAAAAGGCTGTTCAAATGGTTGATATCTAAAGTCTGTCCCCAGCTCGGAGGCTCATCACGCCGGTCCTTACCCATGGCATGAAACATCTAAGAATATAAGACCACCCCCTGGACAGGGCGCCAGTCCATCGCAAGGTTAACTCCCCCAGCTACAGCTGAGTAAACTGGAGCAACGTGAAATAAAATGTTTTCTCAAGAAGACCACGCAGTCCAGGAATGGATCCCACCTACCTCTAATGACGATATTATGAAGGGAACTAAACCATTTAGCAAGAGTTTCTGTAAAGCTTGTAACATTCTACAAACTGACGGCCATTCTTTTTTTCTTGTTTTGGATGGAGTTGAATGTGCAAGCGCAAGATTCACAATCCCAGTGCGCATGTTCCAAGTATCTTGGTGTTATAAGACTGGCCAAGCTACAGTACCCTCTAAAGAACCAGGCCATGTTACAGCACTAGCAGTTAATTATGAACACATGCGTAATTCAGTGTTATAAGACTGGCCATTTGAATTACAGCTGACAGACCTCTATACAGTTCATGGGGTGTGATCGTACCTGGGACTTAATGATGGTGAAATAAACTCACAAGTTAGTCGATATCGATCTTTACAAACAATGATCGACAGTTAACCAATGATGGACATACAGAGGAAGAAAGTGATCGGAAAACTGAAATGAATTTACAACTGTTTTAGTTTTTACGACCAGTATAATTCAGCTGAACATGAGTACCAGTAATATGTGGGGGGGGTTAACCCTGTGACAGACTGGTGGTCTGTCCAGGAGGGAGCCTTGTACTGTCATTCGCTTTACGGGAGAGAACTTCCACATACTTTGGGGATTTAAGGCAACAAGACAATCAACGACTAATTAACAATATTAAATGGTGATTACAGTTTCAGAAAATATTTAGCACTGCTGAAGAATTGAATCAACAATTTACGGTCTTTGATCTCAATCTTGAAAGAAACATTTAAATCCACCGAAATATTTGCTAAAGACAACAGAGCTGCTACAGGGAAAACTAGGAAGAGTTTTAAAACAAAATACATTAAATATATTTCCTGTGAATAAAAAAGAAACATGTTGAATTTTATTATTAAATCCCTGCATTTTATTGTTTATTTTCAACATTAATTTTGTGAATAAAAAACAAACACATAGGTTTTTCATTTTTTATTAAAATAACAATAGTGCTTAAATAAATATATTCTACATGCCCGCACCATAGATGAAACTTAAGGGTCAGTCTGTCTTGTGGTTCTGGAGCTAGGGAGGATGGCAAGGGCGACATGCGGAAACAGCCACTGCACCTCACGGCACTCACACTTGTGGGTAGCTAACTCTGCTCCGATAGCCTTGCAAAGGGGAATTTGGTCAGGCGGGGGCCAAGAACACTGGAAGTCTCCATTGCCAAAATCTCAATCACAAACATATCAAAGAGTGGCCAATACTTTGACATGACGAGCAGCAAAGCCTGGGTTGGTCACTGAGCACACAATGTTGTCACTTGAAAAAATGTCACAACGTATGTCATCCTTCCTAACCGAAGGGGCCTACCCTTACGGAGCGGGAAGGTTGTCATGCCATTAATCGATCTGTTAACAGCTATGATTACGAGAATGAGACATACAGACCAGTATAATTCAGCTGAACATGAGTACCAGTAATATGTGGGGGAGGGGTTAACCCTGTGATGGACTGGTGGCCTGTCCAGGAGGGAGTCTTGTACTCTCATTCGCTTTACGGGATAAACGACAGACCAGAGAACGTCCACATACTTTGGGGATTTAAGGCAACAAGACAATCAACGACTAATTAACAATATTAAATGGTGATTACAGTTTCAGAAAATATTTAGCACTGCTGAAGAATTGAATCAACAATTTACGGTCTTTGATCTCAATCTTGAAAGAAACATTTAAATCCACCGAAATATTTGCTAAAGACAACAGAGCTGCTACAGGGAAAACTAGGAAGAGTTTTAAAACAAAATACACTAAATATATTTCATCTGAATAAAAAAGAAACATGTTGAATTTTATTATTAAATCCCTGCATTTTATTGTTTACTAGCAGTGGTACCCGGCGTTGCACGGGATAAGGTATTATGGAATGCGGGTCGCCGACAGACCTAATTGGGGGAAAACTGCATGCCTGGACAATATGTAAAGAAAATAAACCGAATACTCTGATGGCTGGATAATCTTTAAGATTTTCTCGATGAAGCAGGAAAAATGCAAGTTTTCACCTAATGTGGGCCCTAGGGGATCAAGAAAATGAATTTTTTTTTATGTGCATAATATGCCTTGAAATTTCAGGACAATCGGCTAGACGTAACGTCTCTAAAAAGCTGAAAAAATGAAGTTTTTCACCAAATGCGGGCCCTAGAGGATAAAAAAGTTGAATTTTGTTATGTGCTCCCTGAGTAACATTTGTTCTCGTAAAGGCACGTAAGTAAGCAACACTGTGCAAACTGAAGCTATTATAGCGATGTTTTTCTTTACCGGCTTTAATTTTTAGTGTTGTGTGAAATATATAACCTGCAAACCTGATTTTTGAATCGCAGCAGGATCGACTTTATTTCACTCACTCCACTAGAAGTTGTATTTTCTTTGCTCACGGTATGAAGAAGAGACTAACTGATACATAGTTACCGGCTTTCATTTTTAGTGTTGTGAGAAATATATAACCGCCTTAGCTAAGCTTAGTATTGCCACAACCACGGCTGGCAAAGAAGTAAGGGTCTGGTGGTACGTAAGTAATCAACACTGTTGCTTCAAACGTGAGTAAGAAGTTGTGTGCACTTACGAACTGTTTGGGGAATTGAGTGTAAGATTTGTCTTGAGTAAGGGTGGCTGAATAACCGGAGGCAGCAGACATACAGTCAGATATTATAAGGGCGCGTTCTGGACGCAGACGGAATTGTGGGAAGTGACGTAATGCAGACAGCCAGATATTATAAGGGCACGACGTTATATGTATGTATCTATCTAAAAAGAGAAAGACTAAAAATTATAGAGAGAGATCGCTAAATCGCCTAATGCGGTCCCTAGGGCATTGAAAATTTGAAAATTCTTTTGCTCAGAACACTCCCTGAAACGTAAGTATTACATGTATAAAGTTTGAAAACAGTTGGTTGGGTGCTTCTCGAGTTTTAGAGATTCAAACTCACACACACAGAGACATCCTCAGTTTTATATATATAGATTTTCAACATTAATTTAGTGAATAAAAAACAAACACATAGGTTTTTCATTTTTTATTAAAATAACAATAGTGCTTAAATAAATATATTCTACATGCCCGCACCATAGATGAAACTTGGGGGTCAGTCTGTCTTGTGGTTCTGGAGCTAGGGAGGATGGCAAGGGAGACATACTGAAACAGCCACTGCACCTCACGGGGCTCACACTTGTGGGTAGCTAACTCCACTCCAATAGTCTTGCAAAGGGGGATTTGGTCAAGTGGTGGGGACAAGAACACTGGAAGTCTCCACTGCCAAAATCTCAATAACAAACATATCAACGAGTGGCCAATACTTTGACATGACGAGCAGCAAAGCCTGGGCTGGTCACTGAGCACACAATGTTGTCACTTGAGAAAATGTCACAACGTATGACATCCTTCCTAAACGAAGGGCCTACCCTTACGGAGCGGGAAGGTTGTCGTGCCGTTAATCGATATGTTAACAGCTATGATTACGAGAATGACAGGCATACAGGAGAGAGAAAGTTCTTTAAAAAGTAGGTTTCCCTGTCACAGTCCTCACCCCACAGGCTGGAGGGAGAGGGTTGGTAGAAATATCTGCCTACAATCTCATGAAATATCTCTGAGTAACTGGGTGGAACAGACCAAAGTACTAAAGACTATAGCAGAGGAGGTGGAGAGGAGTTCCAGCTGGATCTGGTAGAGGAAGAACAACAAAGGTGATCTCCACCCAGATTAAGTGACCTACACACAACAGGTTAACGATAGTCAGGTGGTTTTATTATTAAATTCAGTCATGGCTGTGTATTGGCAGTATCGGTAGAGCGTCGGTCAATATGCTTTACGGCAGAGTTACGGCCCTGTACAGTCTGAATTCAAATCTCGCCGAGGTTAGCTTTGCCTTTCATCCTTATGTAGTCGATAAATAAAGTACCAGTAATGTACTGGGGTCGATAAATAAAGTACCAGTAATGTACTGAGATCGATAAGTAAAGTACCAGTAATGTACTGGAGTTGATAAATAAAGTACCAGTAATGTACTGCAGTCGATAAATAAAGTACCAGTAATGTACTGCAGTCGATAAATAAAGTACCAGTAATGTACTGCAGTCGATAAATAAAGTACCAGTAATGTACTGCAGTCGATAAATAAAGTACCAGTAATGTACTGCAGTCGATAAATAAAGTACCAGTAATGTACCGGGATCGATAAATAAAGTATCAGTAGTGTACTGGGTTGATAAATAAAGTACCAGTAGTGTACTGGAGTCGATAAATAAAGTACCAGTAATGTACTGATGTTGATTTAATCAACGTCCCCCACACCCCAAATTATTAGCCTTGTGCCTAAAGTAGAAATCATTAAATTATTTAATATTTCCATTATTTTCCAATATTGAGGCACATGGGTTGTGTATTCCATTAGAAATACGGTACCCCGGGGGTGGTGTCTGAGAAAAAAAAGGCTTTTCAAATGGTTGATGATATCTAAAGTCTGTCCCAAGCTCGGGGACTCATCACGCCGGTCCTTACCCCGGCATGAAACATCTAAGAATATACGACTACACCCTGGACAGGGCGCTAGTCCATCGCTACAGTTGAGTATACTGGAGCATCGTGAAATAAAATGTTTTCTCAAGAACACAACACACAACCCAGTCCAGGAATTGAACCCACCTACCTCTAATGACGATATTATGAAGGGAACTAAAAACAAACTGTTTACCCAGAATACATCAACATAAACTAAGATTCCACGTTATAATGGCCTGACCCACCTGGTTATTTAAGACTAGTTTATATATATATAAAGAGAGAGAGATGTTATTGTATGTGGAGGGGTAGTGTTGTTGAACAACCAACCAGACTGCAGACCCTTCTGTTAAAACACCTGACAAACCTCATATGTAACGCACCCTCGTAGAACGAACATACCGAGGGTTAAAGTGCTTTGAAAACTGAAATTAATTTACAACGCTTTTAAGTAATATTTAGCAACAATTATCTAACACAAATTTATATATATACATATACACACGCACACATCTATATATATACATATACATCTATATGTATATATAGATATCCATAAAACAACTCTTGGACCCGCTGGAAGATGTGTTTGAGGAGACAGAAGACTGAGTTGCTGAAACAACCACGCACCTCACCAGTTACCTCTAATAGGGGAGGCTGAGGTGCTGGAACAAGCAAGCACCTCACCAGTTACCTCTATTAGGCGAGGCTGAGGTGCTGGAACAACCAAGCCCCTCACCAGTTACATCTATTAGGGGAGCCGCCAGTGCAGAGGAAACTCGCAGTCAGCGACCCGACTCCACCAAAAGTCTCAAAAGCTACAAAGCTGGGAATAACATTTTAATATTACACAATACTAATAAATGAACATATTACACTACCTTAGTTTCACTGTTACCTGCAGCAAAGTCGTCAATCTTTTGGCTTGCCATTAAAAATATTTAGACATTGTTAATATAAAAAATAAGGTTTTATGTTCCGTCAAACTCAAATTTCCCGGTCATCGTTACAACACGTGCGTGTTACCTTGCAAAGTTAGCCACACATTCTCAGTCAAGTTTTCGTATTTTTGCAGTGAAAATTTTTAATTATTTTCTTTAATGTGGAATAAAGTTTATTAAGCAAATTTCTATTTAATTATATAATTTAATTACTTAATAAAATTAAGTAACGAAATTGAGGAAGCAGCCAATCCTAGATAGTGGTGGCCATAACTGGACCCCGAAACCAAAGGTTGCGCATACATGATAAGTGTATGAAATTTAAAATATAATATATATATATATATATATACTATATATATATATATATATACATATATATAGTATATTATATATATATATATTATATATATATTATATATATATAGTATATTATATATATATTATATATATATAGTATATTATATATATATTATATATATATAGTATATTATATATATATTATATATATATAGTATATTATATATATATATAGTATATTATATATATATATAGTATATTATATATATATATAGTATATTATATATATATATAGTATATTATATATATATATAGTATATTATATATATATATAGTATATTATATATATATATAGTATATTATATATATATATAGTATATTATATATATATATAGTATATTATATATATATATAGTATATTATATATATATATAGTATATTATATATATATATAGTATATTATATATATATATAGTATATTATATATATATATAGTATATTATATATATATATAGTATATTATATATATATATAGTATATTTTAAATATATATATATATATTTAGGTTTGTTGGTTCACCACTGGATAGAACTTGTCATTCCGTATGGTTAACCTTGATATTAGGGAGAGCACTCAACGTAATGCAACTCACCTCTTCGTATGTGTTGTTGGTGGTGCGAGTACGGAGTTAATTATTATAAAGTAACAGGAGGCTGGACTGGTGTCTCTGCTTTCAGCCCCATGGATCTTGTCTATTATATTCCTTTATTATATTCGAATATCCGATGATGTCACCGAATTCATACTGAACAAGGTCACTGAAATGATCCTTTTAAAGAATTACACCAGTCCAGCCTCCTGTTATTTTATAATATATATGTAGTATGTATTTTACCGTGTTACCTACACGACCACATTACAGCGTGGACTGTGTTTTTTTGTCGTGACACCTACACGACCTCATTTGTTTCGGACTGGATGTTGTGGTACCAACATAACTTTAAATCAAAAGTGGTGGTGTGGATAGGGTGGTGGTGTATTTTTGTTAGAGGTGCCTACTGACTGTAGTAGGTTTCACTCTGTACTTAGGCAAGGCGGGTCTTCTGTATTACTGTGTAGCGCCAAAGATCTCGGTCCAGTGACATTGTCTTGGAGAGGTGTAAGTGTGTGAGGTAGAATTTATCAAGTCGTCCCAGGTTTTTCTGGGTCTGCCTACTCCGTGGCTACCGTCTATTTTTATTGCCCTGCACTTTTTTATACAGCTGTCGTCAAACAACATCTGATCCCTCTTATTCCTAATTTCTCACTTAGTTCGTTTATGCTTTGCCGTTCACGTATATTACTATTACACATCCAGCGGAGCGTGCAAGCTTCGTTTCTCTCCAGTCTGCGTATATCCTCTGCACACAATGCCCAGGTCTCACTGCCATGTAACATTGATGTTCGTATGCAGGCATCATACAGCCTGCCTTTCATTTTTAGAGAGAACCCTTTAGCGGCTAATAGTGGTATAAGCTCTCTGAACTTTTCCCATCCAGTTCTGACTCTAGCTACTGTACTTTCAGAACACCCTCCCCCACTGCTGATTTTGTCACCCAAGTAACGGAAGGTGTCCACTATTTCTATAGAACCATCTGTGCAATGGATTGAGCTAGTATTCTGTGGGCATTTGCTGCTACTTATTATACCAGCGCACCAGCCACATATAAAATCTATATTCTTAGTTAGCTTACCTGTGATCCCACTACATCTTTTATGCACCCATACTTTGCATTTGGGACATAAAATGGAGTTTCTGTCTATTCCTTTCCTACACACTAAGCAGAGCCATTTCCCGGATGGGACCGGTGCCCTATTTTCCTTTCTACAAACTAGAACTTTAGTCTTAGCCAGGTTAATTTTAAGGCCTTTTGATTCTAGGCCATGCTTCCATGTTTGGAATTTCTTCTCTAGTTCAGCCATTGATTCAGCTATGAGCGTTAGATCATCTGCGTATAGTAGTTCCCATGGGCAGCCGGTCTTGAACTCCACTGTTATAGCCTGAAGGGCAATAATAAATAGTAGGGGGCTAAGAACGGAGCCCTGATGAACACCAACTTTTACAATAAACTCTTCACTATATTCGCTGTTAATTCTAACCTTGCTGACTGTTTCTTTATACATGGCTTGTATAGCTCTCACAAGCCAGTCATCAACACCTAGTTTTCTAAGAGCCCACCAGATAATGGAACGGGGGGACTCTGTCAAAGGCTTTGTGAGCCATAGTGCATTCATCCCAGACAATGAGGCGACACTGCTTGATGAGATCGCCCAGGCCACTTCCTCGTGGAATGTTGCAAGTTGCAGTATCAATATTCACAATGTTCAGCGGGATTTTGAAACCTGAATGGGTGGTACGGCCTCCGGAGAGAAGGGTCGCTGTAATTCCAGAGGAAGCAATGGCCAGTGCAATCCATCTGTTCTTTCTGACCGTTGCAAGTAAGAGGTTGATGACGAATGTCTTTCCCGTGCCTCCTGGATCATCAACGAAGAAGAGGCCAGCGTTGTTGTTTGTCACATCATCAACAATGGTGTTGTAAGCCAGTTGCTGGTCATGGACCAATTTAGGTTCGTTGGTAGTAATGAAGTCCCGAAGAGCACTGATCTCGTAGCTCGTCTCGCGGAGAAGCTCTGTAGACGTTGACCTCTGGACACTTCTGTCAGGAGCAGGTAAGCTGTAGTGATTTAGAGGCCTACCACCAATCTCCAGGACACTGTTTTCAAGGCCAATGAGTGCCTCATTGAAAACGACATTGTATGTTATGTTCGGATTGTGTCTGCTTGTGCGGTGGAGCATGTCCTCAGCCAGACCTTCGCGGTGGTTGTTACACATTGCGAGAGGGTCGGCGAGATCGCAGTTGTGCAGCATAATAGCAAAAAGCTTGCGTATCTGAGAAGGGACTTTAGCAATTGCTGCTTCCTGCAGGGTGAGGTGCCAATGGCTGTCATCGTGTAACATACCACGCAGCTGGCAAGCCAAACGGTAGGTGGAACATTGATGGCCATTGATGGTTCTCAGGTCTTGGAAAGACCGTGGTCCTCTAACCTCAAACAGGAGCATTCTTAGGCAGAAACACTCAAACTGAGTGGGATGGACGCTGTAGACCCTTCCAAGAACATCTGCTGACTTGATTCGTGGCTGTCCTTCCACTGCAGAAAGAAAGGAATTCGTATATAAAGTCCTTGACGATTGCTTGTGCTTTCGAAATATTTAAAATTCTTTATATAATTTCCTTTTTATCACGTCCGAAGCAGTAACTCTTCGAATATTTCAATAAAGGCACTACACCATGTGTAAATAAATAAACTTTGAAATCACCACGTTGATGCATAGTCATAGTTATCAAATTAGAAAACAAATGAAGTTCAGGGGGCCGACACTACCGACTTTCTTTAAAAAAAAAAAAACAATTTAACGCGGGTAACTACAAGATAACCTTGTTTTGTAATACTGGCAGAAATTGAAGAAAATTTTCCCCATTGAGATTCTTAACGGGTAAAAATTATTTATGGATGGTTGATACTCAGCTGCCACGAACACAGGAAGAAAGGAAAGGTCCTTGACGATTGCTTGTGCTTTCGAAATATTTAAAATTCTCTATAATTTCCTTTTTATCACGTCCGAAGCAGTAACTCTTCGAATATTTCAATAAATATTAACCAGTTACTCCCGTTTTCGTTCTTTCTATTTTTTAATGTGGTAGGGGGTATAAGATATGCCTGCTATTTCTAGCAACTTCAAAGACCACATAATTGGTTTGTAATTTTGTTTTAAAGTTTAAGGGTTTACACAGCCATTTATGATTTTAATAAAACTCAAAAATAAACTCGTTGACAAGGAGCAAACGTTTATTGATACAGGATACAAGTGTTCACCGTGTGAGACTTGGTACCTATGTTACCTTTAGGAGAGAACTTAAATATTCAAATGAGATTCAAATACCCAAGTTTATTGTAAAAAGTTATAATTCTGAGTATTACACGTGCTCACAGTACACCCTTAATAATGGAATACTACAACCCAACTGAACGATTTGGCTGAGAGCTCCGCAGTGTAACACTCTTTGCATGTTTATATGGCGACTATATACCGATCATACACGTTACAACTTGGTCTTTATTTTTATATTAAACTTCAACTTGCGCCTTACGGAAACCCCTGGCCTTGCTTCACGGGAACCCACTTTGGGAACCCCTCGTATAGAGCAAAGAAAACAGTACATACCTCTTTCTATGAAATGAAGACGTGGCCCTGTGGTAGGTATTATAGACGGTGGTGAACATGGTCTGAGGTTCAATCCTATCCTGAAACATTCCATTTTTTGTTGTAGTGCAGCTGGGAATTGTACACAATAATTTCATTATTATAATATCCAAAATTATTTTCTTTCAAAGAACCAGAAGTCAATCAAAATAAAAAAAGAGTTTCATACAGGGGGAAGTAACTCAATATAGAAGGAGATAACTCTCATCAAATTTACGGCAAAAACGATTGTTCGCGTGGTTCAGGACTCGGGCCGGCCTGCAAATAGTCCCAGCTGCCGCAGCCGATCTTCAGACACTTAGAATAGTCTCGCCATACCTAGGTAGGCGACGAAGTCCGAACAACTACGTGCACCGCCGCAATTCTGTCAAGTAAATTAGTCATATTTAGAGGTTAAAAAATGTTTAATATAGAAATATAAAGAAGCTAGATAAGGTGTTACCTCGCTCTCATTCCGTTTCTATATATAAATTAATTTAAATACCACTAGTATTTTGTACATATGTACAGAACAATTATATATACTTATTTCATGATGGTAGCATATATGTTACAGGCTGATCTGTTTCTGGAAATAAAGAAATAAAATGCAAACCTTCGATTTTAGTAATTAGTATCAATCACTAACTATCCACTTTGGTCATAAGAATTTTATGTGTATATATATATATATATATTGTTTTATCTGTTCCAGCCATTTGGTTGGCGCACCACCCTTGTTGCTACACATTCTATCTCCAGCCTGTGTTGGCTGGCCGTTGGTGAAAGAGGGAGTTCGTTGCTACTGCCCTTAGGTCACCTTCGTTTCGTGCTGTGGGCTCAAGACGTTTCTTGAAAACATCCACATCATGCAGATCTCTCAAATTCCTTGGCAGCTTATTGAAGATTTGAGGGCCTTTGAAACCCAGGCTATTGCAATATCTGCTCCTTATTCTAGATGTGGAAGACGGGACCTTTGGCACCACTCAGTGACGTCCTGTCCGGGGGTTGGTGCTAGTCCCTTCAGGATTTTCCACATGTATATCAGTGTATCTCTCGTCTTCATTTCAAGGAGTAGAGATTCAGTTCTTTTAGCCTACCATCGCAATCCTCTTGGTGTAGCTTCGTTGGATTGCCTCAAGCTCTGTGGTTAGTTTGATACTATGGGGTGACCACAGCTGGAAGCAATAGTCCAGGCAGCTAAGGACAAATGTCCTCCATAGGTCACTTGTCTGTAAAGTCCTCAACATCAAGCCAGCGAGTTGTCTCCACCCTCAAGATGTGTGAAGAAAAAGATGCATTGTTGCTCATGTCTATTCCCAGGGCTCGTATAGATTTTGATCCCTCCTGGTCCGGTGTAGCTGTGTGTGCAGGTTGGTATTATAGGGCTTGACATTTTCCAGCATTAAACTGTATGTTCTTGTCCTCAGCCCATTTGTATATGGCATCCAGATCTTGTTGCGAAAGGGCAGCATCAGTCAGGTTTTTGATTGTTTGTGCTACCTTTGTCATCAGCAAAGCTAGTGAGGAATGTTGTATGTACTACAGAGGGCAGGTCTGAGAGAGCCACCAAAAATATATTTTATATAATGATATATAATATATATACACGTCCCACCCTTGCAAGCAGAGAAAAGCGGACGTAAAATGATGATGATGATGATGATGATATTATATGGAGGCACATGGCTTAGTGGTTAGAACATTGGCCTTGCAATCGAAAGGTTGTGAGTTCAATTCTCAGACCGGGTGATGTGTTGTTTCCTTGAGCAAGACGCATTATTTCACATTGCTCCAGTTTACTCAGCTGTAGAAATGAGATGATAGGGACTGGGGTCCCTATCATTCCACTGCAAAGTGGTCGTGGAGGTGCCACAGCAAAAAAGCACCCAGCACTCACTGTAAATGAGGTTGGTGTTAGGAAGGGCATCCAGCTGTAGAAATCAAGCCAGAATCAGTTCCCGTCCCACCCTTGCAAGCAGGGAAAAAAGGGACGTAAAAATGATGATGATGATGATATTATATATATATATATTATATTTGATGGCTGCAAACTCTAAGAGTATTGCAATCGTTTGTCAGATTATAGAATTTGGTGCACTTTTAGGCTACGACCAGCCACACAAACCTGTAACATATCCTGAACAAGCAAGTTTGTGTTTCGAATGTTTTTTTAAGTGGGGGAAAGGCCTTGAACTCGACCAATCCCACTCTCTGAGCATTGAAAACACTACCTGAAAAGGAGAACTGGTCAACATCATCGGATGTTTACGAAGCCGCAGGTTTTTTGTTCAGAGTTTTCCTCTCCTAGAAAGGTGTTGTGACAACAACTGAGGGGCCTTTCACTCCCGGGTGAAAAAAAATAAAAAAGTACTATTTGGATGGTCGTTGACTCTGCTGAGTTCCTCCACCCTTCGCGGATATATACATACACACCCATTTTATATAGAAACAATTCAACACTGTATAAAATTTATTTTTATTACAAGACTTCATTTATAAGCCAACTATAACATTGGCAAATAATTATGAATGAAAAAATGACATTTTACAACTCACATTAATATGTTATTTAATACAAGGGAGATTTACAAGGATCTAGCGACTGGTTTTAATACCCCGTTAGAAACACTGTTGACAAAAAAATAATAATAATAATAATACACTTTTATTACCCAAGTTTAGCTGACCTCCAATGTTCTACCTTGTGGGTTTTAATAAAAGCCTTAGCTTGTACATCCAACACATATCTAATTTTAGTTGGACCCGTAACAAGATTGTATCAAAGTATTTTAATGACAGCAGCCAAATACCACTGCCCTCACCTATCTAATTTTAGCTGGCCCCCTAACGAAATTGTATCAAGTGTTTTAACTCCTTAGTATTTACATTACTCTATATATACTATTGTATTTTCATGGTAAAGGCTTTACCTCACATAATATCGAATCTATGAGATTTTGGTATTATTTATTTTGAGAACAATACTTAACAACAGTATGAATGACTGGTTGCAGCTGGTTTGCACAGAAAGAGGCGTGAGAATTCTGGCCAGTTACGGCCGGTTTGAACACTAAAGGGTTAATGATAGGGGCCAAATACCACTAACCCCACCTCTCTAAGTTTAGCTGGACCCCTAATGAGACTGTATCAAGTGTTTTAATGATAGGGACCTTATACTACAGCCCACACCTATATAAGTTTAGCTGAACCCTAACAAGGTTCTATTTTAATGACAGAAGCCCCTGGTGTACAGCCCACATATATGTAATTTTAGCTAATGAGATTGTATCTTAAGTGATAGGGGACAAATACTCGTGTATCTTAAATGATAGGGGACAAATACTATTGCCCACATTTAAAATTTCAATTTTTTTTTAACCCTGTCTTATAATAGGGGAAACTAGGTAAATCATTGCGAATGATGCCAAGAAATTACTGGAATGTTAACAACACCCAGTGTTGGTGGTAGGTATATAATGTAGGGTACGTGGCCCCCGGCTGTGTGTGTGTTTTACTGGCAAAGTCGTATGAGACGATTTGTGACAATCAGGAAGTCTTCATCTTGGAGGTCTTTCAGGGCTTCTTCAAACAATTCCCTAGTGACAGGCTGAAATGACAAAAGAAACATTTATAAGTATGTATATAGAAGTAGTTGATAAATCCTGCTACCTCGGTGATCTAGTTAGCAGTGGAGAAGGTTGCACTGAGAACATAGCACCACTTACTCAGCCTGCTACCTCGGTGATCGAGTTAGCAGTGGAGAAGGTTGCACTGAGAACATAGCACCAGTTACTCAGCCTGCTACCTCGGTGATCTAGTTAGCAATGGAGAAGGTTGCACTGAGAACATAGCACCAGTTACTCAGCCTGCTACCTCAGTGATCTAGTTAGCAGTGGAGAAGGTTGCACTGAGAACATAGCACCACTTACTCAGCCTGCTACCTCAGTGATCTAGTTAGCAGTGGAGAAGGTTGCACTGAGAACATAGCACCACTTACTCAGCCTGCTACCTCGGTGATCTAGTTAGCAATGGAGAAGGTTGCACTGAGAACATAGCACCACTTACTCAGCCTGCTATCTCCGTGATCGAGTTAGCAGTGGAGAAGGTTGCACTGAGAACATAGCATCACTTACTCAGCCTGCTATCTCAGTGATCTAGTTAGCAGTGGAGAAGGTTGCACTGAGAACATAGCACCACTTACTCAGCCTGCTACCTCGGTGATCTAGTTAGCAGTGGAGAAGGTTGCACTGAGAACATAGCATCACTTACTCAGCCTGCTATCTCAGTGATCTAGTTAGCAGTGGAGAAGGTTGCACTGAGAACATAGCACCACTTACTCAGCCTGCTACCTCGGTGATCTAGTTAGCAGTGGAGAAGGTTGCACTGAGAACATAGCATCACTTACTCAGCCTGCTATCTCAGTGATCTAGTTAGCAGTGGAGAAGGTTGCACTGAGAACATAGCACCACTTACTCAGCCTGCTACCTCGGTGATCTAGTTAGCAGTGGAGAAGGTTGCACTGAGAACATAGCACCAGTTAGTTAGCAGTGGAGAAGGTTGCACTGAGAACATAGCACCACTTACTCAGCCTGCTACCTCAGTGATCTAGTTAGCAGTGGAGAAGGTTGCACTGAGAACATAGCACCAGTTACTCAGCCTGCTACCTCAGTGATCTAGTTAGCAGTGGAGAAGGTTGCACTGAGAACATAGCACCAGTTAGTTAGCAGTGGAGAAGGTTGCACTGAGAACATAGCACCACTTACTCAGCCTGCTACCTCAGTGATCTAGTTAGCAGTGGAGAAGGTTGCACTGAGAACATAGCACCAGTTACTCAGCCTGCTACCTCAGTGATCTAGTTAGCAGTGGAGAAGGTTGCACTGAGAACATAGCACCAGTTAGTTAGCAGTGGAGAAGGTTGCACTGAGAACATAGCACCAGTTACTCAGCCTGCTACCTCAGTGATCTAGTTAGCAGTGGAGAAGGTTGCACTGAGAACATAGCATCACTTACTCAGCCTGCTATCTCAGTGATCTAGTTAGCAGTGGAGAAGGTTGCACTGAGAACATAGCACCACTTACTCAGCCTGCTACCTCGGTGATCTAGTTAGCAGTGGAGAAGGTTGCACTGAGAACATAGCACCAGTTAGTTAGCAGTGGAGAAGGTTGCACTGAGAACATAGCACCACTTACTCAGCCTGCTACCTCAGTGATCTAGTTAGCAGTGGAGAAGGTTGCACTGAGAACATAGCACCAGTTACTCAGCCTGCTACCTCAGTGATCTAGTTAGCAGTGGAGAAGGTTGCACTGAGAACATAGCACCAGTTAGTTAGCAGTGGAGAAGGTTGCACTGAGAACATAGCACCACTTACTCAGCCTGCTACCTCAGTGATCTAGTTAGCAGTGGAGAAGGTTGCACTGAGAACATAGCACCAGTTACTCAGCCTGCTACCTCAGTGATCTAGTTAGCAGTGGAGAAGGTTGCACTGAGAACATAGCACCAGTTAGTTAGCAGTGGAGAAGGTTGCACTGAGAACATAGCACCAGTTACTCAGCCTGCTACCTCAGTGATCTAGTTAGCAGTGGAGAAGGTTGCACTGAGAACATAGCACCAGTTAGTTAGCAGTGGAGAAGGTTGCACTGAGAACATAGCACCACTTACTCAGCCTGCTACTTCAGTGATCTAGTTAGCAGTGGAGAAGGTTACACTGAGAACATAGCACCACTTACTCAGCCTGCTACCTCGGTGATCAAGTTAGCAGTGGAGAAGGTTACACTGAGAACATAGCACCACTTACTCAGCCTGCTACCTCAGTGATCGAGTTAGCAGTGGAGAAGGTTGCACTGAGAACATAGCACCAGTTACTCAGCCTGCTATCTCAATGATCTAGTTAGCAGTGGAGAAGGTTGCACTGAGAACATAGCAGCACTTACTCAGCCTGCTACCTCGGTGATCTAGTTAGCAGTGGAGAAGGTTGCACTGAGAACATAGCACCACTTACTCAGCCTGCTACCTCAGTGATCGAGTTAGCAGTGGAGAAGGTTGCACTGAGAACATAGCACCAGTTACTCAGCCTGCTATCTCAATGATCTAGTTAGCAGTGGAGAAGGTTGCACTGAGAACATAGCACCAGTTACTCAGCCTGCTATCTCAATGATCTAGTTAGCAGTGGAGAAGGTTGCACTGAGAACATAGCACCACTTACTCAGCCTGCTATCTCAATGATCTAGTTAGCAGTGGAGAAGGTTGCACTGAGAACATAGCACCACTTACTCAGCCTGCTACCTCAGTGATCGAGTTAGCAGTGGAGAAGGTTGCACTGAGAACATAGCACCACTTACTCAGCCTGCTACCTCAGTGATCTAGTTAGCTGTGGAGAAGGTTGCACTGAGAACATAGCACCACTTACTCAGCCTGCTACCTCGGTGATCTAGTTAGCAGTGGAGAAGGTTGCACTGAGAACATAGCACCAGTTACTCAGCTGCAGAAATGAGTTGCAACTCCACTGGCACCAAGCTGTATCGGTCATTGCCTTTCCCTTGGACATCGGTGGGAAAATGATTTTTGGGTGGTTTCAGGGGCTGGAATGGTTTATTTATATCTTAATTTCAAGTAGCAGAAAAACGACCCTTCAGTAGTCTAGTGTGCATATTGATATTTTACACACCTACACCACTCTAAGACAATGACACTGGATCGAGACCTTTGGTGCCATGCAGTTGTACAGAAGACCCAACTACTGTTGTATACAAACCTACAGTCAGTAGACACTTCTTAACTCAATGTACACCCCACCCTACCTTTCCCGTTCCGTCTACCGTGTCGATGACACAACAGTCCACACTGTAAGGTGGTCATGTAGGAGACATGGTAAAAAGGCTCCCAGTCCACACTGTAAGGTGGTCGTGTAGGAGACATGGTAAAAGGGCTCCCAGTCCACACTGTAAGGTGGTCATGTAGGAGACATGGTAAAAAGGCTCCCAGTCCACACTGTAAGGTGGTCATCTAGGAGACATGGTAAAAGGGCTCCCAGTACACACTGTAAGGTGGTCATGTAGGAGACATGGTAAAAAGGCTCCCAGTCCACACTGTAAGGTGGTCATGTAGGAAACATGGTAAAAGGGCTCCCAGTCCACACTGTAAGGTGGTCATGTAGGAGACATGGTAAAAAGGCTCCCAGTCCACACTGTAAGGTGGTCATGTAGGAAACATGGTAAAAGGGCTCCCAGTCCACACTGTAAGGTGGTCATCTAGGAGACATGGTAAAAGGGCTCCCAGTCCACACTGTAAGGTGGTCTTGTAGGAAACATGGTAAAAGGGCTCCCAGTTCACACTGTAAATGCGGTTGGTGTTAGGAAGGGCATTCAGCCTTGAAAAAAACCTGCCAGAGACGCTTCCGTGCGAGCAAGACATGGTGTCCCGACCATTCCAGGGTCAAATGTAACAAAACTGTCTAACCCATGCTAGCATGGAAGATAGACGTTAAACAATGATGATGTAGATATGATATGTCAAATAAAATCATAATTGACAATATACACAGAAGTTGAAGAGAGACTGTGTTACACTGTCTTCTGTAATCAGTAAAGTAATCCATGATACATTTAAAAAAGACGATATTATATATAAACTGCATATATGATAAACTAAAATGTTATGAAAATGAAAAAGTAGAAAATTATCAACAGAAATATAAACCTTATATAACGATGTAAATATATGAATGTTTATATAAGTGATGTAATAACTGTTATGATATAACGGACGCTAACTGAAAGTGTTGACATTTGAACATTTTAAAAGAAGTGAATGTTAAAATAAGCAATCATTATATATAAGAATATTTATGTTTAATCAACAGCTACGAAATTTAGTAGATAAATTATGTAATATTCATTCATTATTTATTCAAAGTAATCCAACTTATTTTACTAACGGGATAAAAAAATATAAACAGGACACAGTCCCGCACTCCTCCCTTTATTGTATTATAGGTGGGGAAAACTGATTTGTAGAACAATTAAATCGTAAAACGAGCTCAGTCGTGGAAGGAATTAAACTCGTGCTGCGAGGTATTAAAGAATATATAAAACAAACATAAGTATGTACATGTACATACATATATGTATACAGACGTACAGTAGTATGTATATAAGAGTGGGAAATGAAATTTTGTTTCATTTTTTCCGTTTATCGTTTTCGGTGCACCCGGCCAATTAACCCACTCAATATGCAAATTGGGCTACTCAGCCGTTAATATGCATAAGTTCAACAATCTGACAGGAAGGTATACGTTGCTGACGATAGCTAACAAGCTTGAAACTAGTACAGCGTTCCTTTGTCAGTGTTGAACAAACGAGCAACGATGGTTGTTGGACACTGTACGGCTTAATACGGGATGTTTGTTTACAAACACACCGAGCATTATAATAAATGTGTGGTGAATCCATACGTACATATATATATATGTGTGCATGTATGTATATATATATATACATACTACTGTACGTCTGTATACATACTTATATTTAAGTAACAGCCGTACTAAGAGTGGGAAATGAAATTTCGTTTCATTTTTTCCGTTTATAAAACAAACATTTAGGGAAAAAGAATTTCTACTCACAAAATCTGAACCCTCTCGGAAATCTTCTAGCAGTTTCTGGTACTTCAATGTAGGGGACTTGCCCTTCTCCTTGATGTGTTTCTTAAGGGCTTGCTTGATGTCAGCCCTTCTCTTCCTGGCAGCACCACTGATGCCCGTAGTCAGAATGGTGATGTCAATCTTGCCCGTGGATGGATCGACTGCTGCTTGTTTTAAAGCTTCTTTGTAAAGCCTGGGTGGAGTTGAAAGAGAGAGAGAGAGAGGTGGTGAGGGTCAAGGGGTGGTAGAGTGAATACGTGGGGGCTTCAAAACGTTTGTGGAAAAACGGTTGAAGTTATATTTATTTTTTTAACAATACCTTAACATAAGTAAGAGGGGCCGGTTATGGCCAGTTTGAACAGAAAGAGGTGAGAGAATTCTGACCGGATGTGGCTGGTTTAAAAGCTAAAGGGTTAAGTTATATTTATTTTTTTAATAATACCTTAACATAAGTAAGAGGGGCCGGTTATGGCCAGTTTGAACAGAAAGAGGTGAGAGAATTCTGGCCGGATGTGGCTGGTTTAAAAGCTAAAGGGTTAAGTTATATTTATTTTTTTAATAATTGTTTCTACTTTAGGCACAAGGCCAGCAATTACCCAGTGCATTACTGGTACTTTATTTTATCGACCCCGTAAGGATGAAAGGCAAAGTCAACCTCGGCGGGATTTGAACTCAGATCGTAAAGGGACGTAACTATGCTGGAAAGCATGGCGTCCGACCATCTACTGATACTGCCAATCCACCTTTAAAAGCTAAAGGGTTAAGTTATATTTATTTTTTCAACATATGCTCCATCTTGGTCAATACACTTCTGCAAGTGTTGATACCAGCTTTTAAGTGCATCTGTGTAAAACTGAGGGCCGTGTGATTTAAACCATATCAAAGCAGCCTTTTTTACATCTTCAACTTCATCTCTTCCACTTCTAAAACAACTTATCTATTTGTAGGGTGTTGATTTCTTTGGGGTATTGTCCCCGTAAATTTGCTCCAGACCGTCAATGGTTTGGCTGCTCTTCCGCCCTAGCTTCACTATGGACTTGATGTTTTGATGGATGCCATGTTTCTCAACCAGAGTGTTGACTTCCGACTGGCGGCGCCATGTTACAACATGCATTTAAGTGTTCATGTTAGAATATGCTATGACATATTAGTACGAGGACATACAGGTACATTGCGATCAAAATCCCTGCATATGACTTTTAGCTATGTTCTTTTTCCACAAACATTTTGAAGTCCCCTCATAGTAGCAGCATGTTCCTGTAAGGTGATGGTACTGCTGACAGAAAGAAGCACACTGTCCCCCCCTGTAAGGTTGTCGAACTGGTGAAATAATGAAAAGGCACCCAGGAGGTCGTGTGAGTGCCACAAAAAGATACATCTAGGCCACTCCGCAAAGTGGTTGTGTTGGTGACACAAAACACATCCAGTCCACCTTGCAAGAATTGAGAGATCACAGCTCTGATACTACAGACATGTGGCTAGAATGTCTCAGGAAAGAATCTCTGAATTGAGAGATCACAGCTCTGATACTACAGACATGTGGTTAGAATGTCTGAGGAAAGAATCTCTGAATTGAGAGACCACAGCTCCGATACTACAGAGATGTGGTTAGAATATCTCAGGAAAGAATCTTTGAATTGAGAGATCACAGTTCTGATACTACAGACATGTGGTTAGAATGTCTGAGGAAAGAATCTCTGAATTGAGAGACCACAGCTCCGATACTACAGAGATGTGGTTAGAATATCTCAGGAAAGAATCTCTGGATTGAGAGATCACAGCTCTGATACTACAGACATGTGGTTAGAATGTCTGAGGAAAGAATCTCTGGATTGAGAGATCACAGCTCTGATACTACAGACAAGTGGTTAGAATGTCTCAGGAAAGAATCTCTGAATTGAGAGATCACAGTTCTGATACTACAGACATGTGGTTAGAATGTCTGAGGAAAGAATCTCCTAATTGAGAGATCACAGCTCTGATACTACAGACATGTGGTTAGAATGTCTCAGGAAAGAATCTCTGAATTGAGAGATCACAGCTCTGATACTACAGACATGTGGCTAGAATGTCTCAGGAAAGAATCTCCTAATTGAGAGATCACAGCTCTGATACTACAGACATGTGGTTAGAATGTCTCAGGAAAGAATCTCCTAATTGAGAGATCACAGCTCTGATACTACAGACATGTGGTTAGAATGTCTCAGGAAAGAATCTCCTAATTGAGAGATCACAGCTCTGATACTACAGACAAGTGGTTAGAATGTCTCAGGAAAGAATCTCTGAATTGAGAGATCACAGCTCTGATACTACAGACATGTGGTTAGAATGTCTGAGGAAAGAATCTCCTAATTGAGAGATCACAGCTCTGATACTACAGACAAGTGGTTAGAATGTCTCAGGAAAGAATCTCTGAATTGAGAGATCACAGCTCTGATACTACAGACATGTGGTTAGAATGTCTGAGGAAAGAATCTCCTAATTGAGAGATCACAGCTCTGATACTACAGACATGTGGTTAGAATGTCTCAGGAAAGAATCTCTGAATTGAGAGATCACAGCTCTGATACTACAGACATGTGGCTAGAATGTCTCAGGAAAGAATCTCCTAATTGAGAGATCACAGCTCTGATACTACAGACATGTGGTTAGAATGTCTCAGGAAAGAATCTCCTAATTGAGAGATCACAGCTCTGATACTACAGACATGTGGTTAGAATGTCTCAGGAAAGAATCACTGAATTGAGAGATCACAGCTCTGATACTACAGACATGTGGTTAGAATGTCTCAGGAAAGAATCTCTGAATTGAGAGATCACAGCTCTGATACTACAGACATGTGGTTAGAATGTCTGAGGAAAGAATCTCTGGATTGAGAGATCACAGCTCTGATACTACAGACATGTGGTTAGAATGTCTCAGGAAAGAATCTCTGAATTGAGAGATCACAGCTCTGATACTACAGACATGTGGTTAGAATGTCTCAGGAAAGAATCTCTGAATTGAGAGATCACAGTTCTGATACTACAGGCATGTGGTTAGAATGTCTCAGGAAAGAATCTCTGAATTGATAGATCACAGCTCTGATACTACAGACATGTGGTTAGAATGTCTCAGGAATAAAAATCACCAACAGTCAGGAGACCCAGGGGTAGACGCCGAGAAAGATGGTTGGATAACATTCTTGAGCTTGGCTGGTCTCAATTGGGGATCCAGCCAGATCCATTGCAGACAGTTGTTTCTGACGGGACCTGCTGGAAGAAGGGTTTGAGGACTCTGCCGCCACGACCCTCTCAGGAATAAGGGGGCGAAGAAGAAGAAAACCTGCTTTTTCTCACTTACCTCTTTGCTTCTTCTACGTCGGAGACTTCAACAATGTTGGAGAACCTCATTTTAGCATGGGCCTCAGCTAATCTGATGAGGGACTCCAGTTGTCGTGGATACGCAGACACCTGACCCCTACAGCTGCCAACTTTACGCATGTCAACGTAGGCCTGGATGAAAGCTTGGCCAGCCTCCTCACTGATCTTGGGGTCGATGTAGTTCTTAGCATAGGAAATGTAGTCACGGAGAACGCTCATATCCTGCGGGAGAGAGAGAGAGAGATGAGTATGTGTATGTCATTGTATGTGTATGTCACTGTATGTGTATGTCACTGTATGTGTATGTCATTGTAAGTGTATGTCATTGTAAGTGTATGTCATTGTATGTGTATGTCATTGTAAGTGTATGTCATTGTATGTGTATGTCATGGTATGTGTATGTCATTGTATGTGTATGTCATTGTATGTGTATGTCATTGTATGTGTATGTCATTGTATGTGTGTGTCATTGTATGTGTGTGTCATTGTATGTGTATGTCATTGTATGTGTATGTGTATGTCACTGTATGTGTATGTCATTGTATGTGTATGTCATTGTATGTGTATGTGTATGTCACTGTATGTGTATGTCATTGTATGTGTATGTCATTGTAAGTGTATGTCATTGTAAGTGTATGTCATTGTAAGTGTATGTCATTGTATGTGTATGTCATTGTAAGTGTATGTCATTGTATGTGTATGTCATTGTATGTGTATGTCATTGCAAGTGTATGTCATTGAATGTGTATGTCATTGTAAGTGTATGTCATTGTATGTGACTGCGTGTACGTGCATGTATATGTGAATATCCAAGAAGAGAGAGAGAAAGAAGAGAACGTGTGTATATGTATATGTGAAGATGTGAAGTATACATCTAGTGAAGCACCCAGTCCACACTGTAAAGTGGTCATATAGGTGTCACAACAAACAACACCCAATCCACACTGTAAAGTAGTCGTGTAGGTGTCACAACAAACAACACCCAGTCCACACTGTAAAGTGGTCATGTAGGTGTCACAACAAACAACACCCAGTCCACACTGTAAAGTCATGTAGGTGTCACAACAAACAACACCCAGTCCACACTGTAAAGTGGTCATGTAGGTGTCACAACAAAAAACACCCAGTCTACACTGTAAAGACCCAGTCTACACTGTAAAGTGGTTGTGTAGGTATCACAACAAACAACACCCAGTCCACTGTAAAGTGGTCATGTAGGTGTCACAAAAAAAAGTACCCAGCCCACACTGTAAAGTGGTTTGCATTAGGAAGGGCATGCAGCTGTAGAAACCAAGCCAAAATCACTTCTGTATGATTTAGACCAGTTCTTCTTTTGGGGTAAATGCATTCGATGTTCAGAGGATTGGCTACGTGCAAAGCCTTCCCCTACTTAAAAAAATCTTCACGCACAGGCATTGCACGATAGCATTAATTATTAATTATTAATAATGGTATATCGTGCTATGGCCATATCTAATAAGGAGGGGGCAGCCATCACGTATATAAGAGAGAGAGAGAGAGAGTGTGTGTGTGTGTGTGTGTGTGTGTGTGTATGTATATATATATACACACACATATAAATTAGCGAGAATCGCATTTCGGCTATTGGAAATGAGTGAAAAACAACTTCCAAGATGTGTGGCAAGCGCTCCATAGAAACTAGTGAACTAGAGCAACAACATAAGTTAAAACGCCAACCACACTGAGGCGATGGTTAAACCATTATCCGGAAAGCCATGAAGTAATTCCGTCGGAAAGGTATAGGAAAAAAGAGAAAAAAGAGTGCTCTACGTAAGCTACAGAGCTTATTAGTTATGTAATAAACACATAATTATCTTATGTTCTTTATTACATAAGTAAAAAAAATTATATATAAGAATGTGAGTGTATGTGTATATATATATGTATATGTAAAAGAATGTCATCATCATCATCATCACTGTTTTACGTCCGTTCTTCCACGCTAGCATGGGTTAGACGGGTTGTCCTGTTGTGGGCAGTGTCTGGTCGGCTGACCATGCCTTGCTCATACAGGAATTGATTTGGCTTGATGAGCAAGGCATGGTCAGCCGACCAGACACTGCCCACAACAGGACAACCCGTCTAACCCATGCTAGCGTGGAAGAACGGACGTAAAACAGTGATGATGATGATGATGACATTCTTTTACATATACATATATATATACACATAAATGTGTGTATGTATATATATATATAAGAATGTGTGTGTATGTGTGTGTATATATATATGTATATGTAAAAGAATGTGTGTATGTATATATATATATATAAGAATGTGTGTGTATATATATATGTATATGTAAAAGAATGTGTGTATGTATATATATATATAAGAATGTGTGTGTATATATATATGTATATGTAAAAGAATGTGTGTATGTATATATATATATATATAAGAATGTGTGTATATATATATATATGTATATGTAAAAGAATGTGTGTATGTATATATATATATATAAGAATGTGTGTGTATATATATATGTATATGTAAAAGAATGTGTGTATGTATGTTAAAACTGACCATAATTTCACCCTCTGCATCTTCTTCCGTCTGGAAGTAGAGGGAGACCAAGTGGGCTGCGAGCCGCCGGTCAAACATCTCGTCTTGAGGGTCAAGGATGAGAAAGATCAGGTCAAATCTAGAACAACACAAAACAACAATAAATAGACTAAGATAAACAACAGCTACAACAGGATTCCTCCGAAGGGTCTTTGGAGTAACGTTACATGGTAGAGTGCATAGCTCGGAGATCAGAGAGTCACTTCAGGTAGAGCTGCCACTTCTCTGAATTGAGAGATCACAGCTCTGATACCACAGACATGTGGTTATAATGTCGCAGGAAAGAACCTCTGAATTGAGAGATCACAGCTCTGATACTACAGACATGTGGTTAGAATGTCTCAGGAAAGAATCTCTGAATTGAGAGATCACAGCTCTGATACTACAGACATGTGGTTATAATGTCGCAGGAAAGAATCTCTGAATTGAGAGATCACAGCTCTGATACTACAGACATGTGGTTATAATGTCGCAGGAAAGAACCTCTGAATTGAGAGATCACAGCTCTGATACTACAGACATGTGGTTATAATGTCGCAGGAAAGAACCTCTGAATTGAGAGATCACAGCTCTGATACTACAGACATGTGGTTATAATGTCGCAGGAAAGAATCTCTGAATTGAGAGATCACAGCTCTGATACTACAGACATGTGGTTATAATGTCGCAGGAAAGAACCTCTGAATTGAGAGATCACAGCTCTGATACTACAGACATGTGGTTATAATGTCTCAGGAAAGAATCTCTGAATTGAGAGATCACAGCTCTGATACTACAGACATGTGGTTATAATGTCGCAGGAAAGAATCTCTGAATTGAGAGATCACAGCTCTGATACTACAGACATGTGGTTAGAATGTCTCAGGAAAGAATCTCCTAATTGAGAGATCACAGCTCTGATACTACAGACATGTGGTTAGAATGTCTGAGGAAAGAATCTCTGAATTGAGAGATCACAGCTCTGATACTACAGACATGTGGTTAGAATGTCTCAGGAAAGAATCTCTGAACTGAGAGATCACAGCTCTGATACTACAGACATGGGGTTAGAATGTCTCAGGAAAGAATCTCTGAATTGAGAGATCACAGCTCTGATACTACAGACATGTGGTCAGAATGTCTCAGGAAAGAATCTCTGAATTGAGACATCACAGCTCTGATACTACAGACATGTGGTTAGAATGTCTGAGGAAAGAATCTCTGAATTGAGACATCACAGCTCTGATACTACAGACATGTGGTTAGAATGTCTCAGGAAAGAATCTCTGAATTGAGAGATCACAGCTCTGATACTACAGACATGTGGTTAGAATGTCTGAGGAAAGAATCTCTGAATTGAGAGATCACAGCTCTGATACTACAGACATGTGGTTAGAATATCTCAGGAAAGAATCTCTGAATTGAGAGATCACAGCTCTGATACTACAGACATGTGGCTAGAATGTCTCAGGAAAGAATCCCTGAATTGAGAGATCACAGCTCTGATACTACAGACATGTGGTTAGAATGTCTCAGGAAAGAATCCCTGAATTGAGAGATCACAGCTCTGATACTACAGACATGTGGTTAGAATGTCTCAGGAAAGAATCCCTGAATTGAGAGATCACAGCTCTGATACTACAGACATGTGGTTAGAATATCTGAGGAATGAATCTCTGAATTGAGAGATCACAGCTCTGATACTACAGACATGTGGTTAGAATGTCTGAGGAAAGAATCTCTGAATTGAGAGATCACAGCTCTGATACTACAGACATGTGGTTAGAATATCTGAGGAATGAATCTCTGAATTGAGAGATCACAGCTCTGATACTACAGACATGTGGTTAGAATGTCTGAGGAAAGAATCTCTGGATTGATTTTATGCGCAAAACCAACTGGTAGGAGACCCAGGGGTAGACCCCAAGCAAGCTGGTTGGATAACATCCATGAGCTTGGCTGGTCTCTCTTGAGGACCCAGATGGATCAATTGGGGACAGTTGCTTCTGACAGGACCTGCTAGAAGAAGGGTTTGAGGACTCTGTCCCCACGACTCTCTTAGGAATAAGTGGGTGAAAAACAACAACTACAACATCACCCCCATAAGCACACGCGTACTAACACTTCCACCACCACCTATACCAATAATTGTTTCTACGCTTGGCACAAGGCCAGCAATTACCCCAGTGTATTACTGGTACTTTATTTTGTCCACCCCGTAAGGATGAAAGGCAAAGTTAACCTCGGCAGGATTTGAACTCAGAACGTAAAGGGTCATAACTCTATGCTGCAAAGCATGGTGTTTGATGCTCTACAGATACTGCCAATCCACCAACAACAACAATATCACCACCACCACTACCACTATTTCCAACACCACCACCACCACCCTCACCACCAATGCCACCAGCACCCTCACCACCACCACCACCACCACCACTTACCTAGATAAGAGTGTGTGGGGTAACATTATATTTTCTGTGATTGTCTTGTTCTTATTCCACTGGGACTCGACAGGGTTAGCAGCTGCAAGGATTGATGTCCTGGCATTTAGGGAACAGATGATCCCAGCTTTAGCAATGGACAGGGTCTGTTGTTCCTGGAATAGAGAGAGAGAGAGAGATAAGACTGTGTGAAGATTGTTCCTGAAAAGAGAGAGAGGGAGAGTGTGTGTGTGTGTGTGTGTGTGTATTTTAGGGGTCATTTGGTTGGAATTAATGTTCAGGGCCATCCTCAGCATTCTTGTAGAGCACCCATCCACCATCTGAGTGAGTTTCTTGGTCAGTGTCCAAGTCTCAGACCCGTACAGCAGCACAGACTCCACTGTAGTGACGAAGAGATGGATCTTCAGGTCTTTACACTCTGTCTCTGCATCGACTGCTTGCTTTGGTACAACACCATTAATTCATTGAACCACCATCACTATATATTTATATTATATATATATATATATATATATATATATATATATATATATATATATACATATAAAAGTTTACATATATATATATACATACACGTGTTTTGCAACTGGTCACTTTGTGGCTCAATGAAAAATTAATAAATTAAACAATCAGAGCTATATATCATAAAACATGTCTATAGAATCACAAGATAAAATATATAGTTTCCTCTCCCAATTAGCATAATTATCTTGTGATTCTATAGACATGTTTTATGATATATATAGAATTCATACAGAAATAATATAGTATAATATATGTCACTCCACTGTGCATCATCATCATCATCATCATCATCATTTTACGTCCGCTTTTCCCTGCTTGCAAGGGTGGGACGGGTCTTCAATATATATATATATATATGTATCTGTATGTCTCTTGCGTTGGAAAGGAGGTCAATTATGTGTACAAACATTGAAAAATGTTCTGAAGACTCCAAGCCTAGGTTTGGATGAAACAATTGTTTCATCCAAAATGGAGGCACATGGCTTAGTGGTTAGAGCATTGGCCTTGCAATCGAAAGGTTGTGAGTTCAATTCTCAGACCAGGTGATGTGTTGTTTCCTTGAGCAAAACACTTTATTTCACATTGCTCCAGTTTACTCAGCTGTAGAAATGAGATGATAGGGACTGGGGTCCATATCATTCCACTGCAAAGTGGTCGTGGAGGTGCCACGGCAAAAAAAGCACCCAGCACTCACTGTAAATGAGGTTGGTGTTAGGAAGGGCATCCAGCTGTAGAAATCAAGCCAGCATCAGTTCCCGTCCCACCCTTGCAAGCAGGGAAAAAGCGGACGTAAAAATGACAATGATGATGAAATCATCTTCACCGTTTTACGTCCATTCTTCCACACTAGCATGGGTTAGACGGGTTGTCCTGATGTGGGCAATGTTAGGTCGGGTGACATTGTCTTGCTCATTCAGGAACTGATTTTGGCTTCACTTCTACAGCTGGATCACTTCCTAACACCAACATCATTGACAGTGGGATATATATATATGGGAGAGAGAATATCTATATAAAGGTAACTTACCATGACTTCATGTAGAATAGATCTGGTACTTTCATTCATTTTATCAAATTCATCAATACAGCAGACACCATTGTCACTGAGAACCAACGCTCCTCTGTAAATAATAATGATGATAATATCAATATCAAGATCATCTCCATCATCCTAGGAACACTAGCTACACACTCAAAAAGCTTCCAAAGCTGGTTAACCCTTTAGAATTTACATTACTCTATATATACTATTGTATTTTCACAGTAAAGGCTTCACCTCACATAACATTTGCAGTAACTCGATGCTCTCTACATATATATATATATATATATATATATTGCTCCTTTGTCTTTTTGTGTCAACTATACATATATACATACATGTATGTATATATCACTAGTGTATATACAGCACTCTGTATAGTTGTAATATAACCATGGTGTGGGCTGGTGTAGGCGAGCCCTAACCAGTTCAATGGTAGCCATTTACATTCTTCACACAGGACGTATAATATCTGAATGTGTATATATATGTATATATACCTGCATATATATACACACATATACGTCCTATATATGTTCTTTGTATCTTGAACACAGAAAACCAACCTACTGAATTAGTGTGTATGTATAACATGTGTATATATATATATATGGAAATGTATATATATATATATATATAGGTTCAATTCTCAGACTGGGTGATGTGTTGTTTCCTTGAGCAAGACACTTTATTTCACATTGCTCCAGTTTACTCAGCTGTAGAAATGAGATGATAGGGACTGGGGTCCCTATCATTCCACTGCAAAGTGGTCGTGGAGGTGCCACGGCAAAAAAGCACCCAGCACTCACTGTAAATGAGGTTGGTGTTAGGAAGGGCATCCAGCTGTAGAAATCAAGCCAAAATCGGTTCCCGTCCCACCCTTGCAAGCAGGGAAAAGGGGACGTAAAATGAAATGAAATGATGATGATGATAGGGCAAATTTTCTGGTTAAATAACATCAATGACTGAGATACCAAATTCATAATAATATTCTTTTCCCCCTTTTGTCAGGTTTCTCTAGCAATTGGTACCAGGGTCTAATGTGGGAACTGACAACGATTTGGGACAGTCCTGAGATCAAAGTAGTCCCATCGACTCAAAGAGTTTCCAAGGCTGGTTAAAGAACATTTTCCCAGCCCCCTTTTTTGGAACACTTTTTGAAAGCACAAGCAGGGGACAATCCTTCTTCCTATGGGGGACCTTGAGCCAATCCTCTGTGAAACACCTGTAACGGGTCGATACGCAATAAATATTTTTCATATGTAAACGAAACTTCCTTGTTTTTTCTATTATATGTGTTGAGAGAGAAACTGTGTCTGAGAGGGATAGGCTATGGTGTGTGGGAGAGGAGACTGAGGTGGTATGGACATGTGATGCGCATGGAGGATGACCGATGGGTGAAGAAGTGCCAGGAAATGCCAGTTGAAGGAAGACCTAGTAGAGAAAGACCATGAAAAACATGGGCAGAGGTGGTGAGAACAGACCTCAGATCATTGAAGCTCACGGTGGAGATGACAAAGGACCGTGACAAGTGGAGAGATGCTGTGCTGAATAAGACCCGTCCCACCCTTGCAAGCAGGGAAAAGCGTAGAAGCCATTTCTATATTAAATGTAGATATATATGAAAAGAGTCAGGACCCCGACGGCTGAGCTCTGGCTGTTTCGACAGCTATTACCCACTCTACTACCCTAAGTATTGGTCCACCTGGTTCCTTACCAGGGAAAAGCGGACGTAAAATGATGATGATGATGATGATGATGATGATGATGTACCTAATGTGTATATTATATACATACCTAATAGTGTGTACACTATCTATACCAAATGAGTATACTATATATATATATTGTTATACTTTGGGAGGGTCATGTTGCCAATAAGAAACACACGCACCAGTTGCTTTCACTTCAATTTATTATAATAAATTTATAAATTTCTGGTTGGTTGGTTGGTTCCACAACCAGATAGTTGTTTATATATTGTCATAGTTCTTTCATCACACAATCTGTGACCTCTTCAGTGACTGGGGATTCCTTTCTTTGTTCTGTCCTACGCCATTTTGCAACAATATACCTTGTTATATATATATTGTTGCAAAATGGCGTAGGACAGAACAAAGGAGAGGCACAGAAACAAAGAAAGGAATCCCCAGTCACTGAAGAGGTCACAGATTGTGTGACGAAAGAACTATGACAATATATAAACAACTATCTGGTTGTGGAACCAACCAACCAACCAGAAATTTATAAATTTATAAATTTATTATAATAAATTGAAGTGAAAGCAACTGGTGCGCGTGTTTCTTATTGGCAACATGACCCTCCCAAAGTATAACAATATCGGTTTCAACACACGATTTCAGATAAAGAATCTTGCTAAACAAATTCAGAAACGAAATATATATATATAACTAGTATGTATACTATATAGAGGTAAAATGGGATGTGTGTAAGCAAGGCCTTGGTGTATCTCTTGAAACGATCAGTGTCTCCATTAAATTGGTGGAACGGTGTGCTTGAGTAAATCTGGTCTCAGGAGCCACAGTTAACGCTTGATATAGCAGGAAGAGGGTCTTAACGTTTCGGATGCTAGTCCTTCATCAGAAATATATATATATATATATATATATATATATATCATCATCATACATTATACACATTACCACCAACTCAACCACCCTACAACAGACCCAACCATCCAACCCCTGACACAACCCTACCACAGAAATCCCCAAACTTACGTCTGTAACACCAGCTGCCTGGTTTCAGGGTCCCGCGTGATGTAAGCTGTGAGACCGACAGCACTGGAACCTTTACCGGAGGTGTACTGTCCCCGTGGTACCAAGTTGTGGACGTACTGTAGGAGCTGAGACTTACTGGTTCCTGGATCACCACACAGGAGGATGTTTACCTCCGACCTACAAATACAGGGAAACAAAAGTTAGATCTTTACATCCTATAATGATTTAACAGAAAATAGCTTCATGTAGTTTGTTAATTCAAATGTTTGTACTAAATGTTTATAGTATCTTTACTAGGGGACTAAATGTTTATATTATCTTTACTAGGGGACTAAATGTTTATAGTATCTTTACTGGTGGACAGATTGTTGTGAAAATTTACAGTATTACAGTAAAGACTTTAATATTTAATGTGATGTAGTCATAGTGTTGTTTTGTACTAAATGTTTATAGTATCTTTACTGGTGGACAGATTGTTGTCAAAATTTACAGTATTACAGTAAAGACTTTAATATTTAATGTGATGTAGTCATAGTGTTGTTTTGTACTAAATGTTTATAGTATCTTTACTGGTGGACAGATTGTTGTGAACATTTACAGTATTACAGTAAAGACTTTAATATTTAATGTGATGTAGTCATAGTGTTGTTTTGTACTAAATGTTTATAGTATCTTTACTAGTGGACAGATTGTTGTGAACATTTACAGTATTACAGTAAAGACTTTAATATTTAATGTGATGTAGTCATAGTGTTGTTTTGTACTAAATGTTTATAGTATCTTTACTGGTGGACAGATTGTTGTGAGAATTTACAGTATTACAGTAAATACTTTAATATTTAATGTGATGTAGTCATAGTGTTGTTTTGTACTAAATGTTTATAGTATCTTTACTGGTGGACAGATTGTTGTGAACATTTACAGTATTACAGTAAAGACTTTAATATTTAATGTGATGTAGTCATAGTGTTGTTTTGTACTAAATGTTTATAGTATCTTTACTGGTAGACAGACTGTTGTGAACATTTACAGTATTACAGTAAAGACTTTAAAATTTAATGTGATGTAGTCATAGTGTTGTTTTGTACTAAATGTTTATAGTATCTTTACTGGTGGACAGATTGTTGTGAGAATTTACAGTATTACAGTAAAGACTTTAATATTTAATGTGATGTAGTCATAGTGTTGTTTTGTACTAAATGTTTATAGTATCTTTACTGGTGGACAGATTGTTGTGAACATTTACAGTATTACAGTAAAGACTTTAATATTTAATGTGATGTAGTCATAGTGTTGTTTTGTACTAAATGTTTATAGTATCTTTACTGGTGAACAGATTGTGAAAATTTACAGTATTACAGTAAAGACTTTAATATTTAATGTGATGTAGTCATAGTGTTGTTTTGTACTAAATGTTTATAGTATATTTACTGGTGGACAGATTGTTGTGAACATTTACAGTATTACAGTAAAGACTTTAATATTTAATGTGATGTAGTCATAGTGTTGTTTTGTACTAAATGTTTATAGTATCTTTACTAGTGGACAGATTGTTGTGAAAATTTACAGTATTACAGTAAAGACTTTAATATTTAATGTGATGTAGTCAGAATTGTTCTGTAGTTTTTAAGAACTGACACCTACCTGAAATTACCCCTGCCGGTGTTGGTAAAATCCTTTTTGGCACCACCAAACAACTGCATTAAGATTCCCTTTTTGATGTCTTCATTCTCATAAATACTAGGAGCTGAATAATAATAATAATAATAATAATAATATCTATTGTGATGTGACTTGTTAACCCTTTACCATTTACATTACTCTATATATACTATTGTATTTTCATGGTAAAGGCTTTACCTCACATAATATCTCACAACATTTATTTTATCGACCCCGTAAGGATGAAAAGCAAAGTTAACCATGGCGGGATTTGAACTCAGAATGTAAAGGGATGTAGCTAAACCACTGCTTCCAACAACAACAACAACAACAATAGCACAAAAGACAGAAATATAGGAAAGAAATAAAGAGAAAAGGGGGTTGGATGTAGGAGAAAGGAACAAAAAAATACATGTTGGGTGCCTTACCAATGGCTTTGGCTAACCGTTCATAAATATCTGGGGTTTCCGACAGTTTCTTTAATTCCTCAATTCTCTCAGGATTCATGTTGAATTTACTACAAAAAGATACAACATACAAAGATTATCACCAGTCTGGAACCCCTATTTCAAAGTCAGAAAACAGCACAGCTCCTATGACTTCCGGAAACAATTTTTTACACTCATAGTTGTGAAGGCACATGGTTCAGTGGTTAGAGCATTGGCCTTGCAATCGAAAGGCTGTGAGTTCAATTCTCAGACCGGGTGATGTGTTGTTTCCTTGAGCAAGACACTTTATTTCACATAGCTCCAGTTTACTCAGCTGTAGAAATGAGATGATAGGGACTGAGGTCCCTATCATTCCACTGCAAAGTGGTCGTGGAGGTGCCACGGCAATAAAGCACCCAGCACTCACTGTAAATGAGGTTGGTGTTAGGAAGGGCATCCAGCTGTAGAAATCAAGCCAGAATCAGTTCCGGTCCCACCCTTGCAAGCAGGGAAAAAGCGGACGTTAAATGATGATGATGATGATAATAGTTGCTCTCCAGCTATCTATTTAAAGCTGTATATAGCTAGGGTACATTCACACTTAGAATTAGCATCACCAGTCTGGAACCCCCATCCTTGCTCAGAATATTGACCTTCTGGAAACTGTTCAGAGACGTGCAAACCAAGCGAATACCCTCCATCAGGCATCTACCATACTCTGAACACCTTGCTTCCCTGGACATGGATACATTGAAGCTCCGATGTCTGGCAACTGACTTGGTAGACACCCACAAAATTATTAACCACCTTGTCAACAACAACCCTGAGTACCTTTTTGATTTCCATGTGTCTAACATATGAGGACATGCCTACAGAGTTGCTCTCCAGCTATCTATTTAAAGCTGTATATATAGCTAGGGTACATTCACACACACACATATACAGAGACACACACATACACATACACACATACAGACACACAGAGACACACACATACACAGACACACAGAGACACACACATACACAGACACACAGAGACACACATACACAGACACACACATATACACACACATATACACAGAGACACACAGACACACACATATACACAGAGACACACACATACACAGACACACAGAGACATACACATACACACACATATACAGACATACCAAAAACAAAGATACACACACACTTACAGACACACACACATATACACAGACACACCAACAACAGACATAGACATGCACATACAGACAGAGACACAGACACACAGACACTAACACACACACAGATACAGACACTAACACACACACAGATACACAGACACTAACACACACAGACACTAACACACACACAGATACAGACACTAACACACACACACACACAGACACTAACACACACACAGATACAGACACTAACACACACACAGATACACAGACACTAACACACACACAGATACAGACACTAACACACACACAGATACACAGACACTAACACACACAGACACTAACACACACACAGATACAGACACTAACACACACACACACACAGACACTAACACACACACAGATACAGACACTAACACACACACAGATACACAGACACTAACACACACACAGATACAGACACTAACACACACAGGCACTAACACACACACAGATACAGACACTAACACACACACAGATACACAGACACTAACACACACAGACACTAACACACACACACACACAGACACTAACACACACACAGATACAGACACTAACACACACACAGATACACAGGCACTAACACACACAGACACTAACACACACACAGATACAGACACTAACACACACACACACACAGACACTAACACACACACAGATACAGACACTAACACACACACAGATACACAGACACTAACACACACAGACACTAACACACACAGATACAGACACTAACACACACACAGATACACAGACACTAACACACACACAGATACAGACACACACACACACACACACACAGACACTAACACACACACAGATACTAACACACACACAGATACACAGACACTAACACACACAGACACTAACACACACAGACACTAACACACACACAGATACAGACACTAACACACACACAGATACACAGACACTAACACACACAGACACTAACACACACACAGATACAGACACTAACACACACACACACACACACACAGACACTAACACACACACACACACACACACACAGACACTAACACACACACACACACAGACACTAACACACACACAGATACAGACACTAACACACACACAGATACACAGACACTAACACACACAGACACTAACACACACACAGATACAGACACTAACACACACACACACACACACACAGATACAGACACTAACACACACACACACACAGACACTAACACACACAGACACTAACACACACACAGATACACAGACACTAACACACACAGATACAGACACTAACACACACACAGATACAGACACTAACACACACACACACAGACACTAACACACACACAGATACACAGACACTAACACACACACACACACACACAGACAGGCAGACACACACACTAACACACACACACAAAGACAGAGAGAGACACAGACACACACACACATGCACACACAGACAGACACACACCTGTCAAAGCCGTCATCTCACCTCTTCTCTAGGCCGCCGTCACCGATGTTGTCCATGTGCAGTCGCTTGGTGTCAACCGTGCGGTAATGGACAATGTCAATGTGGGTCTTGTAGACGGCCTTGACATTGCGCTGTCGTGGGTTGTTACGGAGGGGGGTGGCACGGTAGATGCCCGTCACGGTGACACGGTCACCTGGCTGGACCTTGTCTACCAGGTCATTGTGGGCGTAGAGCAGGATGGTGTGGGGCGTCTGGCCCGGGGGCATGTCCTCTGGAATAGAGAGAGAGGTAGAGAGATATTAGTGATATATAAGAGAGAGAGAGAGAGGTGAGATATATATATATATATATATATATATATATATATATACTGATAGAGAGAGAGAGAGGTGAGAGAGAGGGATATATATATACTGATAGAGAGAGAGAGAGAGAGGTGAGAGATATATATACTGATAGAGAGAGAGAGAGAGAGAGATATTATTGATATATAAGAGAGAGAGAGGTAGATATTAGTGATATATAAGAGAGAGAGAGAGAGGTGAGAGATATATATATATATATATATATATATATACTGATAGAGAGAGAGAGAGGTGAGAGAGAGGGATATATATATACTGATAGAGAGAGAGAGAGAGGTGAGAGATATATATACTGATAGAGAGAGAGAGAGAGAGAGATATTATTGATATATAAGAGAGAGAGAGGTAGATATTAGTGATATATAAGAGAGAGAGAGAGAGAGAGAGAGAGAGAGAGAGAGAGAGAGAGAGAGAGAGAGAGAGAGAGAGAGAGATACTGATAAAGAGAGAGAGAGATATTAGTGATATATAAGAGAGAGAAAGAGGTGAGAGATAGATATTATTGATATATAAGAGAGAGAGATATATATATACTGATAGAGAGAGATAGATATTAGTGATATATAAGAGAGAGAGAGAGAGAGGTGTGAGAGAGAGAGAGGTGAGAGAGAGAGAGAGATATATATATACTGATAGAGAGAGAGGAATCAAGAGAGATGAGTTGAGTGGGAGAGAGATAGTTGAGTGAGAGAGAGTGAGAGCTAATTGAGTGACAGTTGAGTGAATGAGAGAGAGAGATAGTTGAGTGAGAGAGAGTGAGAGAGATAGTTGAGAGAGAGATATAGTGGAGTGAGTGAGAGACAGTTGAGTGAGAGTGAGAGACAGTTGAGAGAGATAGTGGAGTGAGAGAGAGTGAGAGTTGAGAGAGAGTGAGTGAGAGATAGTTGAGTGTGAGAGAAAGAGAGATAGCTGAGTGTAGACTCACCTGGGGACTCTTGCAGTTTGATCATCTGTTTGTCGGAGAAGTGGGAGCGGTTGTGTACGAGTGCGAAGGAGTGGTTGGTGTTGCAGTTGGTGCAGATGTTGGGTTCAGCGATGCGACCCCTGTCTATCTCAACGGCAGAGCTATTGCCACATACGTAGCACTTGAAGAAGGCCTCCCTCATCTCGGGAATCAGAGAGGACAGGCGGATCACCATACCGGTTATGGTGACCAGCAGGTCAATGTCTGGAAAATAGAAAGAGTGTGAGTGGAGGGTGGTGAGTGTGAGTGGAGGGTCACCATGCCGGTTATGGTGACCAGCAGGTCAATGTCTGGAAAATAGAAAGGGTGTGAGTGTGAGTGGAGGGTCACCGTGCCGGATATAGTGACCAGCAGGTCAATGTCTGGAAAATAGAAAGGGTGTGAGTGTGAGTGGAGGGTCACCGTGCCGGATATAGTGACCAGCAGGTCAATGTCTGGAAAATAGGAAGAGTGTGAGTGGAGGGTGGTGAGTGTGAGTGGTGAGTGTGAGTGGAGGGTCACCATGCCGGATATAGTGACCAGCAGGTCAATGTCTGGAAAATAGAAAGGGTGTGAGTGTGAGTGGAGGGTGGTGAGTGTGAGTGGAGGGTCACCATGCCGGATATAGTGACCAGCAGGTCAATGTCTGGAAAATAGGAAGGGAGAGTGTGAGTGGAGGGTGGTGAGTGTGAGTGAAGGGTGGTGAGTGTGTGAGTGGAGGGTCACCATGCCGGATATAGTGACTAGCAGGTCAATGTCTGGAAAATAGAAAGGGTGTGAGTGTGAGTGAAGGGTGGTGAGTGTGAGTGGAGGGTCACCATGCCGGTTATGGTGACCAGCAGGTCAATGTCTGGAAAATAGGAAGGGTGTGAGTGTGAGTGGAGGGTGGTGAGTGTGAGTGGTGAGTGTGAGTGGAGGGTCACCATGCCGGATATAGTGACCAGCAGGTCAATGTCTGGAAAATAGAAAGGGTGTGAGTGTGAGTGAAGGGTGGTGAGTGTGAGTGGAGGGTCACCATGTCGGATATAGTGACCAGCAGGTCAATGTCTGGAAAATAGGAAGGGTGTGAGTGTGAGTGGAGGGTGGTGAGTGGTGAGTGTGAGTGGAGGGTCACCATGCCGGATATAGTGACCAGCAGGTCAATGTCTGGAAAATAGAAAGGGTGTGAGTGTGAGTGAAGGGTGGTGAGTGTGAGTGGAGGGTCACCATGTCGGATATAGTGACCAGCAGGTCAATGTCTGGAAAATAGAAAGGGTGTGAGTGTGAGTGGAGGGTGGTGAGTGTGAGTGGAGGGTCACCGTGCCGGATATAGTGACCAGCAGGTCAATGTCTGGAAAATAGAAAGGGTGTGAGTGTGAGTGAAGGGTGGTGAGTGTGAGTGGAGGGTCACCATGTCGGATATAGTGACCAGCAGGTCAATGTCTGGAAAATAGAAAGGGTGTGTGTGTGAGTGGAGGGTCACCGTGCCGGATATAGTGACCAGCAGGTCAATGTCTGGAAAATAGAAAGGGTGTGAGTGTGAGTGGAGGGTGGTGAGTGTGAGTGGAGGGTCACCATGCCGGATATAGTGACCAGCAGGTCAATGTCTGGAAAATAGGAAGGGTGTGAGTGTGAGTGTGAGTGGAGGGTGGTGAGTGTGAGTGGAGGGTCACCATGCCGGATATAGTGACCAGCGGGTCAATGTCTGGAAAATAGAAAGGGTGTGAGTGTGAGTGGAGG
>OZ024764.1:8207825-8215325 GCA_964016885.1 Eledone cirrhosa | reverse complement strand
TGGCACTTCTTCACCCAACAGTCACCATCCAAACACATCACATGTCTATACCAGAGCAGTCCTCTCACAAACTACATCTGATTCCTCTTATATCCAGTTTTCTCTCTGCCCAGTTCTTATTCTAGTACAGCTTCCTTCCACTGGGAACTCCTGGCACTTCTTCACCCAACAGTCACCATCCATACACATCACATGTCTATACCAGAGCAGTCCTCTCACAAACTACATCTGATTCCTCTTATATCCAGTTTTCTCTCTGCCCAGTTCTTCCTCTAGTACAGCTTCCTTCCACTGGGAACTCCTGGCACTTCTTCACCCAACAGTCACCATCCAAACACATCACATGTCTATACCAGAGCAGTCCTCTCACAAACTACATCTGATTCCTCTTATATCCAGTTTTCTCTCTGCCCAGTTCTTCCTCTAGTACAGCTTCCTTCCACTGGGAACTCCTGGCACTTCTTCACCCAACAGTCACCATCCATACACATCACATGTCTATACCAGAGCAGTCCTCTCACAAACTACATCTGATTCCTCTTATATCCAGTTTTCTCTCTGCCCAGTTCTTATTCTAGTACAGCTTCCTTCCACTGGGAACTCCTGGCACTTCTTCACTCAACAATCACCATCCAAACATCACATGTCTATACCAGAGCAGTCCTCACACAAACTACATCTGATTCCTCTTATATCCAGTTTTCTCTCTGCCCAGTTCTTCCTCTAGTACAGCTTCCTTCCACTGGGAACTCCTGGCACTTCTTCACCCAACAGTCACCATCCATACACATCACATGTCTATACCAGAGCAGTCCTCTCACAAACTACATCTGATTCCTCTTATATCCAGTTTTCTCTCTGCCCAGTTCTTATTCTAGTACAGCTTCCTTCCACTGGGAACTCCTGGCACTTCTTCACCCAACAGTCACCATCCATACACATCACATGTCTATACCAGAGCAGTCCTCACACAAACTACATCTGATTCCTCTTATATCCAGTTTTCTCTCTGCCCAGTTCTTATTCTAGTACAGCTTCCTTCCACTGGGAACTCCTGGCACTTCTTCACCCAACAATCACCATCCATACACATCACATGTCTATACCAGAGCAGTCCTCACACAAACTACATCTGATTCCTCTTATATCCAGTTTTCTCTCTGCCCAGTTCTTATTCTAGTACAGCTTCCCTCCACTGGGAACTCCTGGCACTTCTTCACCCAACAGTCACCATCCATACACATCACATGTCTATACCAGAGCAGTCCTCACACAAACTACATCTGATTTCTCTTATATCCAGTTTTCTCTCTGCCCAGTTCTTATTCTAGTACAGCTTCCCTCCACTGGGAACTCCTGGCACTTCTTCACCCAACAGTCACCATCCATACACATCACATGTCTATACCAGAGCAGTCCTCACACAAACTACATCTGATTCCTCTTATATCCAGTTTTCTCTCTGCCCAGTTCTTATTCTAGTACAGCTTCCTTCCACTGGGAACTCCTGGCACTTCTTCACCCAACAATCACCATCCATACACATCACATGTCTATACCAGAGCAGTCCTCACACAAACTACATCTGATTCCTCTTATATCCAGTTTTCTCTCTGCCCAGTTCTTATTCTAGTACAGCTTCCTTCCACTGGGAACTCCTGGCACTTCTTCACCCAACAGTCACCATCCATACACATCACATGTCTATACCAGAGCAGTCCTCTCACAAACTACATCCGATTCCTCTTATATCCAGTTTTCTCTCTGCCCAGTTCTTATTCTAGTACAGCTTCCCTCCACTGGGAACTCCTGGCACTTCTTCACCCAACAGTCACCATCCAAACACATCACATGTCTATACCAGAGCAGTCTTCTCACTTCACCCAACAATCACCATCCAAACACATCACATGTCTATACCAGAGCAGTCTTCTCACTTCACCCAACAATCACCATCCAAACACATCACAAGTCTATACCAGAGCAGTCCTCACACACACTATATCTAATTCCTCTTATGTCCAGTTTCACTCCCCTCCCCCCCCAAAATACAAAACCCTATCCAAAACTGACCACAGCGTCAGAGCCACCGAAGTCCACTTGCTTCATCCTGCGGTCATTTCTGATATCTGGTCTATGACGTATAGGAGTACTTCCAAGTCCAGGGGTCTTCGGTGTGGCAGGTGTGCCATAGTTTAAGGGGGAGCTGAGGTCAAGTTCGCTGGTTATGAGGGCTGAAATATAGAGTTAGAGGAAATTGTTGCTGTTGTGATGGTGGTGGTGGTGTTGTGGTGGTGGTGGTGGTGGTGTGGTGGTGGTGGTGGTATTGATGTTGGTGGTAGTGTTGGTGGTGGTGGTGTTGAGGTGGTGGTGGTGTTGATGGTGTTGAGGTGGTGGTGGTGTTGATGTTGGTGGTAGTGTTGATGGTGTTGAGGTGGTGGTGGTGTGGTGGTGGTGCTGATGGTGTTGATGTTGGTGGTGTTGATGATGTTGAGGTGGTGGTGCTGATGGTGGTGATAGTGTTGGTGGTGGTGCTGGTGGTGGTGGTGTTGATGGTGGTGGTGGTAGTGTTGGTGATGATGTTGGGGGTGGTAGTGGTGTTGCTGGTGGTGTTGATGGTGGTGATAGTGTTGGTGATGATGTTGGGGGTGGTAGTGGTGTTGCTGGTGGTGGTAGTGTTGATGGTGTTGGTGGTGTTGATGTTGGTGGTAGTGATGGTGGTGGTGGTTGTGTTAATGGTGTTGGTGGTGGAGGTGATGAATGTGGTGGTGCTAATAGTGTTGATGATAATGGTGGTGGTTGTGGAGGTTGAGGTGGTTGTGGTGTTGGTGTTGGTGGTGTTGATGATAGAGGTGAAGGTGGTGGTGTTGCTAGTAGTGTTGATGGTGGTGGTGGTGTTAGTGGTGGTGGTGGTGGTGTTGATGGCGGTGGTGATGTTGGGGGTGGTGTTGGTGTTGGTGGTGTTGATGATAGAGGTGGAGGTGGTGGTGTTGCTAGTAGTGTTGATGGTGGTGGTGGTGTTAGTGATGGTGGTGGTGGTGTTGATGATAGAGGTGGAGGTGGTGGTGTTGCTAGTAGTGTTGATGGTGGTGGTGGTGTTGGTGGAGGTGATGGTGGTGTTGATGATAGAGGTGGAGGTGGTGGTGTTGCTAGTAGTGTTGATGGTGGAGGTGGTGTTAGTGATGGTGGTGGTGGTGTTGATGATAGAGGTAGAGGTGGTGGTGTTGCTAGTAGTGTTGATGGTGGTGGTGGTGTTGGTGATGGTGGTGGTGGTGGTGGTGTTGATAGTGGTGGTGGTGTTGATGGCGGTGGTGATGTTGGGGGTGGTGCTGGTGTTGGTGGTGTTGATGATAGAGGTGGAGGTGGTGGTGTTGCTAGTAGTGTTGATGGTGGTGGTGGTGTTAGTGATGGTGGTGGTGGTGTTGATGATAGAGGTGGAGGTGGTGGTGTTGCTAGTAGTGTTGATGGTGGTGGTGTTATTGGTGGTGGTGGTGGTGTTGATGGCGGTGGTGATGTTGGGGGTGGTGCTGGTGTTGGTGGTGTTGATGATAGAGGTGGAGGTGGTGGTGTTGCTAGTAGTGTTGATGGTGGTGGTGGTGTTAGTGATGGTGGTGGTGGTGTTGATGATAGAGGTGGAGGTGGTGGTGTTGCTAGTAGTGTTGATGGTGGTGGTGGTGGTGTTGGTGGAGGTGATGGTGGTGTTGATGATAGAGGTGGAGGTGGTGGTGTTGCTAGTAGTGTTGATGGTGGAGGTGGTGTTAGTGATGGTGGAGGTGGTGTTAGTGATGGTGGTGGTGGTGTTGATGATAGAGGTAGAGGTGGTGGTGTTGCTAGTAGTGTTGATGGTGGTGGTGGTGTTGGTGATGGTGGTGGTGGTGGTGGTGTTGATAGTGGTGGTGGTGTTGATGGTGATGTTGGGGGTGGTGCTGGTGTTGGTGGTGTTGATGATAGAGGTGGAGGTGGTGGTGTTGCTAGTAGTGTTGATAGTGGTGGTGGTGTTAGTGATGGTGGTGGTGGTGTTGATGATAGAGGTGGAGGTGGTGGTGTTGCTAGTAGTGTTGATAGTGGTGGTGGTGTTGCTAGTAGTGTTGATGGTGGTGGTGGTGTTAGTGATGGTGGTGGTGGTGTTGATGATAGAGGTGGAGGTGGTGGTGTTGCTAGTAGTGTTGATAGTGGTGGTGGTGTTAGTGATGGTGGTGGTGGTGTTGATGATAGAGGTGGAGGTGGTGGTGTTGCTAGTAGTGTTGATGGTGGTGGTGGTGTTGCTAGTAGTGTTGATGGTGGAGGTGTTAGTGGTGGTGGTGGTGGTAAAGGTAACAATGACAAAAAGCTCCAACAGAACCTCCAAAGTCTACTCACCGTGTCTAGCGTTACCAGGACTTGATGTAAAAGATATATCAGGCTCGGGGGCGACATTACCAGCTGCTGGGTGGGGGGAAGAGGAAGGGAGGGGGATCAACTCCCCGGCCGGTGAAGCCTCCAATCTACGCCTTCGTGCGGAACTGGGGGTATCAGCTTGCTGCTTTCTCTTCTGGCTCCCTTTCGCTGTAGACAAATATATAACAGTTATATAGAGTTTTATATAATATACATACATTTATATATCATCATCATCATCATAAACACCGTTTTATGTCCGTTCTTCCACGCTAGCATATATGTTATGCATATACATATGTATGTATATATATATATATATATATATATATACATAAATATACATGGAGGCACATGGCTTAGTGGTTAGAGCATTGGCCTTGCAATCGAAAGGTTGTGAGTTCAATTCTCAGACCGGGTGATGAGTTGTTTCCTTGAGCAAGACACTTTATTTCACATTGCTCCAGTTTACTCAGCTGTAGAAATGAGATGATAGGGACTGGGGTCCCTCTCATTCCACTGCAAAGTGGTCGTGGAGGTGCCATGGCAAAAAAAGCACCCAGCACTCACTGTAAATGAGGTTGGTGTTAGGAAGGGCATCCAGCTGTAGAAATCAAGCCAGAGCCAGTTCCCGTCCCACCCTTGCAAGCAGGGAAAAGCGGACGTAAAATGATGATGATGATGATGATGATACACACACATTGAACTATTCTTTGCCCTTATATCTTTGTATTAACTCATCTAAACTATATATATATATATATATATTTATATATATAGGTTAGACAGGTTGTCCTGTTGTGGGCAGTGTCTGGTCGGCTGACCTTGTCTTGTGAATACCTGGGGGACAACTGTATATTTATGATGATGGTACTGATGATTATAGTGAAGATGATGATGGTGGTGGTGGTGGTGGCGGTGGTGGTGTTGATGATGTAGGCGGTGGTGGTGGTGGTGATGAAGGCGGTGGTGGTGGTGGTGATGATGAAGGTGGTGGTGGTGGTGACGATGAAGGCGGTGGTGGTGGTGGTGATGATGAAGGCGGTGGTGGTGTTGATGAAGGCGGTGGTGGTGGTGGTGGTGACGATGAAGGCGGTGGTGGTGGTGGTGATGATGGTGGTGGTGTTGATGAAGGCGGTGGTGGTGGTGATGAAGGAGGTGGTGGTGGTGATGAAGGCGGTGGTCGTGATGATGAAGGCGGTGGTGGTGGTGATGATGAAGGTGGTGGTGGTGGTGATGAAGATGGTGGCGGTGTTGATGATGGCAGTGGTGGTGGTGTTGATGATGAAGATGGTGGCGGTGGTGAGTGTGACCATATCAAAAGGTTAACTGCTACAATCAAACAAGTCACTCACGTGTTGCCAAGCCACTTTCAGGACTGTTTGGTTCCTCGCTCCGCGCTCTTCGGCTCCGCTGAGATCCAGGGGTGCTGGCAGGTGAAGACATGACTATTTATTTGCTTTAGTTTGGTCTGGTCCGGCAGACACTCTAGAAAAACAGAGAGTGAAAATATAAACATTAACTTTTTATCATTACCTTACTCTTATGAAAGGCAGATTGTATGATGCCTGTATATGAACAGCAATGTTACATGGCCGTGGGACATGGGCATTGTGTGCAGAGGATGTGCGCAGACTGCAAAGGAACAAAACATGCTTCGTTGGATGTGTAATACACGAACTAAGTGAGAAATTAGGAATAAGAGGGATCAGATGCTGTTTACTTGAGAGAAGATTACGTTGGTATGGTCACGTGATGCGCATGAAAGACGACAGCTGTATAAAAAAGTGCAGGGCGATCAAAATAGATGGAAGTTACGGAGTAGGTAGACCCAGAAAAACCTGGGACGACATGATAAAATCTGACCTTGCACACTTACACCTCTCTAAGACAATGTCACTGGACTGAGATCTTTGGTGCTACGTAGTAATACAAAAGACCTGCCTTCACTACATGCAAATTTAACCTACAGTCAGTAGGCACCTCTTAACCAAATATACATCCAAACCCACTACCCCTACTCTCTCCTCCCACCAACACCACCCTCTCTCTGTAAAGTTATGTTGGTACCACAAAACATCCAGTCCACACTGTAAAGTGGTCATGTAGGTGTCACGGTAAAAAGCTCCCAGACCACACTGTAAATGTGGTTGGTGTTAGGAAGGGCATCCAACCGTAGAAAACCTGCCAGATACAGTCCTATACGAGCGAGACACAGTCACCCAATCAATCTTGCCTCAAGTGGGACAATTCCTGTCTAACCCATGCTAGCGTGGAAGATGGACGTTAAACGTGTGTGTGTATATCATCATCATCACCGTTTTATGTCCATTTTTCCACGCTAGCATGGGTTAGACGGCTTGTCCTGTTCTGGACAATGCCAGGTTGGGCAACCTTGTCTTGCTCATACAGAACTGATTCTGGCTTGATTTCTACAGCTGGATGCCCTTCCTAACACCAACCTCATTTACAGTGAGTGATGGGTGCTTTTTTGCTGTGGCACCGACACGACCACTTTACAGTGTGGACTGGGTGCTTTTTGACATGACACCGACACAACCACTTTACAGTGGGAGGAGAGGGGCGCATATTGCCTATATACTTCAGCTTCTGGGAAGTCAGGTCTTCTGTATTACTGCATAATGCTAGAGGTCTCGGTCGTATATCATTGTCTTTGAGAGGTGTAACTGTGCTAGGTCAGCTTTTATCACCTCATCCCAGGTCTTCTTGAGTCTCCCCACTCCAAGGCTTCCATTGACTTCTAGTTCTCTGCACCTTTTTATGCATCTGTCATCCTTCATACGCATCACATGTCCATACCAACACAACCTCCTCTCCTGCACACAACATTTGATTCCTCTTATGCTCAGTCTCTCTCTCAGTTCGTTTATACTTTGCCATTCGCGTATATTACTATTATACATCCATCGGAGCATGCAGGCTTCTCTCTAAGACAATGTCACTGGACCGAGATCTTTCGCGCTACACAGTAATACAGAAGACCCGCCTTGCCTAAGTACAAAGTGAAACCTACTACAGTCAGTAGGCACCTCTAACAAAATACACCCCCGTCCCACTACCCCCACCCCTTTCAATGTAAAGTTATGTTGGTACCACAATCAT
>OZ024764.1:8165325-8200325 GCA_964016885.1 Eledone cirrhosa | reverse complement strand
ACCACATAATATTCCTGGATCTAATCCTAGCACGTCCTCTATGCATTGATGGTATAGGTACATTGTCGTGCTGTGTGCTGCTACGGTATTTGTCGTGGTTGTTTACACTCCTATGTTGAATATTGCTAGGTGTGTCAGTCCGGTACAAGTTGCCGTGGTTGTTGCCTATATTAGAGCAATATATATAAGACGGAGTGGAAGAAGACCACGAGAAACATGGGCGGAGGCGGTGAGAGCTGACCTCAGATTGCTGAAACTCACAGAGGAGATGACAAAGGACCGTGACAAATGGAGAGATGCTGTGCTGAATAGGATCCGTCCCACCCTTGGAAGCAGGGAAAAGGGAATGTAAAATGATGATGATGATGTATGGACATGCTTTAACGAGTTAAGTGATCGCATTTAGTAAATGATTTACCACATATATCAGTGATAAGGTTCCTCTCCTGTGTGAGTACATTTGTGAGTAGTTAATTCATTATTTCTAGAGAATGATTTATCACAGATATCACACTGATATGGTTGCTCTCCAGTATGAGTACGTTTGTGGGTAGTTAAGTGACTGCAATCAGAGAATGATTTACCACAGATGTCACAGTGGTAGGGCTTTTCTCCTGTATGAATACGTACGTGCCGAGTTAAATTGCTACCTGCAGTGAATGATTTACCACAGATGTTGCAGTGATATGGTTTCTCTCCTGTATGAGTACGTTTGTGTTTAGTTAAAGTATAACGTTCAGTGAATGATTTACCACAGATGTCACAGTGGTATGGCTTCTCTCCTGTATGAGTACGAATGTGATTAGTTAAGTAACCACTTTCAGAGAATGATTTACCACAGATATCGCAGCGATATGGCTTCTCTCCTGTATGAGCACGTTTATGTGAAGTTAATTGCTCATTTCTAGAGAATGATTTACCACAGATATCACAGTGATATGGTTTCTCTCCTGTATGAATGCGTTTGTGTTTAGTTAAAGTACTACGTTCAGTGAATGATTTACCACAGATGTCACAGTGATATGGCTTCTCTCCTGTATGAGTAAGTTTGTGTTTCATTAAGCCGCTACTTCTAGACAAAGATTTACCACAAATGTCGCACTGTTTCTCTCCTGTATGACCACGTTTGTGTGCAGTGAAGTAACTGTAATCAGAGAATGATTTACCACAGATATAACAGTGATATGGTTTCTCTCCTGTATGAAGACGTTTGTGAATAATTAAACTACTACCAATAGCGAATGATTTGCCACATATATCACAACGGTAAGATAATTTCTCCATCTTTTTCAATATTTTTTTGTGAATAATTAAACCTTTAAAGTTTTCCATATAATTAAATTTTTCCACAATTTCCCTCCTCTCAGAATATATAAATATTTCATCTCATCTATATTTCCATCAACAGGGATCTTTGTAGATATCTGAAGATGCTGCAAACTTATTTTGAAAATTGATCCAAGTTTAATTACAATAAAAAATATTGTAAATATGCCAGACTTTGAAGATTAATACATACAGGTAATACATACATTGAAGAGAAATGTTGCTAATAATCTCAGTTGTGAGGAAATATTCCACAATAATTCCACCATAGACTTATATAAACAGGATTTTATCTTTTCTATATAACTGTACACTTTAGTATGGATGATATATCTGATGTAAAATATTCTTTTAAGTCAATGTCATCTGATATTCTGAAATAATAAAGAAACAGTATGAAAGGTAATAGAGAATACTTAAAAAGTAAAGATTTAATAATGAAAATATAACATTTCTATATTGGTAAACTAGACCAGGTATGTAGATAATATTGCATTCAAATTCAGGGAACTCCCTGAGAAAACTGATGACACTGAGACAGAGTGGAGATAGTTCAGCGCAGCAGTTACTGCTTCAGCTGCTAAATGCTGCAGGCAAAAGAGGTTTGGTGTGGTGCCGAATGGCAGGAAGACTCTTTGGTTCAATCAAGAGGTCAAAGATGCCATCCAAGCAAAGAAGGGGGCCTGCAAAGCTTGGCTTGGAAATAAGTCCTCCTTCCTGCACTTGTGGTACAAGCAGGCACAAAAATCACAGCAGAGACAGTAAAAGTGTTCAAAGTTGAGACACGAGAGGACTTTGGGGTTAAGCTGGAATCTGACATCAGATCAGTAAATAAAGTGTTCTGGCAGACCATCTGCCAACTTCATAAGAAGCCCTCCTCCACATCTGCTATCAAGAATGTGTCTGGGGTCTTCTTCTCTTCAGAAAGGTGCATCCTCACGCGGTGGAGAGAATATTTTGCTGATCTCCTAAACCCGATCACGACGGCATCTTTGGATGTAGACAAGGTGTATCTGGGAGTGGTGACTAATCTCTCAGAAGCTGGGGTCACAAGAGCAGTTAAAGTGCTCAAATGTGGTAAAACTGTTGGGGAAGATGAAATCTGGCTCGAGATGTTAAAAGCCTTAAATAAAAAAGGTATTCTCTGGCTGACTCATATGTGCCGAGTGGCCAGGATCTCTGGAACGGCACCTAAGCAATGGCAATCGGGAGTGATAATCTCGATTTTCAAAAAGGAGACAAGAGAGATTGTTCCAATTACAGAGGGATCTCCTTGTTAAGCCTCCTCAGAAAGTCTATGCTAAGTGTCTGGCAAAGAGATGCAGGGAGATTCTCGAGTCCAAGCTAGTTGATGAACAGAATTGTTTTCACCCTGGATGCCGCACAGCCGACCAAATGTGGGACAGGTATTCAAGAAATTATGGGAGTATTGCCAAGAGGTATATTCTTGTTTTGTCAACCTTTAAAAGGCATATGACCGCATTCCTTGGGACTGGCTGTGGAAGGTTGTGCAGGAGTATGGGGTTGATGGTCAGCTTCTTGCTGCCCTAATGTCTCTATATGAATGTCTGATTATTTGTGTCAAGGGTGTGTACTGTCACCTCACCTGTTCATTATTCTCATAAAGAGGATTGAGATGCGCAGCCTGGTTGGAAGTGGGTGTGAAATCAGTTGGCTGGAATTCGCAGATGACATGGTGTTACTCAACTCGACAGATGATCTTCGACTTGCACTTGATAGGTTTGGTGCCGAATGCTGCATGGCTGGAATGAAAATCAGTGCTGTGAAAACTGAGACACTCGTCCTCTCAAGGAAGCCTGCACAGTGCACTCTTCATGTGAATGGAGTCCCACTGAAGCAGGTAGAGAGGTTCAAGCATCTTGGGGCCATGTTCACAAGTGATGGCAGACATCTAGGACCACATAAAACACACAACCAGGTAATACACACATCAAGGACCACATAAAACATACAACCAGGTAATACACACATCTAGGACCACATACAACACACCAGCTGGTAATACACACAACTAGGACCACATACAACACACCAGCTGGTAATACATACATCTAGGACCACATACAACACACCAGCTGGTAATACATACATCTAGGACCACATACAACACACCAGCTGGTAATACATACATCTAGGACCACATACAACACACAAGCAGGTAATACACACATCTAGGACCACATACAACACACAAGCAGGTAATACACACATCTAGGACCACATACAACACACCAGCTGGTAATACACACATCTAGGACCACATACAACACACCAGCTGGTAATACACACGTCTAGGACCACATACAACACACAAGCAGGTAATACATACATCTAGGACCACATACAATACACCAGCTGGTAATACACACACCACACAAGCAGGTAATACATACATCTAGGACCACATACAACACACCAGCTGGTAATACACACAACACACAAGCAAGTAATACATACATCTAGGACCACATACAACACACCAGCTGGTAATACACACATCTAGGACCACATACAATACACCAGCTGGTAATACATACATCTAGGACCACATACAACACACAAGCAGGTAATACATATATCTAGGACCACATACAACACACCAGCTGGTAATACCCACATCTAGGACCACATACAACACACAAGCAGGTAATACACACATCTAGGACCACATACAACACACCAGCAGGTAAAACACACATCTAGGACCACATACAACACACCAGCTGGTAATACACACATCTAGGACCACATACAACACACAAGCTGGTAATACACACATCTAGGACCACATACAACACACAAGCAGGTAATACACACATCTAGGACCACATACAACACACCAGCAGGTAAAACACACATCTAGGACCACATACAACACACCAGCTGGTAATACACACATCTAGGACCACATACAACACACAAGCTGGTAATACACACATCTAGGACCACATACAACACACCAGCAGGTAAAACACACATCTAGGACCACATACAACATACCAGCTGGTAATACATACATCTAGGACCACATACAACACACAAGCAGGTAATACATATATCTAGGACCGCATACAACACACCAGCTGGTAATACACACATCTAGGACCACATACACCATACAAGCAGGTAATACATACATCTAGGACCACATACGACACACCAGCTGGTAATACATACATCTAGGACCACATACAACACACAAGCAGGTAATACATATATCTAGGACCACATACAATACACCAGCTGGTAATACATACATCTAGGACCACATACAACACACCAGCTGGTAATACATATATCTAGGACTACATACAACACACCAGCTGGTAATACATACATCTAGGACCACATACAACACACCAGCAGGTAATACATATATCTAGGACCACATACAACACACCAGCTGGTAATACACACATCTAGGACCACATACAACACACAAGCAGGTAATACACATCTAGGACCACATACAACACACAAGCAGGTAATACACACATCTAGGACCACATACAACACACAAGCAGGTAATACACACATCTAGGACCACATACAACACACAAGCAGGTAATACATACATCTAGGACCACATACAATACACCAGCTGGTAATACATACATCTAGGACCACATACAATACACCAGCTGGTAATACATACATCTAGGACCACATACAACACACCAGCTGGTAATACATACATCTAGGACCACATACAATACACCAGCTGGTAATACATACATCTAGGACCACATACAATACACCAGCTGGTAATACACACATCTAGGACCACATACAATACACAAGCTTGTAATACATACATCTAGGACCACATACAACACACCAGCTGGTAATACATACATCTAGGACCACATACAACACACCAGCTGGTAATACATACATCTAGGACCACATACAATACACCAGCTGGTAATACATACATCTAGGACCACATACAACACACAAGCAGGTAATACATACATCTAGGACCACATACAACACACCAGCTGGTAATACACACATCTAGGACCACATACAACACACAAGCAGGTAATACACACATCTAGGACCACATACAACACACAAGCAGGTAATACACACATCTAGGACCACATACAACACACAAGCAGGTAATACATACATCTAGGACCACATACAACACACCAGCTGGTAATACACACATCTAGGACCACATACAACACACAAGCAGGTAATACACACATCTAGGACCACATACAACACACAAGCAGGTAATACACACATCTAGGACCACATACAACACACAAGCAGGTAATACATACATCTAGGACCACATACAACACACAAGCAGGTAATACATACATCTAGGACCACATACAACACACAAGCAGGTAATACATACATCTAGGACCACATACAACACACAAGCAGGTAATACATACATCTAGGACCACATACAACACACAAGCAGGTAATACATACATCTAGGACCACATACAACACACCAGCTGGTAATACACACATCTAGGACCACATACAATACACAAGCTTGTAATACATACATCTAGGACCACATACAACACACCAGCTGGTAATACACACATCAAGGACCACATAAAACATACAACCAGGTAATACACACATCTAGGACCACATACAACACACCAGCTGGTAATACACACAACTAGGACCACATACAACACACCAGCTGGTAATACATACATCTAGGACCACATACAACACACCAGCTGGTAATACACACAACTAGGACCACATACAACACACCAGCTGGTAATACATACATCTAGGACCACATACAACACACCAGCTGGTAATACATACATCTAGGACCACATACAACACACAAGCAGGTAATACACACATCTAGGACCACATACAACACACAAGCAGGTAATACACACATCTAGGACCACATACAACACACCAGCTGGTAATACACACATCTAGGACCACATACAATACACCAGCTGGTAATACATACATCTAGGACCACATACAACACACAAGCAGGTAATACATATATCTAGGACCACATACAACACACAAGCTGGTAATACACACACCACACAAGCAGGTAATACATACATCTAGGACCACATACAACACACCAGCTGGTAATACACACAACACACAAGCAAGTAATACATACATCTAGGACCACATACAACACACCAGCTGGTAATACACACATCTAGGACCACATACAATACACCAGCTGGTAATACATACATCTAGGACCACATACAACACACAAGCAGGTAATACATATATCTAGGACCACATACAACACACAAGCTGGTAATACACACAACACACAAGCAAGTAATACATACATCTAGGACCACATACAACACACCAGCTGGTAATACCCACATCTAGGACCACATACAACACACCAGCTGGTAATACACACATCTAGGACCACATACAACACACAAGCAGGTAATACACACATCTAGGACCACATACAACACACCAGCAGGTAAAACACACATCTAGGACCACATACAACACACCAGCTGGTAATACACACATCTAGGACCACATACAACACACAAGCTGGTAATACACACATCTAGGACCACATACAACACACAAGCAGGTAATACACACATCTAGGACCACATACAACACACCAGCAGGTAAAACACACATCTAGGACCACATACAACACACCAGCTGGTAATACACACATCTAGGACCACATACAACACACAAGCTGGTAATACACACATCTAGGACCACATACAACACACCAGCAGGTAAAACACACATCTAGGACCACATACAACATACCAGCTGGTAATACATACATCTAGGACCACATACAACACACAAGCAGGTAATACATATATCTAGGACCGCATACAACACACCAGCTGGTAATACACACATCTAGGACCACATACACCATACAAGCAGGTAATACATACATCTAGGACCACATACGACACACCAGCTGGTAATACATACATCTAGGACCACATACAACACACAAGCAGGTAATACATATATCTAGGACCACATACAATACACCAGCTGGTAATACATACATCTAGGACCACATACAACACACCAGCTGGTAATACATATATCTAGGACTACATACAACACACCAGCTGGTAATACATACATCTAGGACCACATACAACACACCAGCAGGTAATACATATATCTAGGACCACATACAACACACCAGCTGGTAATACACACATCTAGGACCACATACAACACACAAGTAGGTAATACACATCTAGGACCACATACAACACACAAGCAGGTAATACACACATCTAGGACCACATACAACACACAAGCAGGTAATACACACATCTAGGACCACATACAACACACAAGCAGGTAATACATACATCTAGGACCACATACAATACACCAGCTGGTAATACATACATCTAGGACCACATACAATACACCAGCTGGTAATACATACATCTAGGACCACATACAACACACCAGCTGGTAATACATACATCTAGGACCACATACAATACACCAGCTGGTAATACATACATCTAGGACCACATACAATACACCAGCTGGTAATACACACATCTAGGACCACATACAATACACAAGCTTGTAATACATACATCTAGGACCACATACAACACACCAGCTGGTAATACATACATCTAGGACCACATACAACACACCAGCTGGTAATACATACATCTAGGACCACATACAATACACCAGCTGGTAATACATACATCTAGGACCACATACAACACACAAGCAGGTAATACATACATCTAGGACCACATACAACACACCAGCTGGTAATACACACATCTAGGACCACATACAACACACAAGCAGGTAATACACACATCTAGGACCACATACAACACACAAGCAGGTAATACACACATCTAGGACCACATACAACACACAAGCAGGTAATACATACATCTAGGACCACATACAACACACCAGCTGGTAATACACACATCTAGGACCACATACAACACACAAGCAGGTAATACACACATCTAGGACCACATACAACACACAAGCAGGTAATACACACATCTAGGACCACATACAACACACAAGCAGGTAATACATACATCTAGGACCACATACAACACACAAGCAGGTAATACATACATCTAGGACCACATACAACACACAAGCAGGTAATACATACATCTAGGACCACATACAACACACCAGCTGGTAATACACACATCTAGGACCACATACAACACACAAGCAGGTAATACACACATCTAGGACCACATACAACACACCAGCTGGTAATACACACATCTAGGACCACATACAACACACAAGCAGGTAATACATACATCTAGGACCACATACAACACACAAGCAGGTAATACATACATCTAGGACCACATACAACACACAAGCAGGTAATACATACATCTAGGACCACATACAACACACCAGCTGGTAATACACACATCTAGGACCACATACAACACACAAGCAGGTAATACACACATCTAGGACCACATACAACACACAAGCAGGTAATACACACATCTAGGACCACATACAACACACAAGCAGGTAATACATACATCTAGGACCACATACAACACACCAGCTGGTAATACACACATCTAGGACCACATACAACACACAAGCAGGTAATACACACATCTAGGACCACATACAACACACAAGCAGGTAATACACACATCTAGGACCACATACAACACACAAGCAGGTAATACATACATCTAGGACCACATACAACACACAAGCAGGTAATACATACATCTAGGACCACATACAACACACAAGCAGGTAATACACACATCTAGGACCACATACAACACACAAGCAGGTAATACACACATCTAGGACCACATACAACACATAAGCATGTAATACAAACATCTAGGACTGCATACAACACACAAGCAGGTAATACATACATCTAGGACTACATACAACACACAAGCAGGTAATACATACATCTAGGACCACATACAACACACAAGCAGGTAATACACACATCTAGGACCACATACAACAAAATGCAAGCGAATGGGGGTGGAGAACCGAGCCGCTACCAAAACAAATGATAACAATATTCCGAGGAGCACTGGGAAACCTCTCTACTAATTTTGGGGCCAAACCAGCACACTCGCTGCGTTACCTCGGGTGATGGCGAGACTGAGGCGCTGGAACAGCCAAGCGGCCTCACAAGCATCACCAATTACCTCTGTTAGGCGAGCCGCCAGTGAAGACAAGAGCCCGACTCACCCAAACGCCTTTCCAATAATGGAAGAAACAAAGAAAAGCAAATATTTCTCAAGTAAGGAGAAGTGTTAACGTAAATATACAATATTAGCAGACATAATACTTACATTATTGAATACTTTCAGATCTTCAATATTTACAGAAATATATTATAATTGCTAGTTGGTTAATAAACAACTTCATGTCGTGAAGACGGAAGTGGAGAAAAGGATTTCTGCGCATGTCTAAATCTAAGGGAGACAACTCTCATTAGATTTCTTTTACTTTCAGTATTACTATATCTTCTTAAGAGATTTTAAATATAACTTCATCATCAGCGCCGTTTTAGGTCCATTCTTCCTCGCTAGCATGGGTTAGACGGGTTGTTGTCCTGTTGTGGGCAATGCCAGGTCAGGTGACCATGTCTTGCTCATACGGGAACTGATTTTGGCTTGCTTTCTACAGCTGGATGTCCTTCCTAACACCAACCTCATTTACAGTGGGTGCTGGGTGCTTTTTGTTGTGACACCTACACAACCACTTTACAGTATGGACTGGGTGTTTTTTGTCGAGACACCTACACGACTACTTTACAGTGAGTGCTGGGTGCTTTTTGTCGTGACACCTACACAACCACTTTACAGTGTGGACTGGGTGCTTTTTGTCGTGACACCTACATGACCACTTTACAGTATGGACTGAGTGTTTTTTGTCGAGACACCTACACGACTATTTTACAGTGTGGACTGGGTGCTTTTTGTCGTGACACCTACATGACCACTTTACAGTGTGGACTGGGTGCTTTTTGTCGTGACACCTACATGACCACTTTACAGTGTGGACTAGGTGTTTTTTGTCGTGACACCTACACGACTACTTTACAGTGTGGACTGGGTGCTTTTTTTGTTGTGACACCTACATGACCACTTTGCAGTGTGGACTGGGTGCTTTTTTTGTCGTGACACCTACATGACCACTTTGCAGTGTGGACTGGGTGCTTTTTTTGTCGTGACACCTACATGACTACTTTACAGCTTGTACCCTTGTAAATAAAATAGAAAAGCGTTCCTAAGTTTTAGATAGACATCTAACATTAGTCAAACTAATGAAGGACTTTATCCACTTAACCTTTTGTTGGGGAAAGAGGAGATTAAAGGGTTGATAGCATAAAATTACACACACATGTACACCAGGTTCGAACACAGAGGAACGAAATACCCACTGTCACTGTCTCTCCTGCCCTCCCCATCTCTCACATATACACCAGGTCTTTCCTGGTATATAAAAGAGACATTTCTAACCACATGTCTGTAGTGTCAGAGCTGTGATCTCTCAATCCAGAGATTCTTTCCTCAGACATTCTAACCACATGTCTGTAGTATCAGAGCTGTGATCTCTCAATCCAGAGAATCTTTCCTGAGACATTCTAACCACATGTCTGTAGTATCGGAGCTGTGATCTCTCAATTCAGAGATTCTTTCCTGAGACATTCTAACCACATGTCTGTAGTATCAGAGCTGTGATCTCTCAATCCAGAGATTCTTTCCTCAGACATTCTAACCACATGTCTGTAGTATCAGAGCTGTCATCTCTCAATCCAGAGATTCTTTCCTGAGACATTCTAACCACATGTCTGTAGTATCGGAGCTGTGATCTCTCAATTCAGAGATTCTTTGCTGAAACATTCTCCTAGTGAGTCTGTACAAGTGTAATTTAATTATAAAGATGGGTTATTTCATTTTAATTTATCCTTTTAATTATAAAGTATTTCCCAAACCTATCATAGCTTATATGTTCTTCACGCTAGTGGTTTTATAGCTCTCGTCAATGAAAACAGACTCTTCTGTGTTTTATCCCTCTCTCTCTCTCTCTCTATATATATATATATATATATATATATATATATATATATATATATATATATATATATATATATATATATATATATATATATATATATATATATATATATATGTGTGTGTGTGTGTGTGTGTGTGTAAAAGGTAAACAGAAATAACAACACAATCGGTACAGTATATGGATGGAATATATTAGTTTAACACTTGAAATACCAGAAAGAGGATCCTTATGTTTCGGACGCTAGTCCTTCATCAAGAAGTAATGAGAAATTAGAAAGATTGAAGGGACGGGCGGGCTGAAATTAAAAAAATGTTTTTAAATAAAAATAACAGGTCCATTCATTTTGACATCTCTTGGAAAACTGTTGATGCTGGCGTTTTGTGTATGATATATTTTTTAGAAATGTGGATGATGGAGCACGTCTACCTGGAATGGACAAAAAAAACGTTTTATATATTGAGCTATATTTGTGCACGTACATATGTGTGTGTTATTATACGTCTGTACGAAGCTAAGAGGATATGTGTGTGTAGATGTTTGTAAGTACGAAGCTGTGAGCAAAAGTATGTTAATATAAGGGTGTGTGTGTGTGTATACAGAGCTGTGAAGGGAAAAGTAGAGGTGCGTGTGTGCGTATTTTGTTGGTCTGTATCAGCTGTAAGAGAGCCATAAGAATCTAAGGGTGAATGTACAAGTGTGTGTGATAACGTACGGGGTGAATGTGACCGGGGGGGGGGGGGGAGTAATCACGAAAGTATATGTGTAATATTAAAGAAATTTGGGAGGGGAGTTGAGTCCATGAGGGAAACAGGACCCGAGGTGGTAAATCAGACTCTGTTCAGTCTTGGTATACATATATATATATATATATATATATATATATATATATATATATATATATATATATATATATATACGTCTGGTAACTGACTAAAGCTCCGACGTCTGGCAACTGACTTGGTAAACACCCACAAAATTATTAACCATCTTGCCAACAACAACCCTGAGCACCTTTTTCAATTCCATGTCTCTAACACATGAGGACATGCCCACAAAGTCAGAAAACAGCACAGCTCCCATGACTTTCAGAAACATTTTTACACGCTCAGAGATGCTGAAGCATGGAACAAACTACCTGCATCAGTTGTTAGCTGTCGAGACACTGCATCCTTTAAAACCTCCAAGGAACAAACTACCTGCATCAGTTGTTAGCTGTCGAGACACTGCATCCTTTAAAACCTCCATGGAACAAACTACCTGCATCAGTTGTTAGCTGTCGAGACACTGCATCCTTTAAAACCTCCATGGAACAAACTACCTGCATCAGTTGTTAGCTGTCGAGACACTGCATCCTTTAAAACCTCCATGGAACAAACTACCTGCATCATTGTTAGCTGTCGAGACACTGCATCCGTTAAAACCTCCATGCCTCCTGAAATTTGCTGACACTACACCTGATATTCCCCCTCCATACACACACACATGTATATCATGACTCGTAACTGTTCACTTTCCTGACATTTGTACATTATTATATTAAAGAAATTGGGGAGGGGAGTTGAGTCCATGAGAAACAGGACCTTTGATGAGTTGTAGTGCACCTGAGCACTGTACACAATAATTTCATTATTATTATCATTATTATATTAGGTTCTGCAAATTCTATATAAATACAAACCTAAGAAACCCAAACTGAACAATAAAACTTTGGTCCCTTAGAATATTCCATCGAATATACTGAATAGGGATGTCTGGTCTTTCTCTGGCTGTGCCCTGCAGAAATAGAAAAGAACTATTAATTTTAGTCATCATCACCATAACCATCATCATCATCACAACCCATGTTTCACTACCATGTAGCTCTCTAAACTTCTTCCATCCTATTGTAATTCTAGCTATTATACTCTCCCCAGCCTACATATGTCTTCTGCAGTCACAGCCCATGTTTCACTACCATGTAGCTCTCTAAACTTCTTCCATCCTATTGTAATTCTAGCTATTATACTCTCCCCAGCCTACACATGTCCTCTGCAGTCACAGCCCATGTTTCACTACCATGTAGCTCTCTAAACTTCTTCCATCCTATTGTAAGTCTAGCTGCTATACTCTCCCCAGCCTACACATGTCCTCTGCAGTCACAGCCCATGTTTCACTACCATGTAGCTCTCTAAACTTCTTCTTCCATCCTATTGTAAGTCTAGCTATTATACTCTCCCCAGCCTACACAACCCATGTTTCACTACCATGTAGCTCTCTAAACTTCTTCCATCCTATTGTAAATCTAGCTATTATACTCTCCCCAGCCTACACAGCCCATGTTACACTACCATGTAGCTCTCTAAACTTCTTCCATCCTATTGTAAGTCTAGCTATTATACTCTCCCCAGCCTACACATGTCCTCTGCCTGCAGTCACAGCCCATCTTTCACTACCATGTAGCTCTCTCCAGCCTACACATGTCCTCTGCCTGCAGTCACAGCCCATGTTTCACTACCATGTAGCTCTCTCCAGCCTACACATGTCCTCTGCCTGCAGTCACAGCCCATGTTTCACTACCATGTAGCTCTCTCCAGCCTACACATGTCCTCTGCCTGCAGTCACAGCCCATGTTTCACTACCATGTAGCTCTCTCCAGCCTACACATGTCCTCTGCCTGCAGTCACAGCCCATGTTTCACTACCATGTAGCTCTCTAAACTTTGTACACAGGTGTCATATAGTCGTCCTGTTGTATGTAGGGAGACACCTTTTGTTGTCAACCTGTTGTTATTGTAGCTGCTGTGGCCCAGGAGCATAAGGGAGAAAGAGTTGGTTGGTAGAGAGAGAGAGGTGGTAGAGAGAGAGAGGTGGGAGAGAGAGAGAGAGGGGTGGGAGAGAGAGAGGTGGGTGGGAGAGAGAGAGAGAGGTGGGAGAGAGAGAGAGATAGGAGATAGAGAGGTGGTGGGGGGAGAGAGAGAAAGGGATAGAGGGAGAGAGGTGGTGGGGAGAGAGAGAGAAAGGGATAGAGAGAGAGATGGTGGGGAGAGAGAGAGAAAGGGATAGAGAGAGAGAGGTAGTGAGGAGAGAGAGAGAAAAGGATATATAGAGAGAGTGGTGGTGGGGAGAGATCGAGATGAGATAAGGAGAGAGAGATTTTAGAGAGAACGAGACAGACAGATATGTTTCTTTATTAGCCACAGGGGCACAAAAGAAGGGGACAAATACAAAGGGGGAAGTTTACATACAATAAAAACGTGTAAAATATTATCACAAATGTAATTTAAAAATTAGTCGATTTTCCCCAATGGGGGGAGACATTACATATGGGTAACACATACCCCTGAAAAAAATGTGTAACCCTCATCTCCAGGAGTACGAAGAGTTTGTACTCCTTTCCTCTCTTCCTCTCAGGCTGATATAGAGAGAAGGCCCATTCACTCGGGCCATTCTCGCCACTTTCACCCACCTTTCATAAAACTTGCTGGGGTACAGCACCTCTCTCTCCATCCTGATTCTTCTTCCAAAGTGGTATTTGAAAAAAAAGAATCAGTTGTTGGCCGGAGAAAAAGGTGTCTGACCTCAGCCCTTTCAACCTCGTCCACCATACAACCTCTTTCACCATAGCTATCACACAGAGGAAAGAGAGATAGATAGATATATTTCTAGAGAGATAGATAGATAGATAGTTAGATAGGTATATATATATATAGAGAGAGATAGATAGATAGAGAGATAGATAGATAAATAGATAGATATAGAGAGAGACATAAATAGATAGATAGACAGATAGATAGATAGACAGATATGTTTCTTTATTAGCCACAGGGGCACAAAAGAAGGGGACAAATACAAAGGGGGAAGTTTACCTACAATAAAAACGTGTAAAATGCTATCACAAATGCAATTTAAAAGTTAATCGATTTTCCCCAATAGGGGGAGACATTTCATATGGGTAACACATACCCACGAAAAAATGTGCAACCCTCATCTCCAGGAGTACGAAGAGTTTGTACTCCTTTCCTCTCCTCCTCTCTTTCCTCAACCTACAGGCTGATATAGAGAGAAGGCCCATTCACTTGAGCCATTCTCGCCACTTTCACCCACCTTTCATAAAACTTGCTGGGGTACAGCACCTCTCTCTCCATCCTGACTCTTCTTCCAAAGTGGTATTTGAAAAAAAAGATAGAGAAATGAGAGAGAGAGAGAGAGAGAGAGAGAGAGAAGTGGTGGACTTAAGGTAGATACAAAGGTGTGCACTTACCTGAAAGGACTATATGAGTTGTCATGGAAACATCCCTGTGAGTTCTTCCTTTCTACAGTTACAGGTGCTGCCCCCTCTCCAGGGTTGGTCCAAGTCCACCACTGCTGCTGTAGTTGTTGTTGCTGCTGTTGTTGTTGTTGTCGATATTGTTGCTGTAGTTGTTGTTGTCTTTGTGGTTGTTGTTGTGGTTGTTGTTGTTGCTGTCGATATTGTTGTTGTCGATATTGTTGTTGTTGTTGATATTGTGGTGGTTGCTGTTGTTGTCTTTGTGGTTGTTGTTGTTGTTGTTGTTGCTGCTGCTGTTGTTGTTGGTGTACTAGAAGATGCAGGGGAGGAGGTGAAGGGGCTGGTGGTAGGGGAGCGTACTCTTGTGAGAAATCTTCGCTGGAGAGGAACAGGATTTTGTTTAGCGCAAAATCCTGTTCTTCAGATTCCACTGACTCCAGATCTGTTGTGACATCTGGGTCTATGTTCTCCAGATCTGTGATGACATCTGGGTTTAACCTCACCAGATCTCGGTTGACATCTGGATCTAACCTCACCAGATCTTGGCTGACACCTGGCTCTATCTTCTCCAGATCTCGGCTGACATCTGGTCTTAACCTCACCAGATCTCGGTTGACATCTGGTCTTAACCTCACCAGATCTCGGTTGACATCTGGATCTAACCTCACCAGATCTCGGCTGACACCTGGATCTATCTTCTCCAGATCTCGGCTGACATCTGGTCTTAACCTCACCAGATCTCGGTTGACATCTGGATCTAACCTCACCAGATCTCGGCTGACACCTGGATCTCTCTTCTCCAGATCTCGGCTGACATCTGGTCTTAACCTCACCAGATCTCGGTTGACATCTGGATCTAACCTCACCAGATCTCGGTTGACATCTGGATCTATTTTCTCCAGATCTGTGATGACATCTTCGTCCACCATCTCTAGATCTAGGTTGACATCTAAGTCCACCATCTCCAGATCTGCGGCGACATCTGGGAAAGAGGGGTGGTGGTGGTGGTGGTGGCGGCTGTCCTGAGGGGAGGGGGCAGAGAAAGGGCGCATCCACATTGCCGTCTTTGTCTTTGTGGAGTGGTGGGGTGGGTAGTAGTGGTTGTCACCCTGGGTGGATGAGCAGGCGGCGGCGGCAGTGGTGGTGGTGGTGGTGGCCGGGTGTTGAGAGAAGGGCTTGTGGGGGCGGGGATGGGGGTGGTGGACGTCATGCTGGAGGAATGGGGCGGCGGGAGCAGTGGAGTAGGGACGAGCGTGCCTCCTTCCATCAGTTTCCGTTGCCAGTTGAAGCGTGTTACGGCGCACCGCCGACTCTGGAGAGTCCGATTCAGACATCATCATCATCATCATCTTCCTCGTTGTTGTCTGTGGTGGTGGTGGTGGTGGTGGTGGTGGTGGTGACGGTGGTGGAGAGAGTTCGAGAAGAAAGTTTCCACACATCTCCTCTTCACCGGCATTCATGCCTCTCCTGTAGACAAATTAAGCCCTTTATTACTATCATAATACAATAAAGTAAGGAGTGCGGGACTGTGTCCTGTTTATATTTTTTTTTATCTCGTTAGTAAAATAAATTGGATTACTTTGAATAAATAATTGTTTCTACTTTAGGCACAAGGCCAGCAATTACCCAGTACATTACTGGTACTTTATTTTATCGACCCCGTAAGAATGAAAGGCAAAGTTAACCTCGGCGGGATTTGAACTCAGACTGTAAAGAGACATAGCTATGCTAGAAAGCATGGCATCCGACCCTTTACCGATACTGCCAATTCACCGCCCTTACTTTGAATAAATAATGAATGAATATTACATAATTTATCTACTAAATTTCGTAGCTGTTGATTAAACATAAATATTTTTATATATAATGATTGCTTATTTTAAGATTCACTTCTTTTAAAATTTTCAAATGTCAACACTTCCAGTTAGCATCCGTTATATTATAACACTTATTACATCGCTTATATAAACATCCATATATTTACATCATATAAGGTTTATATTTCCATCGCTAGTTTTCTCCTAATCCAGTTTATATATAATATTGTCCTTTTTAAATGTATCATGGATTACTTTACTGATTACAGAAGACAGTATAACACAGTCTCTCTTCAACTTCTGTGTATATTGTCAATTATGATTTCATTTGACATATCATATCTACATGTCGAGTACAGAGTACCCGACCTCCCATACAGAGTACCCGACCCCCCATACAGAGTACCCGACCTCCCATGGGTACAAGCTGAAGCATATAGACAATATGCCCCCACACCCTCCCACCACAAGGTGGTCGTGGAGGTGCCACGGCAAAAAAGCACCCAGCCCACACTGTAAAGTGGACGTGTAGGCTCCATGAAAAAGCACCCAGCACTCACTGTAAAGTGGACGTGTAGGCGCCACGAAAAAGCACCCAGCACTCACTGTAAAGTGAACGTGTAGGCGCCACGAAAAAGCACCCAGCACTCACTGTAAAGTGGACGTGTAGGCGCCCAGGAAAAAAGCACCCAGCACTCACTGTAAATGAGGTTGGTGTTAGGAAGGGCATCCAGCTGTAGAAATCAAGCCAGAATCAGTTCCTGTATGAGCAAGGCATGGTCAGCCGACCAGACACTGCCCACAACAGGACAACCCGTCTAACCCATGCTAGCGTGGAAGAACGGACGTAAAACGGTGACGATGATGACGATGATGATGTATATATATTTGCATATAATATCAATATGCACATTACACATGCTAGCAGAAAACCACCCAAGGAGTGGTTTTTCTGCTAGTGTTTCTAATGTTGACTAAAATTATTAATTATTTCATTACTAAGATCGTAACTTAATGTAGGGTTCTTATATAAAATTATGTTGGAAAATTTTAATCTAAACAAGAACACTGTATTTCAATTAATTAATGAAGAATTTTGAAAGATTTACTACTAAAATTATTAATTATTTCATGTAGGTGTCACGACAAAAAACACCCAGCCCACTCTGTAAATGTGGTTGGTGTTAGGAAGGGCATCCAGCCATAGAAAACCAACCAGAAACTCTTCTATATGAGTGAAACACGGTCACCCGCGCCAACTTTCCTCTAAATGGGACAAATCTGTCTAACCCATGCTAGCGTGGAAGATAGACATTAATTGACGATGATGATGATGATGATGATGATGATGATTTCATTACATTATGTTGGAAGATTTTGATTTAAATAGGAACCCTTTGAAATAGTGGTTTTGTTTCATAGAAACAGCACTTTACAGAGTGTACTGGGTGTATTTTATCATGACAGCAACACTACCAGTTCACAGAGTGTACTGGGTGTATTTTATCATGACAGCAACACTTCCACTTTACAGAGTGTACTGTGTGTATTATATCATGACACCAGCACTACTACTTTACAGAGTGTACTGTGTGTATTTTATCATGACACCAGCACTACAACTTTACAGAGTGTACTGTGTGTATTATATCATGACACCAATACTACCACTTTACATGGTGTACTGGGTGTATTATATCATGACACCAACACTACCACTTTACAGAGTGTACTGTGTGTATTATATCATGACACCAGCACTACCACTTTACAGAGTGTACTGGGTGTATTATATCATGACACCAACACTACCACTTTACAGAGTATACTGTGTGTATTATATCATGACACCAGCACTACCACTTTACAGAGTGTACTGGGTGTATTATATCATGACACCAACACTACCACTTTACAGAGTGTACTGGGTGTATTTTATCATGACAGCAACACTTCCACTTTACAGAGTGTACTATGTGTATTATATCATGACACCAGCACTACTACTTTACAGAGTGTACTGGGTGCCAACAAGCCATAGAAACCATACCAAACAGCAAAAAAAAAATATATATATTTTCACCCATTGTCAAAACAGTTTGCCCATCCATCATTTGCTGAATTAGGATCTTCATCTGAAAATAAAAACCACAAAAGAAAATTTATTTAACTCATAACATCCTGTACCACACGAAACCACATCAGCAAAACATCCTTAAAAAATACCAAACAACACTATGACTACATCACATTAAATATTAAAGTCTTTACTGTAATACTGTAAATTTTCACAACAATCTGTCCACCAGTAAAGATACTATAAACATTTAGTACAAAACAACACTATGACTACATCACATTAAATATTAAAGTCTTTACTGTAATACTGTAAATTTCCACAACAATCTGTCCACCAGTAAAGATACTATAAACATTTAGTACAAAACAACACTATGACTACATCACATTAAATATTAAAGTCTTTACTGTAATACTGTAAATTTCCACAACAATCTGTCCACCAGTAAAGATACTATAAACATTTAGTACAAAACAACACTATGACTACATCACATTAAATATTAAAGTCTTTACTGTAATACTGTAAATTTCCACAACAATCTGTCCACCAGTAAAGATACTATAAACATTTAGTACAAAACAACACTATGACTACATCACATTAAATATTAAAGTCTTTACTGTAATACTGTAAATTTCCACAACAATCTGTCCACCAGTAAAGATACTATAAACATTTAGTACAAAACAACACTATGACTACATCACATTAAATATTAAAGTCTTTACTGTAATACTGTAAATTTCCACAACAATCTGTCCACCAGTAAAGATACTATAAACATTTAGTACAAAACAACACTATGACTACATCACATTAAATATTAAAGTCTTTACTGTAATACTGTAAATTTTCACAACAATCTGTCCATTAGTAAAGATCCCTTACTCTGTTTGATCAGAAAAGTTTCCCTTTTGCTCTTATACATCTCAAGTTGCTGCCAGTTGTTTGTGAAAGGCTTCTGGCTTTCTGAGTTGCAAGGATCAACCTTTTTTGTGGAACAGGGGGCATTCTTGTTTGAGGTTATAGCAGGTAGCTTCAGCTTGGGGCTGTAGCTAAACTGTTCTAGATTCATTATAGATTGCTTCTCATCAGATGCCTAGGAGACAGGATAAAAAAAAAAGGATAAACATCCCATAATTTCTTGTGGAGTCATAGAGGCACCATCATAGAGTGTGTCTAGGACACTCTTAACCCTGGCAGAGCCCAAACCTCCCCAGGTCTAAACATAGCTGTGTTTTTCTATAGAGGAAGAATAGACCCAGTACTGGACTGGTACGTTTTTTATTGACCTTGAAAGGAAGAAAGGTAAAGTTGACCCCAGCGGGATTTGAACTCAGAGATTGCAATGAGGTGGGATGGATACCGTAAAGTATTCTATCTGATGTCTTAACGACTCTGCCAATTCACTGCCTTATATGGATAGACAGACAGATAAATAGATAGACAGACAGATAAATAGATAGACAGAAAGATAAATAGATAGATATGTTTCTTCATTAGCCACAGGGGCACAAAAGAAGGGGACAAATACAAAGGGGGAAGTTTACATACAATAAAAACGTGTAAAATATTATCACAAATGCAATTTAAAAATTAGTCGATTTTCCCCAATAGGGGGAGACATTTCATATGGGTAACACATACCCCCGAAAAAAATGTGCAACCCTCATCTCCAGGAGTATGAAGAGTGAGTACCCCTTTCCTCTCTTCCTCTTTTTCCTCAACCTACAGGCTGATATAGAGAGAAGGCCCATTCACTCGGGCCATTCTCGCCACTTTCACCCACCTTTCATAAAACTTGCTGGGGTACAGCACCTCTCTCTCCATCCTGACTCTTCTTCCAAAGTGGTATTTGAAAAAAAAGAATCAGTTGTTGGCCGGAGAGAAAGGTGTCTGACCTCAGCCCTTTCAACCTCGTCCACCATAGCTATCACACAGAGGAAAACCGCCTCTCCTTCGTTTTTGAAGGAGGGTGGCGGTTTGATCATGACAATGGACTCGGTGGTCAACCGGATTGGTCCCACCCGCGACAATAGTCGTTCTACATAGACAGATAAATAGATAGATAGATAGATAGATAGATAGATAAGTGGGTTAGTGGATGGATGAATAAATAGATAAATAGATACATAGATAGATAGATATACACCCATATCAACATATTTACACACACACAGACACATATATAAACACCCTCACACACACACATACACATACAAGCACACACCGACACACATGCTCCTCCTTCCCTCCTTCCTCTCGTTCTACTGTACCTTCAGTCTCTTAATAGGGGTCGGCTTGAACTCCTTCAACTTCTCCTTCAGCCCATCCATGTATTGGTACATAGTGTTCTGGCCCTTAACTGCAGGGGTGGCTGTCTGTTGGTGTAGTTGGGTCTGGCTAAGAGCTGACCCCTTTTCTCCAGCGCTGGGGCCACTGGCTTGTCTTTTCTGGGCCTGGTTTAACGCCGACCTCTGGGGTGCCTTAACCCCAACTTTGCAACATTGGTGGGCACATTCCATCTTGTTGTGGCACTTGTGGTAGCACTCCGCACCGCTGGTCCCTAAAATACAAATATGAAGGACTTCACAACCAGCATTACCATCTCACAACAACCAACATTATCACCTCACAACAACCAACACTATCATCTCACAATGACGAACATTATCACCTCACAACAACCAACACTACCATCTCACAACAACCAACACTACCACCTCACAACAACCAACACTACCATCTCACAACAACCAACATTATCACCTCACAACAGCCAACACTATCATCTCACAATGATGAACACTATCACCTCACAACAACCAACAGCCAACACTATCATCTCACAACAACCAACACTTTCACCTCACAAAAACCAACATTATCACCTCACAACAACCAACACTATCATCTCACAACAACCATTAACACCTCACAACAACCAACACTACCACCTCACAACAACCAACATCATCACCTCACAACAACCAACACTACCACCTCACAACAACCAACATTATCACATCACAACAACCAACATTATCACCTCACAACAACCAACACTATCACCTCACAACATCCAACATTATCACCTCACAACAACCAACACTATCATCTCACAACAACCATTAACACCTCACAACAACCAACACTATCATCTCACAATGACGAACACTATCACCTCACAACAACCAAGAGCCAACACTATCATCTCACAACAACCAACACTTTCACCTCACAACAACCAACATTATCACCTCACAACAACCAACACTACCACTTCACAACAACCAACACTACCACCTCACAACAACCAACACTTTCACCTCACAACAACCAACACTATCACCTCACAACAACCAACACTACCACCTCACAACAACCAACATTATCACATCACAACAACCAACACTACCACCTCACAGCAACCAACACTTTCACCTCACAACAACCAACACTAACAAGATTAAGCTGTGACAGCGGTGATGTATTGTGATGGCGGTGGTGTGGTGGTGATGTGTTGATCGTGGTAGTGGTGGTGTGATGGTGGTGGTGGTAGTTGTGTTGGAGGTGGTGGTGTGATGTGTTGATGGTGGTAGTGGTGGTGGTAGTGGTGGTGTGATGGTGGTGGTGGTAGTTGTGATGGAGGAGGTGGTGTGATGTGTTGATGGTGGTACTGGTGGTGTGTTGGAGGTGGTGGTGTGGTGTGCTAGTGGTGGTGGTAGTGGTGGTGTGAGGGTGATATGTTGATGGGGTGGTAGTAGTGATGTGTTCATGGTGGTGGTGTGGTGTGCTAGTGGTTGTGGTAGTGGTACTGGTGTTGGCAGTAGTAGTGGTGGTGGTGGCGGTGTTGGTGTTGGTGGTAGTGTGATAGTGTTAGTGGTGTTGGCAGTGGTAGTGGTGGTGATGGTGGTAGTGCTGGTGGCAGTGTTGTTGGTGGTGGTAGTGTGATAGTGTTAGTGGTGTTGGCAGTGGTAGTGGTGGTGATGGTGGTAGTGCTGGTGGCAGTGTTGTTGGTGGTGGTAGTGTGATAGTGTTAGTGTTGTTGGCAGTGGTAGTGGTGGTGATGGTGGTAGTAGTGGTACTGCTGGTGGTGGTGGCAGTGTTGGCGGTGGTGTGATACAACTAACCGAGAGGTGACAAGGTTACCCCTTTAGCCTTAAACTGGCCAATCCAGCCAGAATTCTCTCACCTCTTTCAGTTCAAACTGGCTGTAACCAGCTGCTCATACTGATGTTAAGGTATTGTTCTCAAAATAAATAATATCAAAATCTCATAGATTCAATATTGTGTGAGATAATTATGTGAGGTAAAGCCTTTACTGTGACAATACAATAGTATATATAGAGTAATGTAAATGTTATGTGAGATATTATGTGAGGTAAAGCCTTTACTGTGACAATACAATAGTATATATAGAGTAATGTAAATGTTATGTGAGATATTTATGTGAGGTAAAGCCTTTACTGTGACAATACAATAGTATATATAGAGTAATGTAAATGTTATGTGAGATATTATGTGAGGTAAAGCCTTTACTGTGACAATACAATAGTATATATAGAGTGGTTTCTTTATTTGCCACTAGGGCACAAAAGGTAGGGACAGATACAAGGGGGGAAGTTTACATATAATTAACGAGTACAAAAATATAACAATGAAATAACAACAACAAACGAAGTCCTCAATAGGGAGGGGGCATTAACATGGGTCGCACACACCCCGGAAAAAATGTGTAACCCTTCTCCTCAGGAGCACAAAGAGTAGGTGCTTCCCTCGTCTCCGCTTTTTCCTCTTCTTTCACCTACAGGCTGATATAGAGAGAAGACCCATTCACTCTGGCCATTCTCCCTACTTTCACCCACCTTTCATAAAACTTGCTGGGGTAGAGCACCTCTCTCTCCATTCTGATCCTTCTTTTAAAATGGTATTTGAAAAAGGGGACCAGTTGTTGGCCGGAGAGAAAGGTGTCTGACCTCAGCCCTTTCAGCCTCGTCCACCATACAACTTCTTTAGCCATGGCTACCACACAGAGAAAAACCGCCTCTCCTTCGTTTTTGAAAGGGGGAGGCGGTTTGATCGTGACAATGGACTCGGTGGTCAACCGGATTGGTCCCACCCTCGACAGTAGTCGTTCCACATAGCCCCACAGGTCAGCAATGCCTGGGCAGTGTACGAATGCGTGCGCAACGGTTTCGTCATCATGCACGCATCTCGGACAGATCTTATTCAAAGGATCTCTACCCAGGCTCCCATGCCTGTGGAGCTTGTCTCGAACGGGTAGAGCCCCTCGGTAGCACTGCCAAGCCAGGGACTTTTGGAAGTTGTCCATCGGTCCAGGGCCAAACGTCCTACCGAACAGACTGGCCAGTTCATCTTCCTCCATGCCTAGAGCTTCTCCGAGAGCATCGTCGCACCTGCTGCGTACCAACCCTCTATAGAATGTCGAGGTGGAGTCTCCACTGATTGCCGGGTCCGCTTTCCAGAGGGCCGTGAGCGCCTGGGCACATTCAATGTGCCAGTCGCCCACTTTTCTCGGTCTTTGCTTGACCCAGGATTGCAGCTCGGTGAGCGAGACGAGTCTGGGAAAGGCTCGCCTCACAAACGGGGCCCACACCGGTTGACCGGTGAGGAATACCTGGAGGTGCCGTAGCCTTAATGCGTGTTTACGCATCTGTAGCCACGGCATCCCCAGCCCTCCTTTCGAAGGGTGTTGACAGCAGATGGATCTCCTCACCAAAGGGGTCCGCTTGTTCCAAAGAAATTGGAACAGCGCGCACTCCATTTTGGCGAGTCTTTTCACTGGGCAAGGCACGACGGTCAAGCGGTAGTAGATGACGGATGCTATATAAGTATTCGCCACCTCCGCTCGACCTTTCAGGGATAGTTTGCACTGGGCCCACTTCTGGGTGAGTGCAAACACCCTGGCCGTTACCTCGTTCCAGTTTTTCTCCACCTGGAGGTCTGGTCCGAACCAGACCCCAAGCAGCTTCACCGGGCCCTCCGTCCAGCGTCCGACGACGTCGTTGGAGGGCATCGGTTTGCCTCTCCATGTTCCGAGTTGCAAACCGACGGACTTGTCCCGGTTCAGCTTGGCTCCTGTAAACCTTTCATATTCCTCCAGTAAGGTGCCGATCTCACCGATTTGCGAGGTTTTCGACACCATTACTGTCACGTCATCGGCGTAGGCCGACGCCGCTTTCTGCAATCCCGGTTCCAAAGGGATGCCCTGCAACCGCTCCAACTTCCGCAGTAGTGGCTCAAGAGCCAGCACATACAGTAGGGAGGAGAGAGGGCATCCCTGTCGGATGGATCGCATGATTTGGAACGGCTCCGAGAGGTGGCCGTTCACCTTGACCCTTGAGCAGACGTTGCTGCTGTGCATCGCAGCAATCCAACCCCTGAAAACGGGTCCGAAGCCTGCCGCCGCGAGCACCGCATCCAGGTAACGATGGTCAACCCTATCGAAAGCTTTAGATTGATCCAAGTTGATCAGGGCCCCACCAAAGCCGGGTTCATTCCCTACCCTCTCTATGATGTATCGCATAAGGTGGAGATTGTCGTGAATGGACCTGGACGGGATTGCGCATGTCTGCGCCTCTCCCACCAGGTTTCCAACGACAAGCGCCAACCTCTTCGCTAACACCTTGGCCAAAATCTTTAACTCTGTATTTAGCAGAGTTATGGGCCTGAAGTTACTTATGTCATCCCCCTTGTTCTCATCCTTCCTCACCAGCGTAACTACGCCCTTGGTCACAGAACTGGGAATTCTCCCGTTCTGCTGCCAGTTGCAGTAGACCGCTTCGAGGATATCGGAGAACAAGTCCGGCATCGCTACATATAGCTCGTATGGTAGACCATCGAGACCCGGGGATTTGCGTTTGCCGCATTGGCTCAGCGCCGCCCCTATCTCAGCAGCTGAAATCGTCCTTTCGCAGGACTTCGCCTCCGCGTCCGAGAGGCGCGGCAGACCGTCGAGGTATGGATTGAAATCCATAGTCTCACCCGGCGCGCCGCCCCTCTCGAACAGTCGTGCAAAGTGCCGCTGAAAGGCCGCACACATCTGCCCAGGTTCAAGGATCACACGCCCATTCTGGTCCTTCAAAGACCGAATCGTGGACTTGTTCCCACTTTTTGCCTCTGTCACTCGGGCCCAGCTTACAGCTTTGGCTCCCTCATTACCCAGAGCACGTATTTTACTCCTGACAACGCAGCCTTCATGCTTCACCTCAAAGAACTGGTCTAAGGCCATTCTTGATGCCAGCACGCCGGCTACATTGCCACTCCTAATCGCCTCTTCTACTCTATCTACTAATTCCCTTTCCGTCTTGTTCCTATCCCTTGCTAATTCCTGACTAAAACCTATCGATTCTATTCTAATTGCTCTCTTAAGAGAGCTCCACCACCTGTTGTTGACAATTGCCCCTGTCAAATTCTGCTTAACTAACGTGCTAATCCGTTTACTGTAAGCTTTGCTTCTCGGTAAGGACAAGTTCAGCTTCCAGTAACCGGGTCCCTGTCTATGGGTTCTATCAAGGTTGGCTATGCAGGTCACTAACTTGTGATCCGAATAGTCAACCATGAACATTTTTGGACAGCTAAATGTGTCCCTATCGTTCTCTCTAACTAGGACCCTATCTAGGTACGACCTAGATGTTCCACTGCGATTGGTCCACGTCCATAGTGGTACAGTCGGAAAATCTAGTCGATATCTATCGGCCAGGTCAAATCGGCCGATTAACCTTTTGAGGCTTTTACACCCCCCTCTATTGGCACATGCCCCTACATAGTCCCAACGTGCATCCAGGATACCATTCCAGTCCCCCACTAAAAGCAAGGAGCGGGACGTTCCCAGAAAAGTTTCCAGACGTTGGAAGTATTCCGGCCGCGCTGCCCAAAAAGGGGCGTACACAGCTATTAGTCTAAGGGCTCCACTTTCACTACTGCCGACGTCTAAAACCACCAGTCGACCCTCCGGGTCCAGGTGCACCTTCTGTATGGCGAGGCCCAGGTGTTTTCGCAGCAGAACGACAACTCCACCCCCACCCCCCGGTTGACAGAGAGATGCGAAGATCTCAAAGTCGTCGAAGAGGGGCGCCAGTTGGTGCTCGCTGCTGATCCTGGACTCGCAAATAGCCATTACATCCATTCTATGTGACCTGAGATCGTTTAAAAGTTTGCCTTGTTTCCAAGACAGTCCCAGGCCACGTACATTCAGAAACCCAACTCTTATATCAGCCATGTTGGTTAAAAGAGGAAGGACCTACCTGTTCGGCTCCTGAGGAGCAGGTTGCACAATATCCATGGGCGTATTGGAGGGGTTGTTTGGTGGGGTGTTGTTCTGTGGTGGAGTGGGGGTGTTTGGTGAGGTGTGGGTGGGGAAACGTTTCAAGAGGACGCGGTTATAGGGTCGAGTACATGTTTTCCCCACGTCCTCAGGAAAGTTCTCTCTTAGTTTTGCATAGGTGTCCATTGGGAGTCTTATCATTTTTAAATGCGGTTTGTTGGCCGCGCTTGCAAAGAATTGCCCTTCAGTTTCCACCAAAGGGTCTTTGTGTATTGTTTTTACTAGTTCTTTGTTATTTGTGTTAATGTATGTATACTGTTTTATTTGTGTTGTGTTTGTTTGTTGTTCTTGTGTGTGCTTACGTTTTGTTGTATGTGTTATGTTTTGGGGTGGGGCGGATTTTGTTTGTTCTGTTTGTTTTGTTTTTGTTGGTGGTTGTGTGTTTGTTTCGTTTATGTTCGAGTGGTGCTTTCTTTTTTTCCTTTTTACAGGTTGGAAGGGTTCCCCCTCTTCGTCACTAGGTGCCGTTTCCGCTGGGTCCTCGTCCGTGCTGTCGGGTAGTGGTGTATTTTGGGGTTTTGTTGTATTTGTGTGTGTTTTGGGAGTTGTTTTGGGTGGGGCCGTGTCTTGTGTTATTTTTCCCTGTTGTTTTTGTTGTTGTTGTGGTGGTGGTGGTGGAGGTGGTGGTGGTGGTGGTGGTGGCGGTGGTGGTGTGTGGGGTGTAGGCAAAAGAGCCTTTTTTTTTGTCAATTGAGGACAAGCAGCCCTTAGATGACCCCTGCTTGAACAGTAGTAACATATGGGCCTCCTACCCTCGGCTGAAATATATATAAATGTTTCTCCATCGAGGGACACCCTCTGTGGTATTCTAGCGATTCGTTCTGGTCTCATTTGGACCAGAACCTCCACGCTCAAACCGCCGAAAACGTCTGTGGTGACTTCTCCTACTGAGAGGATTCCGTCCTCGTCTTCTAAAAATCCTGTTAGTACCCAGGAAATGCATGCATTTGGCCGGATTCCGGAGACCCTTATCTTCTGCGTTCTTTTCCCTAAATATGTGGGGAAAAATGTATATATCTTGGAAACAATTGGTGCCACAGAGTATTTCCTGGCCGTCAATTGATCCTTCATTAGGACCGTTATATTCCCATAGAGTGGCCCTTTTTGTATGAACGATATATCACTCCACACATTTTTTAGGACCAGCTCAATCTCTTTTTGGGATAATTGAGTTGGTTTCCTTGTTATGTTGGAAATTGTTCTGAAAGATATCGTTCTTAGCGTCGTGTCTCTTTTGATTTCTTGTGGGGAGGTGATTGTGAAGTCTCCTCCTTCTTTGAAAGTTACATACTGTTTCGCTTCCTTCATCTTTTCTCTCAGAGTTGTAATGTCCAGTTGCTTGCAGGTTTGTGTTTTCCGGACCGCCTGTGCAAAGGAGGTACCAGTAGTGGGTTCACTTTGTTTGGTGTTATCGTTATTTTTTCCTTGGTTGGTGTTGTGACTATTGCTGTTATTGTCGTTGATGTTTTTGTCTGCGTTTATGTGACTTTCTGGGTTTTCACCCATTTCTACAAATTTTTCTTTTAATTCCGTGTTCCATGTTTCTTTTGCAGAAGTGAGGAGGGAAGACTTAGAGCCTTGTGCTTCTAGCTTCTCTGTATCACCTTTCTTAGGGGGCGTGGCTTTCACGTTAGGATGAGATGTGAAAATTCCGTCCATTTCTATTAGTTTGCCGTAATAAATTTTTAACTGGAAAATTCGCCCCAAAAAGGGGCGAAAATAAATAAACTCAAAGTTTGACGACCAAGGCAAGGGGTTAACGTATATTACAGTATAAAAAAATTAATCAAAACTCACTTTTTGAGTAAGTAAATCCGACTCGGTAGCCGAGCTTGTTCACACACGTCAACACACGTCTCTCGTATACGAGATGTTATGTGAGATATTATGTGAGGTAAAGCCTTTACTGTGACAATACAATAGTATATATAGAGTAATGTAAATGTTATGTGAGATATTATGTGAAGTAAAGCCTTTACTGTGACAATACAATAGTATATATAGAGTAATGTAAATGTTATGTGAGATATTTATGTGAGGTAAAGCCTTTACTGTGACAATACAATAGTATATATAGAGTAATGTAAATGTTATGTGAGATATTATGTGGGGTAAAGCCTTTACTGTGACAATACAATAGTATATATAGAGTAATGTAAATGTTATGTGAGATATTATGTGAAGTAAAGCCTTTACTGTGAAAATACAATAGTATATATAGAGTAATGTAAATGTTATGTGAGATATTATGTGAGGTAAAGCCTTTACTGTGACAATACAATAGTATATATAGAGTAATGTAAATGTTATGTGAGATATTATGTGAAGTAAAGCCTTTACTGTGACAATACAATAGTATATATAGAGGAATGTAAATGTTATGTGAGATATTATGTGAAGTAAAGCCTTTACTGTGACAATACAATAGTATATATAGAGTAATGTAAATGTTATGTGAGATATTATGTGAGGTAAAGCCTTTACTGTGACAATACAATAGTATATATAGAGTAATGTAAATGTAATGTGAGATATTTATGTGAGGTAAAGCCTTTACTGTGAAAATACAATAGTATATATAGAGTAATGTAAATGTTATGTGAGATATTTATGTGAGGTAAAGCCTTTACTATGAAAATACAATAGTATATATAGAGTAATGTAAATGTTATGTGAGATATTATGTGAGGTAAAGCCTTTACTGTGAAAATACAATAGTATATATAGAGTAATGTAAATGTTATGAGAGATATTATGTGAGGTAAAGCCTTTACTGTGAAAATACAATAGTATATATAGAGTAATGTAAATGTTATGTGAGATATTATGTGAGGTAAAGCCTTTACTGTGACAATACAATAGTATATATAGAGTAATGTAAATGTTATGTGAGATATTATGTGAGGTAAAGCCTTTACTGTGATAATACAATAGTATATATAGAGTAATGTAAATGTTATGTGAGATATTATGTGAGGTAAAGCCTTTACTGTGATAATGCAATAGTATATATAGAGTAATGTAAATGTTATGTGAGATATTATGTGAGGTAAAGCCTTTACTGTGATAATACAATAGTATATATAGAGTAATGTAAATGTTATGTGAGATATTATGTGAAGTAAAGCCTTTACTGTGAAAATACAATAGTATATATAGAGTAATGTAAATGTTATGTGAGATATTATGTGAAGTAAAGCCTTTACTGTGAAAATACAATAGTATATATAGAGTAATGTAAATGTTATGTGAGATATTATGTGAAGTAAAGCCTTTACTGTGAAAATACAATAGTATATATAGAGTAATGTAAATGTTATGTGAGATATTATGTGAAGTAAAGCCTTTACTGTGAAACTACAATAGTATATATAGAGTAATGTAAATGTTATGTGAGATATTATGTGAGGTAAAGCCTTTACTGTGAAAATACAATAGTATATATAGAGTAATGTAAATGTTATGTGAGATATTATGTGAAGTAAAGCCTTTACTGTGAAAATACAATAGTATATATAGAGTAATGTAAATGGTATGTGAGATATTATGTGAGGTAAAGCCTTTACTGTGAAAATACAATAGTATATATAGAGTAATGTAAATGTTATGTGAGGTATTATGTGAGGTAAAGCCTTTACTGTGAAAATACAATAGTATATATAGAGTAATGTAAATGGTAAAGGGTTAAGCTATATGACACAATATATAAAGCTTACGTGGTGTCTGGTTAGGTTTGGCGTGGGTCTGCTGGTACAGTTTGTTGGATGAGGGACTTGGTAGACACTGTGGTACCTGCAGAGAACACAGAAGGGCAAGTTTGAGGCATGTGGCACAAGGTACAAGAGACATGAAACATGTGGCACAAGGGACATGAGACACGAGGTACAACAGACATGTGGCATGTGGCACAACAGACAGACATGAAACATGCGGCGCAAACAGGCATGAGGCATGTGGCACCACAGGCATGAGACACGTGGCACAACAGACATGTGGCACAATAGACATGAGACATGTGGCACAAGGCCCAACAGACATGAGACGCATGGCACAATGGCCATGACACATGTGGCACAACAGCCACGAGACATGTGGTACAAGAGACACGAGACATGCGGCACAACAGACATGTGGCACAAAAATAATTTTTGACTAGCTACCCTCGGATCCCAAATGATAGGGGGTAGGGGGATTAGCAAAACTTAATAAGCGGTGGTCGGTGCTGGAAAAAATCTGAAAAAATAATAGAGGGAGCAGGGTGTGGAGTGATTATTTAAGACCCAAGAATGTCAATAAGAATAGAAAAAAAAAAATCTAAAAAAGAAAAGGGGAAGTAACTCACCTGAGTGTGATGGAAATTATCTCTGTACATGGGAGTGAAGCAGGTGGCGACATCTATACCAACTACAACAACAATAACATCATCATATTGTACCATATTGTATACATATGACCATGAGAAAACTCAGCCCTAGAACAGCTGTTAAAACACCTAAATGCTGTCAAAAACAGCAATGGGCAAACATTGCTTCCCGAAATACGCCAAAACTACACCTGATGTACCCCTTCCATGCACATGCACACATGTGTGTATCATGACTCGTGCACTGTTCATTTTACTGATGTTTGTGCATTGCCCTATGTACTGTACATGCACTCTTTTTTGATGAGTTGTGGTGCACCTGGGCACTGTACACAATATTTCATTATTATTATTATTATTATATTACATATCTATATGTTATATATAATAATAATAATAATAATGAAATTATTGTGTACAGTGCTCAGGTGCACTACAACTCATCAAAGGTGCATGTATAGTACATAGAATAATGTACAAATGTCAGGAAAATAAACAGTGTATGAGTCATGATATAATAACAATAACGAAATATTGTGCACAGTGCCCAGGTGCACCACAACTCATCAAAAAAGTGCATGTACAGTACATAGGGCAATGCACAAACATCAGTAAAATGAACAGTGCACGAGTCATGATACACACATGTGTGCATGTGTATGGAAGGGGTACATCAGGTGTATATAGATAACATCATCATCGTTTAATGTCCATCTTCCACGCTAGCATGGGTTAGACAGGTAGATGATATATATAATGTCTCAGAGGACAGAGACCAGTGGTCAGTGGTCAACAGAGAGACAATCCACAAGGTGGGTGACAGGTAGATGATATATAATGTCTCAGAGGACAGAGACCAGTGGTCAACAGAGAGACAATCCACAAGGTGGGTGACAGGTAGATGAAATATAATGTCTCAGAGGACAGAGACCAGTGGTCAACAGAGAGACAATCCACAAGGTGGGTGACAAGTAAATGAAATATAATGTCTCAGAGGACAGAGACCAGTGGTCAACAGAGACAATCCACAAGGTGGGTGACAGGTAGATGGAATATAATGCCTCAGAGGACAGTGACCAGTGGTCAACAGAGAGACAATCCACAAGGTGGGTGACAAGTAAATGAAATATAATGTCTCAGAGGACAGAGACCAGTGGTCAACAGAGACAATCCACAAGGTGGGTGACAGGTAGATGATATATAATGCCTCAGAGGACAGAGACCAGTGGTCAACAGAGAGACAATCCACAAGGTGGGTGACAGGTAGATGATATATAATGTCTCAGAGGACAGAGACCAGTGGTCAACAGAGACAATCCACAAGGTGGGTGACAGGTAGATGATATATAATGCCTCAGAGGACAGAGACCAGTGGTCAACAGAGACAATCCACAAGGTGGGTGACAGGTAGATGGAATATAATGCCTCAGAGGACAGAGACCAGTGGTCAACAGAGAGACAATCCACAAGGTGGGTGACAGGTAGATGGAATATAATGCCTCAGAGGACAGAGACCAGTGGTCAACAGAGAGACAATCCACAAGGTGGGTGACAGGTAGATGATATATAATGCCTCAGAGGACAGAGACCAGTGGTCAACAGAGACAATCCACAAGGTGGGTGACAGGTAGATGGAATATAATGCCTCAGAGGACAGAGACCAGTGGTCAACAGAGAGACAATCCACAAGGTGGGTGACAGGCAGATGATATATAATGTCTCAGAGACCAGAGACCAGTGGTCAACAGAGAGACAATCCACAAGGTGGGTGACAGGTAGATGAAATATAATGTCTCAGAGATCAGTGGCCAGTGGTCAACAGAGACAATCCACAAGGTGGGTGACAGGTAGATGAAATATAATGTCTCAGGGACCAGAGACCAGTGGTCAACAGAGAGACAATCCACAAGGTGGGTGACAGGCAGATGATATATAATGTCTCAGGGACCAGAGACCAGTGGTCAACAGAGAGACAATCCACAAGGTGGGTGACAGGTAGATGAAATATAATGCCTCAGAGATCAGTGGCCAGTGGTCAACAGAGACAATCCACAAGGTGGGTGACAGGCTGGAAGGGGTGATAACTCGAATGAGGAAGGTGGGGAGGTCTAATACACACACATCTATGTGATGACTGAGAAAGGTGAGGATGGGAAACTATAAAAGGTCCAGCATTCTAAGATTCGTCACAGCTGTTTGTATGTTTGTATCACTTGTGTGAGTGAGAGTAAAGGTAACCAACCAACCAACAAACATCTCTTTTTTATATTATGTATAGATATTACAATTAGCTGTCACTTTTGATGACACGGGGCCAGCTAGTCTATATATATAGTCTTAACCTTGCATACCCTAGTATATATATAGATATAGTACTAAATATACGTACCCCAGTCAAAACTAACCAGGTTGACAAATATCTCTGGTCCTTTCATAGCTTTTCTAACGTGCAGTTTCTTAACAAAGCCATTTTCTTCAACAAGGTTTTTGTCCCTACAAAAGATAAAATTTTATAATTTAAGTGAATGGATATTAAATGGAGATAATGATCATATCATCATCATCATCATCATTGTCGTTTAACGTCCATCTTCCACGCTAGCATGGGTTAGACGACTTTGTCCCATTAGTGGCAAGTTGGGTTGGGTTGGGTGACTATGTCTCGCTCATATAGGACTGTTTCGGCTGGTTTTCTACAGCTGG
>OZ024764.1:8107825-8157825 GCA_964016885.1 Eledone cirrhosa | reverse complement strand
AATTTAGAGATCACAGCTCTGATACTACAGACATGTGGTTAGAATGTCTCAGCAAAGAATCTCTGAATTGAGAGATCACAGCTCTGATACTAAAGACATGTGGTTAGAATATCTCAGGAAAGAATCTCTGAATTGAGAGATCACAGCTCTGATACTACAGACATGTGGTTAGAATGTCTCAGCAAAGAATCTCTGAATTGAGAGATCACAGCTCTGATACTACAGACATGTGGTTAGAATGTCTCAGGAAAGAATCTCTGAATTGAGAGATCACAGCTCTGATACTACAGACATGTGGTTAGAATGTCTGAGGAAAGAATCTGTGAATTGAGAGATCACAGCTCTGATACTACAGACATGTGGTTAGAATGTCTGAGGAAAGAATCTCTGAATTGAGAGATCACAGCTCTGATACTACAGACATGTGGTTAGAATGTCTCAGCAAAGAATCTCTGAATTGAGAGATCACAGCTCTGATACTACAGACATGTGGTTAGAATGTCTGAGGAAAGAATCTCTGAATTGAGAGATCACAGCTCTTATACTACAGACATGTGGTTAGAATGTCTGAGGAAAGAATCTCTGAATTGAGAGATCACAGCTCTGATACTACAGACATGTGGTTAGAATGTCTCAGCAAAGAATCTCTGAATTGAGAGATCACAGCTCTGATACTACAGACATGTGGTTAGAATGTCTGAGGAAAGAATCTCTAAATTGAGAGATCACAGCTCTTATACTACAGACATGTGGTTAGAATGTCTCAGGAAAGAATCTCTGAATTGAGAGATCACAGCTCTGATACTACAGACATGTGGTTAGAATGTCTCAGCAAAGAATCTCTGAATTGAGAGATCACAGCTCTGATACTACAGACATGTGGTTAGAATGTCTGAGGAAAGAATCTCTGAATTGAGAGATCACAGCTCTGATACTACAGACATGTGGTTAGAATGTCTCAGCAAAGATTCTCTGAATTGAGAGATCACAGCTCTGATACTACAGACATGTGGTTAGAATGTCAGAGGAAAGAATCTCTGAATTGAGAGATCACAGCTCTTATACTACAGACATGTGGTTAGAATGTCTCAGGAAAGAATCTCTGAATTGAGAGATCACAGCTCTGATACTACAGACATGTGGTTAGAATGTCTCAGGAAAGAATCTCTGGATTGAGAGACCACAGCTCCGATACTACAGACATGTGGTTAGAATGTCTCAGGAAAGAATCTCTGAATTGAGAGACCACAGCTCTGATACTACAGACATGTGGTTAGAATGTCTCAGGAAAGAATCACTGAATTGAGAGACCACAGCTCTGATACTACAGACATGTGGTTAGAACTTCTCAGGAAAGAATCACTGAATTGAGAGACCACAGCTCTGATACTACAGACATGTGGTTAGAACGTCTCAGGAAAGAATCACTGAATTGAGAGACCACAGCTCTGATACTACAGACATGTGGTTAGAATGTCCCAGGAAAGAATCACTGAATTGAGAGACCACAGCTCTGATACTACAGACATGTGGTTAGAACGTCTCAGGAAAGAATCACTGAATTGAGAGATCACAGCTCTGATACTACAGACATGTGGTTAGAATGTCTAGGAAAGAATCTCTGAATTGAGAGATCACAGCTCTGATACTACAGACATGTGGTTAGAATGTCTCAGGAAAGAATCTCTGAATTGAGAGATCACAGCTCTGATACTACAGACATGTGGTTAGAATGTCTCAGGAAAGAATCTCTGAATTGAGAGATCACAGCTCTGATACTACAGACATGTGGTTAGAATGTCTCAGGAAAGAATCTCTGAATTGAGAGATCACAGCTCTTATACTACAGACATGTGGTTAGAATGTCTCAGGAAAGAATCTCTGAATTGAGAGATCACAGCTCTGATACTACAGACATGTGGTTAGAATGTCTCAGCAAAGAATTTCTGAATTGAGAGATCACAGCTCTGATACTACAGACATGTGGTTAGAATGTCTGAGGAAAGAATCTCTGAATTGAGAGATCACAGCTCTGATACTACAGACATGTGGTTAGAATGTCTCAGCAAAGATTCTCTGAATTGAGAGATCACAGCTCTGATACTACAGACATGTGGTTAGTATGTCTGAGGAAAGAATCTCTGAATTGAGAGATCACAGCTCTTATACTACAGACATGTGGTTAGAATGTCTCAGGAAAGAATCTCTGAATTGAGAGATCACAGCTCTGATACTACAGACATGTGGTTAGAATGTCTCAGGAAAGAATCTCTGGATTGAGAGACCACAGCTCCGATACTACAGACATGTGGTTAGAATGTCTCAGGAAAGAATCTCTGAGTTGAGAGATCACATCTCTGATACTACAGACATGTGGTTAGAATGTCTCAGGAAAGAATCGCTGAATTGAGAGACCACAGCTCTGATACTACAGACATGTGGTTAGAATGTCTCAGGAAAGAATCACTGAATTGAGAGACCACAGCTCTGATACTACAGACATGTGGTTAGAACGTCTCAGGAAAGAATCACTGAATTGAGAGACCACAGCTCTGATACTACAGACATGTGGTTAGAATGTCTCAGGAAAGAATCACTGAATTGAGAGACCACAGCTCTGATACTACAGACATGTGGTTAGAATGTCTCAGGAAAGAATCTCTGGATTGAGAGACCACAGCTCCGATACTACAGACATGTGGTTAGAATGTCTCAGGAAAGAATCTCTGGATTGAGAGACCACAGCTCCGATACTACAGACATGTGGTTAGAATGTCTCAGGAAAGAATCTCTGAGTTGAGAGATCACATCTCTGATACTACAGACATGTGGTTAGAATGTCTCAGGAAAGAATCACTGAATTGAGAGACCACAGCTCTGATACTACAGACATGTGGTTAGAATGTCTCAGGAAAGAATCACTGAATTGAGAGACCACAGCTCTGATACTACAGACATGTGGTTAGAACGTTTCAGGAAAGAATCACTGAATTGAGAGACCACAGCTCTGATACTACAGACATGTGGTTAGAATGTCTCAGGAAAGAATCACTGAATTGAGAGACCACAGCTCTGATACTACAGACATGTGGTTAGAATGTCTCAGGAAAGAATCACTGAATTGAGAGACCACAGCTCTGATACTACAGACATGTGGTTAGAACGTCTCAGGAAAGAATCTCTGAATTGAGAGATCACAGCTCTGATACTACAGACATGTGGTTAGAATGTCTGAGGAAAGAATCTCTGAATTGAGAGATCACAGCTCTGATACTACAGACATGTGGTTAGAATGTCTGAGGAAAGAATCTCTGAATTGAGAGATCACAGCTCTGATACTACAGACATGTGGTTAGAATGTCTCAGGAAAGAATCTCTGAATTGAGAGATCACAGCTCTGATACTACAGACATGTGGTTAGAATGTCTCAGGAAAGAATCTCTGAACTGAGAGATCACAGCTCTGATACTACAGACATGTGGTTAGAATGTCTCAGGAAAGAATCACTGAATTGAGAGACCACAGCTCTGATACTACAGACATGTGGTTAGAATGTCTCAGGAAAGAATCACTGAATTGAGAAATCACAGCTCTGATACTACAGACATGTGGTTAGAATGTCTCAGGAAAGAATCTCTGATTTGAGAGATCACAGCTCTGATATTACAGACATGTGGTTAGAATGTCTCAGGAAAGAATCTCTGAATTGAGAGATCACAGCTCTGATACTACAGACATGTGGTTAGAATGTCTGAGGAAAGAATCTCTGAATTGAGAGATCACAGCTCTGATACTACAGACATGTGGTTAGAATGTCTCAGGAAAGAATCTCTGAATTGAGAGATCACAGCTCTGATACTACAGACATGTGGTTAGAATGTCTCAGGAAAGAATCTCTGAATTGTGAGACCACAGATCTGATACTACAGACATGTGGTTAGAATGTCTCAGGAAAGAATCTCTGAATTGAGAGATCACAGCTCTGATACTACAGACATGTGGTTAGAATGTCTCAGGAAAGAATCTCTGAATTGAGAGATCACAGCTCTGATACAACAGACATGTGGTTAGAATGTCTAGGAAAAAATCTCTGGACAGATTTTACAAGCAAAACCAACTAGCAGGAGACCCAGGGGTAGCCAAGCAAGATGGTTGGGGACCCAGCTGGATCAGTTGGAGACAGTTACCTCTGACAGGACCTGCTAGAGGGAGTGTTTGAGGACTCTGCCCTCCACGACCCACTCAGGAATAAGTGGGAGACAAAGAAGAAAATATCGATGAAGCGATGATGATGGTGATGTTGAGTAGAAGGTGGATGATGGTGGTGATGATGACGGTGGTTATGATGGAGACAACAATAGTGATAGTGACAATGATGATGATGATGGTGGTGTTGGAAATGATGATGATGGTGGCGGTGGTGGCGGTAATAATAAGAGAGGACAAACCTATCCCTTCCAGTTGCTTGGTAATGTAGATGGAATTCTCCCAGATGCGGGCCTTAAAGCACTTGTTGATGTAGACAGCATTAAGGAGGGTCTTGTAGCACTCCTGGAGCCAGAGTACCTCCTGTAGACCTAGGGGAGGAAAAAGGGGTCAGAATTAATGAGAGAGACAGAATGGGAAGAGGAGTCAATAGAAAGATGTAATTATTAACATGTTTGTTAACAGGTAATAATAATAATAATAATTGTATCTACGTTAGGCACAAGGCCAGCAATTACCCCAGTGTATTACTGGTACTTTATAATAATAATTGTATCTACTTTAGGCACAAGGCCAGCAATTACCCAGTGTATTACTGGTACTTTATAATAATAATTGTTTCTACTGCCCCAGTGCATTACTGGTACTTTATAATAATAATTGTTTCTACTTTAGGCACAAGGCCAGCAATTACCCCAGTGCATTACTGGTACTTTATAATAATAATTGTTTCTACTTTAGGCAAAAGGCCAGCAATTACCCCAGTGTATTACTGGTACTTTATAATAATAATTGTTTCTACTTTAGGCACAAGGCCAGCAATTACCCCAGTGCATTACTGGTACTTTATAATAATAATTGTTTCTACTTTAGGCACAAGGCCAGCAATTACCCCAGTGTATTACTGGTACTTTATAATAATAATTGTTTCTACTTTTGGCACAAGGCCAGCAATTACCCCAGTGCATTACTGGTACTTTATAATAATAATTGTTTCTACTTTAGGCACAAGGCCAGCAATTACCCCCAGTGCATTACTGGTATACTGGTACTTTATAATAATAATTGTTTCTACTTTAGGCACAAGGCCAGCAATTACCCCAGTGTATTACTGGTACTTTATAATAATAATTGTTTCTACTTTAGGCACAAGGCCAGCAATTACCCCAGTGCATTACTGGTACTTTATAATAATAATTGTTTCTACTTTAGGCACAAGGCCAGCAATTACCCCAGTGTATTACTGGTACTTTATAATAATAATTGTTTCTACTTTAGGCACAAGGCCAGCAATTACCCCAGTGTATTACTGGTACTTTATAATAATAATTGTTTCTACTTTAGGCACAAGGCCAGCAATTACCCCCAGTGCATTACTGGTATACTGGTACTTTATAATAATAATTGTTTCTACTTTAGGCACAAGGCCAGCAATTACCCCAGTGTATTACTGGTACTTTATAATAATAATTGTTTCTACTTTAGGCACAAGGCCAGCAATTACCCCAGTGTATTACTGGTACTTTATAATAATAATTGTTTCTACTTTAGGCACAAGGCCAGCAATTACCCCAGTGTATTACTGGTACTTTATAATAATAATTGTTTCTACTTTAGGCACAAGGCCAGCAAATTACCCAGTGTATTACTGGTACTTTATAATAATAATTGTTTCTACTTTAGGCACAAGGCCAGCAATTACCCCAGTGTATTACTGGTACTTTATAATAATAATTGTTTCTACTTTAGGCACAAGGCCAGCAATTACCCCAGTGTATTACTGGTACTTTATAATAATAATTGTTTCTACTTTAGGCACAAGGCCAGCAATTACCCAGTGTATTACTGGTACTTTATAATAATAATTGTATCTACTTTAGGCACAAGGCCAGCAATTTTTCAGTGTATTACTGGTACTTTATAATAATAATTGTTTCTACTTTTGGCACAAGGCCAGCAATTACCCCAGTGCATTACTGGCACTTTATTTTATCGACCCCGTAAGGATGAAAGGCAAAGTCAACCTCGGCGGGATTTTATAATAATAATAATAATAATTGATAGACACACACATTTTTCAAATGCAGGCGGGTGCTATAGAAGTGGTGGATAGCTTCCGGTACCTAGGAAATCATCAGATTAGCATGGGAGTGGGGTGTTCTGAGGCCATAGTATCTAGAATAAGGACAGGTTGGAAGAAGTTTAGGGAGCTGCTTCCTCTGCTGACGAAGAAGGGTTTCTCCCTGCGTACAAAAGGCCGGTTATATGATGCCTGTGTGATAGCGCGATGCTGCATGGTAGTGAGTATGGGCAGCAACTGCAGAGGATATGCGACGGCTGGAGAGAAATGAGGCAAGCATGCTCCGTTGGATGTGCAGTGTAAATGTGCGTGAACGACCCAGTATGGATGTGTTGAGAGAGAAACTGTGTCTGAGAGGGATAGAATGTAGTGTATGGGACAGGAGACTGAGGTGGTATGGACATGTGATGTGTTGAGAGAGAAACTGTGTCTGAGAGGGATAGAATGTAGTGTACGGGAGAGGAGACTGAGGTGGTATGGACATGTGATGTGTTGAGAGAGAAACTGTGTCTGAGAGGGATAGAATGTAGTGTACGGGAGAGGAGACTGAGGTGGTATGGACATGTGATGTGTTGAGAGAGAAACTGTGTCTGAGAGGGATAGAATGTAGTGTACGGGAGAGGAGACTGAGGTGGTATGGACATGTGATGTGTTGAGAGAGAAACTGTGTCTGAGAGGGATAGAATGTAGTGTACGGGAGAGGAGACTGAGGTGGTATGGACATGTGATGTGTTGAGAGAGAAACTGTGTCTGAGAGGGATAGAATGTAGTGTACGGGAGAGGAGACTGAGGTGGTATGGACATGTGATGTGTTGAGAGAGAAACTGTGTCTGAGAGAGATAGAATGTAGTGTACGGGAGAGGAGACTGAGGTGGTATGGACATGTGATGTGTTGAGAGAGAAACTGTGTCTGAGAGGGATAGAATGTAGTGTACGGGAGAGGAGACTGAGGTGGTATGGACATGTGATGTGTTGAAAGAGAAACTGTGTCTGAGAGGGATAGAATGTAGTGTACGGGAGAGGAGACTGAGGTGGTATGGACATGTGATGTGTTGAGAGAGAAACTGTGTCTGAGAGGGATAGAATGTAGTGTACGGGAGAGGAGACTGAGGTGGTATGGACATGTGATGTGTTGAGAGAGAAACTGTGTCTGAGAGGGATAGAATGTAGTGTACGGGAGAGGAGACTGAGGTGGTATGGACATGTGATGTGTTGAGAGAGAAACTGTGTCTGAGAGGGATAGAATGTAGTGTACGGGAGAGGAGACTGAGGTGGTATGGACATGTGATGTGTTGAGAGAGAAACTGTGTCTGAGAGGGATAGAATGTAGTGTACGGGAGAGGAGACTGAGGTGGTATGGACATGTGATGTGTTGAGAGAGAAACTGTGTCTGAGAGGGATAGAATGTAGTGTACGGGAGAGGAGACTGAGGTGGTATGGACATGTGATGTGTTGAGAGAGAAACTGTGTCTGAGAGGGATAGAATGTAGTGTACGGGAGAGGAGACTGAGGTGGTATGGACATGTGATGTGTTGAGAGAGAAACTGTGTCTGAGAGGGATAGAATGTAGTGTACGGGAGAGGAGACTGAGGTGGTATGGACATGTGATGTGTTGAGAGAGAAACTGTGTCTGAGAGAGATAGAATGTAGTGTACGGGAGAGGAGACTGAGGTGGTATGGACATGTGATGTGTTGAGAGAGAAACTGTGTCTGAGAGGGATAGAATGTAGTGTACGGGAGAGGAGACTGAGGTGGTATGGACATGTGATGTGTTGAGAGAGAAACTGTGTCTGAGAGGGATAGAATGTAGTGTACGGGAGAGGAGACTGAGGTGGTATGGACATGTGATGTGTTGAGAGAGAAACTGTGTCTGAGAGGGATAGAATGTAGTGTACGGGAGAGGAGACTGAGGTGGTATGGACATGTGATGTGTTGAGAGAGAAACTGTGTCTGAGAGGGATAGAATGTAGTGTACGGGAGAGGAGACTGAGGTGGTATGGACATGTGATGTGTTGAGAGAGAAACTGTGTCTGAGAGGGATAGAATGTAGTGTACGGGAGAGGAGACTGAGGTGGTATGGACATGTGATGTGTTGAGAGAGAAACTGTGTCTGAGAGGGATAGAATGTAGTGTACGGGAGAGGAGACTGAGGTGGTATGGACATATGATGTGTTGAGAGAGAAACTGTGTCTGAGAGGGATAGAATGTAGTGTACGGGAGAGGAGACTGAGGTGGTATGGACATGTGATGTGTTGAGAGAGAAACTGTGTCTGAGAGGGATAGAATGTAGTGTACGGGAGAGGAGACTGAGGTGGTATGGACATGTGATGTGTTGAGAGAGAAACTGTGTCTGAGAGAGATAGAATGTAGTGTACGGGAGAGGAGACTGAGGTGGTATGGACATGTGATGTGTTGAGAGAGAAACTGTGTCTGAGAGGGATAGAATGTAGTGTACGGGAGAGGAGACTGAGGTGGTATGGACATGTGATGCGCATGGAGGATGACCGATGTGTGAAGAAGTGCCAGGAAATGCCAGTTGAAGGAAGACGTGCTAGAGGAAGACCCCGAAAAAACATGGTCGATTAAATTGATCCCCAGTGCATTACTGGTACTTTATTTTTATCGACCCCTGTAAGGATGGAAGCCAAAGCTGACCTCGGTGGGATTTGAACTCAGAACTAACTGACATTAATGTTGTTGGCTCGATTCGTGAACTGGGTTGTGTGTTGTGTTCTTGAGCAAAACACTTCATTTCACATTGCTCCAGTATACTGAGCTGAAAACGAGTACCAGCAATAGCTGGAGAGTTTAACCCTATAATGGACTGGTGTCCTATCCAGGGGGAGTCTTGTACTCTCAGTCACTTCATGCCATAAAACCGGGATTAGTACCAGCAATAGCTGGAGGTTTAACCCTGTAATGGACTGGTGTCCTGTCCAGGGGGAGTCTTGTACTCTCAGTCACTTCATGCCATAAAACCAGGATTAGTACCAGCAATAGCTGGAGGTTTAACCCTATAATGGACTGGTGTCCTATCCAGGGGGAGTCTTGTACTCTCAGTCACTTCATGCCATAAAACCAGGATTAGTACCAGCAATAGCTGGAGGTTTAACCCTGTAATGGACTGGTGTCCTATCCAGGGGGAGTCTTGTACTCTCAGTCACTTCATGCCATAAAACCAGGATTAGTACCAGCAATAGCTGGAGGTTTAACCCTGTAATGGACTAGTGTCCTATCCAGGGGGGAGTCTTGTACTCTCAGTCACTTCATGCCATAAAACCAGGATTAGTACCAGCAATAGCTGGAGGTTTAACCCTATAATGGACTGGTGTCCTATCCAGGGGGAGTCTTGTACTCTCAGTCACTTCATGCCATAAAACCAGGATTAGTACCAGCAATAGCTGGAGGTTTAACCCTGTAATGGACTAGTGTCCTATCCAGGGGGAGTCTTGTACTCTCAGTCACTTCATGCCATAAAACCAGGATTAGTACCAGCAATAGCTGGAGGTTTAACCCTGTGATGGACTGGTGTCCTATCCAGGGGGAGTCTTGTACTCTCAGTCACTTCATGCCATAAAACCAGGATTAGTACCAGCAATAGCTGGAGGTTTAACCCTGTAATGGACTGGTGTCCTATCCAGGGGGAGTCTTGTACTCTCAGTCACTTCATGCCATAAAACCAGGATTAGTACCAGCAATAGCTGGAGGTTTAACCCTGTAATGGACTGGTGTCCTATCCAGGGGGGAGTCTTGTACTCTCAGTCACTTCATGCCATAAAACCAGGATTAGTACCAGCAATAGCTGGGGGTTTAACCCTGTAATGGACTGGTGTCCTATCCAGGGGGGAGTCTTGTACTCTCAGTCACTTCATGCCATAAAACCAGGATTAGTACCAGCAATAGCTGGAGGTTTAACCCTGTAATGGACTGGTGTCCTATCCAGGGGGGAGTCTTGTACTCTCAGTCACTTCATGCCACTGAAACTGGGATTAGTACCAGCAATAGCTGGAGGTTTAACCCTGTAATGGACTGGTGTCCTATCCAGGGGGGAGTCTTGTACTCTCAGTCACTTCATGCCATAAAACCAGGATTAGTACCAGCAATAGCTGGAGGTTTAACCCTGTAATGGACTGGTGTCCTATCCAGGGGGAGTCTTGTACTCTCAGTCACTTCATGCCACTGAAACTGGGATAAATACTAGCCTGATGAGCCTCTGGGTTTGAGATAGACTTTAACCTGTGATGGACTGGGGTCCTGTCCAGGGGGAGCTCTTCTATTCTCAGCCACTTCATGTCACAGAAACCAGCATAATCACTGGCTTGATGAACCTCCAGGGTGGAAACAGACTTAAGACTTTTTAACCCTTTAGCATTTACATTACTCTATATATACTATTGTATTTTCACAGTAAAGGCTTTACCTCACATAATATCTCACATAACATTTACATTACTCTATATATACTATTGTATTTTCACAGTAAAGGCTTTACCTCACATAATATCTCACATAACATTTACATTACTCTATATATACTATTGTATTTTCACAGTAAAGGCTTTACCTCACATAATATCTCACATAACATTTACATTACTCTATATATACTATTGTATTTTCACAGTAAAAGCTTTACCTCACATAATATCTCACATAACATTTACATTACTCTATATATACTATTGTATTTTCACAGTAAAGGCTTTACCTCACATAATATCTCACATAACATTTACATTACTCTATATATACTATTGTATTTTCACAGTAAAAGCTTTACCTCACATAATATCTCACATAACATTTACATTACTCTATATATACTATTGTATTTTCACAGTAAAGGCTTTACCTCACATAATATCTCACATAACATTTACATTACTCTATATATACTATTGTATTTTCACAGTAAAGGCTTTACCTCACATAATATCTCACATAACATTTACATTACTCTATATATACTATTGTATTTTCACAGTAAAAGCTTTACCTCACATAATATCTCACATAACATTTACATTACTCTATATATACTATTGTATTTTCACAGTAAAGGCTTTACCTCACATAATATCTCATATAACATTTACATTACTCTATATATACTATTATATTTTTACAGTAAAGACTTTACCTCACATAATATCTCACATAACATTTACATTACTCTATATATACTATTATATTTTCACAGTAAAGTCTTTACCTCACATAATATCTCACATAACATTTACATTACTCTATATATACTATTGTATTTTCACAGTAAAGACTTTACCTCACATAATATCTCACATAACATTTACATTACTCTATATATACTATTGTATTTTCACAGTAAAGTCTTTACCTCACATAATATCTCACATAACATTTACATTACTCTATATATACTATTATATTTTCATGGTAAAGGCTTTACCTCACATAATATCTCACATAACATTTACATTACTCTATATATACTATTATATTTTCATGGTAAAGGCTTTACCTCACATAATATTGAATCTATGAGATTTTGATATTATCTATTTTAAGAACAATACCTTCACATCAGTATGAGCAACTAGTTACAGCCGATATGAACAGAAAGAGGCGAGTGAATTCTGGCTGGATACGGCCGGTTTAAATGCTAAAGGGTTAAACACCCCCACCATCATAATAACAACAACAACAGAAGTACTTACAGCGTGTGAGACGTTGGCCTGAGCGGAAGATCTTGTTTGTGTCCTGTACGAGGGAAAAATCTGGGACCACCATACAGCCGAGACAAGCTTGGATCAAACTAAGGAGATACAAAAATAGGGCCAGATTAGTCCCTGTTGATACCAAACCACCTGAAATTACCCCTACGTCAACAATACAAAACGGTTTATTTAAAGTTTTAGCAGAATTATAGAAGTAGTAATGGTGCCATGAGTAACCATTTTAGCAGAAGGATATGATAGTAATATCACCAAGACTTTAGCATGTTTTTACATAATTTATTAACAAAGGTTAAGAGGTGGATTAAGCTGGCATGCCAAGAGAAATGAAATAATTCAATTAAGATTACAAGAGAAAATACGGTCGACTGGCTGAGGCGTTTGGTCAGGCCTGTAGTAATGTTTTGTTGTTACATATTGTTTGTGCTTACGGAGCAAAAGAATAAGTGGTCTTTACCATAGCATGGTCAAGCCTCAAGAGAGATTTCTGAGCATGACGCGGGAATTTTTCCCTCAGGGCGTGTAGAGATACATTCTCCTACGCTGGCAGTGATTGGCTGAGCTGAGCCAAATAACGCACGGAGAATGTATCCATGAGCCCAAGGAACGTAGGTCACTACAAAGTGTTTCCATTTATAGAAAAATCTTTCACGTAAAAACCTTTGTTAAGTTATGTTCCAACAACCAACTTAACAATTGTTTGTTATTTAGGCACACAAGGTCAACAATTTTGTGGGAAGGTGAAAGTCAATTAAATCAACCCCAATGTATTACTGGTACTTTATTTTATCCACCCCATAAGGATGAAAGGCAAAGTTAACCTTGGTGGGGAGAGAGGAGGAAGAATCAACCCCAATGTATTACTGGTACTTCATTTTATCCACCCCATAAGGATGAAAGGCAAAGTTAACCTTGGCGGGGAGAGAGGAGGAAGAATCAACCCCAATGTATTACTGGTACTTCATTTTATCCACCTCATAAGGATGAAAGGCAAAGTTAACCTTGGCGAGCAGAGAGGAGGAAGAATCAACCCCAATGTATTACTGGTACTTCATTTTATCCACCCCATAAGGATGAAAGGCAAAGTTAACCTTGGCGAGGAGAGAGGAGGAAGAATCAACTCCAATGTATTACTGGTACTTCATTTTATCCACCCCATAAGGATGAAAGGCAAAGTTAACCTTGGCGGGGAGAGAGGAGGAAGAATCAACCCCAATGTATTACTGGTACTTCATTTTATCCACCCCAATCAACCTCAGTATTTAACTTGTACTTTATTCATAAATCTCGGAAGAATGAGTAGCAAAGTTGACCTCAGCGGATTTGAACTCAGAGTTCCAAGGGCCAGAACAAATACGGGGCCAGTCCTTTAAATCCAACATCCCTAAAGACTCTGACAATTCACCACCCTGCACTCCTAGGTTGTTGTTGTTGTTACAGCTCACATCTATGCAGGTTTAGCTGGCCTCCTCCAAGGTATATCTCGTTGGAGGTGTCTTGGGTGATTGAATGATAGGGGCCCCAGTCCCTATCATCTCATTTCTACAGCTGAGTAAACTGGAGCAACGTAAAATGAAGTGTCTTGCTCAAGGAAACAACACATCACTCGGTCTGAGAATTGAATTCACAACCTTTCGTTTTGACTGCAAGCGGAATGCTCTAACCACTAAGCCATGCGCCTTCACTCCTAGGTACACATAGACAATAAAGGTAGCAATAGTTACCAGTTTATTTTCATCTCCTTGGTTTTAATTTTACCATTCATAGGGAATCTGGGAGAAAAATTTAAAAAAAAAGAGAAAATTTAAATAAAATAATTTGCATATTCATAAGACTGAGCATAAGAGGAATCAAATGCTGTGTGCAGGAGAGGCGGTTGCGTTGGTATGGATATGTGATGCGTATGAAGGATGACAGCTGCATAAAAAGGTGCAGAGCACTAGAAGTCGATGGAAACCGCGGAGTGGGGAGACCCAAGAAGACCTGGGATGAGGTGATAAAAGCCGACCTTACCCAATTACACCTCTCAAAGGCGATGACACATGACCGTGACCTCTGGCGTCACGCAGTAATACAGAAGACCCGACCCCCCCCCCCCCACTGGTACAAGCCAAACCTGAAGCATATAGACAATATGCCACCACACCCTCCCACTGTAAAGTGGTCGTGGAGGTGCCACGGCAAAATAGCACCCAGCCCTCACTGTAAAGTGGAAGTGTAGGTGCCACGGTAAAAAAGCACCCAGCACTCACTGTAAATGAGGTTGGTGTTAGGAAGGGCATCCAGCTGTAGAAATCAAGCCAGAATCAGTTCCCGTATGAGCAAGACAAGATCAGCCGACCAGACACTGCCCACAACAGGACAACCCGTCTAACCCATGCTAGAGTGGAAGAATGGACATAAAACGGTGATGATGATGATGATATATGGGATAACAAGTTATCGTTTTACAAGGTATCAGTTAGAGGTTGTGAGTACTCTGTACTGTGGATAGTTTTAATGTACGGCGTAGTTTGACTCAACAGGAGGTTTCCTTAGTTAGGTAGCGAGTTAGTGAGAATTCCCAGGCAGGTCTTTCTTGGAGTAATAGGAGTGAAAGAGTGAAGAATAACATGGTCGGCTGTACAGACAGAGTTTTATTTACAGTATTAACAATTGTTTCATTGATCAGGTGAGTCTAAAGGCTGCTGATCATTCAAAGTTGCGACACTCGACCTTAAATACAGTGTGTCACTCTGATCAAATCATTGGAATACTGTATATAGATGAGTTGAGAAAGAAACTGGGTATAAGAGGGATAGGTTGTGGTGTGAGGGAGAGAAGACTGAGATGGTATGGACATGCGATGTGTTGAGAGAGAAACTGGGTATAAGAGGGATAATTTGTGGTGTGCGGGAGAGAAGACTGAGATGGTATGGACATGTGATGTGTTGAGAGAGAAACTGTGTATAAGAGGGATAAGTTGTAGTGTGCGGGAGAGAACGCTGAGATGGTATGGACATGTGATGTGTTGAGAGAGAAACTGGGTATAAGAGGGATAAGTTGTGGTGTTTTGGGAGAGAAGACTGAGATGGTATGGACATGAGATGTGTTGAGAGAGAAACTGGGTATAAGAGGGATAAGTTGTGGTGTGAGGGAGAGAAGACTGAGATGGTATGGACATGTGATGAGTTGAGAAAGAAACTGGGTATAAGAGGGATAGGTTGTGGTGTGAGGGAGAGAAGACTGAGATGGTATGGACATGTGATGTGTTGAGAGAGAAACTGGGTATAAAAGGGATAATTTGTGGTGTGCGGGAGAGAAGACTGAGATGGTATGGACATGTGATGTGTTGAGAGAGAAACTGGGTATAAGAGGGATAAGTTGTGGTGTGTGGGAGAGAAGACTGAGATGGTATGGACATGTGATGTGTTGAGAGAGAAACTGTGTATAAGAGGGATAAGTTGTGGTGTGTGGGAGAGAAGACTGAGATGGTATGGACATGTGATGTGTTGAGAGAGAAACTGGGTATAAGAAGGATAAGTTGTAGTGTGTGGGAGAGAAGACTGAGATGGTATGGATATGTGATGTGTTGAGAGAGAAACTGTGTATAAGAGGGATAAGTTGTGGTGTGTGGGAGAGAAGACTGAGATGGTATGGACATGTGATGTGTTGAGAGAGAAACTGTGTATAAGAGGGATAGGTTGTGGTGTGTGGGAGAGAAGACTGAGAAGGTATGGACATGTGATGCGCAAGGAGGATGACCGCTGGGTAAAGAAGTGCCAAGAAATCCCAGTAGAAGGAAGACACAGTAGAGGAAGACCACAAAAAACATGGGCGGAGGTGGTGAAACAGACCTCAGATGGCTGAAGCTCACGGAGGAGATGACAAAGGACCGTGACAAGTGGAGAGATGCTGTGCTGAATAGGACCTGTCCCACCCTTGCAGGCAGGGAAAAGCGGACGTAAAATGATGATGATGATGATGATGATATATATATATATTTGTTGTTTACCTTATTGTTGTTTTGTTTTTGTTTTTGTTTAACAAGTTTAGAGTTTTCTTCTCACTAATTCTGATCTGGATGTCGTTAAATTCGTAGCTCCTGGATAAGATGTCCAGCTGTAAGAGAGAGTGATAGAGGTAGGTGAGAGAAGATAATAACTATATCAACACCACCACTACATCTCTACTATACCACCACTACACCACCACCACCACTACATCTCTACAACTCTACTACACCACCACCACTACACCACTAACAGTACCATTACACCACCACCACCACCTCACCACTACACCACAAACACCACCAACACTACCAATACACCACCACCACTACTACCACTACACTACACCACTACTACACCACCACCACCACTACATTACACCACCACCACCACCACCACCACTACATTACACCACCACCACCACCACCACACTACTACCACCACCACTACACCACTACACCACCACCACTACACTACACCACTACACCACCACCACCACTACTACATTACACCACCACCACTACCACTACACCACCACCACCACCACCACTACCACTACCACCACTACACCACCGCTACATTACACCACCACCACCACCACCACCACTACACTACACCACCACTACATTACACCAGCACCACCACCACCACTACACCACCACCACCACCACCACCACTACCACTACCACCACTACACCACCACCACCACTACATTACACCACTACTACACCACCACCACCACCACCACTACCACTACACCACCACCACCACTACTACACCACCATCACCACCACTACATTACACCACCACCATCACTACACCACCACCACCACTACCACTACACCACCACCACCACTACATTACACCACCACTACACTACACTACCACCACCACTACCACTACACCACCACCACCACTACTACACCACCATCACCACCACCACTACTATACACCACCACCACCACTACACCACCACCACCACCATCACTACACCACCACCACCACTACCACTACACCACCACCACCACCACCACTACACCACCACCACCACTACCACTACACCACCACCACCACTACTACACCACCACCATCACCACCACTACATTACACCACCACCACCACTACACCACCACCACCACTACCACTACACCACCACCACCACCACTACACTACCACCACCACTATACACCACCACCACCACCACCACCTACCTGTTCACTCAGTCCTTCAGATCCTGTCATTTGTGTGAAACTTTTCATTGTATCGAATGCAATGCAGTATTTAGCCATAAGCCGGCCCATATCTGAAGAAATGACACATTTGGAACATAACTTAACAAAGGTTCTTACATAAAATTATGATGGAAGGTTTTTAGATAAATATAAACGCTTTAACCCTTTCATTACCATATTTCTAATGAAAGACACTGTTGGTGTTTGGAACATAACTTAACAAAGGTTCTTACATAAATACTTTAACCCTTTCATTACCATATTTCTAATGAAAGACACTGTTGGAGTTTGGAACATAACTTAACAAAGGTTCTTACATAATATTATGATGGAAGGTTTTTAGATAAATATAAACACTTTAACCCTTTCATTACCATATTTCTAATGAAAGACACTGTTGGAGTTTGGAACATAACTTAACAAAGGTTCTTACATAATATTATGATGGAAGGTTTTTAGATAAATATAAATACTTTAACCCTTTCATTACCATATTTCTAATGAAAGACACTGTTGGTGTTTGGAACATAACTTAACAAAGGTTCTTACATAATATTATGATGGAAGGTTTTTAGATAAATATAAACACTTTAACCCTTTCATTACCATATTTCTAATGAAAGACACTGTTGGAGTTTGGAACATAACTTAACAAAGGTTCTTACATAATATTATGATGGAAGGTTTTTAGATAAATATAAACACTTTAACCCTTTCATTACCATATTTCTAATGAAAGACACTGTTGGAGTTTGGAACATAACTTAACAAAGGTTCTTACATAATATTATGATGGAAGGTTTTTAGATAAATATAAATACTTTAACCCTTTCATTACCATATTTCTAATGAAAGACACTGTTGGAGTTTGGAACATAACTTAACAAAGGTTCTTACATAATATTATGATGGAAGGTTTTTAGATAAATATAAACACTTTAACCCTTTCATTACCATATTTCTAATGAAAGACACTGTTGGAGTTTGGAACATAACTTAACAAAGGTTCTTACATAATATTATGATGGAAGGTTTTTAGATAAATATAAACACTTTAACCCTTTCATTACCATATTTCTAATGAAAGACACTGTTGGAGTTTGGAACATAACTTAACAAAGGTTCTTACATAATATTATGATGGAAGGTTTTTAGATAAATATAAATACTTTAACCCTTTCATTACCATATTTCTAATGAAAGACACTGTTGGAGTTTGGAACATAACTTAACAAAGGTTCTTACATAATATTATGATGGAAGGTTTTTAGATAAATATAAACACTTTAACCCTTTCATTACCATATTTCTAATGAAAGACACTGTTGGAGTTTGGAACATAACTTAACAAAGGTTCTTACATAATATTATGATGGAAGGTTTTTAGATAAATATAAATACTTTAACCCTTTCATTACCATATTTCTAATGAAAGACACTGTTGGAGTTTGGAACATAACTTAACAAAGGTTCTTACATAATATTATGATGGAAGGTTTTTAGATAAATATAAACACTTTAACCCTTTCATTACCATATTTCTAATGAAAGACACTGTTGGAGTTTGGAACATAACTTAACAAAGGTTCTTACATAATATTATGATGGAAGGTTTTTAGATAAATATAAACACTTTAACCCTTTCATTACCATATTTCTAATGAAAGACACTGTTGGAGTTTGGAACATAACTTAACAAAGGTTCTTACATAATATTATGATGGAAGGTTTTTAGATAAATATAAACACTTTAACCCTTTCATTACCATATTTCTAATGAAAGACACTGTTGGAGTTTGGAACATAACTTAACAAAGGTTCTTACATAATATTATGATGGAAGGTTTTTAGATAAATATAAATACTTTAACCCTTTCATTACCATATTTCTAATGAAAGACACTGTTGGAGTTTGGAACATAACTTAACAAAGGTTCTTACATAATATTATGATGGAAGGTTTTTAGATAAATATAAACACTTTAACCCTTTCATTACCATATTTCTAATGAAAGACACTGTTGGAGTTTGGAACATAACTTAACAAAGGTTCTTACATAATATTATGATGGAAGGTTTTTAGATAAATATAAACACTTTAACCCTTTCATTACCATATTTCTAATGTAAGACACTGTTGGTGTTTGGAACATAACTTAACAAAGGTTCTTACATAAAATTATGATGGAAGGTTTTTAGATAAATATAAACACTTTAACCCTTTCATTACCATATTTCTAATGAAAGACACTGTTGGTGTTTGGAACATAACTTAACAAAGGTTCTTATATAAAACTATGATGGAAGGTTTTTAGATAAATATAAACACTTTAACCCTTTCATTACCATATTTCTAATGTAAGACACTGTTGGTGTTTGGAACATAACTTAACAAAGGTTCTTACATAAAATTATGATGGAAGGTTTTTAGATAAATATAAACACTTTAACCCTTTCATTACCATATTTCTAATGAAAGACACTGTTGGTGTTTGGAACATAACTTAACAAAGGTTCTTACATAAAATTATGATGGAAGGTTTTTAGATAAATATAAACACTTTAACCCTTTCATTACCATATTTCTAATGAAAGACACTGTTGGTGTTTGGAACATAACTTAACAAAGGTTCTTATATAAAATTATGATGGAAGGTTTTTAGATAAATATAAACGCTTTAACCCTTTCATTACCATATTTCTAATGAAAGACACTGTTGGTGTTTGGAACATAACTTAACAAAGGTTCTTATATAAAATTATGATGGAAGGTTTTTAGATAAATATAAACACTTTAACCCTTTCATTACCATATTTCTAATGAAAGACACTGTTGGTGTTTGGAACATAACATAACAAAGGTCTTTACATAAAATTATGATGGAAGGTTTTTAGATAAATATAAACACTTTAACCCTTTCATTACCATATTTCTAATGAAAGACACTGTTGGTGTTTGGAACATAACATAACAAAGGTTCTTACATAAAATTATGATGGAAGGTCTTTAGATAAATATAAACATTTTAACCCTTTCATTACCATATTTCTAATGAAAGACACTGTTGGTGTTTGGAACATAACTTAACAAAGGTTCTTACATAAAATTATGGTGAAAGGTTTTTAGATAAATATAAACACTTTAACCCTTTCATTACCATATTTCTAATGAAAGACACTGTTGGTGTTTGGAACATAACTTAACAAAGGTTCTTACATAAAATTATGGTGAAAGGTTTTTAGATAAATATAAACACTTTAACCCTTTCATTACCATATTTCTAATGGAAGACACTGTTGGTGTTTGGAACATAACTTAACAAAGGTCTTTACATAAAATTATGATGGGAGGTTTTTAGATAAATATAAACACTTTAACCCTTTCATTACCATATGTCTAATGAAAGACACTGTTGGTGTTTGGAACATAACTTAACAAAGGTCTTTACATAAAATTATGATGGAAGGTTTTTAGATAAATATAAACACTTTAACCCTTTCATTACCATATGTCTAATGAAAGACACTGTTGGTGTTTGGAACATAACTTAACAAAGGTCTTTACATAAAATTATGATGGAAGGTTTTTAGATAAATATAAACACTTTAACCCTTTCATTACCATATTTCTAATGAAAGACACTGTTGGTGTTTGGAATATAACTTAACAAAGGTTCTTACATATAATTATGATGGAAGGTTTCTAGATAAATATAAACACTTTAACCCTTTCATTTCCATATTTCTAATGAAAGACACTGTTGGTGTTTGGAACATAACTTAACAAAGGTCTTTACATAAAATGATGATGGAAGGTTTTTAGATAAATATAAACACTTTAACCCTTTCATTTCCATATTTCTAATGAAAGACACTGTTGGTGTTTGGAACATAACTTAACAAAGGTCTTTACATAAAATTATGATGGAAGGTTTTTAGATAAATATAAACACTTTAACCCTTTCATTACCATATTTCTAATGAAAGACACTGTTGGTGTTTGGAACATAACTTAACAAAGGTTCTTACATAATATTATGATGGAAGGTTTTTAGATAAATATAAACACTTTAACCCTTTCATTACCATATTTCTAATGAAAGACACTGTTGGTGTTTGGAACATAACTTAACAAAGGTCTTTACATAAAATGATGATGGAAGGTTTTTAGATAAATATAAACACTTTAACCCTTTCATTACCATATTTCTAATGAAAGACACTGTTGGTGTTTGGAACATAACTTAACAAAGGTTCTTACATAAAGTTATGATGGAAGGTTTTTAGATAAATATAAACACTTTAACCCTTTCATTACCATATTTCTAATGAAAGACACTGTTGGTGTTTGGAACATAACTTAACAAAGGTTCTTACATAAAATGATGATGGAAGGTTTTTAGATAAATATAAACACTTTAACCCTTTCATTACCATATTTCTAATGAAAGACACTGTTGGTGTTTGGAACATAACTTAACAAAGGTCTTTACATAAAATTATGATGGAAGGTTTTTAGATAAATATAAACGCTTTAACCCTTTCATTACCATATTTCTAATGAAAGACACTGTTGGTGTTTGGAACATAACATAACAAAGGTTCTTACATAAAACTATGATGGAAGGTTTTTAGATAAATATAAACGCTTTAACCCTTTCATTACCATATTTCTAATGAAAGACACTGTTGGTGTTTGGAACATAACTTAACAAAGGTTCTTACATAAAATTATGATGGAAGGTTTTTAGATAAATATAAACCCTTTAACCCTTTCATTATCATATTTCTAATGAAAGACACTGTTGGTGTTTGGAACATAACATAACAAAGGTTCTTACATAAAACTATGATGGAAGGTTTTTAGATAAATATAAACGCTTTAACCCTTTCATTACCATATTTCTAATGAAAGACACTGTTGGTGTTTGGAACATAACTTAACAAAGGTCTTTACATAAAATGATGATGGAAGGTTTTTAGATAAATATAAACACTTTAACCCTTTCATTACCATATTTCTAATGAAAGACACTGTTGGTGTTTGGAACATAACTTAACAAAGGTTCTTACATAAAACTATGATGGAAGGTTTTAAAATAAATATAAACACTTTAACCCTTTCATTACCATATTTCTAATGAAAGACACTGTTGGTGTTTGGAACATAACTTAACAAAGGTCTTTACATAAAATGATGATGGAAGGTTTTTAGATAAATATAAACACTTTAACCCTTTCATTACCATATTTCTAATGAAAGACACTGTTGGTGTTTGGAACATAACTTAAGAAAGGTTCTTACATAAAATTATAATGGAAGGTTTTTAGATAAATATAAACACTTTAACCCTTTCATTACCATATTTCTAATGAAAGACACTGTTGGTGTTTGGAACATAACATAACAAAGGTTCTTACATAAAACTATGATGGAAGGTTTTTAGATAAATATAAACACTTTAACCCTTTCATTACCATATGTCTAATGAAAGACACTGTTGGTGTTTGGAACATAACTTAACAAAGGTTCTTATATAAAACTATGATGGAAGGTTTTTAGATAAATATAAACACTTTAACCCTTTCATTACCATATTTCTAATGAAAGACACTATTGGTGTTTGGAACATAACTTAAAGGTTCTTACATAAAATTATGACAGATACAAGCCATGTATAAAGAAACAGTCAGCAAGATTAGAATTAACAATGAGTATAGTGAAGAATTTAGCATAAAAGTAGGTGTTCACCCTTAGCCCCCTCCTGTTTATTATTGCCCTTCAGGCTATAACAGAGGAGTTCAAGACCGGCTGCCCATGGGAACTCCTATATGCAGATGATCTAACTCTCATAGTTGAATCTATGGCTGAACTAGAGAAGAAATTCCAAACATGGAAGCATGGCCTAGAATCAAAAGGCCTTAAAGTTAACTTGTCTAAGACTAAAGTTCTAGTTTCTAGAAAGGAAAATAGGGCACAGGTGCTCTCTGGGAAATGGCCCTGCTTAGTGTGTAGGGAAGGAGTAGGCAGAAATTCTATTCTATGCCCCAAAATGCAAACTATGGGTACATAAAAGATGTAGTGGGATCACAGGAAAGTTATCTAAGAACGTAGATTTTATATGTGACCGATGCTCAGGTGCAATAAGTAGCAAGTGTCCACAGGATACTGGTGTTTGGAACATAACTTAACAAAGGTTTTTATATACAACTAATTATTATGGAAGGTTTTTAGATGTATTGCCCTGGTTGTTGCTATAGTGGTGAAATCTGAGTGAGATTTGACTGCTATTTCTACCAGACTGAGAGAGACTGTGTAGTTAAGGTAAGAGATGGTTTACTTACCTGTGGCTTTAATATCAAAGGTGTCCTCGTCAAGTTTAATCAGTGACACACTGGCCAGGTGGTTCAGATTCTGTAGACACAAGTCTACAATAAAACAGAGACTTCCATGGTACACGGAAACACTTTATATATATATATACAGACACATACATATATATATATACACACACACACATATATATATATATATATACATATATATATACAGACACATACATATATATAGAGAAATACATATATATATATACACACACACACATATATATATATATACAGACACATACATATATATAGATAAATACATATATATATATATATACATACACATATATATATATATATATACAGACACATACATATATATAGAGAAACACACATATATATATATATATATATATATATATATACACACACACACACACATATATATATATACACACACACACACACATATATATATATATACACACACACACACACACATATATATATATATACACACACACACACATATATATATATACACACACACACACACACATATATATACACACACACACACACACACACACACACACACACACACACATATATATATATATATATATATATATACTAGCAGAGGTACCCGGCGTTGCTCGGGTATTAAATAGCAGTTGTGTATAACATTTATGTCAATACTTCAGTGCTGCTTCGAAAACTATACTTTTACAAAATCATCGGCTTTTTCCAAAAGGGGGTTCCTGCCCCCAGGGGTCCCCTACTCAATATGTGCCAATTCTGAGAGTTCACATTCATCTGTAGAACAAACGTAGCCCATGTGTCAAGTTTTGTGAAAATGGGTTGCGAACTCCAGAAGTTATGACGTTTTGTTGCATTGCACTGCAGTTCTTCAGTCGACTCCAAGGAAGTGGTTAAAGGGGGTTATCTGCCGGGAGGCCCTATAATCAATATGTGGAAAAATGACAGTGCTCATGACCATCCGGAGTACATAAGTAACCTATGTCTTAAATTTGGTGAAAATACTGTAGAAATGCATAAGGTTTATACATACGCGCGTGTGTCTGTCTGTGTCTGTGTGTGTTTGTGGGTGTGTATGTATGTGTGTGTGCGTATGTATGTGTATGTCCGTCGGGGCATACGTATGTACTGGCCTAAATCTTCACTATTTACTTTTACTATTTTAATAACCTCTGTCATTTTCGTTTTCAATTTTATTTACATCATTCTTAAACTCCGGGGCTGGAAATCATTCTGTTATTTTAAATAGAATATTAGTCTAATGACTCCATTTGCACCATAAACTTTGGAGAGCAAGATGTCTCTCCACAAGAGGATAACAGATGCACCCTAGCCAATTGCCCTATCTGTAAGTTGCCTACGTACCTACGTAGTATACAGCACTATTCGACCATTACATCTCCATATTAAAGAACATGTTAACACTAACTCCTCTTCCTTCCGCAAACACATCATCAAATGTGGGAACTGGGACAACATTACCACCACAATCTTAGCTACTGAACGCAGTATAGGCACGCTGAGAATTAAGGAAGCCCTCTTAATCAAGCAATTAAAACCTAGGGCCAATAATCTAATGGAAAGAAGTGCACCAGAATGGCTAATTTAAAAGCCTGTATTCCAACATCCCAATGGCCAGTTCCATTCTTTCTTTCAAATTAAATCTATGTCCTCACTAGGCAAACACACTTAGACTCACACACACACACACACACATACATACATATATCGCACACACCTTTCACTACATAAACTTACATTCATACACACACATACAAACATCCCACTAAGCACACTTACATTCACACACACACACATGTATATATCATACATTTCACAACATGGACGTTCGAAATTTTAACGTCTTTTCATTTCATATAACTTAAATCTGCCCCAAACAAACATGTCAACTCTGACTGATTTTTTAAGTCTCTCACAGGGTCGCTCCCTTGATAATGGGTTTTTAAACCCCAAAATATTTGGGATTATCAAATTTGCTAAAGTAAGATTTTTTGTTATCTTAGCAATTTAATTTTCTTTCTAATGCATTGTTTGGTTTTCAAAATTATTTAAATTTGTGTTTCCTATTTCAAGCAAGCTACAAAACTTATACATTATATTATTATAGGGTTGGACGCCATGCTTTCTAGCATAGTTACATCCCTTTACGTTCTGAGCTCAAATCCTGCCAAGGTTAACTTTGCCTTTCATCCTTACGGGGTCGATAAAATAAAGTACAAGTAATGTACTGGGGTAATTGCTGGCCTTGTGCCAAAAGTAGGAACAATTATATTTATATTATTATACATTATATTATTATACATTATGGCGGTGGATTGGCAGTATTGGTAGAAGGTCGGATGCCATGCTTTGACGCATAGAGTTACGGTCCTTGCCATTCTGAGTTCAAATCCCGCCGAGGTTAACTTTGCCTTTCATCCTTACGGGGTCGATAAAATAAAGTACCAGTAATTAATTTCATTTCATTTCATTTCATTTTACGTCCGCTTTTTCCCTGCTTGCAAGGGTGGGACAGGAACTTATTCTGACTTGATTTCTACAGCTGGATGTCCTTCCTAACACCAACCTCATTTACAGTGAGTGCTGGGTGCTTTTTCTTCCGTGGCACCTCCACGACCATTTTACAGTGGAATGATATGGACCCCTGTCCCTATCATCTCATTTCTACAGCTGAGTAAACTGGAGCAATGTGAAATAAAGTGTCTTGCTCAAAGAAACAACACATCACCCGGTCTGAGATATATATATATATCATCATTTCATTTTACGTCCGCTTTTCCCTGCTTGCAAGGGTGGGACGGGAACTGATTCTGGCTTGATTTCTACAGCTGGATGCCCTTCCTAACACCAACCTCATTTACAGTGAGTGCTGGGTGCTTTTTTTGCCGTGGCGCCTACACGACCACTTTGCAGTGGAATGATAGGGACCCCAGTCCCTATCATCTCATTTCTACAGCTGAGTAAACTGGAGCAATGTGAAATAAAGTGTCTTGCTCAAGGAAACAACACATCTCCCGGTCTGAGAATTGAACTCACAACCTTTCGATTGCAAGGCCCATGCTCTAACCACTAAGCCATGTGCCTCCATAATATACTGGGGTAATTGCTGGCCTTGTGCCCAAAAGTAGAAACAATTATTATACATTATATTTAGGTCCACTTCAAAATAAATATAACTAATTACCTTGCAGGTATTTCTCTAATTGCTCATCACTCATTTTATCAGATATACCTGAAATGATAATTGTAACAATAACAACAATAACAACTCATCTCTTCTTTTTGATCTTTCTTGGGGGGGCCGGGGTGATTCCTGAGGTGTCTTCCTGGGTCTGGTTTTGTTGTGGCATGGGGCCTTGCGTGCTCCGGTAAATCCAAGAGTGCTACGATCTGGGGCTTTGCTCCTGGTAAGGCCACCCCCTAGACGGGCTGGTCTCCCGGAGAGGTTCCTGAGTAAGGGTGACCCGTGACGTGTGGCTCACCACCAAAATGGCAGCCCCAATCATCCGACTATTCTGTGGAGGGCCAACAACACGCCCAGAAGAACCCTCAACCTGTTACAACACCAACTGACAATAACAAATGTTGGAAGAATTTTGAAGGATTTATCAAAATTATTAATTATTTCATTACTAAGATATGTTTCTTTATTAGCCACAGGGGCACAAAAGAAGGGGACAAATACAAAGGGGGAAGTTTACATACAATAAAAACGTGTAAAATATTATCACAAATGTAATTTAAAAATTAGTCGATTTTCCCCAATAGGGGAGACATTTCATATGAGTAACACATACCCCCGAAAAAAAAATGTGCAACCCTCATCTCCAGGAGTACGAAGAGTTTGTACTCCCTTTCCTCTCCTCCTCTTTTTCCTCAACCTACAGTAACTTAATAAGGTTCTTATATAAAATTATGTTGAGCGATTTAAAATTTAAATAGGAACCCTGTATTCCAATTAGTTAAGAATTCTAAGTGTTTTACTAAGATTATTAATTATTTCATTACTAAGATAGTTACTTAACATAAGGTTCTTATATAAAATTATGTTGAGGGATTTTAATTTAAATAGGAACCCTGTGTCTTCCTTCCACTGGGATTTCTTGCCACTTCGTTACCCAGCAGTCATCCTCCATGCTCATCACATGTTATCAAAAGTGTTAACTGAGCTTGCAACAAGATGGATCGAGTTTGGGGCACAAATCTTTCCAACTACACTCTTCCAAGTAATAATTCAACCAATCTTGCTATATGGAAGTGAAACATGGATGATTTCATCCAAACAACAAAGGCACCTTGATGTCACCTACACTACTACCACTACTACCTTGATGGCACCTACACTCGCCTGCTTCGACACATTCAGAACATAAGCTGGTGACATCTGACTTTGAGAGAGATATATGCCGGCCTCCCATTTATATCTGTCGTTGTGCGTAAAAGGAGAGTAAGATTTGCTGGCCACTGCCATCGTGCCACCTCTGAGGCTGTGTCCCCATTAGTGCCCTAGAAACCACAAGCAGTCAGTAATAACAGGGGCCACAAGCTCTCCTATCCCAATTTGCTGGCCACTGCTATCGTGCCACCTCTGAGGCTGTGTCCCCATTAGTGCTCTAGAAATGACAAGTAGTCACTAATAACAGGGGCCACAAGCTCTCCTATCCCAATTTGCTGGCCACTGCCATTGTGCCACCTATGAGGCTGTGTCCCCATTAGTGCTCTAGAAACCACAAGCAGTCATTAATAACAGGGGCCACAAGCTATCCTACCCAATTTGCTGGCCACTGCCATCGTGCCACCTCTGAGGCTGTGTCCCCATTAGTGCTGTGGAAACCACAAGCAGTCACTAATAACAGGGGCCACAAGCTATCCTATCCCAATTTGCTGGCCACTGCCATCGTGCAACCTCTGAGGCTGTGTCCCCATTAGTGCTCTAGAAACGACAAGTAGTCACTAATAACAGGGGCCACAAGCTCTCCTATCCCAATTTGCTGGCCACTGCCATCGTGCCACCTCTGAGGCTGTGTCCCCATTAGTGCTATAGAAACCACAAACAGTCACTAATAACAGGGGCCACAAGCTCTCCTATCCCAATTTGCTGGCCACTGCTATCGTGCCACCTATGAGGCTGTGTCGTCATTAGTGTCACTAATAACAGGGGCCACAAGCTCTTCTATCCCGATTTGCTGGCCACTGCCATCGTGCCACCTCTGAGCCTGTGTCCCCATTAGTGCTATAGAAACCACAAACAGTCACTAATAACAGGGGCCACAAGCTCTCCTATCCCAATTTGCTGGCCCCTGCCATCGTGCCACCTCTGAGGCTGTGTCCCCATTAGTGTTCTAGAAACCACAAACAGTCACTAATAACAGGGGCCACAAGCTCTCCTATCCCAATTTGCTGGCCCCTGCCATCGTGCCATCTCTGAGGCTGTGTCTCCATTAGTGCTCTAGAAACCACAAGTAGTCACTAATAACAGGGGCCACAAGCTCTCCTATCCCAATTTGCTGGCCCCTGCCATCGTGCCACCTCTGAGGCTGTGTCCCCATTAGTGCTCTAGAAACCACAAACAGTCACTAATAACAGGGGCCACAAGCTCTCCTATCCCAATTTGCTGGCCACTGCTATCGTGCCACCTATGAGGCTGTGTCGTCATTAGTGTCACTAATAACAGGGGCCACAAGCTCTTCTATCCCGATTTGCTGGCCACTGCCATCGTGCCACCTCTGAGCCTGTGTCCCCATTAGTGCTATAGAAACCACAAACAGTCACTAATAACAGGGGCCACAAGCTCTCCTATCCCAATTTGCTGGCCCCTGCCATCGTGCCACCTCTGAGGCTGTGTCCCCATTAGTGTTCTAGAAACCACAAACAGTCACTAATAACAGGGGCCACAAGCTCTCCTATCCCAATTTGCTGGCCCCTGCCATCGTGCCATCTATGAGGCTGTGTCTCCATTAGTGCTCTAGAAACCACAAGTAGTCACTAATAACAGGGGCCACAAGCTCTCCTATCCCAATTTGCTGGCCACTGCCATCGTGCCACCTCTGAGGCTGTGTCCCCATTAGTGCTCTAGAAACCACAAACAGTCACTAATAACAGGGGCCACAAGCTCTCCTATCCCAATTTGCTGGCCACTGCCATCGCGCCACCTCTGAGGCTGTGTCGTCATTACTGTCACTAATAACAGGGGCCACAAGCTCTTCTATCCCGATTTGCTGGCCACTGCCATCGTGCCACCTCTGAGCCTGTGTCCCCATTAGTGCTTTGGAAACCACAAGCAGTCACTAATAACAGGGGCCACAAGCTCTCCTATCCCAATTTGCTGGCCACTGCCATCGTGCCACCTCTGAGGCTGTGTCCCCATTAGTGCTCTAGAAACCACAAGCAGTCACTAATAACAGGGGCCACAAGCTCTCCTATCCCGATGTCATCTCCAGAGATTCTGGTATTGAAATCCAGGACTTGGCAACGGCAATGAACGACAGACCCACGTGGAGATAAACTGTTGAGTCCATTTCGGCTGAGGCTGCTGGATAATGATGAATGATGATGAAGTAGTGAGCATAGAGAGAAAGGATGATTATGAGAAGTAGGGGTTGGATGAGGAGGGGGGGGGGCTGATGAGATAAAGGTGAAAGAAGAAGGTACGTACCGTAGTATTTAGGATTTTTACGCACCCTGATGTAAAGGAAAGTGTGTTTGATCCACTCCACAGCCACACTGATATCACTGATGGTGTTGAGGAATATCTCGGCATTCAGATGCTCTATCAGGTTCTTGTGTAAACTGTAGTAGTAGTAGTAGTAGTAGTAGTGGTAGTAGTGGTGGTGGTGGTGGTGGTGGCGGTGGCGGTGTAGTGGTGGTTGTGGTGGTGGTGGTGGTGGTGGTGGTGGTGGTGGTGGTGGTGGTAGTAGTAGTAGTAGTAGTAGTAGTAGTAGTAGTAGTAGTGGAGGGGGGGTTGTGGTGGTAGTGGTAGTGGTGTGGTATGGTGGTGGTGGTAGTGGTAGTGGTGGTAATGGTGGTGGTAGTAGTAGTAGTGGTGGTGGTGGTGGCAGTAGTACTGGTGGTGGTAGTAATAGTAGTGCTAGTGGTAGTAGTAGTAGTGGTGGTGGTGGTTGTGGTGGTGGTAGTAGTAGTAGTGGTGGTGGTAGTGGTTGTGGTGGTGGTGGTGGTGGTGGTGTAGTGGTGGTGGTGGTGGTGGTGGTGGTTGTGGTGGTGGTGGTGGTGGTGGTTGTAGTAGTAGTGGTAGTAGTAGTGGTGGTTGTGGTGGTTGTGGTGGAGGTTGTGGTGGTAGTGGTGGTGGTAGTAGTGGAGGTTGTGGTGGTAGTGGTGGTGGTGGTGGTGGTAGTAGTAGTAGTAGTGGTGGTGGTGGTAGTAGTGGTAGTGGTGGTAATGGTGGTGGTGGTGGTAGTAGTAGTAGTGGTGGTGGTAGTGGTAGTAGTAGTAGTGGTGGTGGTGGTGGTGGTGGCAGTAGTACTGGTGGTGGTAGTAATAGTAGTGCTAGTGGTAGTAGTAGTAGTGGTGGTGGTGGTAGTGGTAGTAGTAGTGGTGGTGGTGGTAGTAATAGTAGTAGTAGTAGTAGTAGTAGTAGTAGTAGTAGTAGTAGTGCTAGTCGTGGTGGTGGTATTGTAATAAGATGGGCCGTATGTGAGAGATGAGATGTCTTATGTGAGATAAGATGGGTCTTATGTGTGATGCAATGTCTTATGTGAGATAAGACATGTCTTAACCCTTTAACATTCACATTACTCTATATATACTATTGTATTGTCACAGTAAAGGCTTTACCTCACATAATATCTCACATAACATTTACATTACTCTATATATACTATTGTATTTTCACAGTAAAGGCTTTACCTCACATAATATCTCACATAACATTTACATTACTCTATATATACTATTGTATTGTCACAGTAAAGGCTTTACCTCACATAATATCTCACATAACATTTACATTACTCTATATATACTATTGTATTGTCACAGTAAAGGCTTTACCTCACATAATATCTCACATAACATTTACATTACTCTATATATACTATTGTATTGTCACAGTAAAGGCTTTACCTCACATAATAGCTCACATAACATTTACATTACTCTATATATACTATTGTATTGTCACAGTAAAGGCTTTACCTCACATAATATCTCACATAACATTTACATTACTCTATATATACTATTGTATTTTCACAGTAAAGGCTTTACCTCACATAATATCTCACATAACATTTACATTACTCTATATATACTATTGTATTGTCACAGTAAAGGCTTTACCTCACATAATATCTCACATAACATTTACAGTACTCTATATATACTATTGTATTGTCACAGTAAAGGCTTTACCTCACATAATAGCTCACATAACATTTACATTACTCTATATATACTATTGTATTGTCACAGTAAAGGCTTTACTTCACATAATATCCCACATAACATTTACATTACTCTATATATACTATTGTATTGTCACAGTAAAGGCTTTACCTCACATAATATCTCACATAACATTTACATTGCTCTATATATACTATTGTATTTTCACAGTAAAGGCTTTACTTTACATAATATCCCACATAACATTTACATTACTCTATATATACTATTGTATTTTCACAGTAAAGGCTTTACCTCACATAATATCTCACATAACATTTACATTACTCTATATATACTATTGTATTTTCATGGTAAAGGCTTTATCTCACATAATATCGAATCCATGAGATTTTGATATTATCTATTTTGAGAACAATACCTTAACATCAGTATGAGCAGCCAGTTACAGCTGGTTTGAACAGATGGAAGTGAGAGAATTCTGGCTGGATACGGCCGATTTAAAAGCTAAAGGGTTAAATGAGATATGACACATTTTATGTGAGATAAGATATCTTATGTGAGATAAGACATGTCTTATGTGAGATAAGACATATCTTATGTGAGATAAGACATGCCTTATGTAACATATCATCTATACTTACCTACTCTCAATAACCTGCATACCATTCACCAAATTTTCATATTTGCTCTGAAAATGAAGCAACAAGGCCACATTAGATAATGTAGTCCTAGATAGAACTGTGTCTGTATATAAGACAGGACACATTAGATAATATAGTCCTAGGTACACTGTGTCTGTATATAAGACAGGCCACATTAGATAAGGTAGTCCTAGGTACACTGTGTCTGTATATAAGACAGGACACATTAGATAATGTAGTCCTAGATAGAACTGTGTCTGTATATAAGACAGGACACATTAGATAATATAGTCCTAGGTACACTGTGTCTGTATATAAGACAGGCCACATTAGATAAGGTAGTCCTAGGTACACTGTGTCTGTATATAAGACAGGACACATTAGATAATGTAGTCCTAGATAGAACTGTGTCTGTATATAAGACAGGACACATTAGATAATATAGTCCTAGATACACTGTGTCTGTATATAAGACAGGGCACATTAGATAATGTAGTCCTAGGTACACTGTGTCTGTATATAAGACAGGACACATTAGATAATGTAGTCCTAGATAGAACTGTGTCTGTATATAAGACAGGACACATTAGATAATGTAGTCCTAGGTACACTGTGTCTGTATATAAGACAGGACACATTAGATAATGTAGTCCTAGGTACACTGTGTCTGTATATAAGACAGGACACATTAGATAATGTAGTCCTAGATACACTGTGTCTGTATATAAGACAGGACACATTAGATAATGTAGTCCTAGATACACTGTGTCTGTATATAAGACAGGACACATTAGATAATGTAGTCCTAGATACACTGTGTCTGTATATAAGACAGGACACATTAGATAATGTAGTCCTAGATACACTGTGTCTGTATATAAGACAGGACACATTAGATAATGTAGTCCTAGGTACACTGTGTCTGTATATAAGACAGGACACATTAGATAATGTAGTCCTAGATACACTGTGTCTGTATATAAGACAGGACACATTAGATAATGTAGTCCTAGATACACTGTGTCTGTATATAACATTAGATAATGTAGTCCTAGATACACTGTGTCTGAATATAAAACAAGATGGTCACAGCTGGAAATCTTTGATAGGTCTGTTGGATCAAGACTAATCTGGAGCTAAACAAGGTGGACCTATCAAATTGGACCAAGGAAACAATGTTTCCATCAGTCTTTCCATTGCTGATACAATCTACGTGTCACAGCTCCTGGCAGAAAGAGCAGCATGAAATATAGTGTCTTATACTCAAACTGTCTTATATTTGAGTGGCCTTATACCCAAGTGGTATTATACGTGAATTGTCTTATATTCAAGCGATCTTATACTCATATGGTCATATACTCAAGTGGCCTTATACTCATGTAGTCTTATACACAGGTGGACCTATACTCGAGTGGCATTATATTCAAACAGCATTCTATCCAAGTGGTCTTATACACAGGTGGCCAAATACCCAAATGGTCTTACACTCAAGTGACCTTATACTCATGTGGTCTTATACACAGGTGGTCCTATACTCACGTGGCCTTATACAAAAATAAATGCAGCACGTCTGACAGAGACATATATAGGAGTTAGTTGTGACAGATATTTACCTTGTTGCACATCTTAGTTAATATCACAGCAGTGGCGCTGGTGTCAAACTGAAAATAAAGGAACCATCATCATCATCATCATCATGTATGTTATCATCATCATTACCAACCACCACCACCACCATCATCCCCCCCCCTGCAAAGTGGTTGTGTTGGTGACACAATAAAGAACATCCAGTCCACCCTGTAAGGTGGTCGTGTTGGTGACACAACAAAAAGCACCCAGTCCACCCTGTAAGGTGGTCGTGTTGGTGACACAACAAAAAGCACCCAGTCCACTCTGTAAGGTGGTTGTGTTGGTGACACAACAAAAAGCACCCAGTCCACTCTGTAAGGTGGTTGTGTTGGTGACACAACAAAAAGCACCCAGTCCACTCTGTAAGGTGGTTGTGTTGGTGACACAACAAAAAGCACCCAGTCCACTCTCTAAGGTGGTTGTGTTGGTGACACAATAAAGAGCACCCAGTTCACTCTGTAAAGTGGTTGTGTTGGTGACATAATAAAGAGCACCCAGTCCACTCTGTAAGGTGGTTGTGTTGGTGATTCAATAAAGAACACCCAGTCCACTCTGTAAGGTGGTTGTGATGATGACACGATAAAGAGCACCCAGTCCACTCTGTAAAGTGGTTATGTTGGTGACATAATAAAGAGCACCCAGTCCACTCTGTAAGGTGGTTGTGTTGGTGATTCAATAAAGAACCCCCAGTCCACTCTGTAAGGTGGTTGTGATGATGACACGATAAAGAGCACCCAGTCCACTCTGTAAAGTGGTTGTGTTGGTGGCATGATAAAGAGCACCCAGTCCACTCTGTAAGGTGGTTGTGATGATGTCACCATAAAATCACTTCACTCAAAATGAATGGAACCATATATGTGTGTGTGTGTGTGTGAATGTAAAAAGTAAACAGAAATAACAACACAAACAGTACAGTATATGGAAGGAATATATTAAGTTAACGCTTGAAATAGTAGGAAGAAGGTCTTAATGTTTCAGACGCTAGTCCTTCATCAGAAGAAAGAATGAGAAATTAGAAAGGTTGAAGGGACGGACAGGACAGAATTAGAAATTTTTTTTTGAGAAAACATCATCATCATCATCATCATCATCGTTTAACGTCCATCTTCCACGCTAGCATGGGTTTGGATGGGAATTGTCCCACTTGAGGCAAGATTGGTTGCCTTGCTCGTATAGGACTGTCTGGCGGGTTTTCTACGGCTGGATGCCCTTCCTAACACCAACCACGTTTACAGTGTGGACTGGGAGGTTTTTACTGTGTTACCTACACAACCACATTACAGCGTGGACTGTGTGTTTTTTTTTGTCGTGACACCTACACGACCTCATTTATTTCGGACTGGATGTTGTGGCACCAACATAACTTTACATCGAAAGGGGTGGTGCGGATGGGGTGGGGGTAGTGGGATGGGGGTGTATTTTTGTTAAGAGGTGGTGCCTACTGATATATATATATATACATACAGAGTACTCGACCCCCCATGGGTACAAGCTGAAGCATATAGACAATATGCCCCCACACCCTCCCACTGCAAGGTGGTCGTGGAGGTGCCACGGCAAAAAAGCACCCAGCCCACACTATAAAGTGGAGGTGTAGGCGCCACGAAAAAGCACCCAGCACTAACTGTAAATGAGGTTGGTGTTAGGAAGGGCATCCAGCTGTAGAAATCAAGCCAAATCAGTTCCTGTATGAGCAAGACATGGTCAGCCGACCAGACACTGCCCACAACAGGACAACCCGTCTAACCCATGCTAGCGTGGAAGAACAGACGTAAAACGGTGATGATGATGATGATGATGATATATGAATTTATTTTGCAAGGTTTTTGATATGAAATCGTGTGTCGAAGCAAATATTGTTATACTTGGGAAGGGTCATATTGTTATAATATTGCCAGAAATAATAACAGAACACACTCACTATGGAGATATAAAAGATACAGAAGCGAAACCAACCCAAACCAAACAGTGAGTGTGTTCTGTTATTATTTCTGGCAATATTATAACAATATGACCCTCCCCAAGTATAGCAATATATATATATATATATATATTATAGAATACTGTTAGCTTCTCGCTAAAACAATTTCTATACCTTTAATTTATATATATATATATAATATATAAGATCAAAAGCTGGTTAAAAGAGTTCCATGTATTTTATTATGCGCATTTCAAAAACAAATATCATCATGCAATAACATTTGTGTTTTCATCAGATAAAATATGAGGACATGATATGAAGGTTAAAAACACTTGTGGATAGTGCAGTTTTAAATCAACATATCCACAAGTGTTTTTAACCTTCATATCATGTCCTCATATTTTATCTGATGAAAACACAAATGTTATTGCATGATGATATTTGTTTTTGAAATGCGCATAATAAAATACATGGAACTCATTTAACCATCTTTTGATCTTATATATTATGTATACTCCAGTCCTACAAACTGTAGAGTGCTTCTTATCCGATATCTGCATTGCTTTATTGTACTACAATAAAACTCACCTCCTACATATATATATATATATATATATGTATGCATGTATGAACCAACCTGGGGCCGACCAGCTCTGCCTGTCATCTGTAAGATCTGGGACTCAGAATACTCCTGGTGGTTACCCATCACGTAATATTGGGTTGACATGACAACCACAAGATGTGCAGGTAGATTGACACCCATTGCCAGAGTTGAGGTGGCCACTACAGGACAAAATAGAGGTAGAAATATATTCACAGTGAGCTGGGTGGGTAAATATGTATATTTATCATAATTGTTTCTACTTTTGGCACAAGGCCAGCAATTAGACCCAGTGTATTACTGGTACTTTATTTTATCGACCCCGTAAGGATGAAAGGCAAAGTTAAACTCGGCGGGATTTGAACTCAGAATGGCAAGGGCCGTAACTCTATGCGTCAAAGCATGGCGTCCGACCCCCTACCGATACTGCCAATTCACCGCCCGTATATTTATCATAATATAATAAAGGAAGGAGTGCGGGACTGTGTCCTAAATATATTTTTTTATCCCGTTAGTAAAATAAGTTGGATTACGTTGAATAAATAATGAATGAATATTACATAATTTATCTACTAAATTTCGTAGTTCTTGTTTAAATATAAATAATTTTATTGCTTATTTTAAGATTCACTTCTTTTAAAATTTTCAAATGTCAATACTTCCAGTTAGCGTCCGTTATATCATAACACTTATCACATCACTTATATAAACATTCATATATTTGCATCGTTATATAAGGTTTATATTTCCGTCACTAATTTTCTCTTTTTTTGTTTTCATTACATTTCACCGTAATGCAGTTTATATATAATATCGTCTTTTTTCCTGATTACAGAAGACAGTATAACACAGTCTCTCTTCAATTTCTGTGCATATTCTCAATTATGATTTCATTTGATGTATCATATATATATATATATATATATATAACGAAGGAAATGTGGTAAGGAACCAGGTGGACCATAACGCACCAAAGTACTCAATACTTAGGGTAGTAGAGTGGGTAATAGGAACGAGTAGGACCCCGACGGCTGAGCTCAAGCCGTTTTGACGGCTAATTCTGTACTCAATAGTACTAATCCAGTACAGAATTAGCCGTCGAAACGGCTTGAGCTCAACCGTCGGGGTCTTACTTGTTCCTATATATATATATATATATATATATAAAGTGTCTTGCTCAAGGAAACAACACATCACCCGGTCTGAGATTTGAACTCACAACCTTGCGATTGCAATGCCAATGTTCTAACCACTAAGCCATGTGCCTCCATATATATATATATATGGAGGCACATGGCTTAGTGGTTAGAGCATTGGTCTTGCAATCGAAAGGTTGTGAGTTCAATTCTCAGACCGGGTGATGTGTTGTTTCCTTGAGCAAGACACTTTATTTCACATTGCTCCAGTTTACTCAGCTTAAGGGCCATTAATGAAAGTTTTAGAATAAATTGTTTATGATTTTTTTATATTTTCAGAGAATGGAGAAGATATAATTAAAGGGTGTCTACTTACAAAGGACCAGTAAGTTCCCAGATTCAAATAGATCAGCCATCAACTTCCTGTCGTGGTAATCCATACCAGCGTGATGGCAACCCACACCATTTAGAAGGAAGTCTGGTGAGAAAGGGAGTGAGAGATATATATATATACATATATAGAAAAACCTGGGACGAGCTGATAAACTCCGACCTCACACACTTACACCTCTCCAAGACAATGTCACTGGACCGAGACCTTTGGCGGTACTCAGTAATAGAGAAGACCCGCCTTACCTAAATACAAAGTAAAACCTACTACAGCCAGTAGGCATCTCTAACAAAATACACCCCCATCCCACCCCCCCACCCCATCCACACCCCCCCCCCCCCTCCTATGTAAAGTTATGTTGGTGGTGCCACACCATCCAGGCCGAAACAAATGAGATGTGTAGGTGTCACGACAAAAAAACACACAGTCCACGCTGTAATGTGGCCGTGTAGGCAACATGGTAAAAACCTCCCAGCCCCACACTGTAAATGTGGTTGGTGTTAGGAAGGGCATCCAACTGTAGAAAACCCGCCAGACAGTCCTATGCGAGCAAGACAATCACTCTTGCCTCAAGTGGGAATACCCCCGTCCAAACCCATGCAAGCGTGGAACACGGACGTTAAACGTTGATGATGATGATGATGATATATATATATATATATATAAGTAGAAGGGGTATTTAATTTGTTGGAAGTCCGACAAATATAGATGTTCATAACTGATTTAGAGCACTCAAAAGGTGACTGGAGTAAATATTCAATGATATTAAGTATGATATTACTATCCAGTGAATTTCCAACCGATAAGGTATGATTTTCATGGGTATGTCTCCATTTATGAAACAAACTTTGTATTTTATCTGATGAAAGCGTACCAATGTGTCTTGGTACCCTTGAAATATATATAATAAAATAAATATGGTTTTATAAATATAGCTTCCATTTATTTAATATCATTGTATATATATATATGTGTGTGTGTGATATATATATATATATATATATATATAAATATATATATATATATATATATATATATATATATATATATATATATATATATGTGTGTGTGTGCTCGCGTGGAAGAACGGATGTAAAATGGTGATGATTATATATATATATATATATATATATATACATATATATATATGTAAAAGGTAAACAGAAATAACAACACAACAGTACAGTATATAGAAGGTATAGACACACACCCATATATATATATATCATCATCATCATCATCATCATCGTTTAACGTCCGTGTTCCACGCTAGCATGGGTTTAGACGGGAATTGTCCCACTTGAGCCAAGATTGGTCGTCTCGCCCGTATAGGACTGTCTGGCGGGTTTTCTACGGCTGGATGCCCTTCCTAACACCAACCACGTTTACAGTGTGGACTGAGAGGTTTTTACCGTGTTACCTACACGGTCACATTACAGCGTGGACTGTCTGGCGGGTTTTCTACGGCTGGATGCCCTTCCTAACACCAACCACGTTTACAGTGTGGACTGAGAGGTTTTTACCGTGTTACCTACACGGCCACATTACAGCGTGGACTGTCTGGCGGGTTTTCTACGGCTGGATGCCCTTCCTAACACCAACCACGTTTACAGTGTGGACTGAGAGGTTTTTACCGTGTTACCTACACGGCCACATTACAGCGTGGACTGTGTGTTTTTTTCTGTCGTGTCACCTACATGACCTCATTTATTTAGGACTGGTTGTTGTCGTACTAACATAACTTTACATCGAAAGGGGCGGTGTAGATGGGGGTGGGGGTAGTTGTAGTGGGATGGGGGTGTATATTTGGTTAAGAGGTGCCTACTGACTGTAGGTTTCGCTTTGTACTTAGGCAAGGCGGGTCTTCTGTATTACTGCATAGCGCCAAAGATCTCGGTCCAGTGACATTGTCTTGGAGAGGTGTAAGTGTGTAAGGTCGGAATTTATCAGATCGTCCCAGGTTTTTCTAGGTCTGCCTACTCAGTAGCTTCCATCTATTTTGATCGCCTTGCACTTTTTTTAATTTTTTTTTTTCATATATATATATAGATATATATTATTAAGGATATATAGTATTAAGGAGGTCAAGTATGTTAAAAATCACTGAATAATTGCTCCGAAGACTCCAAACCTCGGTTTGGAAGAAACAATTGTAAGCAAATAAATGATTTAAACAGAACTTTGTTTCATGTAATCTCTCTCTCTATATATATATAGAAAGAGAGAGAGAGAAAGGGAGAGAGAGAGAGAGAGAGAGATTTTACCATGTAGCTTGGTATCTTTCAACAGTTTTGCGTTGTTACTCAGGGTGGCTCTCATCTCTGCTGATGTCAAAAACTTGCCATTCTTACTCAACATATCAGCTGTTTGGATCACATTCTTTCGTGTTGAGCAAAACTACAAAATTGGACAGAATAATATTTGTTTCTACTTTAGGCACAAGGCCAGCAATTACCCAGTTCATTACTGGTACTTTATTTTATCGACCCCGTAATTGGACAGAATAATATTGATAGTTAACATTGCTTACAGTGTTCATTGAATAGTTAATCTGGTGTGGTAAACAAATATATACATATATGGAGGCACATGGCTTAGTGGTTAGAGCATGGGGCTTGCAATCGAAAGGTTGTGAGTTCAATTCTCAGACCGGGTGATGCGTTGTTTCCTTGAGCAAGACCCTTTATTTCACATTGCTCCGGTTTACTCAGCTGTAGAAATGAGATGATAGGGACTGGGGTCCCTATCATTCCACTGCAAAGTGGTTGTGGAGGTGCCACGGTAAAAAAGCACCCAGCCCACACTGTAAAGTGGACGTGTAGGCGCCACGGCAAAAAAGCACCCAGCCCTCACTGTAAAGTGGACGTGTAGGCGCCACGGTAAAAAAGCACCCAGCACCCACTGTAAAGTGAATGTGTAGGCGCCACGGCAAAAAAGCACCCAGCCCACACTGTAAAGTGGACGTGTAGGCGCCACGGAAAAAAAGCACCCAGCACTCACTGTAAAGTGGACGTGTAGGTGCCACGGCCAGAAAGCACCCAGTACTCACTGTAAATGAGGTTGGTGTTAGGAAGGGCATCCAGCTGTAGAAATCAAGCCAGAATCAGTTCCCGTCCCACCCTTGCAAGCAGGGAAAAGCGGACGTAAAAATTATGATGATGATGATAATTTAATGTTAATAAATGCTCGAATTTATTCCTTGGAATCTTAGAAATTATTCCATGGTACAAGCTCCTGATATTCTTAGACGTGGCATCTTTAATCTAATTATTGGTAGTATATATATATAAGTAGGAAATAGGACAAGACTCTGAATCCATCAAGGAAATGCCCATGTTTCATATGTAGAAAAGGAACTGGCATAAACTCTATAGAATGTACACAATGCAGATCTTGGGTACACAAGAGATATAGTGGGATAGCAGGTAAACTAACAGGAAAAGAAAACCTTTTATGTAGGAGATGTTCAGGGAAAATTGATAGTAGAAGTGGTAGTGATAGACACATTTTTCAAATGCAGGTTGGATCCACAGAGGTGGTTGATAGCTTCCAGTACCTAGGTGATCAAATTAGCATGGGAGGAGGATGCTCAGAGGACATAGTATCTAGAATAAGGACGGGTTGGAAGAAGTTTTGGGAGCTGCTTCCTCTGTTGACAAAGAAGGGTTTCTCCCTACAAACAAAAGGTTGGTTATACGATGCCTGTGTGAGATGCGTGATGTTGCATGGTAGTGAGACATGGGCAGCAACTGCAGAGGATATGCAACGGCTGGAGAGAAATGAAGCAAGCATGCTCCAATGGATCTGCAATGTCAATGTGCATGAACAACCAAGCATGGACAAGTTGAGAGAGAAACTGTGTATAAGAGGGATAAGTTGTTGTGTGTGGGAGAGAAGACTGAGATGGTATGGACATGTGATGTGTTGAGAGAGAAACTGTGTATAAGAGGGATAAGTTGTAGTGTGTGGGAAAGGAGACTGAGATGGTATGGACATGTGATGTGTTGAGAGAGAAGCTGTGTATAAGAGGGATAGGTTGTAGTGTGTGGGAGAGAAGACTAAGATGGTATGGACATGTGATGTGTTGAGAGAGAAACTGTGTATAAGAGGGATAAGTTGTGGTGTGTGGGAGAGAAGACTGAGATGGTATGGACATGTGATGTGTTGAGAGAGAAACTGTGTTTAAGAGGGATAAGTTGTAGTGTGTGGGAGAGAAGACTGAGATGGTATGGACATGTGATGTGTTGAGAGAGAAACTGTGTATAAGAGGGATAAGTTGTGGTGTGTGGGAAAGGAGACTGAGATGGTATGGACATGTGATGTGTTGAGAGAGAAACTGGGTATAAGAGGGATAAGTTGTAGTGTGTGGGAGAGAAGACTGAGATGGTATGGACATGTGATGTGTTGAGAGAGAAGCTGTGTATAAGAGGGATAGGTTGTAGTGTGTGAGAGAGAAGACTGAGCTGGTATGGACATGTGATGTGTTGAGAGAGAAACTGTGTATAAGAGGGATAAGTTGTAGTGTGTGGGAGAGAAGACTGAGATGGTATGGACATATGATGTGTTGAGAGAGAAACTGTGTATAAGAGGGATAAGTTGTGGTGTGTGGGAGAGAAGACTGAGATGGTATGAACATGTGATGTGTTGAGAGAGAAGCTGTGTATAAGAGGGATAGGTTGTAGTGTGTGGGAAAGAAGACTGAGATGGTATGGACATGTGATGTGCATGGAGGATGACCGCTGAGTAAAGAAGTGCCAAGAAATCCCAGTAGAAGGAAGATGCAGTAGAGGAAGACCACGTAAAACATGGGCGGAGGTGGTAAGAGCAGACCTCAGATCTCTGAAGCTTACAGAGAAGATGACAAGGGACCGTGACGAATGGAGAGATGCTGTGCTGAATAGGACCCGTCCCACCCTTTCAAGCAGGGAAAAGTGGACATAAAAGGATGATGATGGTGAGATATATATATCTGAGACAAATATAAAGAGTACAGTCTTATCCTGAAGAAGAGCCATTAAAATCGTCACTCTGAATGTGAGGACTGTTGGGACACTGGAGAAGAGAGAGGAGTTCTTGTCAGCACTGGTAAATTACCATAACAGCTTCCCCCACAGATACTTATCTTAGAGAGAGGGGGGAGTGAGAGAGACAGACAGACATAGAGAGAGAGAGAGAGAGAGAGAGAGAGAGAGAGGAGTGAGAGAGACAGACAGACATACAGAGAGAGAGAGACAGAGAGAGAGACAGAGAGAGAGGGGAGTGCCAGAGACAGACAGACATAGAGAGAGAGAGAGAGAGAGAGAGAGAGAGAGGAGTGAGAGAGACAGACAGACATACAGAGAGAGTGAGACAGAGAGAGAGAGAGAGAGAGAGAGAGAGACAGACAAACATACAGAGAGAGTGAGACAGAGAGACAGAGAGAGAGAGGGGGGGAGTGAGAGAGACAGACAGACATACAGAGAAAGTGAGACAGAGAGACAGAGAGAGAGAGAGGGAGAGAGGAGAGTGAGAGAGTCAGACAGACATACAGAGAGAGTGAGACAGAGAGACAGAGAGAGAGGGGAGTGAGAGAGACAGACAGACATACAGAGAGAGTGAGACAGAGAGACAGAGAGAGAGGGGGGGAGTGAGAGAGACAGACAGACATACAGAGAAAGTGAGACAGAGAGACAGAGAGAGAGGGGAGTGAGAGAGACATACAGACATACAGAGAGAGTGAGACAGAGAGAGAGACAGAGAGAGAGGGGAGTGCCAGAGACAGACAGACATACAGAGAGAGAGAGAGAGAGAGAGAGAGAGAGAGAGAGAGAGGAGTGAGAGAGACAGACAGACATACAGAGAGAGTGAGACAGAGAGAGAGAGAGAGAGAGAGAGAGACAGACAAACATACAGAGAGAGTGAGACAGAGAGACAGAGAGAGAGAGGGGGGGAGTGAGAGAGACAGACAGACATACAGAGAAAGTGAGACAGAGAGACAGAGAGAGAGAGAGGGAGAGAGGAGAGTGAGAGAGTCAGACAGACATACAGAGAGAGTGAGACAGAGAGACAGAGAGAGAGGGGAGTGAGAGAGACAGACAGACATACAGAGAGAGTGAGACAGAGAGACAGAGAGAGAGGGGGGGAGTGAGAGAGACAGACAGACATACAGAGAGAGAGGGGAGTGAGAGAGACATACAGACATACAGAGAGAGTGAGACAGAGACAGAGACAGAGAGAGAGGGGAGTGAGAGAGACAGACAGGCATACAGAGAGAGTGAGACAGAGAGAGAGAGAGAGAGAGGGGAGTGAGAGAGACAGACAGACATACAGAGAAAGTGAGACAGAGAGAGAGAGAGGGAGGGGAGTGAGAGAGACAGACAGACATACAGAGAAAGTGAGACAGAGAGACAGAGAGAGAGAGAGGGAGAGAGGAGAGTGAGAGAGACAGACAGACAGAGAAAGTGAGACAGAGAGAGAGAGAGGGAGGGGAGTGAGAGAGACAGACAGACATACAGAGAAAGTGAGACAGAGAGACAGAGAGAGAGAGAGGGGAGTGCCAGAGACAGACAGACATACAGAGAGAGAGAGAGAGAGAGAGAGAGAGAGAGAGAGAGAGAGAGAGAGAGAGGAGTGAGAGAGACAGACAGACATACAGAGAGAGTGAGACAGAGAGAGAGAGAGAGAGAGAGAGAGACAGACAAACATACAGAGAGAGTGAGACAGAGAGACAGAGAGAGAGAGGGGGGAGTGAGAGAGACAGACAGACATACAGAGAAAGTGAGACAGAGAGACAGAGAGAGAGAGAGGGAGAGAGGAGAGTGAGAGAGTCAGACAGACATACAGAGAGAGTGAGACAGAGAGACAGAGAGAGAGGGGAGTGAGAGAGACAGACAGACATACAGAGAGAGTGAGACAGAGAGACAGAGAGAGAGGGGGGGAGTGAGAGAGACAGACAGACATACAGAGAAAGTGAGACAGAGAGACAGAGAGAGAGGGGAGTGAGAGAGACATACAGACATACAGAGAGAGTGAGACAGAGAGACAGAGAGAGAGACAGAGAGAGAGGGGAGTGAGAGAGACAGACAGGCATACAGAGAGAGTGAGACAGAGAGAGAGAGAGAGAGAGGGGAGTGAGAGAGACAGACAGACATACAGAGAAAGTGAGACAGAGAGAGAGAGAGGGAGGGGAGTGAGAGAGACAGACAGACATACAGAGAAAGTGAGACAGAGAGACAGAGAGAGAGAGAGGGAGAGAGGAGAGTGAGAGAGACAGACAGACATACAGAGAGAGTGAGACAGAGAGACAGAGAGAGAGGGGAGTGAGAGAGACAGACAGACATACAGAGAGAGTGAGACAGAGAGAGAGAGAGAGAGAGGGGAGTGAGAGAGACAGACAGACAGACATACAGAGAAAGTGAGACAGAGAGAGAGAGAGGGAGGGGAGTGAGAGAGACAGACAGACATACAGAGAAAGTGAGACAGAGAGACAGAGAGAGAGAGAGGGAGAGAGGAGAGTGAGAGAGACAGACAGACATACAGAGAGAGTGAGACAGAGAGACAGAGAGAGAGGGGAGTGAGAGACACAGACAGACAGACATACAGAGAGAGTGAGACAGAGAGACAGAGAGAGAGAGAGGGGGGGAGTGAGAGAGACAGACAGACATACAGAGAAAGTGAGACAGAGAGACAGAGAGAGAGGGGAGTGAGAGAGACAGACAGACATACAGAGAGAGTGAGACAGAGAGACAGAGAGAGAGACAGAGAGAGAGGGGAGTGAGAGAGACAGACAGGCATACAGAGAGAGTGAGACAGAGAGAGAGAGAGAGAGAGGGGAGTGAGAGAGACAGACAAACATACAGAGAAAGTGAGACAGAGAGACAGAGAGAGAGAGAGAGAGTGAGAGAGACAGACAGACATACAGAGAAAGTGAGACAGAGAGACAGAGAGAGAGGGGAGTGAGAGAGACAGACAGACATACAGAGAGAGTGAGACAGAGAGACAGAGACAGAGAGACAGAGAGAGAGACAGAGAGAGAGGGGAGTGAGAGAGACAGACAGACATACAGAGAGAGTGAGACAGAGAGACAGAGAGAGAGGGGAGTGAGAGAGACAGACAGACATACAGAGAGAGTGAGACAGAGAGACAGAGAGAGAGGGGAGTGAGAGAGACAGACAGGCATACAGAGAGAGTGAGACAGAGAGAGAGAGAGAGAGAGGGGAGTGAGAGAGACAGACAGACATACAGAGAGAGTGAGACAGAGAGACAGAGAGAGAGGGGAGTGAGAGAGACAGACAGGCATACAGAGAGAGTGAGACAGAGAGAGAGAGAGAGAGAGGGGAGTGAGAGAGACAGACAGACATACAGAGAGAGTGAGACAGAGAGACAGAGAGACAGAGAGAGAGAGAGAGGGAGGGAGAGAGAGAGAGAGGAATAAAATGAAAGGGAGATAAGTACATACTTACCACAAGAGTTGGTTTGCCATCAGAATAAGTGTGGATGATATTAGCAAGTTTATAGCGAAGTGAGATGTCGAATTGGAAGTTGGAAATTCGTTCAGAACATGGGTAGCCTATAACGATCTTTTGTAGCTTTACGGGTCGCATCTCCTCACCAATTCTGGGGGAGGAGAAAATATAGTCACAGAGGAATATAATGTAAGGGTTACAGGTGAGGACTGAGTAATTTAATGTAGGGTTTACAGGCGAGTTACAGGGGAGGACTGAGTAATTTACTGTAAGGGTTTACAGGTGAGTTACAGGTGAGGACTGAGTAATTTAATGTAGGGTTTACAGGCGAGTTACAGGTGAGGACTGAGTAATTTAATGTAGGGTTTACAGGTGAGTTACAGGTGAGGACTGAGTAATTTAATGTAGGGTTTACAGGTGAGTTACAGGTGAGGACTGAGTAATTTAATGTAAGGTTTACAGGTGAGTTACAGGTGAGGACTGAGTAATTTAATGTAAGGTTTACAGGTGAGTTACAGGTGAGGACTGAGTAATTTAATGTAGGGTTTACAGGTGAGTTACAGGTGAGGACTGAGTAATTTAATGTAGGGTTTACAGGCGAGTTACAGGTGAGGACTGAGTAATTTAATCTAGGGTTTACAGGTGAGTTACAGGTGAGGACTGAGTAATTTAATGTAGGGTTTACAGGCGAGTTACAGGTGAGGACTGAGTAATTTAATGTAGGGTTTACAGGCGAGTTACAGGTGAGGACTGAGTAATTTAATGTAGGGTTTACAGGCGAGTTACAGGTGAGGACTGAGTAATTTAATGTAGGGTTTACAGGTGAGTTACAGGTGAGGACTGAGTAATTTACTGTAAGGGTTTACAGGTGAGTTACAGGTGAGGACTGAGTAATTTAATGTAGGGTTTACAGGCGAGTTACAGGTGAGGACTGAGTAATTTAATGTAGGGTTTACAGGTGAGTTACAGGTGAGGACTGAGTAATTTAATGTAGGGTTTACAGGCGAGTTACAGGTGAGGACTGAGTAATTTACTGTAAGGGTTTACAGGTGAGTTACAGGTGAGGACTGAGTAATTTAATGTAGGGTTTACAGGCGAGTTACAGGTGAGGACTGAGTAATTTAATGTAGGGTTTACAGGTGAGGACTGAGTAATTTAATGTAGGGTTTACAGGCGAGTTACAGGTGAGGACTGAGTAATTTACTGTAAGGGTTTACAGGTGAGTTACAGGTGAGGACTGAGTAATTTAATGTAGGGTTTACAGGCGAGTTACAGGTGAGGACTGAGTAATTTAATGTAGGGTTTACAGGCGAGTTACAGGTGAGGACTGAGTAATTTAATGTAGGGTTTACAGGCGAGTTACAGGTGAGGACTGAGTAATTTAATGTAGGGTTTACAGGCGAGTTACAGGTGAGGACTGAGTAATTTAATGTAGGGTTTACAGGTGAGTTACAGGTGAGGACTGAGTAATTTAATGTAGGGTTTACAGGCGAGTTACAGGTGAGGACTGAGTAATTTAATGTAGGGTTTACAGGCGAGTTACAGGTGAGGACTGAGTAATTTACTGTAAGGGTTTACAGGCGAGTTACAGGTGAGGACTGAGTAATTTAATGTAAGGGTTTACAGGTGAGTTACAGGTGAGGACTGAGTAATTTAATGTAGGGTTTACAGGTGAGGACTGAGTAATTTAATGTAAGGGTTTACAGGTGAGGACTGAGTAATTTAATGTAGGGTTTACAGGCGAGTTATAGGTGAGGACTGAGTAATTTAACGTAGGGTTTACAGGTGAGGACTGAGTAATTTAATGTAGGGTTTACAGGCGAGTTACAGGGGAGGACTGAGTAATTTACTGTAAGGGTTTACAGAGGAGTTACAGGTGAGGACTGAGTAATTTAATGTAGGGTTTACAGGTGAGGACTGAGTAATTTAATGTAAGGGTTTACAGGTGAGGACTGAGTAATTTACTGTAAGGGTTTACAGGTGAGTTACAGGTGAGGACTGAGTAATTTACTGTAAGGGTTTACAGGTGAGTTACAGGTGAGGACTGAGTAATTTAATGTAAGGTTTACAGGTGAGTTACAGGTGAGGACTGAATAATTTACTGTAAGGGTTTACAGGGGAGTTACAGGTGAGGACTGAATAATTTACTGTAAGGGTTTACAGGGGAGTTACAGGTGAGGACTGAATAATTTACTGTAAGGGTTTACAGGTGAGTTACAGGTGAGGACTGAGTAATTTAATGTAGGGTTTACAGGTGAGTTACAGGTGAGGACTGAATAATTTACTGTAAGGGTTTACAGGGGAGTTACAGGTGAGGACTGAATAATTTACTGTAAGGGTTTACAGGTGAGTTACTGGTGAGGACTGAGTAATTTACTGTAAGGGTTTACAGGCGAGTTACAGGTGAGGACTGAGTAATTTACTGTAAGGGTTTACAGGTGAGTTACAGGTGAGGACTGAGTAATTTACTGTAAGGGTTTACAGGCGAGTTACAGGTGAGGACTGAGTAATTTACTGTAAGGGTTTACAGGGGAGTTACAGGTGAGGACTGAGTAATTTACTGTAAGGGTTTACAGGCGAGTTACAGGTGAGGACTGAGTAATTTAATGTAAGGGTCTACAGGTGAGTTACAGGTGAGGACTGAGTAATTTAATGTAGGGTTTACAGGCGAGTTACAGGTGAGGACTGAGTAATTTAATGTAGGGTTTACAGGTGAGGACTGAGTAATTTAATGTAGGGTCTACAGGTGTAAACTGATGAATAAAATGTAGGGATTTCAGGGGAATGAAATGTAGAGGTTACAGGTGTAAAACTTGGGAATGAAATGTAGGGATTACAGGTGTAAAACTGGGGAATGAAATGTAGGGATTACAGGTGTAAAACAGGGGAATGAAATGTAGGGATTACAGGTGTAAAACTGGGGAATGAAATGTAAGGTTTACAGGTGGGGGCTGAGTAATTTAATGTAAGGGTTACAGGTGGGGGCTGAGTAATTTAATGTAAGGGTTACAAATGAAAGACACAGAACTCCATGGTCATCGGCCATTGAGGTGGACTTTGGCAATTTTGACCCCTACCAACAGTACTGCTGGTCACCCCGGGGTCACAGCGTCTGACATAAGCCAAACACTGTCCAGTGGAGTAAGAGACGAGAGACAAAACTTTAATTTATAGCAACCAAGCTACATACTGAGTGCTGCATGGCTGGAATGAAAATCAGTGCTGTGAAAACTGAGACACTTGTCCTCTCAAGGAAGCC
>OZ024764.1:8092825-8097825 GCA_964016885.1 Eledone cirrhosa | reverse complement strand
TACACATGCTAGCAGAAAATCCACCCTAGCATGTGTAGTGTGTATATTGATATTATACACAAGTATATATACATGTAGATATGATCTGCTAGTAATAATAAAAATTTTACAAGGCAAACTAACATCATCAAGAATTTTCGACTGTGTTGTGTTGAAATACTCAAATGGGAATATGTCCCTGAACTTGGAGGCTGGGAGCAGCTAAGGAAATAACCATCATCATCACCATCAACATAACTACCAATATCACTACTATCATCATCACTACCATCACCATTACCACCACCACCACCATTATCATCATGATACACATCATCACCATCATGTAAACATGTATAAATATATATTTATATGTATATGTGTGTATAAATGTGCATGTGTGTGTATGTATATATATATATAAATAAATATATATATGTGGGTGTGTATATATATATATATATATCACCATCATCATTGTCATCATCATCATCACCATTTTCCATCCATTTTCCATGTTAGCATGGGTTAGACGGGTTGTCCTGTTGTGGGCAATGCCAGGTCAAGTGACCATGTCTTGCACATACAAAACTGATTTTGGCTTGATTTCTACAACTGGATGCCCTTCCTAACACCAACCCCATTTACAGTTAGGTTAGATGCTTTTGTCATGACACCTACATGACCACTTTACAGTGTGGACTGGGTGCTTTTTATCATGACACCTACACAACCACTTTACAGTGTGACTGGGTGCTTTTGTCGTGACACCTACACCTATATATAAATATATATATATATATGTAAAAGAAACCAAAGAACACTTACATACTCAAACAGTTTTTATTTGCTTACAATGTTTCATCCATACCGTTTGGTAGGAATCCTCAGAGCTTAATAAACACATTATATATATATACTTTTTTGTGCGTTCAAAAAGATGAACTTGTTGAGGTATTTGTTTATATAATGGTTGATTCTGATGAGTCCCACGAGGATGAAACAATTGTAAATTAAATTATGCTATAGATAATAGTGTTTGGTAACATACTTTAATGGATATATATATATAGAGAGAGAGAGAGAGAAAGAGAGAGGGGGGTAGATAGATAGCTAGATGGATAGTTAGATAGATAGATAGATAGATATGTTTCTTTTTATTTGCCACCAGGGCATCAAAAAGTGGGACAAGTACAATGGGGGGAGTTTACATAAAAAGCGAGTAAAGAAAACAAATAACAAATATAAAATTAACAATAGAGTCCTCAATAGGGAGGGGGCGTTTGGGGGGTCGCACACACCCCCAAAAAAGTGTGCAACCCCCTTCTCCTCAGGAGCACAGAGAGAGGGTGCTCCCTCGTTCCTTCCTCTTTTCCACCTACAGGCTGATGTAAAGAGAAGGCCCATTCACACGGGCCATTCTCGCCACTTTCACCCATCTTTCATAAAAACGACTGGGGTAATAGATAGATAGATAGATATATTTCTTTATTAGCCACAGGGGCACAAAAGAAGGGGACAAATACAAAGGGGGAAGTTTACATACAATAAAAACGTGTAAAATGTTATCACAAATGGAATTTAAAAAGTTAGTCGATTTTCCCCAATAGAGGGAGACAGTTCATATGGGTAACACATACCCCCCCAAAAAAAATGTGCAACCCTCATCTCCAGGAGTACGAAGAGCTTGTACTCCTTTCCTCTCCTCCTCCTTTTCCTCAACCTACAGGCTGATATAGAGAGAAGGCCCATTCACTCGGGCCATTCTCACCACTTTCACCCACCTTTCATAAAACTTGCTGGGGTACAGCACCTCTCCCTCCATCCTGACTCTTCTTCCAAAGTGGTATTTGAAAAAAAAGAATCAGTTGTTGGCCGGAGAGAAAGGTGTCTGACCTCAGCCCTTTCAACCTCGTCCACCATACAACCTCTTTCGCCATAGCTATTACACAAAGGAAAACCGCCTCTCCTTCGTTTTTGAAGATAGATAGATAGATTTCTTTATTAGCCACAAGGGCGCAACAAGAAAGGGGACAATACAAAGACATGCCGGGGATTTTACATACAGTCGTGTAAAAAATATAAAAACAAACAATTTCAACAATCGAAATCCCCAATAGGGGGGAGGCGCCACAAATGGGTTGTTTAATACCCCGTCGATAGAACAACCCTCAACTCAAGGAGCGTGTTGTGCAAGTGCTCCTTTCTTCCTTTTGCTCTCTTCCTCAACCTACAGGCTTATAAACAGAGAAGGCCCAATCACTCGGGCCATTTTCGCTTCATTCACCCACCTTTCAGTAAATTTACTGGGGTGCAGTGCCTCTCTCTCCACCCTGATTCTCCTTCTAAAGTGATACTTAGATAGACAGACAGACAGACAGACCTACAGATAGATAGATTGATAGATTGATAGATAGACAGGCAGATAGATAGATAGATAAAACCTAGCATTTTTAATATAATGAGAATACTGGGGGCTAAACAACAACAACAACAACAACAACAACAACAACAACAACAAACATGTTACTAAGGATACGTATTTCTTTGACTGACTTCAGTGATTTCGACACATGAAGAGGAAGAGAAGAAGTTGGCACTGCAAAGATAAAAATACAGGTATGTTTAATCTCAGGTATGGTTGTCACAACTTCATTACATCATCATCATCATCATCATCATCATCATCCAGCACCCTCAGCCGAAATGGTCTCAACAATTGATCTCCACGTGGGTCTGTCGTTCATTGCTGTTGCCAAGTCCTGGATTTCAATACCAGAATCTCTGGAGATGACATCGGGATAGGAGAGCTTGTGTCCCCTGTTATTAGTGACTGCTTGTGGTTTCTATAGCACTAATGGGGACACAGCCTCAGAGGTGGCACGATGGCAGGGGCCAGCAAATTGGGATAGGAGAGCTTGTGTCCCCTGTTATTAGTGACTACTTGTGGTTTCTATAGCACTAATGGGGACACAGCCTCAGAGGTGGCACGATGGCAGGGGCCAGCAAATTGGGATAGGAGAGCTTGTGTCCCCTGTTATTAGTGACTGCTTGTGGTTTCTATAGCACTAATGGGGACACAGCCTCAGAGGTGGCACGATGGCAGGGGCCAGCAAATTGGGATAGGAGAGCTTGTGTCCCCTGTTATTAGTGACTACTTGTGGTTTCTATAGCACTAATGGGGACACAGCCTCAGAGGTGGCACGATGGCAGGGGCCAGCAAATTGGGATAGGAGAGCTTGTGGCCCCTGTTATTAGTGACTGCTTGTGGTTTCTATAGCACTAATGGGGACACAGCCTCAGAGGTGGCACGATGGCAGTGGCCAGCAAATTGGGGTAGGAGAGCTTGTGGCCCCTGTTATTAGTGACTGCTTGTGGTTTCTAGAGCACTAATGGGGACACAGCCTCAGAGGTGGCACGATGACAGTGGCCAGCAAATCTTACTCTCCTTTTACGCACAACAACAGATATAAATGGGAGGCCAGCATATATCTCTCTCAAAGTCAGATGTCACCAGCTTATGTTCTGAATGCGTCGAAGCAGGCGAGTGTAAATGACATGAAGGTGCTTTTGTTGTTTGGATGAAAGTGTCCATGTTTCACTTCCATATAGCAAGATTGGTTGAATTGTGACTTGGAAGAGTGTAGTTGGAAAGATTTGTGGTGCCCCAAACTCGATCCATCTTGTTGCAAGCTCAGTTAACACTTTTGATAACATGTGATGAGCATGGAGGATGAGTGCTGGGTAATGAAGTGGCAAGAAATCCCAGTGGAAGGAAGACACAGGGTTCCTATTTAAATTAAAATCCCTCAACATAATTTTATATAAGAACCTTATGTTAAGTAACTATCTTAGTAATGAAATAATTAATAATCTTAGTAAAACACTTAGAATTCTTAATTAATTGAAATACAGGAATTGTTACTTGGAAGAGTCTGATCTTGGTGTGGTTGGAAAGATTTGAGTGCCAAACTTGATCCATCTTGTTGCAAACTGGCCATATAGAGTAATGTAAATGCTAAAGGGTTAAACAGGAGCCCTTTAAAATGGCTGATTTTGTTCCATGGACCCTCCAAGCTGGTTTTGACTGGGTTAGCAGTATCAAAAGAGTTGAATATTCGGCAGATAGATTAGAAAAATAAAAGGGCCAAAAAAATAAATCTAAATTGTGTTACCTTGTTGGTCATCCAAGGGGCTGTTTTGGGGTGCAGGTAAATCCAGTCTGAAGTCTTCGAAAATACCCCCAACCCCTCCATGGCCATCACCAACAACAACATCACCTCTATGACTATCACCATCATCATCAACATTGGCTCTTCTACCATAACCACCACCACTATCGCCACTAACAACAACAACATCATCATCATCAATAACAACAGTAGTAGCAGTATTGTAGTCTTGTCTGTCCGATACAAGGATGTCAGCCTCCACATCAACATTATAGAATAGCCCTCCGATGTTCTCCTTCTGTGATTTAAAAGGGTTCACAAACAACTTTCGACGCGGGACTCCTTTTGAAATTCTGAAAATTTTAAGGAGTTCATTATTAATACATTCATTATAATATTCATAATGTATTTCAGTTAATTAATGAAAAATTTTGAGAGATTTACTAAAATTTGGGTGTTTTGAAAATACAGTAAGGATGGGATGGAAGAAGTTCAGGGAGCTACTGCCACTGCTAGCTGCAAAAGGCTTCTCCCTCAAAATGAAAGGCAGATTGTATGATGTGTGTATGTGAACAGCAATGTTACATGGTAGTGAGACCTGGGCGCTGAAGGTGGAAGACTTGCATAGATTAGAAAGAAATGAAGCCTGCATGCTCCGATGGATGTGTAATAGTAATATACGCGAACGGCAAAGCATAGATGAATTGAGAGAGAGACTAGGCATAAGAGGTATCAAATGCTGTGTGCAGGAGAGGAAGATGAATTGGTATGGACATGTGATGCGTATGAAGCATGACAGCTGCATAAAAAGGTGCAGAGCACTAGAAGTCAAAGGAAGCCTTGGAGTGG
>OZ024764.1:8085325-8087825 GCA_964016885.1 Eledone cirrhosa | reverse complement strand
TACAATTTCAAGAAAATCGGTCTGACATAACGCCTCAAAAAACCCCGAAAAAGCTGGAAAAAATGCAGTTTTTCACCTAGGGGATCAAAAGGTTGAATTTTTTATGTGCATAACACTCCCTGAAACCTAAGTAATACACATGTAAAGTTTGAAAAAAATCGGTTGGGTACTCCTCGAGTTTTAGGGATTCAAACTCACATCCTCTGTTTTATATATATAGATAATGGAAGATTTTAAATTTAATGGGAACCCAGTATTTCGAATTAATTAATGAAGAATTTTGAGAGATTTACTAAAATTATTAATTATTTCATTACTAAGACATACAGTCCTCATGTAAAATTATATTGGAAGATTTTAATTTGAATATAACCCTTTAAAAATGGGTTATTTTGTGTCATAGAACCAGGGTTGATTCTGGCCGAGTTGGTGTCAAATAATTAAACCTGTGCAACAGCATGGCTACAGTCTAATGAGTGAAAGGTGTAAAATAGATTATAGCATATTTACCCTGGGGCCTTTTCATCTGGGTACTCGGAGTATTTTTAAATTGGTTACCCCTTTTAACCTGTTGGTTATGAGGGGTAGCGTTGATATGGGCCTTCTTGAATGAGGGTTTCTTCGGAATCTGTGTGTTATTAGCCTGACTCAGGGATGGTAAGGACATCTGTGAGATTTTAAAATTGAAATCTTCGCTGTCCACAGAATCCAGCTTAAACAGATCATCAATAGAGGGAGCCATTGGTATTGTACTCTTTGTTAGGGCATCTTGAGTTGATGGGTCACACCTGAAAAATAACAGTATTACACACACACACATATACATATATATATATACATATATATATATACATATACATATATATATATATATATATACATAAATGAATTGAGAGAGAGACTGAGCATAAGAGGAATCAAATGCTGTGTGCAGGAGAGGCGGATGCGCTTTGCTTATGTAAGGTCTCATGTTCTACCGAGTGCATAGGAGAGGTTGTAATGTCCTCGACACGACTAAAAGGTCCTCCCAGCCCTTTGTTTGGCAAGCTTTCTATGGCTGGATGCCGTTCCTATCACCAAACAGACTTTCATCTCCTTTACACAACTTATGGGTCCTCTCGAACCTTTTAAAAACTTTTGACCTCTGGTGTCACTCAGTAATACAGAAGACCCGACTTCCCACAGGTACAAGCCGAAGCTGAAGCATATAGACAATATGCCCCCACTCTCTCTCACTGTAAAGTAGCCGTGGAGGTGCCACGGCAAAAAAGCACCCAGTCCACACTGTAAAGTGGACGTGTAGGCGCCACGGAAAAAAAGCACCCAGCACTCACTGTAAATGAGGTTGGTTTTAGGAAGGGCATCCAGCTGTAGAAATCAAGCCAGAATCAGTTCCATCCATATGAGCAAGTCAAGGTCAGCTGACCTGGCATTGTCCACAACAGGAAAACCTGTCTAACCCATGCTAGCGTGGAAGAATGGACGTAAAACGGTGATGAGGGTAGTATCCAGTCAGCTGACCTTGTCTTGCTCATACGGGAAGTGATTCTGGCTTGATTTCTACAGCTGGATGCCCTTCCTAACACCAACCTCATTTACAGTGAGTGCTGGGTGCTTTTTTACCGTGGCACATCCACGACCACTTTACAGTGGAATGATAGGGACCCCAGTCCTATCATCTCATTTCTACATCATCCTCATCATCATCATCATTTTACGTCCGCTTTTCCCTGCTTGCAAGGGTGGGATGGGTCTTATTCAGCACAGCATCTCTCCACTTGTCACGGTCCTTCGTCATCTCCACCGTGAGCTTCAGCCATCTGAGGTCTGTTCTCACCACCTCCGCCCATGTTTTTCGTGGTCTACCTCTACAACGTCTTCCTTCAACTGGCATTTCCTGGCACTTCTTCACCCATCGGTCTTCCTCCATGCGCATCACATGTCCATACCGCCTCAGTCTCCTCTCCCGCACACTACATTCTATCCCTCTCAGACACAGTTCCTCTCTCAACACATTCATGCTGGGTCGTTCACGCACATCCAACGGAGCATGCTTGCCTCATTTCTCTCCGGCCATCGCATATCCTCTGCAGTTGCTGCCCATGTCTCACTATATATATATATATTTCTACATATATATATATATAAAACGAAGAAAGTGTGGTAAGAAACCAGGTAGACCATAATGCACCAGAGTACTCAATACTTAGGGTAGTATATAAATATATATTTATATATATAAGAAAAAAATGTTACTGTCCTTAGTAAGAATTGAAATCTTACCTTCCAGATCCAAATTTAAAGATGTCCATCTCAGCTTCTGACCTCACAGTTGGTTAAACTGGGGAAACACAGACAAAGAGAATGTATTAATATTATATATATGTGTGTATAAGTACCAGTAATGTGTATAAGTACCAGTGTGTATAAGTACCAGTAATGCACTGGGTAATTGCTGGCCTTGTGCCTAAAGTAGAAACAATTATATATGTGTGTGTGT
>OZ024764.1:8077825-8082825 GCA_964016885.1 Eledone cirrhosa | reverse complement strand
TAATAAGGTGGAGAGAGAGAGAGAGAGAGAGAGAGAGAGAGAGAGTAATAAGGTGGAGAGAGAGAAAGAGATAGTAATAAGGTGGAGAGAGAGAGAGAGAGAAAGAGATAGTAATAAGGTGGAGAGAGAGAGAGAGAGAGAGAAAGAGATAGTAATAAGGTAGAGAGAGAGAAAGAGATAGTAATAAGGTGGAGAGAGAGAGAGAAAGAGATAGTAATAAGGTGGAGAGAGAGAGAGAGAGAGAGAGAGAGTAATAAGGTGGAGAGAGAGAAAGAGATAGTAATAAGGTGGAGAGAGAAAGAGAAAGAGATAGTAATGAGAGAGAGAGAGAGAGAGAGAGAGAGAGAAAGAGAGAGATAGTAATAAGGTGGAGAGAGAGAGAGAGAGAGAGAGAGAGAGAGAGAGAGATAGTACTAGAGAGAAAGAGAGAGAGAGAGAAAGAAATAGTAATAAGGTAGAGAGCTAGAGAGAAAGAGAGAGAGAGAAAGAGATAGTAATAAGGTAGAGAGAGAGAGAGAGAGAGAGATCACCCCTTTTGAAATTGGTTACTGGGGGTGATCACTTTAGAAATTTTAGTCCTAACTGAGGGAGTCTCTTGAAAAGCTCGGAGCCTCATGGATAATACCAGGATTGGACTTATCCACAGAGTACGAGAGAAACTATCGATAGTTGGGACTAGAAGAATTTTGGTTAAGTTTATATGCATTTTTTTCTTCAAACTTCCATTTTAAACTTAGCTTCGTTTAATTGATTATTTGTCTAGTTAATTTCTACGGACTAAGAAGAAAGACTGGGTAAATCTTATCTGACTGTTCCTCACAGAGGAAAGTCTGTGGCATTTATCTGTTATTTCTTCAAACTTACATTTTAGACTTAGCTCCGTTTAATTGATTATTTGTCTAGTTAATTTCTACGGACTAAGAAGAAAGACTGGGTAAATCTTCTCTGACTTTTCCTCACAGAAACTCACCGAGGAGATGATGAAGGACTGTGACAAGTGGAGAGATGCTGTGCTGAATAAGACCCACCCAACCCTTGCAAGCAGGGAAAAGCGGACGTAAAATGATGATGATGATGATATATATATATATGGAGGCATATGGCTTAGTGGTTAGAGCATTGGCCTTGCAATCGAAAGGTTGTGAGTTCAATTCTCAGACCGGGTGATATGTTGTTTCCTTGAGTAAGACACTTTATTTCACATTGCTCCAGTTTACTCAGCTGTAGAAATGAGATGATAGGGACTGGGGTCCCTATCATTCCACTGTAAAGTGGTCGTGGAGGTGCCACGGCAAAAAAGCACCCAGCACTCACTGTAAATGAGGTTGGTGTTAGGAAGGGCATCCAGCTGTAGAAATCATGCCAGAATCAGTTCCCGTCCCACCCTTGCAAGCAGGGAAAAGCAGACGTAAAATGAAATGAATGAATGAATGAATGAATATATATATATGTAGAAGTTCTATTTAAATTGTTGGGATACAACAAGCAAATATTTTTATAGCTGATATAAAGCACTCAACAAATAATTGGAGTAAAAATACGATATTAAAAAATGGAAACTATATTTATAAAACCATATTTATTTCATTATACATATTTCAAGGACACCAAGTTAAATTGTGGTGTGCTTTCATCAGAGCAGTTTTATAAATAAATATTGACATACCCTTAAAAAATGCGACCATTACTGTTGGAAGCTCCCGGATATATATATATTTTTTAGTATATGTTGGTTGTTTACCAACACCTCAGTATGCAGATTGGAGCACTCGACGAAGTGCGCAGGTTGGTTTGGTTACTCCGGAGTAATGTAAAATAAAATAAATAAGTCAAATATAAAATAAAATAAAATAGCAGTACACCTTTAATAAACGAAGCCAAATTTTAAATATTTGACTTATTTATTTTATTATTATTACTATATATATATATATCCAGGGAGTGTAACTTGGAGTTACTGCAGGTTCACCCGGGAGAGCACTCGATGTTTAGGTTCACTTCAATGTCGAGGTGTAGAGCTATACAGAGTGTAATATATTGAAAGGATAACAAGGATGATTGGTTACTCCTTCATTGCATTTATTGGTTGGTGACACGTGTTTCACCACTGATCAGCTCAAGGTTCGATCTGTATCGATGCTACCCGACTCACTGATAGACAGCTCAACGATTTTCTTATAGCATTTTAAAGGGTCCGTCGAGCTGCCGATCATTGAGTCGGGTAGGATCGATACACATCGAACCTTGAGCTGATCAGTGGTGAAACACGTGTCACCTACCAATAAATGTAATGAAGGAGTAACCAATCGTCCTTGTTATCTTTTCAATATATATATATATATATAATGGAAAAATTTGAACAGGGACAAAACAGAGAGGCAGTACAACGAATGTTTATTAATTTCACGCTCTGGAGAGTGGGGTGTTGGTGGGGGACGACGTTTCGGGCATAAGCCCTTCCTCAGGTGAGAAGTGTGTATATATATAGTTATCTAATAAACAACATAAGGCAATTATTTCATTTACCAGTGGTTTCTTAAAAGCAAACAAATTTTGCTTTCAATCATCAGAATGAAAAAATCCTGGTGTATTTATTGATATTGGATTTTAAAAATAAAAATGCAGTCTATGTGAAAGTGAGGCTGGAAAAGGAAGAAGGAAAGGAAAAATAAAATAAAAACACACATGCAAACACACACACAATTATATACATACACATATATATATATATATATATATATATATACACACACACACATATATGTGTATATATATACATACATATACACATACATACATGCACACATAAATATCAACATATCCATACATACACATATATATATATATATCAACATATCCATACATATATATATATATATACACATATATATATATATATACATATAGTATTTACGTATCGAGAAAGAGAAAAAAAGGGGGGATAGGTGATACATATAGTTATTTGCCAAGTAGCATATGCCAAAGGTGCATATATACACACACACACACACACACACACACACACACATATATATATATATATATATAATATAAGATCAAAAGATGGTTAAAGGAGTTCCATATATTTTATTATGCGCATTTCAAAAACAAACATCATCAAGCAATAATATTTGTGTTTTCATCAGATAAAACAGGAGAACATGATATGAAGGCTAAAAAACACTTGTTGATAGTGCAGTTTTAAATCAACATATGTTGATTTAAAACTGCACTATCAACAAGTGTTTTTTTAGCCTTCATATCATGTTCTCCTGTTTTATCTGATGAAAACACAAATATTATTGTTTGATGATGTTTGTTTTTGAAATGCGCATAATAAAATATATGGAACTCCTTTAACCATCTTTTGATCTTATATTATGCATACTCCAGTCCCACAAACTGTAGAGTGCTTCTTATCCGATATCTGCATTGCTTTATTGTACTACAATAAAACTCACCTCCTACATATATATATATATATATATATAAGAGCAGATCTAGAGAGAAGAATGTAGGCTATAGAGATGAGAAGCCTCAGAAAGCCCCTTGGCAACAACTACAGAGACCTCACCTCCAATGAGGAGGTGTGAAACAGAATTTATCAAGCTATCGGGGGCCATATGAAGAAATACTGACCATTGTAAAACAACTCAAATTGTGATGGTACAGGCACGTGACAAGATCTTCAGGGCTTGCCAAGACTGTCCCCCAGGGAACAGTACAAGGAGGGAGGAAGATAGGCAGATAGAGAAAGAGATGAGAGGACAAGATCGGGGGGGGGGGGGGTGACAGGGATGAGGCTGGGTGCAATGATGAGGAGGGTAGAGAGCTGAGACGACTGTAAGGAGCTGGTTACCAGGTCATCAGTGATGCCCCTACTGTCTACCAGACTACAGGACAGCTAATATAAGAAGACAATATATATCATCATCATCATCATCATCATCATCATCATTTTACGTCCACTTTTCCCTGCTTGCAAGGGTAGGACGGGAACTGATTCTGGCTTGATTTCTACAGCTGGATGCCCTTCCATACCAGAAAAATCCCGCCGAGGTTAACTTTTCCTTTCATCCTTACGGGGTCGATAAAATAAAGTACCAGTAATGCACTGGGGTTTTGCTGGCCTTGCGCCAAAAATAGAAACAATTATTATATATGTATATATCATCATCATCATCATCGTTTAACATCTATCTTCCATGCTAGCATGGGTTTAGACGGGAATTGTCCCATTTGAGGCAAGATTGGTCATCTCGCTCGTATAGGACTGTCTGGCGGGTTTTCTACGGCTGGATGCCCTTCCTAACACCAACCACATTTACAGTGTGGACTGGGAGGTTTTTACCGTGTTACCTACACGACCACATTACAGCGTGGACTGTGTGTTTTTTTTTTGTCGTGACACCTACACGACCTCATTTGTTTCGGACTGGATGTTGTGGCGCCAACATAACTTTACAGAGAAAGGGGTGGTGTGGATGGCGGGGTAGGGGTAGTGTGATGGGGGTGTATATTTGGTTAAGAGGTGCCTACTGACTGTAGGTTTCGCTTTGTACATAGGCAAGGCGGGTCTAAAGATCTCGGTCCAGTGACATTGTCTTGGAGAGGTGTAAGTGTGTCAGGTCGGAATTTATCAAATCGTCCCAGGTTTTTCTGGGTCTGCCTACTCCGTAACTTCCATGAATGTTGATCGCCCTGCACCAAAATTGATGGAATAATAATGGGCAGTGGATTGGCAGTTTCGGTAGAGGGCCGGACGCCATGCTTTGCAGCATAGAGTTACGGTGATCTGAGTTCAAATCCCACCGAGGTTAACTTTGGGCGGTGGTGGATTGGCAGTATCGGTAGAGGGTCGGACGCCATGCTTTGCAGCATAGAGTTACGGTGATCTGAGTTCAAATCCCGCCGAGGTTAACTTTGCCTTTCATCCTTACGGGGTCGATAAAATAAAGTACCAGTAATGTACTAGGTGATTGATGGCCTTGTGCCAAAAG
>OZ024764.1:8070325-8072825 GCA_964016885.1 Eledone cirrhosa | reverse complement strand
AACGATCTAGTGTGGACTGGGTACTTTTTGTCATATCTCCAACACGATCCCTTTAGTGTGAACTGGGTGCTTCTTGTCACCTACATGACCACTTTACATGTGGACTGTGTATTTTTCGCCATGTCATCAACATGACTACTTTAGTGTGGAGAGAGTGCTTTTTACCGTGTCACCTACATGACCACTTTACAGTGTGGCCTGGGTACTTTTTACTGTGACACCTACATGACCACTTTACAGTGTGGCCTGGGTACTTTTTACTGTGACACCTACATGACCACTTTACAGTGTGGCCTGGGTACTTTTTACTGTGACACCTACATGACCACTTTACAGTGTGGCCTGGGTACTTTTTACTGTGACACCTACATGACCACTTTACAGTGTGGCCTGGGTACTTTTTGTTGTGACACCTACATGACCACTTTACAGTGTGGCCTGGGTACTTTTTACTGTGACACCTACATGACCACTTTACAGTGTGGCCTGGGTACTTTTTACTGTGACACCTACATGACCACTTTACAGTGTGGACTGGGTGTTTTTTGTTGTGACACCTACATGACCACTTTACAGTGTGGACTGGGTACTTTTTGTCATGACACTAAAATGACCACTTTACAGTGTGGACTGGGTGTTTTTTGTTGCGACACCTACATGACCACTTTACAGTGTGGCCTGGGTACTTTTTACTGTGACACCTACATGACCACTTTACAGTGTGGACTGGGTGTTTTTTGTTGTGACACCAAAATGACCACTTTACAGTGTGGACTGGGTACTTTTTGTCATGACACTAAAATGACCACTTTACAGTGTGGACTGGGTGTTTTTTGTTGTGACACCTACATGACCACTATACAGTGTGTACTGGGTACTTTTTACCGTGACACCAGCATGACCACTTTACAGTGTGTACTGGGTGTTTTTTGTTGTGACACCTGCATGAACATGACCACTTTACAGTGTGGCCTGGGTGCTTTTTGTCATGACACCTACACAACCACTGTACAGTGTGGGCTGGGTGCTATTTGTCATGTCACCAAATCGACCACTTTACATTATTGTTTAGCCCTAGGTCGGGCATGATCCAGCAGACCTATTATCAAAGATGATGTTTTTGTTGTAATAATGTTGACACTGTTGTTGTTGTTGTTGTTACAGTTCCGTAGCAGCGTGGATGTTTGTCTTCCTCTCCAGTTACTGGTACCACAGTCCGAAAATGAAAGAATGGATGGTATTTCGGAACGCCATTTCAAAATCCTGCCGCGGTATCGACAACAACAACAATGACAACAACGACTTGGAAAGCTTAGAGAGTTGCATTTACAATCTGCAGCTGAATTTGCTGCAGAGTGAAAAGAGGCGCCACACTCCAAGATCAATCGCAGCTACTACTACTGCTACTACTTCTATTAATACCTCGGCAAAGAGACGAAAAAATTCGAAGAGAAGGCAATGTTTTTTCAGTAATGTCACCTCATTTGGTTCCATCTTGTCATCAAATTTATTTAACCAGTCCAAACTGGAGCTTCAGACTCTGTCGTTCTCCGACCACCATTGTATGTCTTCCAAGCATTTATATCCCTTGAATTTTTCCATTTCTTTTAAAAACTCTTCCGCGGTCTTCCCTTTTGTTTCATTTTCTTCCAAACAACACATGCCATCATCTGCGTTGACGATTGTACCTGCCCGATCCCTTGCTTCTTCCACCATTTTCAAGAAAAAATACAAAAAGAAAAGGAAGAAGAAAAACCGGAAAAGGTCATCAAATTCTTCGCCATCAACGGACGACAGTGTCGACTACTCCTCGTTCGGTCGTACAAAAAATAAAATTGCCGAGCTTGAAGACAAGATTGACACCCTGGTTAAATTACAGGTACAGAGCAATGACATGATAAATGCATTGGCTGCAAGACTTGAGATATATGAGAACGGCCTCTTTGCTGTGAGAAGCAATATGGAGGTTTTACACAACGTGTTACATTACACCGCGGAGAACCTCGCAAGGCAAGAGTCGGATATCCGGAGATTACGCACGACGAAGTCATCGACTCGCAACGAGATGAAGAGGCTGCAGGAAAATGTGAGGTTGAGTCGTGCATTCTTGCAGAAAAGCCTGCGACTGCAGAAGAACTCGTCGCAGACGCTGAAATCTTCTCTGAAAACCCTGTCCAACTCCCAGAAACGAATTCTTGACCTCTACGACATGTTGCAGAGTCATCAACCCATGGTTACCAATACCGAAATCTCTACATTGCTACATACTGGTGAGTGTTTTAAGAACCTTTGTTAAGTTATGTTCCAAACACCAACAGTGTCTTTCATTAGAAATATGTTAATGAAAGGGTTAAAGTGTTTATATTTATCTAAAAACCTTCCATCATAATTTTATGTAAGAACCTTTGTTAAGTTATGTTCCAAACACCAACACTCTCTTTCATTAAAAATATTTTAACCCTTTAGTTATATGTTATATAGAGTAATGTAAATGTTATGT
>OZ024764.1:8010325-8060325 GCA_964016885.1 Eledone cirrhosa | reverse complement strand
CTCACGGCAAAGTGTTGTTGTCATGATTTTCGGAAACATTTTTCCCCGCTCAGAGTTGCTGAAGCATGGAACAAACTCCCTGCATCAGTTGTTAGCTGTCGAGACACTGCATCCTTTAAAACCTCCATGGAACAAACTACCTACATCAGTTGTTAGCTGTCGAGACACTGCATCCTTTAAAACCTCCATGGAACAAACTACCTGCATCAGTTGTTAGCTGTCGAGACCCTACATCCTTCAAAACCTCCATGGAACAAACTTCCTGCATCAGTTGTTAGCTGTCGAGACACTGCATCCTTTAAACCCTCCATGGAACAAACTCCCTGCATCAGTTGTTAGCTGTCGAGACACTGCATCCTTTAAAACCTCCATGGAACAAACTGCCTGCATCAGTTGTTAGCTGTCGAGACACTGCATCCTTTAAAACCTCCATGGAACAAACTGCCTGCATCAGTTGTTAGCTGTCGAGACACTGCATCCTTTAAAACCTCCATGGAACAAACTGCCTGCATCAGTTGTTAGCTGTCGAGACACTGCATCCTTTAAAACCTCCATGGAACAAACTGCCTGCATCAGTTGTTAGCTGTCGAGACACTGCATCCTTTAAAACCTCCATGGAACAAACTCCCTGCATCAGTTGTTAGCTGTCGAGACACTGCATCCTTTAAAACCTCCATGCTTCCTGAAATTCTCCAACACTACACCTGATATTCCTCCACACACACACACATGTATATCATGACTCATACACTGTTCACTTTGCTGACATTTGTACATTATTCTATGTACTATACATGCACCTTTGGTGAGTTGTAGTGCACCTGAGCACTGTACACAATAATTTCATTATTATTATTATTATTATTATTATAAAATACCAGTAATTTATCAAGGTTCTCCACACAAAGATTTGAAATCAAGGGTCACATCTATATGTCTTTTTTTTTTTTAGAAAAAAGATTAAATGGATGTTACACGATACCTCTGAGACAGACTTTTGACATATCTTGGTGACAGTGGGTCACCAATGGAGACCTCTGTCTGGGCAGTCCTCCCCTGTTGGATGTTGTTGGTCTGGGAAGGATGTGTTACAGGGCAAGAAATGTGTCAGCCATGTTGCCTTAGGGAAGCCTGGGCACGGCCATAGAAGTAGAGGTGGTCCTGGACATGGCCATAGGAGTAGAGGTGGTCCTGGACATGGCCATAGGAGTAGAGGTGGTCCTGGACATGGCCATAGAAGTAGAGGTGGTCCTGGACATGGCCATAGAAGTAGAGGTGGTCCTGGACATGGCCATAGAAGTAGAGGTGGTCCTGGACATGGCCATAGGAGTAGAGGTGGTCCTGGACATGGCCATAGAAGTAGAGGTGGTCCTGGACATGGCCATAGGAGTAGAGGTCATCCTGGACACGGCCATAGGAGTAGAGGTGGTCCTGGACATGGCCATAGGAGTAGAGGTCATCCTGGACACGGCCATAGGAGTAGAGGTGGTCCTGGACATGGCCATAGGAGTAGAGGTGGTCCTGGACATGGCCATAGAAGTAGAGGTCATCCTGGACACGGCCATAGGAGTAGAGGTGGTCCTGGACATGGCCATAGGAGTAGAGGTGGTCCTAGACATGGCCATAGGAGTAGAGGTGGTCCTGGACATGGCCATAGGAGTAGAGGTCATCCTGGACACGGCCATAGGAGTAGAGGTGGTCCTGGACATGGTCATAGAAGTAGAGGTCATCCTGGACACGGCCATAGGAGTAGAGGTGGTCCTGGACATGGCCATAGGAGTAGAGGTGGTCCTGGACATGGCCATAGAAATAGAGGTGGTCCTGGACATGGCCATAGGAGTAGAGGTGGTCCTGGACATGGCCATAGGAGTAGAGGTCATCCTGGACATGGCCATAGAAGTAGAGGTCATCCTGGACATGGCCATAGAAATAGAGGTGGTCCTGGACATGGCCATAGGAGTAGAGGTGGTCCTGGACATGGCCATAGGAGTAGAGGTCATCCTGGACATGGCCATAGAAGTAGAGGTGGTCCTGGATATGGCCATAGAAGTAGAGGTGGTCCTGGACATGGCCATAGGAGTAGAGGTCATCCTGGACATGGCCATAGGAGTAGGTGGTCCTGGACATGGCCATAGAAGTAGAGGTGGTCCTGGACATGGCCATAGGAGTAGAGGTCATCCTGGACATGGCCATAGAAGTAGAGGTGGTCCTGGACATGGCCATAGAAATAGAGGTGGTCCTGGACATGGCCATAGGAGTAGAGGTGGTCCTGGACATGGCCATAGGAGTAGAGGTCATCCTGGACATGGCCATAGAAGTAGAGGTGGTCCTGGACATGGCCATAGAAGTAGAGGTGGTCCTGGACATGGTCATAGGAGTAGAGGTCATCCTGGACATGGCCATAGAAGTAGAGGTGGTCCTGGACATAGCCATAGAAGTAGAGGTGGTCCTGGACATGGTCATAGGAGTAGAGGTCATTCTGGACATGGCCATAGGAGTAGAGGTCATCCTGGACATGGCCATAGGAGTAGAGGTCATCCTGGACATGGCCATAGAAGTAGAGGTCATCCTGGACATGGCCATAGGAGTAGAGGTCATCCTGGACATGGCCATAGGAGTAGAGGTCATCCTGGACATGGCCATAGAAGTAGAGGTGGTCCTGGACATGGCCATAGGAGTAGAGGTGGTCCTGGACATGGCCATAGGAGTAGAGGTCATCCTGGACATGGCCATAGGAGTAGGTGGTCCTGGACATGGCCATAGAAGTAGAGGTGGTCCTGGACATGGCCATAGAAGTAGAGGTGGTCCTGGACATGGCCATAGAAGTAGAGGTGGTCCTGGACATGGCCATAGAAGTAGAGGTGGTCCTGGACATGGCCATAGAAGTAGAGGTGGTCCTGGATATGGCCATAGAAGTAGAGGTGGTCCTGGACATGGCCATAGGAGTAAAGGTCATCCTGGACATGGCCATAGGAGTAGAGGTCATCCTGGACATGGCCATAGGAGTAGAGGTGGTCCTGGACATGGCCATAGAAGTAGAGGTGGTCCTGGACATGGCCATAGAAGTAGAGGTGGTCCTGGACATGGCCATAGGAGTAGAGGTCATCCTGGACATGGCCATAGGAGTAGAGGTGGTCCTGGACATGGCCATAGAAATAGAGGTGGTCCTGGACATGGCCATAGAAGTAGAGGTCATCCTGGACATGGCCATAGAAGTAGAGGTGGTCCTGGACATGGTCATAGGAGTAGAGGTGGTCCTGGACATGGTCATAGGAGTAGAGGTCATCCTGGACATGGCCATAGAAGTAGAGGTGGTCCTGGACATGGCCATAGGAGTAGGTGGTCCTGGACATGGCCATAGAAGTAGAGGTGGTCCTGGACATGGCCATAGAAGTAGAGGTGGTCCTGGACATGGCCATAGGAGTAGAGGTCATCCTGGACATGGCCATAGAAGTAGAGGTGGTCCTGGACATGGCCATAGAAATAGAGGTGGTCCTGGACATGGCCATAGGAGTAGAGGTGGTCCTGGACATGGTCATAGGAGTAGAGGTCATCCTGGACATGGCCATAGGAGTAGAGGTCATCCTGGACATGGCCATAGAAGTAGAGGTGGTCCTGGACATGGCCATAGAAATAGAGGTGGTCCTGGACGTGGCCATAGGAGTAGAGGTCATCCTGGACATGACCATAGAAGTAGAGGTGGTCCTGGACATAGCCATAGAAGTAGAGGTGGTCCTGGACATGGTCATAGGAGTAGAGGTCATCCTGGACATGGCCATAGGAGTAGAGGTCATCCTGGACATGGCCATAGGAGTAGAGGTGGTCCTGGACATGGCCATAGAAGTAGAGGTGGTCCTGGACATGGTCATAGAAGTAGAGGTGGTCCTGGACATGGCCATAGAAGTAGAGGTGGTCCTAGACATGGCCATAGAAGTAGAGGTGGTCCTAGACATGGCCATAGAAGTAGAGGTGGTCCTGGACATGGTCATAGAAGTAGAGGTGGTCCTGGACATGGCCATAGAAGTAGAGGTGGTCCTGGATATGGCCATAGGAGTAGAGCTCATCCTGGACATGGCCATAGAAGTAGAGGTGGTCCTGGACATGGCCATAGAAGTAGAGGTGGTCCTACAACAACATATCTAGATATGATATGTGTTGACACGGGAGGAAATTTAAGAGATCTTGGAGTGATCACAAATGGAAAGAGTACGGTTCACTGGATCGAGGAAACTTGACTTGTGAGTGATAGATATCATCATCACCATTTTACACCCATTCTTCCACGCTAGCATGGGTTAGACGGGTTGACCTGTTGTGGGCAACGCCAGGTCAAGTGACCATGTCTTGCTTTTACAGAACTGATTTTAGCTCAATTTCTACAGGTGGATGCCTTTCCTAACATCAACGCCATTTACAGTGAGTACTGGTGGCTTTTTTTGTCATGACACCTAAACGACCACTTTACAGTGTAGACTGGGTGCTTTTTGACATGTCACCTACACGACCACTTTACAGTGTGGACTGGGTGCTTTTTGTCATGTCACCTACACGACCACTTTACAGTGTGGACTGGGTGCTTTTTGTGATCACACCTACATAACCACTTAACTGTGGACTGAGGGCTTTTTTTATTGTGTCACCTCCACGACCACTTTACAGAGAGAGGGTGGGGGCGTATTGTCTATATGCTTCAGCTTCGGCTTGTACCTGTGGGAAGTCGGGTCTTCTGTATTACTGAGTGACACCAGAGGTCAAAAGTTTTTAAAAGGTTCGTGAGGACCCATAAGTTGTGTAAAGGAGTTGAAAGTCTGTTTGGTGATAGGAACGGCATCCAGCTATAGAAAGCTTGCCAAACAAAGGGCTGGGAGGACCTTTTAGTTGTGTCAAGAACATTACAACCTCTCCTATGCACTCGGTAGAACATGAGACCGTACATAAGCAAAATACAGATCCCTGGCTTATCCCAGAGATCAGTGGTTCCGCTTCAGTACTGACTTGGTCCAGCCCTTGCTAGCAGCAAAAGTGGACGTTAAAACAATGAAGATGATGATGATGATATGTATATAAAGGCATAAAAAAAGAGAATAAAACATGTTTATAAAAAGTTTTGTATATATAAAAATATATATAGTCGATTTATTGAATGTCTACATTTATATATATATATATATATATATATATATATATATATATATATAGAAGGATTTTAATGGATACAGTTTAGTTAAAAGGAATTTATTGACACGTGTTTCTATAACAGTTACATAACCTGAAAACAGCTGCTATCTACAAAGTATTAGTTATGCAGACATTCAATATTTCAATGTTATTATTAACTGTCATTTCATCGGAATAATTTTACTGAGGACCTGTTTGGTTTTTATAGAGAATATTAGGAGGGAGGGGTGAAGTTGTTAGAAGAATAGTTGAGGGAGTGGTTTTTTGATAGCAGTGAGAATTTTTGGTGGCAGTGGGTAATTAGATTCCCATCTGTTGTTTTGACATTTTTATAGAATATATTATTGGTTATTTTTCTAAATCTATAGAAGGATTAGAGATAGTATAGATATGCGTGGTTGGTTTTGTGTTTGCACTTAATTAACATTCAGACTTAAATTTTTCTTTCAAGTGTACGTATCCTTTCGCCCACGCATTCACACACAAACATATATGCACAGCTCTACAAAATACATATACTCACATACATATACACATGCATACATATATATATACACATATATACATGTACATACATACGCGTTCATGTTTATACATTTTCATACTCAACTTATCTTTATATACACACGTATAGACACACACATACTCCAGTCTATGTGTATATATATATATATATATATATAAACACTTTAATACATGAATGCACTTACATCTAACTATACACATCAAACATATATATATATTTACTTATTTATATACATTTTCACATCTATATACATACTTATGGTTGCTTTTAGACACATTCATTATAGCATATTCGTACCTATTCTCATCAGCATATATTTCCATTATTAGTGTGGTAATTTAAGGTTATTAATATACATATATATGTTGAGAAGAGATTGTTTTTATATTTTTCTAACTAGATTGAGGTTTATATAGTTGGGGGGTTGTCCCTCTTTTATGTAATATTCAGCTTGTAGTGGGAAAAAAGGGTTTTAGTTCGGTGACGGCAGAATAATGTTTGTTCAATTCTGTTATTCAGCAATTTCCTCTTGTGTGTGATTATGTAATAGATCTCAAGATTACACAATTTGCAGAAATTTTGGCTCCTGGAAAAGCTTTGGGTTTTAGCTAATTTCTCCCATTTTAGGGTAAACTTTTGATCGCTATCCCTGAGCGTCCAAGCTTTTTCTGCTAAAGTTGTTACATTTCTTTGGCTCTGGTGTTTTATTGAGTAAGAATGCCTATATAATCGAGATTTAAACGATGTTGCCGTTGATCCCACGTAATACCACTCGTTGCCTCCGGATTTAATGGTACACTTATAAATAATATTTTTTTCCAGGCAGTTATTGCCGAGGGGGCAGTTGTCAGGATAGGTGCAGTTACAGTTGTGTATGTTGGGTTTTCTCTGGAGTAGTATTGCGGACGAACTTAGGTGTGGTTTATTTATGTTCTGTAGTGTATTGTCTACTGTTTTTTTTGTGTTCTTTGTACTTAAGTTTTTAGTGTTTTCGTTTAACCTTCTAGTATTGATCTTTTTTATGTGTTGTTCAAGGTTTAACGCTGTAGAGTATGACAGTCTTATAGTGGTAGGGTTTAGGATTTTGTGTGATGTAGGAAAATGTCTCTTAATTATTTTAAAGAAGAGTACTGGTAAATTTGTACTAATGGAACTATTGTATTCAGGGTTATACCATAAGTACTCTTTGCATCGCTTTCTATTAGTTTTGTTTGTTGGTTTACTGGTGTGTATACTATGGTAGTAAGTGTGGTTTGGTGTTGTGTTATTATATCTACCTATGTGGTATTTATTTTGGGTGTTTTGATTGTTCTCATTTATATACTCTATTTTGTTGAGGTAGCCTGCTTTACTAAGGGCGTTATCGTAGTACTCGGCGTGTTCCTTAAATACTTGTATGTTAGAAGTTAGACCCGAGATTCTAAGGGAAATATTTTTAGGGATAGATTTAATTATAGAGATGGGGTGGTTAGACCCAACATTTACGTACTTGAGATTTTCCTTCAATTTATGAAACGGTTTAATCAGACCAGAGTTTAAATTGAGTGTGACATCCAGGAAGTTAACTACTTTAAGGTTGTATTCATATGTTATAGTTAGTCCTATTTCGAGTAGTAGTTTTCTTATATCCTTGCGTAGTTTTTCTAGTTTTTGGTTATTTAGGTTTTTAACTAGGAGGAGAACATCGTTGCGGTATATTCCGCCGTGGAGATTGCTGAATTTTTGCTGGAGTCTAAAGGCGATAAATAACCCCACAATATCAGTTATTTCCGCCGAATCGTTAGAGCCCATTGTTATGTCAAAGTTAGAGGGTCTATCTTTACGTACCCAATAAATGTTCTCAAATTTGACTATAGTTTTCCTAGCTTCTAATATAATCTTAATTTCATCGTTTGTAAGGTCAGAGTTATCCTTAGCAAACTTAATGGCTCTATTCAAAGTTTCAGGTGATATCGATGAGTAATATTCGTCGATATCAAACTGGATAAACTTAGATTTATTCTTATTGCTAATGCTATTAAACCATCTTATTGCTTCTTGGGTCTTCCCCCAGAGTTTAATGTTAACCTTAGCCTTAATTTGGGGGATGATTCTATCTAAGATATATTTGCTTATTTTACCTATATCTGATTTAGAGGGGCAGATTAATCTAATTTTAGGGTCATTATCAAAGTTTACCGTATGGTCCTTAAGATTGAAGGTGGGTACCGCCGGTAAGAGTGGTCCTGTCCTATCTTCGATCCCGAGATTTTTCACTATTTCGCATGCCTCATCATTGATGTGCTTAAGAGTTACTTCATTCGTTTTTCTATATTTTTTATGTAATTCTTTTCGAATGAAGTTGTTGTATGTAGTGCAATCCATAGTATACAGCTTTTACTACAATTCATTTGGTGTTTTTAAGGTCGTCCAGTAGTTTTTTAATATCTTTCTGTAATTTGTTGTTGGTGTTACGTCCTTTGAATTTAATTTTAAGGATTAAGTCCATAAGGAGCCAAAATTTCTGCAAATTGTGTAATCTTGAGATCTATTACATAATCACACACAAGAGGAAATTGCTGAATAACAGAATTGAACGAACATTATTCTGCCGTCACCGAACTAAAACCCTTTTTTCCCACTACAAGCTGAATATTACATAAAAGAGGGACAACCCCCCAACTATATAAACCTCAATCTAGTTAGAAAAATATAAAAACAATCTCTTCTCAACATATATATGTATATTAATAACCTTAAATTACCACACTAATAATGGAAATATATGCTGATGAGAATAGGTGCAAATATGCTATAATGAATGTCTAAAAGCGACCATAAGTATGTATATAGATGTGAAAATGTATATAAATAAGTAAATATATATATATGTTTGATGTGTATAGTTAGATGTAAGTGCATTCATGTATTAAAGTGTTTATATATATATATATATATATATATATATATATATATATATATATATATATATATATATACACACATAGACTGGAGTATGTGTGTATATATGTGTGTGTCTATACGTGTGGATATAAAGATAAGTTGAGTATGAAAATGTATAAATATGAACGCGTATGTATGTACATGTATATATGTGTATATATATATGTATGCATGTGTATATGTATGTAAGTATGAGCATGTAAGTATGTGTATGTGAGTATATGTATTTTGTAGAGCTGTGCATATATGTTTGTGTGTGAATGCGTGGGCGAAAGGATACGTACACTTGAAAGAAAAATTTAAGTCTGAATGTTAATTAAGTGCAAACACAAAACCAACCACGCATATCTATACTATCTCTAATCCTTCTATAGATTTAGAAAAATAACCAATAATATATTCTATAAAAATGTCAAAACAACAGATGGGAATCTAATTGCTCACTGCCACCAAAAATTCTCACTGCTATCAAAAAACCACTCCCTCAACTATTCTTCTAACAACTTCACCCCTCCCTCCTAATATTCTCTATAAAAACCAAACAGGTCCTCAGTAAAATTATTCCGATGAAATGACAGTTAATAATAACATTGAAATATTGAATGTCTGCATAACTAATACTTTGTAGATAGCAGCTGTTTTCAGGTTATGTAACTGTTATAGAAACACGTGTCAATAAATTCCTTTTAACTAAACTGTATCCATTAAAATCCTTCTATTTTTCTCCGGATTACTTTTGGAACTACAACTGGAACCGTCGAGCAAACTCTGCGTGAGCTGTCCATCTAATGTGTGTAATATTTATATTACAACACTACGGAAAATACTGTATATATATATATATGGGCAATGAAAATTGATGGAAGCTACGTAGTGGGTAGACCAAGAAAAACCTGGGACGATGTGATAAAAACTGACCTTGCTCACATACACCTCTCTAAGACAATGACACTGGATCGAGACCTTTGGTGCCATGCAGTTGTACAGAAGACCCGACTGCCATTGCATACAAACCTAGTCAGTAGGCACCTCTTAACTCAATGTACACCCTGCCCCCACACACTACTCCATCCTCCACTGTGTCAATGACACAACAGTCGACACTGTAAAGTGGTTGTATAGGAGACACGGTAAAAAGGCTCCCAGTCCACACTGTAAAGTGGTTGTGAAGGAGACACAGTAAAATGGCTCCCAGTCCACACTGTAAAGTGGTTGTGTAGGAGACATGGTAAAAAGGTTCCCAGTCCACACTGTAAGGTGGTCATGTAGGAGACACAGTAAAAAGGCTCCCAGTCCACACTATAAAGTGGTCATGTAGGAGACACAGTAAAAAGGCTCCCAGTCCACACTGTAAAGTGGTCATGTAAGAGACACAGTAAAAAGGCTCCCAGTCCACACTGTAAAGTGGTCATGTAGGAGACACAGTAAAAAGGCACCCAGTCCACACTATAAAGTGGTCATGTAGGAGACACAGTAAAAAGGCTCCCAGTCCACACTGTAAAGTGGTCGTGTAGGAGACATGGTAAAAAGGTTCCCAGTCCACACTGTAAAGTGGTCATGTAGGAGACACAGTAAAAAGGCTCCCAGTCCACACTTTAAAGTGGTCATGTAGGAGACACAGTAAAAAGGCTCCCAGTCCACACTGTAAAGTGGTCGTGTAGGAGACATGGTAAAAAGGTTCCCAGTCCACACTGTAAAGTGGTAGTGTAGGAGACACAGTAAAAAGGCACCCAGTCCACACTATAAAGTGGTCATGTAGGAGACACAGTAAAAAGGCTCCCAGTCCACACTATAAAGTGGTCATGTAGGAGACACAGTAAAAAGGCTCCCAGTCCACACTGTAAAGTGGTCGTGTAGGAGACATGGTAAAAAGGTTCCCAGTCCACACTGTAAAGTGGTAGTGTAGGAGACACAGTAAAAAGGCACCCAGTCCACACTATAAAGTGGTCATGTAGGAGACACAGTAAAAAGGCTCCCAGTCCACACTATAAAGTGGTCATGTAGGAGACACAGTAAAAAGGCTCCCAGTCCACACTGTAAAGTGGTCGTGTAGGAGACATGGTAAAAAGGTTCCCAGTCCACACTGTAAAGTGGTAGTGTAGGAGACACAGTAAAAAGGCACCCAGTCCACACTATAAAGTGGTCATGTAGGAGACACAGTAAAAAGGCTCCCAGTCCACACTATAAAGTGGTCATGTAGGAGACACAGTAAAAAGGCTCCCAGTCCACACTGTAAAGTGGTCATGTAGGAGACACAGTAAAAATGCTCCCAGTCCACACTGTAAAGTGGTCATGTAGGAGACACGGTAAAAAGGCTCCCAGTCCACAATGTAAATGTGGTTGGTGTTAGGAAGGGCATCCAGCCGTAGAAAACCTGCCAGAGACACTTCCGTGCGAGTGAGACACGGTTTCCCGCCCCTTCCCGCATTGAATGGAACAAAACCGTCTAACCCATGCTAGCGTGGAAGATGGACATTAAACGATGATGATGATGATATATATGGCTGCCATATTCAGAGAGAACCAGTGAACTAACTATGATCTCCACGGTTTTGCAAGATGTAATGAATGTGGCAGGACTGAAGTGGCATGTGAAAGTTCACAGGCAACCTGATGCAAGACCTGATACCAGGGAGATCCATATGTGTATGAGTATGTGTGTGTGTGTGTATGAGTAACACAGGTGTAGCGAACACCGTTGTTTTCTATAATTTGTCACAGCCTCCTTCCTTCCACACTCATCACATAGATGTGTGCGTATGTATGTAATCAGTATTCTGTATAATGTTAGGGCGGGTAAATTAGCAGTATCGGTAGACAGTCGGACGCCATGCTTTGCGGCATAGAGTTACGGCCCTTTACGGTCCGAGTTCAAATCCCATCGAGGTTAACTTTGCCTTTCATCCTTACGGGGTCGATAAAATAAAGTACCCAGTCACGCACTGGGGTCGATTTAATCGACTTTCTCCTCCCCCAAAATTGCTGGCCTTGTGCCTATATAAGAAACCATTATTTTGTATAATGTATGAGTTCAAATCCCGCCAACGTTAACTTTGCCTTTCATCCTTACAGGGTCGATAAAATAAAGTACCAGTAATGCACTGGGTAATTGCTGGCCTTGTGACTAACGTAGAAACAATTATTTTGTATAATGTATGTATGTATATATTTATTAATATTTCTATGTCAGGTCACCAGTTGGTGCTACTGGTAACATGTATCCCAGTACAACCTGTCTCATGGTCAGGTCGTTGGCGACTAAACTGGCAACCCCACCAAGGTTTCTTGGTGAGGAGGGTGACTTTGGACATCCTGCAGGACTAAAAACAAAACCTGTCAAAGGGCAAAGGAGCTCTTAAGGGTCAATGGCCATCCAAAATCACCGGGAGAGATGACCCCTTAGCCTTTGTCAAGGCAGAATTCTAGAAGGAAAACTCTGATATAACACCTGCAACCCTGATGGTATCCAATGATGTTGACTTGTTCTTCTTTTTGGTAAATATCATCTTGGTTAAGAGAGAGGGACTGGCTTTGTGCAGTGCCTTTGCTCACTATAAAAGCTTCACGGCACAGGCATCGCTTTATATCTGGAGATCTCTCTGCACTTGTCGTCACATGGTACCATGGGCCCAGCACTATGTGTCAGTAATTGTCACAAGTGTAGTGTTTGTACCAGAGTTTTCAAGTGGCTGGCTGAACTAAAAAGTCACACTCGTTCAGCGCATCGGTAGGGGTTCTCCTACATGGATATAAAGTAGTGGCCGTACTCGAAAACGAGTTGGCAGCCACCATGTATAATGGATATATATATATGTATGTATATATATTTAAATACTGAAACATGGATGAGTTTTTACTTTTGGCACAAGGCCAGTAATTACCCCAGTGCATTACTGGTACTTTATTTTATTGACCCTGTATGGATGAAAGGCAAAGTTAACCTCGGCGGGATTTGAACTCGGAACGTAAAGGGCTGTAACTCTATGCTACAAAGAATGTTGTCCGACGCTCTACCGGTAGTGCCAATGGCTGTCTATCAGCTATATTGCAGTTTTAGCATTATAATTTGTGGTAAATCACACCAGCACCATCACATTTTATTTTGGGGGCTGCTGTGTCCCCTTCCACAGGACTGGACGGCTCTATTGGTATCCCTGGGGTTTATTTCGAGAGCCCTGCTTTCCTACATTCACTCTCCACTTCAATCTGTTTGACATTTCCAGATACATACGAGGTTACAGTCGGCTGTCGCCGCCAACACCTCCCCGCTGTCGTCAATGACGACGCTGTTGATGATAGGTCTGTCATCATCTTCCTCCTCCTCCTCCTCATCATCATCATCACTACCACCCCCACCACCATCCTCCTCCTCCTTATCCTTACCAACAACACCACCATCCTTCTCTTTACACCCACCGCCATCGTATTCAACATCAGGCCAGACGAGCACACGCGACGGCAAGTGAAGCACTGGATTATCTCCCCTATTCGAACCAGAGTTATCTCCCTTGGCGCGACCCGATTTCGACTTTGACGACGATTTCCGAAGAATATCTTTCAAGTTATAGATGAAAATCCGCCCGTCGGCGTCTCCAACGACCAGCCGGTCCTTCGCGCTGGACATAAAAACGTAAGGCTCGTCTATGGCCAAATATCTGAGGTTTGCAAATGGCCGTACGACAATCCTGCGAGTCTTTGAATCGCAGCTCTGTGAGTTATTACTAATGTGATCTGCAAGATCCCAAATATATATATAGCTTTCTTCGACACATTTGCAGGCCACAGTGTGATCGTCCAACAACACTACGCTGTCCACACATTCATCACCCGTACCTGATAACCTGGGCAAGCAGAATTGGGATGAAGGTAGCCTAGATTTACCTGGAAAAGTGAATAAAAAAAAAAATTCAAATTAATTTTATGATGTCATTAAAATGGAATGGCCGAAACTAATATAAATCTATCTATAGACATGCCTGTCTGTTTTTCTTTCTATCGATCTATCTGACTGTAAAGATATATAAATAAATATATCTATCTATCTATCTGACTATCATCATCATTTAACGTCCATTTTCCACCCTAGCATGGGTTAGACAGGTTGTCCCATTAGAGGAAAGTTGGGTCAGGTGACTATGTCTTGCTCATATAGAACTGTTTCAAGTTTGGTTCCTATGGCTGGATGCCCTTCCTAATGCCAACTACATTTAGCGTGGTTTGGGTGCTCTTTGTCATGTCACCTACACGACCACTTTACAGTGTGTACTGGGTACTTTTTGTTGTGATACCTACATGACAACTTTACAGTGTGGACTGGGTACTTTTTGTCATGATACCGACATGACCACTTTACAGTGTGGATTGGGTGCTTTTTGTCATGATACCTACATGACCACTTTACAGTGTGGAGGGGTGTTTTTTGTCATGACACCTACACGACCACTTTAGTGTGTACTGGGTGCTTTTTGTTGACACCTATACAACCACTTTATAGTGTGGGCAGGGTGCTTTTTGTTGTGACACCTACATGACCACTTTACAGTGTGGACTGGGTGTTGTTTGTTGTGATACCAACATGACCACTTTACAGTGTGGACTGGGTGTTGTTTGTTGGGACACCTACACGACCACTTTACAGTGCGTACTGGGTACTTTTTTTTGTGACACCTACATGACCACTTTACAATGTGGTCTGGGTGGTTTTTGTTGTAACACCTACATAACTTTACAGAGTGGACTGGGTGGTGTAGACAGATGTTGGGGTGCAATCTATCTCCACATCTCTCTCTGTCTCTACCTATGTCCCTGTGTATTGTAAGAGGTGACTAATATACACATATTGATACCAGTAAAAGTAGTGCCCCAGTATGGCCACATTCCAATGAGTGAAACCAGTAAAAGCAAGCCATGCCCCAGAATGGCCAGTCTAATAAAACAAACCAATGCCCCAGTATGGCCACAGTCTGAGAGAAACCAAAGCCCCAGTATGACCAGTCAAAGGAGAGAAACCAATGCCCCAGTATGGCCACAGTCAAAGGAGAGGAACCAATGCCCCAGTATGGCCACAGTCAAAGGAGCGAAACCAATGCCCCAGTATGGCCACAGTCAAAGGAGAGATACCAATGCTCCAGTATGGCCACAAAGGAGAGAAACCAATGCCCCAATATGGCCACAGTCAAAAGAGAGAAACCAATGCCCCAGTTTGGCCACAAAGGAGAGAAACCAATGCCCCAGTATGGCCACAGTCAAAGGAAAGAAACCAATGTCCCAGTATGGCCACAGTCAAAGGAGAGAAACCAATGCCCCAGTCTAAAAAGAGAGCTAATGCTCCAGTATGGCCACAGTCTAATGGCTGTAACCCATAAACCAGTGTAAAAGCAGAACTTACCACAAAGCCTGGCCCCAGAATCTTTAAACTGCCATCCATAGCAGCCGTCCTCAGTACCAGACAAAAGCCAGCCCATGGCTCCGCTATATACCAAGTTCACAACATTTGAAGGGCTTTCCAGGACAATCAGTTGGGAGTGTTTGGTGGAGTAGTCCGGGAAATTGGGGACACCAATGTCCCACAGTATGATCCGACGATCTTCTGAAGCGCTGAACAGCCACGTAGCTTCCCTGGGGTGGAAGAGCAGGTAGCTGATACACTTCTTGTGGCATGTGATGGTGGCGTAGATCACCAGCTGAGATGGATGTATGAGCTTAATCTGTTGGCCAAACAAAATCCAAAATTGTCAGGTATACATATATAGATGTGTAATGTCAATGTGTGTGAACAACCAAGCATAGATGAGTTGAGAGAGAAACTGTGTATAAGAGGGATAAGCTTTAGTGTGCGAGAGAGAAGACTGCGTTGGTATGGACATATGATGTGCCATGTGAGGTGCATGGAGGAGGACCGCTGGGTAAAGAAGTGCCAAGAAATCCCAGTGGAGGGAAGACGCAGTGGAGGAAGACCACGAAAATAATGAGCAGAGGTGGTGAGAGCTGACCTCAGATTGCTGAAGCTCACAGAGGAGATGACCAAGGACCATGACGAATGGAGAGATGCTGTGCTGAAAAGGACCCATCCCACCCTTGTTGTGACACCTACATAAGCACTTTACAGTGTGTACTGGGTGGTTTTAGTCGTGATACCTACATGACCACTTTACAGAGTGGACTGGGTACTTTTTGTTGACACCTACATGACCACTTTACAGTGTGGACTGGGTGCTTTTTGTTGTGACACCTACACGACTACTTTACAGTGTGGACTGGGTGCTTTTTGTTGTGACACCTACATGACCACTTTACAGTGTGGACTGGGTGCTTTTTGTTGTGACACCTACACGACCACTTTACAGTGTGGACTGGGTGTTGTTTGTTGTGACACCTACATGACTACTTTACAGTGTGGACTGGGTGTTGTTTGTTGTGACACCTACACGACTACTTTACAGTGTGGACTGGGTGTTGTTTGTTGCGACACCTACACGACCACTTTACAGTGTGGACTGGGCGTTGTTTGTTGTGACACCTACACGACTACTTTACAGTGTGAACTGGGTGTTGTTTGTTGTGACACCTACACGACTACTTTACAGTGTGAACTGGGTGTTGTTTGTTGTGACACCTACACGACTACTTTACAGTGTGGACTGGGTGTTGTTTGTTGTGACACCTACATGACCACTTTACAGTGTGGACTGGGTGTTGTTTGTTGTGACACCTACATGACCACTTTACAGTGTGGACTGGGTGTTGTTTGTTGTGACACCTACATGACCACTTTACAGTGTGGACTGGGTGTTGTTTGTTGTGACACCTACACGACTACTTTACAGTGTGGACTGGGTGTTGTTTGTTGTGACACCTACACGACTACTTTACAGTGTGGACTGGGTGTTGTTTGTTGTGACACCTACACGACCACTTTACAGTGTGGGCTGGGTGTTGTTTGTTGTGACACCTACATGACCACTTTACAGTGTGGACTGGGTGTTGTTTGTTGTGACACCTACACGACCACTTTACAGTGTGGACTGGGTGTTTTTTATCTTCACTTCTACACAACTATTTTACAATGTTTCAACCTGTCCTCATGAGAGATGCCTGGAGGGTGGGATGGGGTGATGCATACTGTATATATATGCCTCAGCTTTAGCCTGTGGAGACCCCTATCATTAAAGTACCCAAGAAACTTTCTGAGATATAACACTGTACAAGGCCAGTTAAACCTACATAGGTGTGAGCTGTAACAAGACTGGGGTCCCTATATGAGATACAACCTTGTAGGGGAGCAAGCTAAACCTACACAGGTGTGAGCTGTAACAAGACTGGGGTCCCTATATGAGGGTACAACCTTGTAGGGGAGCAAGCTAAACCTACACAGGTGTGAGCTGTAACAACAAGACTGGGGTCCCTATATTAGATACAACCTTGTAGGGGAGCAAGCTAAACCTAGACAGGTGTGAGCTGTAACAAGACTGGGGTCCCTATATGAGGGTACAACCTTGTAGGGGAGCAAGCTCAACCTACACAGGTGTGAGCTGTAACAAGACTGGGGTCCCTATATGAGATACAACCTTGTAGGGGAGCAAGCTAAACCTAGACAGGTGTGGGCTGTAACAAGACTGGGGTCCCTATATGAGATACAACCTTGTAGGGGAGAAAGCTAAACCTACACAGGTGTGGGCTGTAACAAGACTGGGGTCCCTATATGAGGGTACAACCTTGTAGGGGAGCAAGCTAAACCTACATAGGTGTGAGCTGTAACAAGACTGGGGTCCCTATATGAGGGTACAACCTTGTAGGGGAGAAAGCTAAACCTACACAGGTGTGGGCTGTAACAAGACTGGGGTCCCTATATGAGGGTACAACCTTGTAGGGGAGCAAGCTAAACCTACATAGGTGTGAGCTGTAACAAGACTGGGGTCCCTATATGAGATACAACCTTGTAGGGGAGCAAGCTAAACCTACACAGGTGTGAGCTGTAACAAGACTGGGGTCCCTATATGAGGGTACAACCTTGTAGGGGAGCAAGCCCAACCTACACAGGTGTGAGCTGTAACAAGACTGGGGTCCCTATATGAGGTACAACCTTGTAGGGGAGCAAGCTAAACCTACATAGGTGTGAGCTGTAACAAGACTGGGGTCCCTATATGAGATACAACCTTGTAGGGGAGCAAGCTAAACCTACACAGGTGTGAGCTGTAACAAGACTGGGGTCCCTATATGAGGGTACAACCTTGTAGGGGAGCAAGCTAAACCTACACAGGTGTGGGCTGTAACAAGACTGGGGTCCCTATATGATACAACCTTGTAGGGGAGCAAGCTAAACCTACATAGGTGTGAGCTGTAACAAGACTGGGGTCCCTATATGAGGATACAACCTTGTAGGGGAGCAAGCTAAACCTACACAGGTGTGAGCTGTAACAAGACTGGGGTCACTATATGAGGGTACAACCTTGTAGGGGAGCAAGCTAAACCTACACAGGTGTGAGCTGTAACAAGACTGGGGTCACTATATGAGGGTACAACCTTGTAGGGGAGCAAGCTCAACCTACATAGGTGTGAGCTGTAACAAGACTGGGGTCCCTATATGAGGATACAACCTTGTAGGGGAGCAAGCTAAACCTACACAGGTGTGAGCTGTAACAAGACTGGGGTCACTATATGAGATACAACCTTGTAGGGGAGCAAGCTCAACCTACACAGGTGTGAGCTGTAACAAGACTGGGGTCACTATATGAGGGTACAACCTTGTAGGGGAGCAAGCTCAACCTACATAGGTGTGAGCTGTAACAAGACTGGGGTCCCTATATGAGGGTACAACCTTGTAGGGGAGCAAGCTAAACCTACACAGGTGTGAGCTGTAACAAGACTGGGGTCCCTATATGAGATACAACCTTGTAGGGGAGCAAGCTCAACCTACACAGGTGTGAGCTGTAACAAGACTGGGGTCCCTATATGAGGGTACAACCTTGTAGGGGAGCAAGCTAAACCTACACAGGTATGAGCTGTAACAAGACTGGGGTCCCTATATGATACAACCTTGTAGGGGAGCAAGCTAAACCTACACAGGTGTGAGCTGTAACAAGACTGGGGTCCCTATATGAGGGTACAACCTTGTAGGGGAGCAAGCTCAACCTACACAGGTGTGAGCTGTAACAAGACTGGGGTCCCTATATGAGGATACAACCTTGTAGGGGAGCAAGCTCAACCTACATAGGTGTGAGCTGTAACAAGACTGGGGTCCCTATATGAGGGTACAACCTTGTAGGGGAGCAAGCTCAACCTACATAGGTGTGAGCTGTAACAAGACTGGGGTCCCTATATGATACAACCTTGTAGGGGAGCAAGCTAAACCTACACAGGTGTGAGCTGTAACAAGACTGGGGTCCCTATATGAGGGTACAACCTTGTAGGGGAGCAAGCTAAACCTACACAGGTGTGAGCTGTAACAAGACTGGGGTCCCTATATGAGGGTACAACCGTGTAGGGGAGCAAGCTAAACCTACATAGGTGTGAGCTGTAACAAGACTGGGGTCCCTATATGATACAACCTTGTAGGGGAGCAAGCTAAACCTACACAGGTGTGAGCTGTAACAAGACTGGGGGCCCTATATGATACAACCTTGTAGGGGAGCAAGCTAAACCTACATAGGTGTGAGCTGTAACAAGACTGGGGTCCCTATATGAGGGTACAACCTTGTAGGGGAGCAAGCTAAACCTACATAGGTGTGAGCTGTAACAAGACTGGGGTCCCTATATGATACAACCTTGTAGGGGAGCAAGCTCAACCTACACAGGTGTGAGCTGTAACAAGACTGGGGTCCCTATATGGTACAACCTTGTAGGGGAGCAAGCTAAACCTACATAGGTGTGAGCTGTAACAAGACTGGGGTCCCTATATGAGATACAACCTTGTAGGGGAGCAAGCTAAACCTACACAGGTGTGAGCTGTAACAAGACTGGGGTCCCTATATGAGGGTACAACCTTGTAGGGGAGCAAGCTAAACCTACACAGGTGTGAGCTGTAACAAGACTGGGGTCCCTATATGAGGGTACAACCTTGTAGGGGAGCAAGCTAAACCTACATAGGTGTGAGCTGTAACAAGACTGGGGTCCCTATATGAGGGTACAACCTTGTAGGGGAGCAAGCTAAACCTACATAGGTGTGAGCTGTAACAAGACTGGGGTCCCTATATGAGGGTACAACCTTGTAGGGGAGCAAGCTAAACCAACACAGGTGTGAGCTGTAACAAGACTGGGGTCCCTATATGAGGGTACAACCTTGTAGGGGAGCAAGCTAAACCTACATAGGTGTGAGCTGTAACAAGACTGGGGTCCCTATATGAGGGTACAACCTTGTAGGGGAGCAAGCTAAACCTAGACAGGTGTGAGCTGTAACAAGACTGGGGTCCCTATATGAGGGTACAACCTTGTAGGGGAGCAAGCTAAACCTACACAGGTGTGAGCTGTAACAAGACTGGGGTCCCTATATGAGGGTACAACCTTGTAGGGGAGCAAGCTAAACCTACATAGGTGTGAGCTGTAACAAGACTGGGGTCCCTATATGAGGGTACAACCTTGTAGGGGAGCAAGCTAAACCTAGACAGGTGTGAGCTGTAACAAGACTGGGGTCCCTATATGAGGGTACAACCTTGTAGGGGAGCAAGCTAAACCTACACAGGTGTGAGCTGTAACAAGACTGGGGTCCCTATATGAGGGTACAACCTTGTAGGGGAGCAAGCTAAACCTACATAGGTGTGAGCTGTAACAAGACTGGGGTCCCTATATGAGGGTACAACCTTGTAGGGGAGCAAGCTAAACCTACATAGGTGTGAGCTGTAACAAGACTGGGGTCCCTATATGATACAACCTTGTAGGGGAGCAAGCTAAACCTACATAGGTGTGAGCTGTAACAAGACTGGGGTCCCTATATGATACAACCTTGTAGGGGAGCAAGCTAAACCTACACAGGTGTGAGCTGTAACAAGACTGGGGTCCCTATATGAGGGTACAACCTTGTAGGGGAGCAAGCTAAACCTACACAGGTGTGAGCTGTAACAAGACTGGGGTCCCTATATGAGGGTACAACCTTGTAGGGGAGCAAGCTAAACCTACATAGGTGTGAGCTGTAACAAGACTGGGGTCCCTATATGAGGGTACAACCTTGTAGGGGAGCAAGCTAAACCTACATAGGTGTGAGCTGTAACAAGACTGGGGTCCCTATATGAGGGTACAACCTTGTAGGGGAGCAAGCTAAACCTACACAGGTGTGAGCTGTAACAAGACTGGGGTCCCTATATGAGGGTACAACCTTGTAGGGGAGCAAGCTAAACCTACATAGGTGTGAGCTGTAACAAGACTGGGGTCCCTATATGAGGGTACAACCTTGTAGGGGAGCAAGCTAAACCTACATAGGTGTGAGCTGTAACAAGACTGGGGTCCCTATATGAGGGTACAACCTTGTAGGGGAGCAAGCTAAACCTACATAGGTGTGAGCTGTAACAAGACTGGGGTCCCTATATGAGGGTACAACCTTGTAGGGGAGCAAGCTAAACCTACACAGGTGTGAGCTGTAAGAAGACTGGGGTCCCTATATGAGATACAACCTTGTAGGGGAGCAAGCTAAACCTACACAGGTGTGAGCTGTAACAAGACTGGGGTCCCTATATGAGGGTACAACCTTGTAGGGGAGCAAGCTAAACCTACATAGGTGTGAGCTGTAACAAGACTGGGGTCCCTATATGAGGGTACAACCTTGTAGGGGAGCAAGCTAAACCTACATAGGTGTGAGCTGTAACAAGACTGGGGTCCCTATATGAGGGTACAACCTTGTAGGGGAGCAAGCTAAACCTACACAGGTGTGAGCTGTAACAAGACTGGGGTCCCTATATGAGATACAACCTTGTAGGGGAGCAAGCTAAACCTACACAGGTGTGAGCTGTAACAAGATTGGGGTCCCTATATGAGGGTACAACCTTGTAGGGGAGCAAGCTAAACCTACACAGGTGTGAGCTGTAACAAGACTGGGGTCCCTATATTAGATACAACCTTGTAGGGGAGCAAGCTAAACCTACACAGGTGTGAGCTGTAACAAGACTGGGGTCCCTATATGAGGGTACAACCTTGTAGGGGAGCAAGCTAAACCTACACAGGTGTGAGCTGTAACAAGACTGGGGTCCCTATATGAGATACAACCTTGTAGGGGAGCAAGCTAAACCTACACAGGTGTGAGCTGTAACAAGACTGGGGTCCCTATATGAGGGTACAACCTTGTAGGGGAGCAAGCTAAACCTACATAGGTGTGAGCTGTAACAAGACTGGGGTCCCTATATGAGGGTACAACCTTGTAGGGGAGCAAGCTAAACCTACACAGGTGTGAGCTGTAACAAGACTGGGGTCCCTATATGATACAACCTTGTAGGGGAGCAAGCTAAACCTAGACAGGTGTGAGCTGTAACAAGACTGGGGTCCCTATATGAGATACAACCTTGTAGGGGAGCAAGCTCAACCTACACAGGTGTGAGCTGTAACAAGACTGGGGTCCCTATATGAGGGTACAACCTTGTAGGGGAGCAAGCTAAACCTACATAGGTGTGAGCTGTAACAAGACTGGGGTCCCTATATGAGGGTACAACCTTGTAGGGGAGCAAGCTCAACCTACATAGGTGTGAGCTGTAACAAGACTGGGGTCCCTATATGATACAACCTTGTAGGGGAGCAAGCTAAACCTACACAGGTGTGAGCTGTAACAAGACTGGGGTCCCTATATGATACAACCTTGTAGGGGAGCAAGCCCAACCTACACAGGTGTGAGCTGTAACAAGACTGGGGTCCCTATATGAGGGTACAACCTTGTAGGGGAGCAAGCTAAACCTACATAGGTGTGAGCTGTAACAAGACTGGGGTCCCTATATGAGGGTACAACCTTGTAGGGGAGCAAGCTAAACCTACATAGGTGTGAGCTGTAACAAGACTGGGGTCCCTATATGAGGGTACAACCTTGTAGGGGAGCAAGCTAAACCTACATAGGTGTGAGCTGTAACAAGACTGGGGTCCCTATATGAGGGTACAACCTTGTAGGGGAGCAAGCTAAACCTACATAGGTGTGAGCTGTAACAAGACTGGGGTCCCTATATGATACAACCTTGTAGGGGAGCAAGCTAAACCTACACAGGTGTGAGCTGTAACAAGACTGGGGTCCCTATATGATACAACCTTGTAGGGGAGCAAGCCCAACCTACACAGGTGTGAGCTGTAACAAGACTGGGGTCCCTATATGAGGGTACAACCTTGTAGGGGAGCAAGCTAAACCTACACAGATGTGAGCTGTAACAAGACTGGGGTCCCTATATGAGATACAACCTTGTAGGGGAGCAAGCTAAACCTGCACAGGTGTGAGCTGTAACAAGACTGGGGTCCCTATATGAGGGTACAACCTTGTAGGGGAGCAAGCTAAACCTACATAGGTGTGAGCTGTAAATAACTGTTTCTACTTTTGGCACAAGGCCAGCAATTACCCCAGTACATTACTGGTACTTTATTTTATCGACCCCGTAAGGATGAAAGGCGTAGGTAACTTCGGTGGGATTTGAACTCAGAACGTAAAAGGCCATAACTCTATGCTGCAAAGCATGGTGTCTGACGCTCTACCAATACTGCCGATATAACAACATATAAAAACAGGGGTCTTTCTTACCTGGCGCCCTTCTCCAGCCACTGCTAGTATATTGGTGAGGTGTGGGGCCCTATTTTTCTCTCCGGGGATAAGAAGTGTCGTCCAAGCCATGGCGTAGAAGTTCTCATTTTTATCGCTGTCCTTGTACCTCATCATCACCCGCCCCGACCCAGAGTCCACCAAGCAGATAATCTTGCCCCCACACGAGGCGATCAGCTGACCAGTACGTCCGGAGCGAGCTGGGTCCTTCAATCGGGGTTCGAACTTACACAACCAGACCTTGTTGCCGTCATCATCAGCTCTGTTGGTGTCGGAATGGCATCGGAGGAAAAATGCGGGCTCCATGTCGGGAAGGGGCGCGGACCTCTGAGGTTTCAAGCCCCGTAGAACTTCGACTATGTCTTTCTGATCACCATGTTTCGTTCGATTATTCGACCGGTTCGATCTGCTGCTGCTCTTCCTGGTGTCCTCGTCATCGGATTCGGAACTGGAACTGGAACTGGAACTGGATCTAGAGTCAGATTCGGATTTTGCTGAGGTTTTCGAATGTTTTGAGGTAACCTTAGTTGATAACCTGCTACTGCTCCTGCTGTTGTTGTTGTTGTTGTTGTTGTTGTTGTTCCTGCTGCTGCTACTACTGTTGTTGTTATTCTTGGTGCTGCTGCTGCTGTTGTTGTTCCTGCTGCTGCTACTGCTGTTGTTGTTATTCTTGGTGCTGCTGTTGTTGTTGTTGTTCCTGCTGCTGCTACTACTACTGTTGTTGTTGTTGTTGTTGTTGTTGTTGCTGCTGCTACTACTGTTGTTGTTATTCTTGGTGCTGCTGCTGCTGTTGTTGTTCCTGCTGCTGCTACTGTTGTTGTTGTTATTATTCTTGGTGCTGCTGCTGTTGTTGTTGTTGTTCCTGCTGCTGCTACTGTTGTTGTTGTTATTCTTGCTGCTGCTGTTGTTGTTGTTGTTTCTGCTGCTGCTGCTGCTGCTACTGTTGTTGTTGTTGTTATTCTTGGTGCTGCTGTTGTTGTTGTTGTTATTCTTGGTGATACTGTTGCTGTTGTTGTAACTCGAACTTCCTGCCTGTTTCTGCCTCTTCAGCGAGGAAAACGAACACAACGACGACGACGACGACGACGATGACGATGATGATGATGATGATGATGACGATGATGATGACGATGACGACGATGATGATGACGATGACGACGATGAATTGCTATTTTGGTAGAGTTCATCGTAAAAATGTTTTCGTTTCACCACCCGTTTGCCAAGGGGGACCGTCTCATGGCCGGGTTGCGGCTGGTTCCGCCTCACGTTGATTGAATAACTCAACACGTCTCCATGGAACTGTTTCGGCTTAATCGAGCGTTTTATTCTCACCTCTGTCATGGCTGCTGTAATAATAGTGGTGGTTGTGGTAGTTGTAGTGGTAGTTGTGGTGGTTGTAGCTGTGGTGGTAGTAGTGGTGGTAGTTGTAGTGGTGGTAGTTGTAGTGGTGGTGGTGGTTGTAGTGGTGGTGGTTGTAGTTGTGGTGGTTGTAGTGGTGGTGGTGGTGGTTGTAGCTGTGGTGGTTGTAGTGGTGGTGGTGGTTGTAGTTGTGGTTGTAGTAGTGGTGGTGGTTGTAATTGTGGTGGTGGTGGTTGTAGTTGTGGTAGTTGTAGTGGGGGTAGTAGTGGTTGTGGTAGTTGTAGTGGTGGTTGTAGTTGTGGTGGTTGTAGTGGTGGTAGTTGTAGTGGTGGTAGTAGTGGTTGTAGTGGTGGTTGTGGTGGTGGTGGTTGTAGTTGTGGTGGTTGTAGTGGTGGTAGTATTGGTTGTGGTAGTTGTGGTGGTGGTTGTAGTGGTGGTAGTAGTGGTGGTGGTTGTAGTGGTTGTGGTAGTTGTAGTTGTGGTGGTTGTTGTAGTGGTGGTTGTAGTTGTGGTGGTTGTAGTGGTGGTGGTTGTGGTAGTTGTAGTATTGGTTGTAGTTGTGGTGGTGGTTGTAGTTGTGGTGGTTGTAGCTGTGGTGGTTGTAGTTGTAGTGGTTGTAGTGGTAGTGGTTCTGGTGGTGGCTGTGGCAGTTGTAGTTGTGGTGGTAGGTCTGGTTGTAGTTGTGGTGGTAGGTCTGGTTGTAGTTGTGATAGTTGTGGTAGTTGTAGTTGTGGTAATTCTGGTTGCAGTTGTGATAGTGGTGGTTGTAGTTGTGGTTGTAGTGGTAGTTGTAGTGGTGGTTGTAGTTGTAGTGGTGGTTGTAGTTGTGGTAGTTCTGGTTGTAGTTGTGATAGTGGTGGTTGTAGTTCTAGTTGTGATAGTTCTGGTTGTAGTTGTGATAGTGGTGGTTGTAGTGGTGGTTGTAGTTGTGGTTGTAGTGGTGGTGGTTGTAGTTGTGGTAGTGGTTATAGTTGTGGTGGTTGTAGTGGTGGTGGTTGTGGTTGTAGTTGTGATAGTGGTGGTTGTAGTTGTGATAGTGGTGGTTGTAGTTGTGGTTGTAGTGGTGGTTGTAGTTGTGGTGGTTGTAGTTGTGATAGTTGTGGTAGTGGTTATAGTTGTGATGGTAGTTCAGATTGTGGTGATTGTAGTGGTGGTGGTAGTTCTGGTTGTAGTTGTGGTGGTAGTGATGGTTGTTGTAATAATAGTGGTTATAGTTGTGATTGTAGTGGTGGCGGTAGTGGTAATAATTGTTTCTACTTGTTGGCACAAGGCCAAGCAATCACCCCCAGTGTATTACTGGTACTTTATTTTATCGACCCTCGTAAGGATGAAAGGCAAAGTTAACTTCGGCGGGATTTGGACTCAGACCGTAAAGGGCCACAACTCTATGCTGCAAATCATGGCGTCAGACCCTTGGTGGTTCTAGTTGTAGTTCAGATTGTGTTTACACACATATACATATATATATATATATATATATATGTATTAATCATATATATATATATACCAAATGTAAATATGTCTCTCTATATATGTACGTGTGTTAAATGTATGTACATATATATTTATATAAATGTATGTTTGTATATATGTGGTTTATATATATATATATATGTGTGTGTGTGTGTACCTTTTAAATAAATTTACGTATGTATAATGATGTACATTATATATATATATATATATATATATATATATATATATATATATAAATAATATAGAAATGGCTTCTATAGAAATATATTAAACATTTATACTCTGCTATGTATTGAGTACCTTACTTATTGTGGTTTCCTCCGATTCAATCCGGGATATATATATATATATATATATATATATATATATATACGTGTATATATATATATATATATACACGTACGAATGTATTATGGTGTTGATAAGCCAATAAAAATCAATTTACAGTCTGATCCGGTCCGAATGATGAGGCTGGAGTGTCACGGCCGGAGTGGTTGGAACATCACGGCTACCACAATATAATTGCCCCTATTAGGTCTACCATACACGTGCTCTATTGAATACGAAGGGACGACGGTGTAATGAAGAGTAATCTCCCCTTTTTCGTTTTTCCCGCGCTTCCTCACTATTTATGTTATACAAATACTTTCACCAACTTTTGGGTCTCGCTTCTTAATTTTTCAGATATTTTTTTCCATCACCAATACCCACTGTTATTAAATTTTGTTAATCTATTTATTAGAATTTTATTTTAAGTCGTAGCATTCCTGCGACATTTAATTTTTGTTTGTGGCATAGTGGTAAAGATGTTCGACTTACGATCATAATATGGTGGGTTCGATTCCTGGACTGGGATTGGGTTGTGTGTTTGAGCAAAACATTTCATATATATACATGTGTGTGTATGTGAACGTACGTAGCCTAGTGGTAAAGATGTTCGACTTACGATCATAATATGGTGGGTTCGATTCCTGGACTGGTTTTGGGTTGTGTGTTTGAGCAAAACATTTCATATATATACATGTGTGTGTATGTGAACGTACGTAGCCTAGTGGTAAAGATGTTCGACTTACGATCATAATATGGTGGGTTCGATTCCTGGACTGGTTTTGGGTTGTGTGTTTGAGCAAAACATTTCATATATATACATGTGTGTGTATGTGAACGTACGTAGCCTAGTGGTAAAGATGTTCGACTTACGATCATAATATGGTGGGTTCGATTCCTGGACTGGGATTGGGTTGTGTGTTTGAGCAAAACATTTCATATATATAGATGTGTGTGTATGTGAACGTACGTAGCCTAGTGGTAAAGATGTTCGACTTACGATCATAATATGGTGGGTTCGATTCCTGGACTGGGATTGGGTTGTGTGTTTGAGCAAAACATTTCATATATATAGATGTGTGTGTATGTGAACGTACGTAGCCTAGTGGTAAAGATGTTCGACTTACGATCATAATATGGTGGGTTCGATTCCTGGACTGGGATTGGGTTGTGTGTTTGAGCAAAACATTTCATATATATACATGTGTGTGTATGTGAACGTACGTAGCCTAGTGGTAAAGATGTTCGACTTACGATCATAATATGGTGGGTTCGATTCCTGGACTGGGATTGGGTTGTGTGTTTGAGCAAAACATTTCATATATATAGATGTGTGTGTATGTGAACGTACGTAGCCTAGTGGTAAAGATGTTCGACTTACGATCATAATATGGTGGGTTCGATTCCTGGACTGGGATTGGATTGGGTTGTGTGTTTGAGCAAAACATTTCATATATATAGATGTGTGTGTATGTGAACGTACGTAGCCTAGTGGTAAAGATGTTCGACTTACGATCATAATATGGTGGGTTCGATTCCTGGACTGGGATTGGGTTGTGTGTTTGAGCAAAACATTTCATATATATAGATGTGTGTGTACGTGAACGTACGTAGCCTAGTGGTAAAGATGTTCGACTTACGATCATAATATGGTTGGTTCGATTCCTGGACTGGGATTGGGTTGTGTGTTTGAGCAAAACATTTCATATATATACATGTGTGTGTATGTGAACGTACGTAGCCTAGTGGTAAAGATGTTCGACTTACGATCATAATATGGTGGGTTCGATTCCTGGACTGGGATTGGGTTGTGTGTTTGAGCAAAACATTTCATATATATAGATGTGTGTGTATGTGAACGTACGTAGCCTAGTGGTAAAGATGTTCGACTTACGATCATAATATGGTTGGTTCGATTCCTGGACTGGGATTGGGTTGTGTGTTTGAGCAAAACATTTCATATATATAGATGTGTGTGTATGTGAACGTACGTAGCCTAGTGGTAAAGATGTTCGACTTACGATCATAATATGATGGGTTCGATTCCTGGACTGGGATTGGGTTGTGTGTTTGAGCAAAACATTTCATATATATAGATGTGTGTGTATGTGAACGTACGTAGCCTAGTGGTAAAGATGTTCGACTTACGATCATAATATGGTGGGTTCGATTCCTGGACTGGGATTGGGTTGTGTGTTTGAGCAAAACATTTCATATATATACATGTGTGTGTATGTGAACGTACGTAGCCTAGTGGTAAAGATGTTCGACTTACGATCATAATATGATGGGTTCGATTCCTGGACTGGGATTGGGTTGTGTGTTTGAGCAAAACATTTCATATATATAGATGTGTGTGTATGTGAACGTACGTAGCCTAGTGGTAAAGATGTTCGACTTACGATCATAATATGGTGGGTTCGATTCCTGAACTGGGATTGGGTTGTGTGTTTGAGCAAAACATTTCATATATATATATGTGTGTGTATGTGAACGTACGTAGCCTAGTGGTAAAGATGTTCGACTTACGATCATAATATGGTGGGTTCGATTCCTGGACTGGGATTGGATTGGGTTGTGTGTTTGAGCAAAACATTTCATATATATAGATGTGTGTGTATGTGAACGTACGTAGCCTAGTGGTAAGGCTGTTCGACTTACGATCATAATATGGTGGGTTCGATTCCTGGACTGGGATTGGGTTGTGTGTTTGAGCAAAACATTTCATATATATACATGTGTGTGTGTATGTGAACGTACGTAGCCTAGTGGTAAAGATGTTCGACTTACGATCATAATATGGTGGGTTCGATTCCTGGACTGGGATTGGATTGGGTTGTGTGTTTGAGCAAAACATTTCATATATATAGATGTGTGTGTATGTGAACGTACGTAGCCTAGTGGTAAAGATGTTCGACTTACGATCATAATATGGTGGGTTCGATTCCTGGACTGGGATTGGGTTGTGTGTTTGAGCAAAACATTTCATATATATACATGTGTGTGTATGTGAACGTACGTAGCCTAGTGGTAAAGATGTTCGACTTACGATCATAATATGGTGGGTTCGATTCCTGGACTGGGATTGGATTGGGTTGTGTGTTTGAGCAAAACATTTCATATATATACATGTGTGTGTATGTGAACGTACGTAGCCTAGTGGTAAAGATGTTCGACTTACGATCATAATATGGTGGGTTCGATTCCTGGACTGGGATTGGATTGGGTTGTGTGTTTGAGCAAAACATTTCATATATATACATGTGTGTGTATGTGAACGTACGTAGCCTAGTGGTAAAGATGTTCGACTTACGATCATAATATGGTGGGTTCGATTCCTGGACTGGGATTGGGTTGTGTGTTTGAGCAAAACATTTCATATATATACATGTGTGTGTATGTGAACGTACGTAGCCTAGTGGTAAAGATGTTCGACTTACGATCATAATATGGTGGGTTCGATTCCTGGACTGGGATTGGGTTGTGTGTTTGAGCAAAACATTTCATATATATACATGTGTGTGTATGTGAACGTACGTAGCCTAGTGGTAAAGATGTTCGACTTACGATCATAATATGGTGGGTTCGATTCCTGGACTGGGATTGGGTTGTGTGTTTGAGCAAAACATTTCATATATATACATGTGTGTGTATGTGAACGTACGTAGCCTAGTGGTAAAGATGTTCGACTTACGATCATAATATGGTGGGTTCGATTCCTGGACTGGGATTGGGTTGTGTGTTTGAGCAAAACATTTCATATATATACATGTGTGTGTGTATGTGAACGTACGTAGCCTAGTGGTAAAGATGTTCGACTTACGATCATAATATGGTGGGTTCGATTCCTGGACTGGGATTGGATTGGGTTGTGTGTTTGAGCAAAACATTTCATATATATAGATGTGTGTGTATGTGAACGTACGTAGCCTAGTGGTAAAGATGTTCGACTTACGATCATAATATGGTGGGTTCGATTCCTGGACTGGGATTGGATTGGGTTGTGTGTTTGAGCAAAACATTTCATATATATAGATGTGTGTGTATGTGAACGTACGTAGCCTAGTGGTAAAGATGTTCGACTTACGATCATAATATGGTGGGTTCGATTCCTGGACTGGGATTGGATTGGGTTGTGTGTTTGAGCAAAACATTTCATATATATACATGTGTGTGTATGTGAACGTACGTAGCCTAGTGGTAAAGATGTTCGACTTACGATCATAATATGGTGGGTTCGATTCCTGGACTGGGATTGGGTTGTGTGTTTGAGCAAAACATTTCATATATATACATGTGTGTGTATGTGAACGTACGTAGCCTAGTGGTAAAGATGTTCGACTTACGATCATAATATGGTTGGTTCGATTCCTGGACTGGGATTGGGTTGTGTGTTTGAGCAAAACATTTCATATATATACATGTGTGTGTATGTGAACGTACGTAGCCTAGTGGTAAAGATGTTCGACTTACGATCATAATATGGTGGGTTCGATTCCTGGACTGGGATTGGGTTGTGTGTTTGAGCAAAACATTTCATATATATACATGTGTGTGTATGTGAACGTACGTAGCCTAGTGGTAAAGATGTTCGACTTACGATCATAATATGGTGGGTTCGATTCCTGAACTGGGATTGGGTTGTGTGTTTGAGCAAAACATTTCATATATATAGATGTGTGTGTATGTGAACGTACGTAGCCTAGTGGTAAAGATGTTCGACTTACGATCATAATATGGTGGGTTCGATTCCTGAACTGGGATTGGGTTGTGTGTTTGAGCAAAACATTTCATATATATAGATGTGTGTGTATGTGAACGTACGTAGCCTAGTGGTAAAGATGTTCGACTTACGATCATAATATGGTGGGTTCGATTCCTGAACTGGGATTGGGTTGTGTGTTTGAGCAAAACATTTCATATATATACATGTGTGTGTATGTGAACGTACGTAGCCTAGTGGTAAAGATGTTCGACTTACGATCATAATATGGTGGGTTCGATTCCTGGACTGGGATTGGGTTGTGTGTTTGAGCAAAACATTTCATATATATACATGTGTGTGTATGTGAACGTACGTAGCCTAGTGGTAAAGATGTTCGACTTACGATCATAATATGGTGGGTTCGATTCCTGGACTGGGATTGGGTTGTGTGTTTGAGCAAAACATTTCATATATATACATGTGTGTGTATGTGAACGTACGTAGCCTAGTGGTAAAGATGTTCGACTTACGATCATAATATGGTGGGTTCGATTCCTGGACTGGGATTGGGTTGTGTGTTTGAGCAAAACATTTCATATATATAGATGTGTGTGTACGTGAACGTACGTAGCCTAGTGGTAAAGATGTTCGACTTACGATCATAATATGGTGGGTTCGATTCCTGGACTGGGATTGGGTTGCGTCGTCATCATCATCATCATCATCATTATACGTGGGCTTTTCGAGGCTTGGAAGGGTGGGAGGGGAACTGATTCTGGCTTGATTTCTACAGCTGGATGCCCTCATGTGTGGTTGAGCAAAACATTTCATATATATGTGTGTGTCTATGTTTTACAAAAGTTGGTGCAGTAACACGCCAGCTTCAGCATTCAATTGTCGCTCTCTGACAGGTTTGCAGTCGTGCCCTTGGCAGTGGAGACTTCTGGTGTCCTTGGCCCTAGGGCTACCTCCCTACTTACCACCATAGGTGCAGAGCTGGCTACCTGTAGCAGTGGAGACTTCTGGTGTCCTTGGCCCTAGAGCTACCTCCCTACTTACCACCATAGGCACAGACCTAGCTACCTGTAGCAGTGGAGACTTCTGGTGTCCTAGGCCCTAGGGCTACCTCCCTACTTACCACCATAGGCACAGAGCTGGCTACCTGTAGCAGTGGAGACTTCTGGTGTCCTTGGCCCTAGGGCTACCTCCCTACTTACCACCATAGGCACAGACCTAGCTACCTGTAGCAGTGGAGACTTCTGATGTCCTTGGCCCTAGGGCTACCTCCCTACTTACCACCATAGGTACAGAGCTGGCTACCTGTAGCAGTGGAGACTTCTGGTGTCCTTGGCCCTAGGGCTACCTCCCTACTTACCACCATAGGCCCTGAGCTGGCTACCTGTAGCAGTGGAGACTTCTGGTGTCCTTGGCCCTAGGGCTACCTCCCTACTCACCACCATAGGCACAGACCTAGCTACCTGTAGCAGTGGAGACTTCTGGTGTCCTTGGCCCTAGGGCTACCTCCCTACTTACCACCATAGGCCCTGAGCTGGCTACCTGTAGCAGTGGAGACTTCTGGTGTCTACAACCCTAGGGCTACCTCCCTACTCACCACCATAGGCACAGACCTAGCTACCTGTAGCAGTGGAGACTTCTGGTGTCCTTGGCCCTAGAGCTACCTCCCTACTCACCACCATAGGCACAGACCTGGCTACCTGTAGCAGTGGAGACTTCTGGTGTCCTTGGCCCTAGGGCTACCTCCCTACTTACCACCATAGGTACAGAGCTGGCTACCTGTAGCAGTGGAGACTTCTGGTGTCTACAACCCTAGGGCTACCTCCCTACTTACCACCATAGGTACAGAGCTGGCTACCTGTAGCAGTGGAGACTTCTGGTGTCCTTGGCCCTAGGGCTACCTCCCTACTTACCACCATAGGTACAGAGCTGGCTACCTGTAGCAGTGGAGACTTCTGGTGTCTACAACCCTAGGGCTACCTCCCTACTTACCACCATAGGTACAGAGCTGGCTACCTGTAGCAGTGGAGACTTCTGGTGTCCTTGGCCCTAGGGCTACCTCCCTACTTACCACCATAGGTGCAGAGCTGGCTACCTGTAGCAGTGGAGACTTCTGGTGTCCTTGGCCCTAGGGCTACCTCCCTACTTACCACCATAGGCACAGACCTAGCTACCTGTAGCAGTGGAGACTTCTGGTGTCCTTGGCCCTAGGGCTACCTCCCTACTCACCACCATAGGCGCAGACCTGGCTACCTGTAGCAGTGGAGACTTCTGGTGTCCTTGGCCCTAGGGCTACCTCCCTACTTACCACCATAGGTGCAGAGCTGGCTACCTGTAGCAGTGGAGACTTCTGGTGTCCTTGGCCCTAGGGCTACCTCCCTACTTACCACCATAGGCACAGACCTGGCTACCTGTAGCAGTGGAGACTTCTGGTGTCCTTGGCCCTAGGGCTACCTCCCTACTTACCACCATAGGCACAGACCTGGCTACCTGTAGCAGTGGAGACTTCTGGTGTCCTTGGCCCTAGGGCTACCTCCCTACTTACCACCATAGGCACAGACTTGGCTACCTGTAGCAGTGGAGACTTCTGGTGTCCTTGGCCCTAGGGCTACCTCCCTACTTACCACCATAGGTACAGAGCTGGCTACCTGTAGCAGTGGAGACTTCTGGTGTCCTTGGCTCTAGGGCTACCTCCCTACTTACCACCATAGGCACAGACCTGGCTACCTGTAGCAGTGGAGACTTCTGGTGTCCTTGGCCCTAGGGCTACCTCCCTACTTACCACCATAGGCACAGACCTAGCTACCTGTAGCAGTGGAGACTTCTGGTGTCCGTGGCCCTAGGGCTACCTCCCTACTTACCACCATAGCCCCTGAGCTGGCCAGCTGCAAGTGTGAGCCTCGTGAGATGGAATGACTGCCAGCGCATCACCCTTACCATCCTCCAGGAGAACACTTTCTCCATTCTGTCCTCCGGGGCTGTGGGACGGCCAGCACGTGGGACCCCATTTGCTCACCATACGGAGAGATGGGGAGGGCAAGAGAGATGGGTATTCAGCTCTTCCATGTTCGAACACATTGCACTTGCCATGTGGCTCAGTAATGTAGTAACAGTTGTTGTTAGCTGGGTATTACTATTATAACAATCACCCAGTAAATTACCCAGTACATTACTGGTACTTTATTTTATCGACCCCGTAAGGATGAAAGGCAAAGTTAATCCCGCCGAGGTTAACTTTGCCTTTCATCCTTACGGGGTCGATAAAATAAAGTACCAGTAATGTACTGGGTAATTTCTGGCCTTGTGCCAATAGTAGAAACAATTACTATTATAACAATGGGAGGCAACTCTTGCTACACTATCAGAAGAATGGAGGTACGAGTAAAAGCCTATTTCACTGTCTTCAATTCAGTTTTTGTGCCAACCCTTACCTATGGTCATGAATCTTGGGTAATGACCGAAAGAATACAATCGCGAATACAGGCGGCCAAAATGGGGTTCCTCTGAGGGGTCTTTGGAGTAACATTACTTGGTAGAGTGCATAGCTCGGAGGTCAGAGAGTCACTCCAGGTTGAGCCGTTACTTCTACAAATTGAGAGATCACAGCTCTGATACTACAGACATGTGGTTAGAATGTCTGAGGAAAGAATCTCTGAATTGAGAGACCACAGCTCTGATACTACAGACATGTGGTTAGAATGTCTCAGGAAAGAATCTCTGAATTGAGAGATGACAGCTCTGATACTACAGACATGTGGGTAGAATGTCTCAGGAAAGAATCTCTGAATTGAGAGATGACAGCTCTGATTCTACAGACATGTGGTTAGAATGTCTGAGGAAAGAATCTCTGAATTGAGAGATCACTGCTCTGATACTACAGACATGTGGGTAGAATGTCTGAGGAAAGAATCTCTGAATTGAGAGATCACAGCTCTGATACTACAGACATGTGGTTAGAATGTCTGAGAAAAGAATCTCTGAATTGAGAGATCACAGCTCTGATACTACAGACATGTGGTTAGAATGTCTCAGGAAAGAATCTCTGGATTGAGAGATCACAGCTTTGATACTACAGACATGTGGTTAGAATGTCTGAGGAAAGAATCTCTGAATTGAGAGATCACAGCTCTGATACTACAGACATGTGGTTAGAATGTCTGAGGAAAGAATCTCTGGATTAAGAGATCACAGCTCTTATACTACAGACATGTGATTAGAATGTCTCCGGAAAGAATCTCTGAATTGAGAATCACAGCTCTGATACTACAGACATGTGGTTAGAATGTCTGAGGAAAGAATCTCTGAATTGAGAGATCACAGCTCTGATACTACAGACATGTGGTTAGAATGTCTCAGGAAAGAATCTCTGAATTGAGAGATCACAGCTCTGATACTACAGACATGTGGTTAGAATGTCTGAGGAAAGAATCTCTGAATTGAAAGATCACAGCTCTGATACTACAGACATGTGATTAGAATGTCTCCGGAAAGAATCTCTGAATTGAGAATCACAGCTCTGATACTACAGACATGTGGTTAGAATGTCTGAGGAAAGAATCTCTGAATTGAGGGATCACAGCTCTGATACTACAGACATGTGGTTAGAATGTCTGAGGAAAGAATCTCTGGATTGAGAGATCACAGCTTTGATACTACAGACATGTGGTTAGAATGTCTCAGGAAAGAATCTCTGAATTGAGAGATCACAGCTCTGATACTACAGACATGTGGTTAGAATGTCTCAGGAAAGAATCTCTGAATTGAGAGATCACAGCTCTGACACTACAGACATGTGGTTAGAATGTCTCAGGAAGGAATCTCTGAATTGAGAGATCACAGCTCTGATACTACAGACATGTGGTTAGAATGTCTCAGGAAAGAATCTCTGAATTGAGAGATCACAGCTCTGACACTACAGACATGTGGTTAGAATGTCTCAGGAAGGAATCTCTGAATTGAGAGATCACAGCTCTGATACTACAGACATGTGGTTAGAATGTCTCAGGAAAGAATCTCTGGATAGATTCAGATTTTAAGGGTTAAACCAACAGGTATGAGTCCCAGGAGTAGACCCCAAGCAAGATGGTTAGATAATATCCATGAGTTTGGTTGGTCTTGCTTGGGGATACAGCCGGATCAGTAGGAGAGAATAGCTTCTGACAGGACCTGCTGTAGGGAGTATTTGAGGACTCTGCCCCCACGACATTCCCACCAGGAATAAGTGGGAGAAGAACTCGTAGCGTTCCTGCGACAATTAATTATTCTTTGTGGCCTAGTGGTAAAGGTGTTCAACTTACGATCATAATATGGTGGGTTTGATTCCTAGGCTGGGTTTGGGTTGTGTGTTTGATCAAAACATTTCATATATGTGTGTGTGTGTGTGTGTGTGTGTGTGTGTGTAGGTTCATGGCCTCGTGGTAAGGGTGTTGGACTTATGATCATAATGTTGTGGGCTCAATTCATGGACTCAGTTGTGTGTTGTGTTCTGCTCCGGTATATTAATCTGAAAATGAGTACCAGCAAAAGCTGGGGGTTTACACTGCAATGGACTGGTGTCATATCCAGTGGGGGGGGGGGGGGGAGTCTTGTACTCTCAGTTGCTTAATGCCACAGAAACGGGGTTAAGCACTGGCTTGAGCCACAAAACCAGGATTACTACCGGCAAAAGCTGGGGTTTAAACCTGCAATGGACTGGTGTCATGTCCAGGGGGGAGTCTTCTATTCTCAGCCACTTCATGCCACAGAAACCAGGATAAACACCTGCCTGATGAGCCAAGACACACTTTATTTTTTAACTTTGATACATTAAAATGTCAACTTTACTTTTCATCCATTCGAAATCAATGAAAAAAGTACCAGTCAAGTACTGGGGTCGATTCTATTAATTTCAACTCTTATTAATAACTGCATTATTTCTTTCCGGGGACTATGTTGAAAAATAACCTCATTTGGTCATTCCAAGAGTATCTTGGTAAATTCTTCTTATTAATAGCTGCATTGTCTCTTTCCAGGGACTATGTTGAAAAATAAACCTCATTTGGTCATTCCATGAGAGTATCTTGGTCAGCCTATGAAGGAGTGATGCTAGAGCTTTGAAATCTTGTATGTATTAATTTCAACTCTTATTAATAGCTGCATTGTCTCTTTCCAGGGACTATGTTGAAAAATAAACCTCATTTAATCATTCCATGAGAATATCTTGGTCAGTTTATAAACTTTCCAGCCGATTCTCGTCTTTTATTTACGCCACTTCTGTGCTACCATACATAATCACTGGCACCACTACGACGACTACGGTGAAGTCGAGCCTCGTTCTGAGCAGCACTTCCTGTTTACAAGGCGCAATGGCGACGTCCATCACGTCGATAAGTTGACGGAGAATTGGATAGGATTTTACAACCTGCAGAGGAAAGCTAGGCGGCTGCTGGATATATTGGAAAGGTTAGTGGTGTAACGAGAGAAAGACTGACCGGAAGAGAGCACCATCAGTGACAAGAGTTATATATATAGCATGCCGAATGCTGTGTGTTCGCATTGTGGATGTAGTGAAATTGACTATGACCCGGCCCGAGGTGACGCCGTGTGCACAAAATGTGGGTCCGTATTGGACGACCAGATCATCGTGTCGGAGGTCCAGTTCGCCGAACATGCCGGTGGAGGGTCCAGCATTATCGGACAGTTCGTTTCGGCGGACGAGTCTCGCAGTCATTCGATGGGTGGGAATTTCCATGTCGGAGTGGGCAAGGAATCGCGGGCGATCACGTTGGAGAACGGTCGTCGAAAAATCCAACAGCTTGGGGCTCAGTTGCACATGAACCAACACTGCATGGACACCGCCGTGAACTTCTTTAAGATGGCAGTAGTGAAGCGGTTGACGCGAGGACGGAAATCTTTACATGTGATAGCCGCTTGTTTGTACCTGGTTTGCCGAACGGAGGGCACCCCGCACATGTTGCTCGACTTCAGCGATGTACTGCAGACCAACGTATACGTCCTGGGTAAAGTCTACAACCAGTTGGCCCGCGAGTTGTGTATTGTGGCCCCTGCTATCGATCCTTGCCTTTATATTGCGCGTTTCGCCCACAAACTCCAGCTGGGGGATAAAGAGCACGATGTATCCATGACTGCCCTTCGCCTGGTGCAGAGAATGAAACGAGACTGGATGCACACAGGTCGCCGGCCATCGGGACTTTGCGGAGCGGCCCTCCTGGTCGCCTGTCGGATTTACGGTTTCAATCGGACTGTGAAGAACCTCATACACGTCGTGAAAGTTTGCGAGTCGACCATCCGCAAGAGGCTGAACGAATTCGAAGTGACCCCGTCCAGCCAGCTGACCATCGAAGAGTTCTCTAAAATCGACCTTGAGCAAGAAATGGACCCCCCGTCTTTCAGCGCCGGCACCAAGAAACGCAAAGGGGACCAGAACACTAATACCAACAACAACAAACTGGAAGACAAATGCAAGTTGAACGAGCTGACTTTCGAAGTCACTAACATCCAAAAAGAGATCGAGAAGGCTCTAGAGGCCCGAAAACCGAGGGGCATCTTCGCCGCCTTCGCCAAAGTAGTTGACGATGGCGAGAGCAACAGCATTACCTCGGAGACTAACGACAACCAGGGTGACCCCTGTCCGGAAAAACAGGACGGCATCACCCCAGAGAAGAAGGCCGTGACCACTGCTATTGCTGCTGCCTTGTCCGGCGATGAGGGATCAGGTTCGGCGGCAGATCTTCAACCTCCACCACCGAACAACAAAAACAACGACCACCACCACCACCGTCGAGAGGGAGAGGCAGAAGAAGACGCCGTCGACGGAGAGGACAAAGAGAAGCACGACGAGGCTAACAACATGGCGAGGAACGTGGAAGACAAGCTGTGCCAGCTGGTGTTACCCGGCCTTAAGGGTCCGGCACCGACTGCCGCCAGTCTCGGCATCCGGGACTGCGTGGCCGAATGTTTGAAGGAGCACCTCGAAGACGAAGAGGGCGGCAACGACGGTGTCGGGGGCGGCGGCGGCGGCGAGGGAGACGGCGACGGAGAGCTGGACCTAACGGACATTGACGACGAAGAACTGGAGCGGTTCCTGCTCAGCGAGAACGAAGTGAGAATCAAAACGAAGATCTGGATGGAGGCGAACGCCGACTACCTCCATGAGCAGAAGCTGAAGGAAGCGATTGAAGCGAAGGAGAGAGAAGAGGCGGCCTCGAAGCCTGAATGCCAGAAGAAAAAGAAAAAAAAATCGTACAAGCGCAAGTCCCAGGTCCAGGCGAGCACCGCTGGCGAGGCGATCCGAACCATGCTACAGGAGAAGAAAATCTCCAGTAAGATCAACTACGAAGTCCTAAAGGACTTGTGTCAACCGATCGACAAACAACAGAGCCTATCCGCTGCCCCTTCTCCAGCTCCTGCAACAACACCGGTTTTGTTATCGTCGCCGATCGGCGACGGAATCTCTCCCCTGCGGTTGAAACGACCGGGCAGTTTCCTAGGAAACGGTGAAATAACAACACGGAACTACTCCGAGGTTGACGGCGACGGTAACAACGGCCCCCCGAAGGGAAAGAAAGTGAGGATTTTGTCGCATGTGTCATGCGCCGACAACCAGGCTTCAGCCGCTCGCGTCAACACCAACACTGCTACTGGTGGTGATATTAGGAGTAATAGTAGTAACCACATCACTACAACTACTGCTACTACTGTCACAGTGAACGACGACGGAAACATCGTGGTGGAGTCGGGACCGGTGGAGTATGAGACGAGGAGAGGAGCAACATCCACCCCAGACGACGTGGGAGAGGAGTACGAAGATGAGGAGGAAGAGGAAGAATACGAGGAGGAGGAGTTGGCACATATGAGTGCGGCACAGCTGATGGGCCATGACACGCAAGAGAGTTACGCGGAATACGACGACCCGTATGATGTTTATGAATGAACCAATTGCCATCTACTTAGAACGACCAAAGGTTTTTACGCAGAGTACTAACATCCATTTCCGATCTTTATGAATGAATGAAGAAGGTTACAGAGTATGAGCACCCATTTACGATCCTTATGAATGAACGGACGGACGAGGGTTATGTAAAACACACGGGCCCCTAAAGATGTTTACGAAACAACGTCAATACCCCATTACGATGTTTATGATTGAACCCGACAGACGAGGGTTATGTAAAACACACGGGCCCCTTAAGATGTTTACGAAACAACGTCAATACTCCATTACGATGTTTATGAATGAACCCGACAGACGAGGGTTATGTAAAACACACGGGCCCCTTAAGATGTTTACAAAGGAACGTCTACACCCCCATTACGATGTTTATGAATAAACTAACGAACGAGGGTTATCCAAAACAATGAATGAACGAACGGACGAGGGTTATCCAAAACACACGGCCCCTTAAGATCTTTACGAAAGAACGTCTATATATACCCTCATTACGATGTTTATGGGTGAACATCTGTCTACATTATACTATGGATCGTCTCCTGACCACATTAATTGTTCTATATAATATTTATGAATGAACGTCTACTATACCTCTTACAATGTTTATGAATGAACGACGGGGGTTTATGCAGAATTCTATAACACCCCCGCTTACGATGTTTATGAATGAACAGAAATATGTGGAAACACATACAAAAAAAAAAAACACGATAAAAAGAAAGCAAGAAATGAAAGGTATGGCTTTTTATCAGCTTATTATTGCATCAGACGTAGGATGAAGAAAAAAAACAACTAGCCCAGCTACAGCAAGTTATATTATAGAAAAGGATGAGGCTATGTAGCCGGTAAGAGTGTTTCAAACACCGTGAGTTGCAGCATACACACACATCTACATGTAAATATATAAACAGATACAGACAACAGAAGTGCAAACACACATACATACACACACACATCTACTCACAAATAGATACACTATCACATCTATGTAATGATTGAGGAAGGAAGAGGGCTGGTGAAATGCTGTAGCGATGCGTGTTGCGTCCCTTTACAGTTTACCAGCTACATAGCCTATTCGTACAGAAAACTTAAAAAATATATAGAGTGAAAGAAACATTTACTAATTATCATGTACTGATAGGATAGAGTATGGGAGAAGTTGAAGGGTTATTTAAGTACATGTGGATCCCACCATGGGGTCTCCACCTTATGAATAATGCAACTCTGAATCTCTACCAACACTACTTCCACCTCAACCACCAAAAGTTTTCGCGATATCTCTGGACCAATAATTGAAAGACATACACAAAAAGCCAGCGACCCAGTGGATAAGGGTATTGGATGCGCCAACATGAGGTAGCAGGTTCGATTCCTGAGCCGGGCACCGTGCTGTGTTCCTCAATAAGATGCTTCATTTCAATATGCTTTTCATGTTCAATCTGTGGCCCTTATCATTAAAAAAAAAGGACATACACCCCCAAGAAACCTATGAGATACAACCCTGTAGGAGGCCAGCTAAGTGAACTGTTACATATATAAATATATATATATACACACACATGTTTATGTACATACACACAAAAAACTGAAACCCCTATAAAAAAAAAAGGACATACACACCCAAAAAACCTATGAGATACAACCCTGTAGGAGGCCAGCTAAGTGAACTGTTACATATATAAATATATATATATATATACATGTTTATGTACATATATACTTGTAACAACAACATACATAAATATATATACATGTACACACATACACATACAAAAAACTGCAACCCCCTATTGTTAAAAAAAAGGACATACACCCCCAAGAAACCTATGAGATACAACCCTGAAGGGGGCCAGCTAAGTGAACTGTTACATATATAAATATATATATATACACACACATGTTTATGTACATATATACTTGTAACAACAACATACATAAATATATATACATGTACACACATACACACACAAAAAACTGCAACCCCTATTGTTAAAAAAAAGGACATACACACCCAAGAAACCTATGAGATACAACCCTGTAGGAGGCCAGCTAAGTGAACTGTTACATATATAAATATATATATATATACATACATGTTTATGTACATATATACTTGTAACAACAACATACATAAATATATATACATGTACACACATACACATACACACACAAAAAACTGCAACCCCTATTAAAAAAAAAAGGACATACACACCCAAGAAACTGAGATACAACCCTGTAGGAGGCCAGCTAAGTGAACTGTTACATATATAAATATATACACACACATGTTTATGTACATATATACTTGTAACAACAACATACATAAATATATATACATGTACACACATACACACACAAAAAACTGAAACCCCTATTAAAAAAAAAAAGGACATACACCCCCAAGAAACCTATGAGATACAACCCTGTAGGAGGCCAGCTAAGTGAACTGTTACATATATAAATATATATATATATACACACACATGTTTATGTACATATATACATATATATACATGTACACACATACACACACAAAAAACTGCAACCCCTATTGTTAAAATAAAAAGGACATACACACCCAAGAAACCTATGAGATACAACCCTGTAGGAGGCCAGTTAAGTGAACTGTTACATATATATATACACATGTTTATGTACATATATACTGTAACAACAACATACATAAATATATATACATGTACACACATACACACACAAAAAACTGCAACCCCTATTAAAAAAAAAGGACATACACACCCAAGAAACCTATGAGATACAACCCTGTAGGAGGCCAGCTAAGTGAACTGTTACATATATAAATATAAATATATATATATATACATGTTTATGTACATATATACTTGTAACACAACATACATGTACACACATACACATACAAAAAACTGCAACCCCTATTGTTAAAATAAAAAGGACATACACACCCAAGAAACCTATGAGATACAACCCTGTAGGAGGCCAGCTAAGTGAACTGTTACATATATAAATATATATATATACACACACATGTTTATGTACATATATACTTGTAACAACAACAACATACATAAATATATATACATGTACACACATACACACACACTTACAAAAAACTGCAACCCCTATTAAAAAAAAAAGGACATACACACCCAAGAAACCTATGAGATACAACCCTGTAGGAGGCCAGCTAAGTGAACTGTTACATATATAAATATATATATATACACACATGTTTATGTACATATATACTTGTAACAACAACATACATAAATATATATACATATACACACATACACACACAAAAAACTGTAACCCCTATTAAAAAAAAATGGACATACACACCCAAGAAACCTATGAGATACAACCCTGTAGGAGGCCAGCTAAGTGAACTGTTACATATATAAATATATATATATATATATATACACACATTTATGTACATATATACTTTAACAACAACATACATAAATATATATACATGTACACACATACACACACACACACAAAAAACTGCAACCCCTATTGTTAAAAATAAAAAGAGACACCCAAGAAACCTATGTAGGAGGCCAGCTAAGTGAACTGTTACATATATAAATATATACACACACATGTTTATGCCGGGGCATAAGTCGACCCCTAAAATTCTGAGGTGTACTTCAAATTTAGGCCTATATTCTTCTAAAACACTTCAGTCGCAAGTGAGTTCTAACTCACTGAATAAGCCAGCCTAGACTAACCTTATCGATCCCATGGTAACCTTGAACTACAGTAACCTTATCATAAGGTTAATGATAACCTAAATTACATCAACAGACACCTGAACCACCCTAGAGCTCTCGTTTACTCCATAGTTGGTAACGTCTCTCATAGAATCTCCAAACTTTCTTGCTCTGAATCCACTTTCAACAATCATGTGGACTACTACTATAATGTAGCCCATCACAACGCTGGTTATAATGGAAAAAAAATAGAATTCCATATGGACAAACCAGCCGAGAGACAAAGTTTTCACTGCATGAGGCATGTGCAACAATGTCAAACTTCAAATTCTAGGAGCAGTAGTAACCATGGGATAACCTACCTACTCAACTGTTAAATCCAAAATTGATATGCCGGACAGTATAAAATCTAAGCACACCTGCTCTAGGACCTACCTGTGGTTCAATCCTCCACATAATGAACTATTAATCAATAAAATAGCTACGCAGTTCTTTAGATTGCTGGATGATAGTTTTCCTCCCACAGACAGACACCAAAAGCTCCTCAACAGAAGAACTGTCCACATATCCTACTCTACCACGGACAACATTAGAAGCTTTGTAACAGGATTAAATAATTGTTTCTACTTTTGGCTCAAGGCCATCAATTATCCCAGTGCATTACTGGTACTTTATTTTATCGACCCCGTAAGGATGAAAGGCAAAGTTAACCTCGGCGGGATTATAACTCAAATTATAAAGGGCCGTAACTCTATGCTGCAAAGCACGGTGTCCGAAGCTCTACCAATACTGCCAATCCACTGCCTATTAAATAATTGTTTCTACTTTTGGCTCAAGGCCATCAATTATCCCAGTGCATTACTGGTACTTTAATTTATCGACCCCGTAAGGATGAAAGGCAAAGTTAACCTCGGCGGGATTTGAACTCAAATTATAAAGGGCCGTAACTCTATGCTGCAAAGCATGGTGTCCGACCCTCTACCAATACTGCCAATCCACTGCCTATTAAATAATGGTTTTTGCTTTTGGCTCAAGGCCATCAATTATCCCAGTGCATTACTGGTACTTTAATTTATCGACCCCGTAAGGATGAAAGGCAAAGTTAACCTCGGCGAGATTAGAACTCAAATCATAAAGGGCCGTAACTCTATGCTGCAAAGCACGGTGTCCGACCCTCTACCAATACTGCCAATCCACTGCCTATTAAATAATTGTTTCTACTTTAGGCACAAGGCCAGCAAATTACCCAGTGCATTACTGGTACTTTTATTTTATCGACCCTGTAAGGATGAAAGGCAAAGTCAACCTCGGCGAGATTTGAACTCAAATTATAAAGGGCCGTAACTCTATGCTGCAAAGCACGGTGTCCGACCCTCTACCAATCCACTGCCTATTAAATAACAAACGCCTGCGAGACTTTGACAGCCACATTACAGCTTGGCCAGTAACAGATCTCTCGTACTACAGTCGGAATGACCATGAGAGCAATTTCCCAACCTTCCACATCGGACGGTGATGGACCTTATACCGAGTGTGTCAACCAAACGCTCCCGCGCCCCCATACCACCCTTAATGCGGATACAAATAATTGTTTCTACTTTTGGCACAAGGCCAGCAATTACTCAGTACATTACTGGTACTTTATTTTATCGACCCCCGTAAGGATGAAAGGCAAAGTTAACCTCGGCGGGATTTGAACTCAGAATGGCAAGGGCCGTAACTCTATGCGTCAAAGCATGGCGTCCGGCCCTCTACCGACGCTGCCCTGCCCTGCGGATACAAATAATTGTTTCTACTTTAGGCACAAGGCCAGCAATTACCCAGTGCATTACTGGTACTTTATTTTATCGACCCCCGTAAGGATGAAAGGCAATGTCAACCTCGGCGGGATTTGAACTCAGATCGTAAAAGGGACGTAACTATGCTGGAAAGCATGGCGTCCAACCCTCTACCGATACTGCCCTGCCCTGCCAATCCAAATAATGACTCAAAACATTACACACAAACGCAGTGCAACTGCCAATGTCTCAACATGTCCTTTAACCCTTTAATGTTCAAACCGGCCCGAATTCTCTACCTCTTTCTGTTGAAACTGGCTGTAACCAGTCACTGAAACTGATGTTAAGGTATTGTTCTCAAAATAAATACTTTCAAAATCTCATAGATTCGATATTATGTGAGATAATTATGCGCGAGGTAAAGCCTTTACCATGAAAATATAATTGTTTCTACTTTTGGCACAAGACCAGCAAGTACCCAGTGCATTACTGGTACTTTATTTTATCGACCTCGTAAGGATGAAAGGCAAAGTTAACCTCGGCGGGATTTGAACTCGGATCATACCATGAAAATATAATAATAAATATAGAGTAATGTGAATGCTAAAGGGTTAAATGGAATCTGCACGTAGAGGAACATAATCTACCAATGTGTCGTTGAAACTAACTTGGGGACATATAGATATGTGGGTGCAACCTCCAACTTTTTTGAGAAAAGATGGTACATGCAATCACATTCATTTAAGAACCTAAAGGTTAGTAACTCGACTGCCTTCACCAAGATCTGGGACTTGGAACAAAACAACACGGACTTGGATTGCAGGAGTTTATATATATATATATATATATATAACGAAGGAATTGTGGTAAGGAACCAGATGGACTATAACGCACGAAAGTACTCAATACTAAAGGTAGTAGAGTGGGTAATAGGAACATGTATGACCCCGACGGCAGAGCTCTAGCCGTTTTGACGGCTATTTCTGGACCCATACTTGTTCCTATATATATATATATATATATCAGTTCCTGTATGAGCAAGACAAGGTCAGCCAACTGGACACTGCCCACAACAGGACAACCCGTCTAACCCATGCTAGCGTGGAAGAACGGACTTAAAACGGTGATGATGATGATGATATATATATATATATATATACACACACACATACACCTATACATTCATACATACACACATATACATGCATGCACACATACACACACATGCATACATATAGACACACACTCATACATATACACATACATGCATATACACATGCATACATATATACACACATGCATACATATATATACACACACACACAGGGACCTGACAGACAACAGAACTGGATAGAACTGGATAGAACTGGTATGCTTGAATACCTCTTGTATATTTTAATTTACACACACACTGCACCATCTGGTCACTTTATTCTAATTATTGCTATCATCATCATCATCAACACCATCATTATCACCATTACCATCACTACTACACCACCACTACAACACCGCCACACCATCACTAACGCCACAACCACCACACCATCACACCATCACTAACGCCACCACCACACCATCACTAACGCCACCACTACAAAACCACCATCACTAGCGCCACCACCACACCATCACTAACGCCACCATCACCAACGCCACCACTACCATCACCATTATCTCTATTTATTATTTCAGATTTTTGCTAATAATTTTATTTTCAATCAATTTTGTATTCAATTTTTCTTTAAATTATATATTTTTGTTATGTGTGTATATCTATCTATGTATGTATGTTTGTGAGTGTATATATATATATATATATATATATATATACACACACACACACACCATGTATAATAACCTTGTGTGTACTCAGGTGAAATTCCAGAATAACAAAACTCACTACTTAGCCATCATAAAGAAAATATATCTATCTATCTATCTATCTATCTATATATAATGTAGGAGGTGAGTTTTATTGTAGCACAATAAAGCAATGCAAATATTGGATAAGTAGCACTCAATAGTTTATAGGACTGGAGTATATAAGAAGAAATTAAAAGATGGTTAAAAAAGTTCCATGTATTTTATTATGCTCATTTCAAAAACAAATATCATCCAGGGACGATATTTGCGTTCTCATCACATAAAATAGGGAGACATGATAGTCCCTGAGTGACATTTGTTTTTGAAATGCGCATAATAAAATACATGGAACTTTTTTAGCCATCTTTTAATTTCTTCTTTTTATATATATATATATATATATATATATATAAAATATTAAAAAAATAATGAATAAAACAATGAAACAGTTCCTTATATTAAACAAAAAAAGTTCATTATTTAACGATCGTTTCTAGGATATATATGTGTTAGAATTGGCATGCATATTCAACAGATCTATGTACAAAATTATACAAAATTATACAAACTATCAAAATTAAATATACATACCAACACATATATATGCCGTCTTCAGAAATAATGAACTTTTTTTGTTTAATATAAGGAACTGTTTCATTGTTTTATTCATTATTTTTTTAATATTTTATCTTGACTCTGTATTCCGTTTATCTTTCACCGAAAGTGATATTTCATTGCATCTCTTCTTTCCATGATATCCGGATTACATTGAGTTCTTCATACGGATTGGACACTACCGTAAACTCTTGGTAGATTTATCTACATATATATATATATATATATTATGGAGGCACATGGCTTAGTGGTTAGAGCATTAGCCTTGCAATCGAAAGGTTGAGCTCAATTCTCGTGCCCAGGTGATGTGTTGTTTCCTTGAGCAAGACACTTTATTTCACATTGCTCCAGTTTACTCAGCTGTAGAAATGAGATGATAGGGACTGGGGTCCCTATCATTCCACTGTAAAGTGGTCGTGGAGGTGCCACGGCAAAAAAGCAACCAGCACTCACTGTAAATGAGGTTGGTGTTAGGAAGGGCATCCAGCTGTAGAAATCAAGCCAGAATCAGTTCCCGTCCCACCCTTGCAAGCAGGGAAAAAGCGGACGTAAAATGAAAATGAAAATGAAATGAAATGAAAAAGCAGGCGTATATATATATAATAGAAAAAGTGGAGAATAACTATAGGACTATATATATATATATATATATATATATATATATATAAAATACAATATGTTGAAAAGGTAACACACTAGAGATACAGATAGTGCGCCCTCAATAAAACAGGGAAAAACCACCAGTGTATGGAATCTGTAACCTATGAAAGGCAGGGTAGACACACGATAATTAAAAATATAAATTAAAGTGTATATACATAGCTCTATAACTATAGTTATAGAGGTGTGTATTTACACTTTAATTTATGGAGGTATGTATATACACATAAATTTATATTTTTAATTATCGTGTGTCTACCCTGCCTTTCATAGGTTATAGATTCCATACACTGGTGGTTTTCCCTGTTTTATTGATGGCGCACTATCTGTATCTCTAGTGTGTTACCTTTTCAATATATTGTATTTTAAAGAGGTCAGGATTCCTTTTCCTTTGAGCACATTATTGACAGGGAATAGCGAGAGTCTATGGCTCCGTTAATTTAGTCAGTTCTTAGAGATACCAGCTCTGTGTTTATAGTGTTGATGGTATCAGAGCCTTATATATATATATATATATATATATAAGGCTCTTATACCATCAACACTATAAACACAGAGCTGGCATATCTAAGAACTGACTAACTGCCTGATGAGGTCATAGCCATTCAATGGCTATCATCGAAATATATATAGCAGTAAATAAAGGATTATGAGTTCATGCAATTGGCTTATGTTTCGTCACTATATATATATATATATATATATATATATATATATATATATATATATATATATATATATATATATAACGAAGGAAATGTGGTAAGGAACCAGGTGGACCATAACGCACCAAAGTACTCAATACTTAGGGTAGTAGAGTGGGTAATAGGAACGAGTAGGAACCCGTCGGCTGAGCTCAAGCCGTTTCGACGGCTAATTCTGGACTCTGAGTCCAGAATTAGCCGTCGAAACGGCTTGAGCTCAGCCGTCGGGGTCCTACTCGTTCCTATATATATATATATATAGTCCTATATGAGCGAGACATGGTCACCCGACCAATCTTGCCTCAAGTTGGACAACTCCCGTCTAACCCATGCTAGCATGGAAGATAGACATTAAACGATGATGATGATGATGTATATATATATATATATATATATATATATATATATATATATATATATATAAATATATTTCTTTATTAGCCACAGGGGCACAAAAGAAGGGGACAAATAC
>OZ024764.1:8000325-8005325 GCA_964016885.1 Eledone cirrhosa | reverse complement strand
ATATATATTTACATTGTATACAGTATATATATATTTTATGTACAATATATATATGTCACATATATATATATTTACATTGTATACAGTATATATATGTCACATATATATATATTTACATTGTATACAGTATATATATGTCACATATATATATATTTACATTGTATACAGTATATATATATTTTATGTACAGTATATATATGTCACATATATATATATATTTACATTGTATACAGTATATATATACTATATATGATGTTATTCAAGGCAAAGACGAATACTGCTTGGCACCAGTGACATCACAGCTCATATATATATACATATATATATATATATATACATTATATACTATATATATATACATTATATACTATATATATATATACATTATATACTATATATATATATACATTATATACTATATATATATATACATTATATACTATATATATATACATTATATACTATATATATACACATTATATACTATATATATACATTATATACTATATATATACATTATATACTATATATATATACATTATATACTATATATATATATATACATTATATACTATATATATATATACATTATATACTATATATATATATACATTATATACTATATATATATATACATTATATACTATATATATATATACATTATATACTATATATATATATACATTATATACTATATATATATATATTATATACTATATATATATATTATATACTATATATATATACATTATATACTATATATATATACATTATATACTATATATATATACATTATATACTGTATATATATAAATTATATATATATATATATACATTATATATATATATATATACATTATATATATATATACATTATATATATATATATATACATTATATACTATATATATATACATTATATACTATATATATATACATTATATACTATATATATATACATTATATATATACATTATATACTATATATATATACATTATATACTATATATATATATATATATACTATATATATATATATATATACATTATATGCTATAAAAGTCAGCTCAAAAGTGACACAGAGGAGACTGAGGTTAGCTGGACATGCTCACCGACATCCAGAGTTGACACTGCACTCAGTGCTCCTTTGGGAGCCCCTACATGGACACACTGGAAGAGGAAGACCAAGGTTAACGTATGTTGATGCCCTCAGGACAGACACTGGTCTGTTGGAGACGCAGGACATGGCACCGATAATGAGGGACAGAGACCACTGGAGAGAACTTGTCCATGGATCTCGGGAATTTTACCCGCCCTAGAGAATATATATATATATATATATATACATTACATACTATATATATATATATTTATCCTATGTATTATTGTTGTTGTTATTGTTATTATTGAACTACCAACCATGTTATGGGGGAGGGGGTATACTCAACTTTTACCTCCTCACAAATTGCTGGCATTGTGTCTCAATTAGGACTTGTGTGGTGTGTATATATATATAGATATGTATGTGTGTATATATATATATATATATATACACATAAATATCTATATATATACATACATATCTCTCTCTCTATATGTATATACACACACATATATACATATCTATAGATATACATATATTTATACACCCACACATCACATATAAGTCCTATAGATATATACATATCTATATATATAGATATAGATATGTATATATATAGCGAGAGAGAGATGTATGTATATATATATATATAGATATCTATGTATATATATATAAAGAGAGATATTTATATATATAGATATCTATGTATATATATATATAAAGATAGATATTTATATATATATATATCTATGTATATATATATATAAAGATAGATATATATATATATATATAGATATCTATGTATATATATAGAGAGAGAGATATTTATATATATATATATAGATATCTATGTATATATATAGAGAGAGAGATATTTATATATATATATATAGATATGTATGTATATATATATAGAGAGAGAGAGATATCTATGTATATATGTATGTATATATATATAGAGAGAGAGAGAGATATCTATGTATATATATATATATATATATATATATATATATATATGATTATTAACTACTGCTTGTATTTATGTTTGTTAAACTGTATATATTTGTGTATAAAACCAACATTTTATATAATATATATATATGTATATATAAATGATTTATGCATTTACTTGTGTTGTTGTTATTTAACCCTAGGTCGGACCCTGACTGAGTAGATCCTTGAACAAAAGGATTATAGCAGATTATGGTGTTGTTTATTCTTGAGGTGGATTTGGCTGCTGTTATGGCAGCAGGTGCTGTTGTTTAGCTGATCTAGAAGTATTATATTACAGCTCACACCTATGAAGGTTTAACTGGACTCCTACAAGGTTATATCTCAAAGGAAGTTTCTCTGGTGTTTTAATGATAGGGACCCCAGTCCTATCATGTTGTTACAGCTCACACCTATGTAGGTTTAGCTGGCCTCCTACAAGGTTGTATCTCATAGGAGGTTTCTTGGGTGTTTTAATGATAGAGACCCCAGTCCTATCATATTGTTACAGCTCACACCTATGTAGGTTTAGCTGGCCTCCTACAAGGTTGTATCTCATAGGAGGTTTCTTGGGTGTTTTAATGATAGGGGACCCCAGTCCTATCATGTTGTAGATCACACCTGTGTAGGTTTAGCTGGCCTCCTACAAGGTTGTATCTCATAGGAGGTTTCTTGGGTGCTTTAATGATAGGGGACCCCAGTCCTATCATGTTGTAGATCACACCTGTGTAGGTTTAGCTGGCCTCCTACAAGGTTGTATCTCATAGGAGGATTTTTTGAGTATTTTAATGAAAGGGAACCCCAAGTCCATCATGTAGATCACACCTGTGTATGTTTAGCTGGCCTCCTGTAAGGTTATATCTCATAGGAGATTTCTCAGGTGTTTTAATGATAGGGACCCCAGTCCTATCATGTTGTGACAGTTCACACCTATGTAGGTTTAGCTGGCCTCTTATAGGAGGTTTATTAGTAAGTCCAACATCCTAACACCAGGTTAGACGCCTCTACACACACACACACGTGTGGTATTTTGCACTAGAACACAACACACACCTCCATATACATATACAGTGTGTCCCAAAAAATGTATACATACTTTGATTAGAATGCTGTTGAAGTGTGCATATATTTTGGGGAGAAACCTTATATATATAAGGTATTAGTTTAACAATGACAATAATAACAACAAAGTCAGGTTATTTTACCTATTCATATCATTGTTTTACGATCGTTTCAGAAGGTTGATCATATTGACATATTGTCTGATCTATAGCAGTTATATAACTGTATACTCTCAGACCCCATATATAGGTTCGATCAGACCGTCTTCTGTACATACACTATATATACACTATATATGATGTTGTCCAAGAGAAAGGCAAAGGCCGATAGAGTTTGGCACCAGTAACGTCACAGCTCATTTCCAGAGCTGAGTAAACTGGAGCAACATGAAATAAAGTGTCTTGCTGAAGGACAACACATCACCCGGTCCGAGAATCGAACTCACAACTTCCCGATTGCAAGCCCAATGCTCTAACCATTAAGCCATACACCTTGCATCACTCAGCAAGACCTTTGTCAGCCGCTCTCCAGCTATCTATTTAAAGCTGTATATAGCTATGGTGTGGCCACACTAGGAGTTTGCATCACCAGTCTGGAACCCTTATCTTGTTCAGAATATTGACCTCCTGGAAACTGTTCAGGGACATGCAACCAAGCGAATACCCTCCATCAGGCATCTACCATACTCTGAACACCTTGCTTCCCTGGGCATGGATACATTGAAGCTCCGATGTCTGGCAACTGACTTGGTAGACACCCACAAAATTATTAACCATCTTGTCAACAACAACCCTGAGTACCTTTTTGAATTCCATGTGTCTAACATATGAGGACATGCCTACAAAGTCAGAAAACAGCACAGCTCCCATGACTTTTGAAGTTGTTGCTCAGAGTTGCTGAAGCATGGAATAAACTACCTAGATCAATAGTTAGTTGTCGAGACACTACATCCTTTAAAACCTCCATGGAACAAACTACCTGCATCAGTTGTTAGCTGCCGAGACACTGCATCCTTTAAAACCTCCATGGAACAAACTACCGGCATCAGTTGTTAGCTGTCGAGACACTGCATCCTTTAAAACCTCCATGGAACAAACTACCTGCATCAGTTGTTAGCTGTCGAGACACTGCATCCTTTAAAACCTCCATGGAACAAACTCCCTGCATCTGTTGTTAGCTGTCGAGACACTGCATCCTTTAAAACCTCCATGGAACAAACTACCTGCATCAGTTGTTAGCTGTCGAGACACTACATCCTTTAAACCCTCCATGGAACAAACTACCTGCATCAGTTGTTAGCTGTCGAGACACTACATCCTTTAAAACCTCCATGGAACAAACTCCCTACATCAGTTGTTAGCTGCCAAGACACTACATCCTTTAAACCCTCCATGGAACAAACTACCTGCATCAGTTGTTAGCTGTCGAGACACTACATCCTTTAAACCCTCCATGGAACAAACTACCTGCATCAGTTGTTAGCTGTCGAGACACTGCATCCTTTAAAACCTCCATGGAACAAACTACCTGCATCAGTTGTTAGGTGTCGAGACACTGCATCCTTTAAAACCTCCATGGAACAAACTACCTGCATCTGTTGTTAGCTGTGGAGACACTGCATCCTTTAAAACCTCCATGGAACAAACTACCTACAACAGTTGTTAGCTGTCGAGACACTGCATCCTTTAAAACCTCCATGGAACAAACTACCTGCATCAGTTGTTAGCTGTCGAGACACTGCATCCTTTAAAACCTCCATGGAACAAACTACCTGCATCAGTTGTTAGCTGTCAAGACACTGCATCCTTTAAAACCTCCATGGAACAAACTACCAGCATCAGTTGTT
>OZ024764.1:7990325-7995325 GCA_964016885.1 Eledone cirrhosa | reverse complement strand
TTTCCATTTATTAATATTATTGATATTATACTCCAGAAGAAACTTGTTGAGTGCTTCTAACCTGTTATAAACTAAATTTGTTGAATAATCAACAAATTAAATAACTCATTGCTTATATATGATCGTTAGTAATAAAATGTTATTAAACTCTTTGATTGTTATTTATAAAGTGTATATATTTATATATATATATACACTTTATAACATTTAATTAATGATCGTTTCATATATATATATATATATAACGAAGGAAGTGTGGTAAGATACCAGGTGGACCATAACGCACCAGAGTACTCAATACATAGGGTAGTAGAGTGGGTAATAGGAAAATGTTTAACCCCGACGGCAGAGGTCAAGCCGTTTCGACGGCTATTTCTGCACACACACACACACACACACACACACACACACACACACACACATCCCTCTCTCTAGTAAACAACCTGCGTGACTCTAAGTGGTCGCTATGTCTGCTAGAAACAGCAGCCACGATAACGATACCCTTCAAACCACCACCACCACCACCACCACCACCACGATGTAGGAAATTCAAAGGACACGTTATATAATGTCCAGAAAGAGAGAAAGTATATTGTAATAAACAGAATGGTCACGGCTGGAACGTCTAGCTGGATCGTAACGGACTAAGTACAGTTATGTAACATAAGAGCGGCGCCCGGACCTCTTAGGTGGTCAGCTTAACGTGCTAGAAATAGCAGCCAAATGACACGTTTATTTATTTTTTTATATTCTTACTGGCTTCAAACATTAGAATCTGGCCATGCTGGGGCACTGGTTTCAGTCATTTGATAGTGGCCATGCTGGGGCACTCCCTTCAGTCATTAGACTCTGGCCATACTGGGGCACTGGTTTCAGTCATTCGATAGTGGCCATGCTGGGGCACTCCCTTCAGTCATTAGACTGTGGCCACGCTGGGGCACTGGTTTCAGTCATTCGATAGTGGCCATGCTGGGGCACTCCCTTCAGTCATTAGACTGTGGCCACGCTGGGGCACTGGTTTCAGTCATTCGATAGTGGCCATGCTGGGGCACTCCCTTCAGTCATTAGACTGTGACCATGCTGGGGCACTGGTTTCAGTCATTCGATAGTGGCCATGCTGGGGCACTCCCTTCAGTCATTAGACTGTGGCCACGCTGGGGCACTGGTTTCAGTCATTCGATAGTGGCCATGCTGGGGCACGCCCTTCAGTCATTAGACTGTGACCATACTGGGGCACTGGTTTCTGTCATTCGATAGTGGCCATGCTGGGGCACTCCCTTCAGTCATTAGACTGTGGCCATGCTGGGGCACTTCCTTCAGTCATTAGACTGTGGCCATGCTGGGGCACTCCCTTCAGTCATTAGACTGTGGCCATGCTGGGGCACTGCCTTCTTTTACTGGTTTCAGTCATTAGACTGTGGCCATACTGGGGCACTGCCTTTTACTGGTTTCAGTCATTAGACTGTGGCCATGCTGGGGCACTGCCTTCTTTTACTGGTTTCAGTCATTAGACTGTGGCCATGCTGGGGCACTGCCTTCTTTTACTGGTTTCAGTCATTAGACTGTGGCCATGCTGGGGCACTGCCTTCTTTTACTGGTTTCAGTCATTAGACTGTGGCCATGCTGGGGCACTGCCTACTTGTACTGGTTTTGGTCATTAGACTGTGACCATGCTGGGGCACTGCCTACTTTTACTGGTTTCAGTCATTAGACTGTGGCCATGCTGGGGCATTGCCTTCTTTTACTGGTTTCAGTCATTAGACTGTGACCATGCTGGGGCACTGCCTTCTTTTACTGGTTTCAGTCATTAGACTGTGGCCATACTGGGGCACTGCCTTCTTTTACTGGTTTCAGTCATTAGACTGTGACCATGCTGGGGCACTGCCTTCTTTTACTGGTTTCAGTCATTAGACTGTGGCCATGCTGGGGCACTGCCTTCTTTTACTGGTTTCAGTCATTAGACTGTGGCTATGCTGGGGCACTGCCTTCTTTTACTGCCTTCAGTCATTAGACTGTGGCCATGCTGGGGCACTGCCTTCTTTTACTGCCTTCAGTCATTAGACTGTGGCCATGCTGGGGCACTGCCTTCTTTTACTGGTTTCAGTCATTAGACTGTGGCCATGCTGGGGCACTGCCTTCTTTTACTGGTTTCAGTCATTAGACTGTGGCCATGCTGGGGCACTGCCTTCTTTTACTGGTTTCAGTCATTAGACTGTGACCATGCTGGGGCACTGCCTTCTTTTACTGGTTTTGGTCATTAGACTGTGGCCATGCTGGGGCACTGCCTTCTTTTACTGGTTTTGGTCATTAGACTGTGACCATGCTGGGGCACTGCCTTCTTTTACTGGTTTTGGTCATTAGACTGTGACCATGCTGGGGCACTGCCTTCTTTTACTGGTTTCAGTCATTAGACTGTGGCCATGCTGGGGCATTGCCTTCTTTTACTGGTTTCAGTCATTAGACTGTGACCATGCTGGGGCACTGCCTTCTTTTACTGGTTTCAGTCATTAGACTGTGGCCATGCTGGGGCACTGCCTTCTTTTACTGGTTTCAGTCATTAGACTGTGGCTATGCTGGGGCACTGCCTTCTTTTACTGCCTTCAGTCATTAGACTGTGGCCATGCTGGGGCACTGCCTACTTTTACTGGTTTCAGTCATTAGACTGTGGCCATGCTGGGGCACTGCCTTCTTTTACTGGTTTCAGTCATTAGACTGTGGCCATGCTGGGGCACTGCCTTCCTCTCTCTCTATCTTTCTCTGAAATCTTGTGACACCAACTGGTACAAGGATTGCCGGAGTTCAAATACAGAGTATGATAAGAGGAGGAGGTCGTGTCGTGGCGTGGCGTGGCGTGGCGTGGCGTGGTCTAGTGTGGTGTAATGTAGTGTCGTGTAGTGTGTTGTGGTGTAGTGTGGTGTGGTGTAGTGTAATGTAGTGTGGTGTGGTGTAGTGTAGTGTGGTGTGGTGTAGTGTAGTGTGGTGTGGTATGGTGTAATGTAGTGTCGTGTGGTGTAGTGTGTTGTGGTGTAGTGTGGTGTGGTGTAGTGTAATGTAGTGTGGTGTAGTGTGGTGTGGTGTAATGTAGTGTCATGTGGAGTAGTGTGGTGTGGTGTAGTGTAATGTAGTGTGGTGTGGTGTAGTGTGGTGTGGTGAGTGTAATGTAGTGTGGTGTTGTGTAATGTAGTGTGGTGTAGTGTGTTGTGGTGTAGTGTAGTGTGGTGTGGTGTGGTGTAGTGTAATGTAGTGTGGTGTGGTGTAGCGTGTTGTGTTGTGGTGTGGTGTAATTAAGAGTAATCCCAGGAGGTAAAAATAATTGATATATCAACAGCTGGACCACATCATCAATGTGACCTTGACACACACACACACACATATATGTCTGTGTGTGTGTGTGTGGTGTAGTATAAATCCGGTAACTAATAAGGGAGTCATGGTGAGATATGTTATCGCCATGTGACTCCTGACGCCATAATGGCATATAGAGTTTCTTGGTCATCTTAAGCTTGGCAGAGCCCACACCTCCCCAGGCCTGAATAAAGCAGATGCTTGCATGGGTTGGGCAAGTCTTTTCCAACACAGCATTTCTCCACTTATTGTGTGCCTCTGTGAATTTTAAATATTTGAGCTCAGCTATCACAACCCCTGCCCAGGTCTTGCTTGGTCTACCTCAGGGGTGTGCAACATATTCCACTGGTGGGCCACTTTTGAACATTGGAACAACTATTAGGGCCATTAATATTTATTAAGCACTATTCCAAAGATTCACCACAACTTCTTTCCATAATATGGAACTGGGAAATTATAACACACATAACCCTATCAGAACAACTATTAGGGCCAGTAATATTTATTAAGCACTATCTAGAATAAGGACAGGTTGGAAGAAGTTTAGGGAGTTGCTGCCTTTGCTGACGAAGAAGGGTTTCTCCCTGCGTACGAAAGGCCGGTTATATGATGCCTGTGTGAGGAGCGCGATGCTGCATGGTAGTGAGACATGGGCAGCAACTGCAGAGGCTATGCGACGGCTGGAGAGAAATGATGCAAGCATGCTCCGTTGGATGTGCAATGTCAATGTGCGTGAACGACCCAGCATGGATGTGTTGAGAGAGAAACTGTGTCTGAGAGGGATAGAATGTAGTGTGCGGGAGAGGAGACTGAGGTGGTATGGACATGTGATGCGCATGGAGGATGACCGATGGGTGAAGAAGTGCCAGGAAATGCCAGTTGAAGGAAGACGTGGTAGAGGTAGACCACGAAAGACATGGGCTGAGGTGGTGAGAAAAGACCTCAGATCGCTGAAGCTCACGATGGAGATGACGAAGGACCGTGACAAGTGGAGAGATACTGTGCTAAATAAGACCCGTCCCACCCTTGCAAGCAGGTAAAAGCGGACGTATGATGATGATGATGATGATGATGATATTCCAAAGATTCACCACAACTTCTTTCCATAACATGGAACTGGGAAATTAACACATAACCCTATCAGTTAAGCCCTTTAGTAAAGGTCAACTAACAGAAGTATTACGGTTACGAAAAAAAATTCTAAATAAGCCTACAAGGTAAAAATTGAAAACAGTCATCGCGGGCCACTCTGACTGGTCTGGCAGGCTTCCTATTGCACGCCCCTGGTCTACCTCTACTGCAACTTCCTACCACTGGGGTTTCCTGGCACTTCTTCACCCGTCTATCATCATCCATATGCATCACATGTCTCTACTAATGCACTCTGCCCTCCAACAAACCACCTCAAATTTCTCTTAAACCATCATGGTCAAAGTCTAATGACATCTTCTTTTCTTTGACCATGTATTCCTGAGCAGGTTGTGAGGGCAGAGTCCTCAAACACTCCCTCCAATGGGCCCTGCCAGAAGCAACTGTCTCCAACTGATCCGGCTGGATCCCCAATTGTGACCAGCCAAAGCTCAAGGATGTTATCCAACCATCTTGCTCGGTGTCTACTCCGGGGTCTCATACCTGTTGGTTTTGCCCGTAAATTC
>OZ024764.1:7962825-7965325 GCA_964016885.1 Eledone cirrhosa | reverse complement strand
GATAATCTTTAAATAATTAAAATATACAGAGACATGTATATAATGTGAAATGAAACTGGAAGGCCTCTATATATACGTGTATGTGTATGTATATCTATATGTAGGTGACTGTGATCTACATACACTGGTATATATACACACACTCACATATATATATATATATATATATATATATACACATACTCACATATATATATATATATATGTAGATTATTTCTGAAGACAGCATATATATGTGTAGGTATGTATATTCCCTCTGATAGTTTGTAAAATGTTTACATAGATCTATATGATATACATACCAACACACATATATATATCCTAGAAACGATCGTAAAATGATGAATTTTTTAATATAAGGAACTGTTTCTTTGTTTTTATTAATTTATATATATATATATATATATACATAACACCACCACCAGCTCTCTCTCTCTCTCTCTCTCTCTCTCTGCCATTCTCCTTCTCTGTCTCTCTCTATGTCTCTCTTTTAATCTACTCTCTCACAACCACTATCTCTTTCTCTCTCTCTGTTTATGAAGGTACACAGAAAAACCCCATATCTTGGGAACCCGTGCTCCGATTTACACGAAACTTGTTTTATTCCATTTGTATTCCCATTTCAGGGGCAACTTCCTTTCAAAGTATTTTCCCATTATGCTCCCTTTTGGTTGTATTACATTACATTACAGACAAGCAAGCAATCACAGAGTTTTAGTAGTATATAGATAGAGAGATAATGTTTTCTTATTTAGGCACAAGGCCAGCAATTTTGGGGGAGGGGAAAGTCGATTAAATCGACCCCAGTGTGTGACTGGTACTTTATTTTATCGACCCCGTAAGGATGAAAGGCAAAGTTAACCTTGACAGGATTTGAACTCATAGAAGGTATTCCCATGACTTTCGAAAACGTTTGTTCACGCTCAGAGTTGCTGAAGCATGGAACAAACTACCTGCATCAGTTGTTAGCTGTCGGGACACTGCTTCCTTCAAAACTTCCGTGCTTCCCAAAATTCACCAACACTACACCTGATATTCCCCCTCCATACACACGCACACATGAGAAATTATTGTGTACAGTGCCCAGGTGCACTACAACTCATCAAAGGTGCATGTATAGTACATAGTATAATGTACAAATGTCAGGAAAGTGAACAGTACATGAGTCATGATATACACACAGATACCTTAACATCAGTATGAGCAACCGGTTAGCGCCAGTTTGAGCAGAAAGAAGCGAGAAAATTCTGGCCGGATTTGGCCGGTTGAAATGTGCCTTTTGCTCCCTTCTTACAAAATACATGGATATGATGTACCTATTATAGTTATAAGTCATGTATAGAGACAGTTAATCGACTTTCGTCAAATCAAACTGAGTAAGCAATGTTTCCATTGGTCTTTCCAATTGCTAATACTATCTATCGGTCGCAACTCCAGGTAGAAGGAGCAACATGAAATAAAGTGTCTTGCTCAAGGACATAACACATCACCCAGTCCGGGAATCAAACTCAGAGCGCCACAATTGTGAATCCAATTCTCTAACCACTCAGCCACGCGCCTTCACTCTAAGCCAGGTATATACAGACATTAACCATTTAGCATTTACATTACACTATACTATTATATTTTCACAGTAAAGGCTTTACCTCACATAATATCTTACATAACATTTACATTACTCTATATATACTATTGTATTTTCACAGTAAAGGCTTTACCTCACATAATATCTCACATAACATTTACATTACTCTATATATACTGTTGTATTGTCACAGTAAAGGCTTTACCTCACATAATATCTCACATAACATTTACATTACTCTATATATACTATTGTATTTTCACAGTAAAGGCTTTACCTCACATAATATCTCACATAACATTTACATTACTCTATATATACTATTGTATTTTCACAGTAAAGGTTTTACCTCACATAATATCTCACATAACATTTACATTACTCTATATATACTATTGTATTTTCACAGTAAAGGCTTTACTTCACATAATACCTCACATAACATTTACATTACTCTATATACACTATTGTATTTTCACAGTAAAGGCTTTACCTCACATAATATCTCACATAACATTTACATTACTCTATATATACTATTGTATTTTCACAGTAAAGGCTTTACCTCACATAATATCTCACATAACATTTACATTACTCTATATATACTATTGTATTTTCACAGTAAAGGTTTTACCTCACATAATATCTCACATAACATTTACATTACTCTATATATACTATTGTATTTTCACAGTAAAGGTTTTACCTCACATAATATCTCACATAACATTTACATTACTCTATATATACTATTGTATTTTCACAGTAAAGGCTTTATCTCACATATCTCACATAACATTTACATTACTCTATATATACTATTGTATTTTCACAGTAAAGGCTTTATCTCACATAATATCTCACATAACATTTACATTACTCTATATATACTATTGTATTTTCACAGTAAAG
>OZ024764.1:7945325-7957825 GCA_964016885.1 Eledone cirrhosa | reverse complement strand
GTCCACCTCCTTGCAGCCGTGGGCCGCTTCATGCTCACCTTTCTCTTCTCCCACTTCTCCTCCTCCATTACACATGGACCCAAGTTTTTCCTCCTCCTCCTGCCGCTGCTCCTCCTCGCCGGCCACCTCCCCCCTTCTCTCTGGCTTGGTGTTGTTGTGGAAAATTCCGTCGTCTCCGAACGGAATTTTCCGTTTCAGATTCTCCTTCGTCCTGTCGCGTTGTCTGTTGTCGGAGTCCCTTCCTCTTCTCCTCCACCACCGCCACCCCGTCGCTGCACCGACATCTGGAACGTGCACGACACCTGCGCCACCAACAGCAGCACCAGCACCAGCAGCAGCAGCAGTAGTAGCAGTAGTAGTTGAAGTAGAAGTTGCTGATTTAGATAATGGTGATGATGATGATGATAATGATAATGTTGATGATGATGATGGTGGTGGTGGTGGTGGTGGTGGCGGTGATGCAGCTGCTGCGCTCCGTTTGTGCAGCAACCTCGTCAAGTAAAACGAGGAATGTTTCAGGGAAAATGGGGAGGGAATCTTTAGACAGCTTTGTTGGCGGCGGTGTTGTTGTTGTTGTTGTTGTTGTTGTTGTTGCTGTTGTTGTTGTTGTTGTTGTTGTTGCTGCTGCTGTTGTTGATACTGTTGTTGATGATGCTGTTGTTGTTGTTGTTGTTGTTGATCTTGTTGTTGTTGTTGTTGATCTTGTTGTTGTTGTTGATACTGTTGTTGATGATGCTTTTGTTGTTGTTGATGATGTTGCTGTTGTTGTTGTTGTTGCTGCTGTTGTTGCTGCTGTTGCTGTTGTTGTTGTTGTTGTCTTTTAGCTGAATATTGCTCACCACCACCACCACCACCACCACCACCACTGGAACCACCACCACTGGAACCACCGCCGCCGCCGCCACCACCACCACCACCGCCACCATCTCCACACTCCCACCACAGTTCTCCCCCGCTTTCACCCCCTCTCGCAGTCGTGGTCGTAGAATACAACCGATCCATCTCGTTCACATTCAACATGGTTGTCCTCGTAGCTTTTCTCTTTCTCCTTCTCGTCGTAGTCTCATTTGTATTTGTAGTTGTAGTTGTTGTTGTTGTTGTACTTGTTGTACTTGTTGTTGTTGTAGCTGTTGGCGTCGTCGTTGGCAATATACTGTGGACGGATAACGGAGATTCGTGGCAACTCGCTGGGTCGTACGGAACCAAAACTTCGGAACGTTCAAATCTCCTGGCTAACCCCTGAGTTCCCCAGTACAAGAATTGGTTCGGAGATGACGATGAAGAAACGATCACAAATGCTTCCCTGTCCTCTCCCAGGAATTTACTGCAACTCACGGAGTCCTTAACGAAAGCAAGAATGTCTTCGCTGGTTTTCCTTGTCAGACCCTGACTGGGTTTGCTATGATTATCTCCCCTTAGCAGCGTCTCGTTTTCTCTCTGCCGAGCTTTTGGAATTCTAACAACTGGGTCGGAAAAGAACTTAAGCAGTTTCTGGTTCTTTCCGATGTTTCTGAAGTCTCCGTCTCCAAGGTTTCCAGAATATCCCTTTTCAGAATCTCGGGGTTGTCCAAAATTGCTTCTGTGGTGGTTTTCAAAATTTCTAGGGTTGTTGAAATTTCCAGGGTTGTCGAAATTTCTAGGGTTTTCAAAATTTCTAGGGCTTTCAAAATTCCCAAAGCTTTCGAAATTTCTAAGGTTGTCAAAATTTCTAGGGCTGTCAACAGTTTTAGGGTTTTCGAAATTTCTAGGGTTTTCAAAATTTCTAGGGCTTTCAAAATTCCCAAAGCTTTCGAAATTTCTAAGGTTGTCAAAATTTCTAGGGTTGTCAAAATTTTTAGGGTTTTCGAATTTTCTAGGGTTTTTGAAATTTCCAGAGTTGTCGAATTTTACGGGGCTTTTGAAATTTCTGAGATTTCCAAAGGGTCCTTTGTCAAGGGTAATTTCGATGTCATTGGAGGTGTTCGTTGTCGTCATTGAGGTTAATCTCCGATGTTGATTCTTCGTAAGATCAAGGGCTTGAGTCTCATCATGGCGGTGGTTAAAACTAGGGACCGCAATTATAGGAGTAACCGTACTACCACCATGCAGAGAAAACAAACGGTTATTATTATTATTATTAATATTATTATTATTATTATTATATTTGTAGTTGTAGGCATTGTTGTTGTTGTTGTTGTTGTTGTTGTTGTTGTTGAAGGGGAGGTAACTCAAGTCGAAGCAATCCGAGGTTCGCCGCTCCTTGTCGTTCCGACGGAGGGGGTGACTCTTGTAGCTGCTGCCGGCGCCACCTATCTGCATGTCGAGGGATTTTTTAGAGGGTGCCACAATGGGGAGGCCCCGGAGGGAGCCGTTTCTTTTCGATGTTGTTGCTGTTCTTTTTGTTGGGGTCATCTGTAGTTGAAGTGAAAAAAAGATGAATGATATATAGAGACCTTGGCTGGGTACATAAACATACATAAAACACTAGGTTTGAGGGAGATTTGGCTGTTATTTCTACCACATCTAGCTACCATGTAGAGGTCTCGTCATACATAAAACACTAGAGTTTGATTTGAGGGAGATTTGGCTGTTATTTCTACCACGTCTAGCTACCATGTAGAGGTCTCGTCATACATAAAACACTAGAGTTTGATTTGAGGGAGATTTGGCTGTTATTTCTACCACGTCTAGCTACCATGTAGAGGTCTCGTCATACATAAAACACTAGAGTTTGATTTGAGGGAGATTTGGCTGTTATTTCTACCACATCTAGCTACCATGTAGAGGGCTCCTCATATATAAGACAGTAAGGAGTGATTTGAGGTAGATTTGGTTACTATTTCTACCAGGTCTAGCTACTATGTAGAGCTCTCCTCATATATAAGACAGTAGGGTGTGATTTGAGGTAGATTTGGTTACTATTTCTACCAGGTCTAGCTACTATGTAGAGCTCTCCTCATATATAAGACAGTAGGGTGTGATTTGAGGTAGATTTGGCTACTATTTCTACCATGTATAACTACCATGTAGAGGTCTCCTTGTATATAAAAGACTACAGTTTGATTTGAGTGAGATTTGGCTGTTATTTCTACCAGCTTTAGATACCACATGGAATCTCCCTCGTCACATACATAAAACAGTAAGGTGTGATTTGAGGGAGATTTGGCTGCTATTTCTACCAGGTCTAGTTACTGTGTAGAGCTCTCCCTCATTCATAAAAGAGTAGGCTGTGATTTGAGGGAGATTTGGCTGCTATTTCTACCAGGTCTAGTTACTGTGTAGAGCACTCCCTCATTCATAAAAGAGTAGGCTGTGATTTGAGGGAGATTTGGCTGCTCTTTCTACCGCATCTAGTTACTATGTAGCAGTCTCCCTCATACATAAGACAATAGGGTGTGATTTGAGGGAGATTTGGCTGATATTTCTACCAGCTCTAGCTGCCATGTAGAGGTCTCCTCATATATAAAACACTAGAGTTAATAAAGCCTTTACTGTGAAAATACAATAGTATATATAGAGTAATGTAAATGTTATGTGAGATATTATGTGAGGTAAAGCCTTTACTGTGACAATACAGTAGTATATATAGAGTAATGTAAATGTTATGTGAGGTATTATGTGAGATAAAGCCTTTACTGTGAAAATACAATAGTATATATAGAGTAATGTAAATGTTATGTGAGATATTATGTGAGATAAAGCCTTTACTGTGAAAATACAATAGTATATATAGAGTAATGTAAATGTTATGTGAGATATTATGTGAGGTAAAGCCTTTACTGTGAAAATACAATAGTATATATAGAGTAATGTAAATGTTATGTGAGATATTATGTAAGGTAAAGCCTTTACTGTGACAATACAATAGTATATATAGAGTAATGTAAATGTTATGTGAGATATTATGTGAGGTAAAGCCTTTCATGTGAAAATACAATAGTATATATAGAGTAATGTAAATGTTATGTGAGATATTATGTGAGGTAAAGCCTTTACTGTGAAAATACAATAGTACATATAGAGTAATGTAAATGTTATGTGAGGTAAAGCCTTTACTGTGAAAATACAATAGTATATATAGAGTAATGTAAATGTTATGTGAGATATTATGTGAGGTAAAGCCTTTACTGTGACAATACAATAGTATATATAGAGTAATGTAAATGTTATGTGAGATATTATGTGAGGTAAAGCCTTTACTGTGACAATACAATAGGTTATATAGAGTAATGTAAATGTTAAGGGGTTAACATACCTTGACTTTTATCTTTGGTGGCACCCAGTTAACACTTGGGGGTACATGTCTCCCTGTCACATCAACCTCCCAGTTACCGATGTTGTGGAGATACATTCGCATGTTTACCCGGAAGGAGCACCGGTGCCCACTCTTTGCTCGTTTCTCATCCTTTTTCAGGCAGTCTGTAGAATAGCAAGAGAGTGAGAGAGAGGGAGAGAGAGAGAGTAAGAAAGAGAGTGAGAGAGAGAGAGTAAAAGAGTGAGAGAGAGAGAGAAAGAAGGAGTGATAGAGAGAGAGAAAGAAGGAGTGATAGAGAGAGAGAGAGAGAGCAATGAAGGGTGTGTGATATATATGTATGCAGTAGATGTTCAGGGAAATTAGACAGTAGAAGTCACAGCGATAGGCAGATTTTCCAAATGCAGGTAGGATCTATAGAGGTGGTTGATAGCTTCCAATACCTAGGTTATCAGATTAGCAAGGGAGGAGGGTGCTCCAAGGACATAGTATCTAGAATAAGGACGGGTTATAAGAAGTTTAGGGAGCTACTTCCTCTGTTGACAAAGAATGGTTTTTCATACAAACAAAAGGTTTGTTATATGATGTCTGTGTGCGATGCACGATGCTGCATGGTAGTGAGACACGGGCAACAACTGCAGAAGATATGCAACGGCTGGAGAGAAATGAAGCAAGCATGCTCCGATGGATGTGCAATGTCAATGTGCGTGAACGACCAAGCATGGCTGAGTTGAGAGAGAAACTGCGTATAAGAGGGATAAGTTGTAGTGTGCGGGAGAGAAGACTGTGTTGGTATGGACATGTGATATGTTGAGAGAGAAACTGTGTATAAGAGGGATAAGTTGTGGTGTGTGGGAGAGAAGACTGAGATGGTATGGACATGTGATGTGTTGAGAGAGAAACTGTGTATAAGAGGGATAGGTTGAGGTGTGTGGGAGAGAAGACTGAGATGGCATGGACATGTGATGTGTTGAGAGAGAAACTGTGTATAAGAGGGATAAGTTGTGGTGTGTGGGAGAGAAGACTGAGATGGTATGGACATGTGATGTGTTGAGAGAGAAACTGTGTATAAGAGGGATAGGTTGAGGTGTGTGGGAGAGAAGACTGAGATGGCATGGACATGTGATGTGTTGAGAGAGAAACTGTGTATAAGAGGGATAAGTTGTAGTGTGTGGGAGAGAAGACTGAGATGGTATGGACATGTGGTGTGTTGAGAGAGAAACTGTGTATAAGAGGGATAAGTTGTAGTGTGCGAGAGAGAAGACTGAGATGGTATGGACATGTGATGTGTTGAGAGAGAAACTCTGTGTAAGAGGGATAAGTTGTAGTGTGTGGGAGAGAAGACTGAGAAGGTATGGACATGTGATGTGCATGGAGGATGACCGCTGGGTAAAGAAGTGCCAAGAAATCCCAGTGGAAGGAAGACACAGTAGAGGAATCCACGTAAAACATGGGCGGAGGTGGTGAGAGCTGATCTCAGTTCGCTGAAGCTCACAGAGGAGATGAAGAAGGACTGTGACAAGTGGAGAGATGTGTGCTGAACAGGACCCATCCCACCCTTGCAAGCAGGGAAAAGCGGACGTAAAATGATGATGACGATGATACAGTGTAGCCCCCCAGCATTCGTGGAATCTTCCTCAGAACCTTACTAATAATTATTTATAGAAACCACCGCATATTCACAGAACCTTAAATATCTTCCACAATTTTAATGGCTTTTTACATGGCAATATATATTTTTTTAAAGCTAAAATATTAGCAAAAATATACTGTATTTGCTGGCCTATTGGACGCCCCTTCGCATAAGATGGTACCTTTTATATAATTATATTTTGACATTTATAGGCATTTTTATGGACAACGTAGTATATATAGAGTAATGTAAATGCTAAAGGGTTAAAATGATGCAGTATTAGTGTTGTTTAGTACTTTTCAAGAATGTTTTACTAATGTGGTACAGTGGTAGAGGATGTTAAGGGTTAAGGGGCTTGTACATCATAACCATACCAGCAGTCTCACACACCACAGCCACCTTTAACACACCATCTTGCTACTGCGACACCATCCTCACAACACTAGCTCATAAACTGAGCCCACACAACATATTTAAAACACGCACACAAGAGCTGGAACATCTTTGATCATAGGTCTACTGGACCAGGACTGACCTGGGGCTAAACAACAAGGAAGGACACATTAGGTAATGTAGTCCTAGATACACTGTGTCTGTATATAAGATAGGACACATTAGATAGTGTAGTCCTAGGTACACTGGGTCTGTATATAAGACAGGACACATTAGATAGTGTAGTCCTAGGTACACTGTGTCTGTATATAAGACAGGACACATTAGATAATGTAGTCCTAGGTACACTGGGTCTGTATATAAGATAGGACACATTAGATAATGTAGTCCTAGGTACACTGTGTCTGTATATAAGACAGGACACATTAGATAATGTAGTCCTAGGTACACTGTGTCTGTATATAAGATAGGATGGTCACAGCTGGATCTGGACTGACCTGGGGCTAAACAACAAGGAAGGACACATTAGATAATGCAGTCCTAGATACACTGTGTCTGTATATAAGACAGGACACATTAGATAATGCAGTCCTAGATACACTGTGTCTGTATATAAGACAGGACACATTAGTTAATGTAGTCCTAGATAGACTGTGTCTGTATATAAGACAGGACACATTAGATAATGTAGTCCTAGATACACTGTGTCTGTATATAAGACAGGACACATTAGATAATGTAGTCCTAGGTACACTGTGTCTGTATATAAGACAGGACACATTAGATAATGTAGTCCTAAGTACACTGTGTCTGTATATAAGACAGGACACATTAGATAATGTAGTCCTAGATACACTGTGTCTGTATATAAGACAGGACACATTAGATAATGTAGTCCAAGGTACACTGTGTCTGTATATAAGACAGGACACATTAGATAATGTAGTCCTAAGTACACTGTGTCTGTATATAAGACAGGACACATTAGATAGTGTAGTTCTAGATACACTGTGTCTGTATATAAGACAGGACACATTAGATAATGTAGTCCTAGGTACACTGTGTCTGTATATAAGACAGGACACATTAGATAGTGTAGTCCTAGATACACTGTGTCTGTATATAAGACAGGACACATGAGATAATGTAGTCCTAAGTACACTGTGTCTGTATATAAGACAGGACACATTAGATAGTGTAGTCCTAGATACACTGTGTCTGTATATAAGACAGGACACATTAGATAATGTAGTCCTAGGTACACTGTGTCTGTATATAAGACAGGACACATTAGATAATGTAGTCCTAGATACACTGTGTCTGTATATACGACAGGACACATTAGATAATGTAGTCCTAGGTACACTGTGTCTGTATATAAGACAGGATGGTCACAACTTTGATCATAAGTCCACAGGATCAGGACTGACCTGGGGCTAAACAACATCACCACCAGTCACACCTTACAAAAAACAGCTACACAAAGAAGGAAAAGGCTAGCGACAGACAGACAGATAGATAGACAGACAGATAGATAGACAGAGAGATAGACAGACAGAGAGATAGAGATAGACAGATAGAGAGATAGACAGAGAGATAGAGATAGAGAGATAGACAGATAGAGAGATAGACAGAGAGATAGAGATAGAGAGATAGACAGATAGAGAGATAGACAGAGAGATAGAGATAGAGAGATAGAGAGATAGACAGACAGAGAGATAGAGACAGACAGACAGATAGACAGACAGAGAGATAGACAGATAGACAGATAGACAGACAGACAGATAGAGATAGACAGATAGATAGATAGACAGAGAGATAGAGACAGACAGATAGATAGAGATAGACAGAGAGATAGACAGAGAGATAGACAGATAGAGAGACAGACAGACAGACAGACATTTAGAGAGACAGATAGATATAGACAGATAGAGAGATAGACAGATAGAAACAAAGAAACTAAAGTATTTCCACTGACCGTCTCTGCAGCGTCCCAGGCCACCACACTCCCTCTCACAGTTCACTTGACCACTACACATCAATATTTCTTTGGCCACCCAGATACGGCGACCTACTTTCTTCTGGAAGTGGTTCCAAAGCTGACCACCACCACCACCACCACCGACGACGACCACAACTTTGTTAGTGTCGTCATTGGTGGTGGTGGTGGTGGTGGCGTCTTCGTTGTGATTAATGCAGGCGATGGCGGCGGCGGCGGTCGTGTTGGTATTGGTGTTGCTGTTGTTGTTGTTGTTGTTGTTGCTGCTGCTGCTATTGTCGCGGCTTGTTATGGTCAAGGCGGAGGCGGCGGTCGTATTGGTATTGCTGTTGTTGTTGCTGCTATTGTCGCGGCTTGTTATGGTCAAGGCGGAGGCGGCGGTCGTATTGGTGTTGTTGTTGCTGCTGTTGTTGTTGTTGCTGCTGCTGCTGCTATTGTCGCGGCTTGCTATGGTCAAGGCGGAGGCGGCGGTCGTATTGCTGTTGCTGTTGTTGTTGCTGCTGCTGCTGCTGCCGTCGTGGCTTGCTGTCAAGGCGGCGGCGATGGTCATGGACGTCGGACGGAGTCGGACCCTGTCCGACAGAAAGCCGTCGTCGCCCTTCTCAACGTAGACGAGGTCGTTCTTCACCTCGCGACCTTTGCGTATAATCCGGCCCCTCCTGAAATCCGCAATACTATCCAGGTAATCCTTTAGCTCGTCCTCTCTCACCGTCACCGACGTCGTCTGACGTCGGCGCTGTTGACGGTGGTGTGACGCTGACAGTATCGGCGGCGGCGGCGGCGGCAGTGATGGTGATGGTTGGTGGGGTGATGGTGGTGGTGGTGATGGTTGTTGTTGTGGTGGTGGTGATGGTTGTTGTTGTGGTGGTGGTGGTGGTGGTGATGGTTGTTGTGGAGGTGGTGATGATGGTGATGGTTGTGGTTGTGGTGGTGTTGGTGATAGTTGTTGTTCTGGTGGTGGTGGTGATGGTTGTTGTGGAGGTGGTGTTGGTGGTGATGGTGGTGGTGGTGATGGTTGTTGTGGTGGTGTTGTTTGTGGTGGTGTTGGTGGTGATGGTTGTTGTGGTGGTGTTGGTGATGGTTGTTGTTGTTGTGGTGGTGGTGGTGATTGTTGTTGTGGAGGTGGTGTTGGTGGTGATGGTGGTGGTGGTGATGGTTGTTGTGGTGGTGTTGTTTGTGGTGGTGTTGGTGGTGATGGTTGTTGTGGTGGTGTTGGTGATGGTTGTTGTTGTTGTGGTGGTGGTGGTGATTGTTGTGGTGTTGGTGATGGTGGTGGTGATGGTTGTTGTTGTGGTGGTGTTGTTGGTGGTGATTGTTGTGGTGGTGGTGGTGGTGTTGGCGATGGTTGTTGTGGTGGTGGTGGTGTTGGTGATGGTGGTGAGTGTTGTTGTGTTGGTGGTGATTGTTGTGGTGGTGGTGGTGTTGGTGATGGTGGTGGTGGTGATTGTTGTGGTGGTGGTGGTGTTGGTGATGGTGGTGGTGGTGATTGTTGTGGTGGTGATTGTTGTGGTGTTGGTGATGGTTGTTGTTGTGGTGGTGGTGTTGGTGGTGGTGATTGTTGTTGTGGTGGTGGTGGTGGTGGTGATTGTTGTGGTGGTGGTGGTGGTGATTGTTGTGGTGTTGGTGATGGTGGTGGTGATGGTTGTTGTTGTGGTGGTGGTGATTGTTGTGGTGTTGGTGATGGTGGTGGTGATTGTTGTTGTGGTGATTGTTGTGGTGTTGGTGATGGTGGTGGTGGTGATTGTTGTTGTGGTGGTGGTGGTGATTGTTGTGGTGTTGGAGATGGTGGTGGTGATTGTTGTGGTGGTGGTGTTGTTGGTGGTGATTGTTGTGGTGGTGGTGGTGGTGTTGGCGATGGTTGTTGTGGTGGTGGTGGTGGTGTTGGCGATGGTTGTTGTGGTGGTGGTGGTGGTGGTGTTGGTGATGGTGGTGAGTGTTGTTGTGTTGGTGGTGTTGGTGGTGATTGTTGTGGTGGTGGTGGTGTTGGTGATGGTGGTGGTGGTGATTGTTGTGGTGGTGGTGTTGTTGGTGATGGTGGTGGTGATGGTGGTGATTGTTGTGGTGGTGGTGGTGGTGGTGGTGATTGTTGTTGTTGTGGTGGTGGTGGTGTTGTTGGTGATGGTGGTGATGATTGTTGTGGTGGTGGTGGTGGTGATTGTTGTTGTGTTGGTGGTGATTGTTGTTGTTGTTGTGGTGGTGGTGGTGGTGTTGGTGATGGTGATGATTGTTGTGGTGGTGGTGTTGTTGGTGATGGTGGTGGTGGTGGTGTTGGTGATGGTGGTGGTGGTGATTGTTGTGGTGGTGGTGGTGGTGGTGATTGTTGTTGTGGTGGTGGTGGTGGTGGTGGTGGTGGTGATTGTTGTTGTGGTGGTGGTATTGGTGATGGTGGTGGTGGTGATTGTTGTGATGTTGATAGTGTCGGCGGTGGTGGTGATTGTTGTTGTGATGGTGGCGATGATGGTGTCAAAGGTTGTGATGATGATGGTTGTGGTGATGTCAAAGGTTGTGATGGTGGTGGTGGTGTTGCTGTTTGTTCTTGTGGTGATGGTGATGTCAAAGGTTGTGATGATGATGGTGGTGTTGTTGTTTGTTGTTGTGATGTTAATGGTCGTGGTGGTGTCGATGGTTGTGATGGTGGTGGTGATGGTGATGTTAATGGTTGTGGTGGTGGTGTTGCTGTTTGTTGTTGTGATGGTGGTGGTGGTGGTGGTGTTAATGGTTGTGGTGGTGGTGTTGCTGTTTGTTGTTGTGATGGTGGTGGAGGTGGTGTGGATGGTTGTGATGGTGGTGATGGTGATGTTAATGGTTGTGGTGGTGGTGTTGCTGTTTGTTGTTGTTGTGATGATGGTGGTGGTAGTGGTGTCAATGGTTGTGATGGTGGTAGTGGTGTCAATGGTTGTGATGGTGGTGGTGATGGTGGTGTTGCTGTTTGTTGTTGTTGTGATGGTGGTGGTAGTGGTGTCAATGGGTGTGATGGTGGTGTTGGTGGTGATGTTAATGGTTGTGGTGGTGGTGGTGGTGGTGCTGTTTGTTGTTGTTGTGATGATGGTGGTGGTAGTGGTGTCAATGGTTGTGATGGTGGTGGTGGTGGTGAAGTTAATAGTGGTGGTTGTGGTGCTGTTTGTTGTTGTGATGATGGTGATGTTAATGGGGGTGGTGGCGTTGCTGTTTGTTGTTGTTGTGATGATGGTGGTGGTAGTGGTGTCAATGGTTGTGATGGTGGTGGTGTTGGTGATGTCGTCAATGGTTGTGATGGTGGTGGTGGTGGCGGTGGTGATGCCAATGGTTGCGATTGTTGTTGTTGTTGTTGTTGAGGCATCGCTGACGCTGTCCCACCTTCCGGTGTTGACGATGGCCAGTGATGTGACTGGACTAAACATCTCCCCCACCACCACTACTGCTACTACTAATACTACTACTACTACAACGACTACTACAACTACTACCACCACCACTACTACTACTACTACTGGACTATCTCCCCCACCACCACTACTACTACTACTACTGGACTATCCTCCACCACTACTACTACTGGACTATCTCCCCCACCACCACCACCACTACTACTACAACTACTACCACCACCACCACTACTACTACTGGACTATCTCCACCACCACCACTACTACTACTGGACTATCTCCCCCCACCACCACCACTACTACTACTGGACTATCTCCCCCACCGCCACCACCACTACTACTACAGGACTATCTCCCCCACCACCACTACTACTACTGCTGCTGTTACCACTACAACTACTACTACTATCACCGAAGTACCACCAAAACCACCACTACTATTACTACTACTATCACCGAAGTACCACCAAAACCACCACCACTACTATTACTACTACTATCACCGAAGTACCACCAAAACCACCACCATTACTACTACTACCACCACCACCACCACTACTACTACTACAATCACCGAAGTATCACCAAAACCACAACTACTACTACTACTACTACTATCACCGAAGTACCACCAAAAGCCACCACCATTACTACTACCACCAATACTACCACCACCACCACCACTACTACAATCACCGAAGTACCACTACTACTACTGCTGCTGCCACTACTACTACTACAACTGATGTACTACTGCTACTACAACCACCGAAGTACCACCACCACGAGTACTACTACTACTGCAACCACTACTAATACTAATACTACCAAGACTACCACCACTACCACTACTACTACTACAATTGATGTACTACTACT
>OZ024764.1:7867825-7942825 GCA_964016885.1 Eledone cirrhosa | reverse complement strand
TGAGTACCTACTCACTACGGTTACCCCCGATTGAACCAGGGCTATATATATATATATATATATATACCACAAAAGAAACGGAGAATCAATGGTGCTACGAATAAGATTTATAAGACATATTACAATCGTTTCTCTGGCGACCAGCTCGAGGCACGATCGATGCAATGATCAAACCTGATTCTGAAATCCTCAGATATGTCTCGATTCTATGAAGCAGAGTTTCCAAAAATATTATAAATATATATATTACATACACACACACACACAAGAGTATTTTTTTCCAAGAATGGGCATTTGTTAAAAAACGACACCGGTTTAATTTAGGGCACACAGCGTGATGGCTAAGGCGAGGGACAAATTACGGTCGACACCGCCAATTATTCTGATCTCTCACACAAAGGGAACCGGCAATGAGGCCATACTCGCACTCGGCCAGGTTGTGTGTTTACTTAAGTGGACGACTGGAGACAATGAGTGGGGGAAGGGGTTGGGTGGTGGTGGGGCAGTGGAGTAATAGGGGAGGAGGGGATAAAATAGGGGTCGAGTTACATCCGAGTTATCTCTTATCGTACATAGGGTACTGTTGTTGTTGTTTAGCCCGAGGTCAGCTCTGACCATCCTATCTTATATACAGTCACAGTGTACCTAGGACTACATTATCTAATGTGTCCTGTCTTATATACAGTCACAGTGTATCTAGGACTACACTATCTAAAGTGTCCTGTCTTATATATAGACACAGTGTATCTCGGACTACATTATCTAATGTGTCCTGTCTTATATACAGTCACAGTGTTCTAGGACTACATTATCTAATGTGTCCTGTCTTATATATAGACACGGTGTATCTAGGACTACACTATATAATGTGTCCTTCCTTTTAAAAATGACAGCTATATCTGGCTGCTATTTCTAATTGTATGAATGCACAGAGATGTTTTCCCCTCCTCCCCATTAACTCGTGGTGGTGGAAGGAGGATGAGAATAGGGGACAGCTCCGCTAGAGTGACCTGGATTTAAAGGGACAATACACCGACGCCCCCCTGCCACCACCACCACTCCCTCCCTACAAGCACGTGTGTCCACTCACACATTCATAAACTATAAGATCTGACAGGGATGTTTATATACGTGTGTATATATGTGCGTGCATCTATGTGTATTTGTGTACCTATATACGTACTTTATACACACACACACACACACACACATATTCCCTACCTTGCGAGAAACGTTTCTTCTTCGAGAGTGTGTGTGTATATATATGTACACATATCTGGGTACCTATATACGCACCTTTCTACACACACACACACATATATAGCAGTAAAGAAAGGATTATGAGTTCATGCAATTGACTTATGTTTCGTCACTATATATATATAGTGAAAGAGTGAAGAATAACATGGTCAACAGTACAAAAAGGGATTTATTTACACTATTAACGATTGTTTCATTGATTAGGGTGTCTAAAAATTACCTATAACGATAATTTGTTATCCCATATATATATATATATACAGTAATAATAATAAATGTGAAGACAAAAATCTGAAGAAGGCTCGATAAGGATTATATATATATATATATATATTAAAATAAATCAGGAAAGAAGAGTGACACGGTTTGCTATACAAAAAAGGTTTTTAATCTCATTGCTGACAATTCTTTCTCTGAACTGGTAGGACTATCGATCGCTACCCGCTTGTTTTCACGTTATTCGATCACCAATACAAAGTTATAACCAGTCAATAACCGTATATATATTAAAATATATATAAAACCCGTAGAGCAAATATTTATTAAAATAACAGATTAAAGTTTAAGCAAAGAATGTACAAATATATATATATATATATATATACAAAAGTATATATTGAGTTAAAAATTCACAATAGCCCCTTATAATTATAATTGGTCAAGGAAAAAAAAATTCAGAGCCTTATAATATAATACTTTCTTTATTAACCACAAGGGTTTACATAAAGTAGACATTAAGGACAATAGAGGACGGTACAAATGGGCATTTCTGCGTGTAAAAAACAAGAAACAGAAGATGTAATAATAGAACAATGAAAAAATTCCCCAATAGGGGGGAGACTTCCGAGGGACATTCGTGGAGAAAGCCCATTAAAAAGCCACAGTGACCCTGACCACCAGGGCAAGTCCCCTCTCCCAGTTTTCCACCTTTAATTTACAGACACATACTCAGAGTAGGCCCATTCACGCCTCTCTCACCCATCTTTCAACAAAATGCTGGATATATACATATATGTGTTCAAATCATATGGGCCTAAACCGCCAGTGTGAAAAAGATACTTTCTGTGGTTTCCTCCGATTCAACCCGGAATAACATATATGGGTATACTATGGGGTACTATTCCCTATCGAGTGCTAAAGCTACATACCGAATTTGCATTCGTTAGCTTGGTCGCAACCTAAAGCTTCGTTAATGCTGTACTAAAATTTGTATGTATATATATATATATATATATATATATATATACACATACATACTCCTTATCTTGCGAGAAGCGTTGCCTCGGGAGAGAGAGAAAGTGTATCAGTACTTTTCTCTCTAGCTCTTTATATCTGTCAGCCCCTCTATATACAGAAACACACATCTATAATCCTCTTACTGTCTCTAAGCTAAACAGAAAGAAAAAGTAGCGATTGTGAAAGTTATAGTGGTACGCTATACTCCAAGACCGCTATCTATATATTTTTCCTCTATAAAAGATGTGTGCCTCTCTTCCGTTTTATAATATAGATTTATACATTATCGGATCGAAAACTAATGTGTATGTATGTATGTGTGTATATATATATATAGATATATATATTAATTCAAAATATTAATAAATATAGACATTCATGTAATCATTGATTAATCAATGAACCTTGTTTAACTTTTGGTTATATATATATATATGTATGTATATTTATATATATATACATATACATATGTATATGTATATATATATGTGTGTGTATATATACATATATCATCATCATTCATCATTTCATTTTACGTCCACTTTTCCCTGCTTGCAAGGGTGGGATGGGAACTGATTCTGGCTTGATTTCTACAGCTAGATGCCCTTCCTAACACCAACCTCATTTACAGCTGGGTGCTTTTTTGCTGTGGCACCTCCACGACCACTTTGCAGTGGAATGATAGGGACCCCACTCCCTATCATCTTATTTCTACAGCTGAGTAAACTGGAGCAATGTGAAATAAAGTCTCTTGCTCAAGGAAACAACACATCACTCGGTCTGAGAATTGAACTCACAACCTTTCGATTGCAAGGCCAATGCTCTAACAACTAAGCCATGTGCCTCCATACATATATATAGGGATCCTAACGTCCAGTTAATTTAGGTTTACCAGTGTAATACTGCTAATAAAAAGGACAATTTGTTATGTCTTCATTACATTTATTGAGCTGTGACAAGCGTTTCGCGATTGATCAGTTTCAATCTGGCCCAACTCAGGAATCAATAGCCCAGACTTCTCTTATAGTATGACAGAGTGGACCTCTTAGGGCTAAAAATGTGTGTGGTGGGCTTCTGCAGTTTCCAACTACCAAATTCCACTAACCCAAGGCAATGCATGTATATATATATCTAGACACATGGCTTAGTGGTTAGAGCATTGGCCTTGCAATCGAAAGGTTGTGAGTTCAATTCTCAGACCGTGTGATGTGTTGTTTCCTTGAGCAAGACACTTTATTTCACATTGCTCCAGTTTACTCAGCTGTAGAAATGAGTTGATAGGGACTTGGGTCCCTATCATTCCACTGCAAAGTGGTCGCGGAGGTGCCACGGCAAAAAAAACACCCAGCACTCACTGTAAATGAGGTTGGTGTTAGGAAGGGCATCCAGCTGTAGAAATCAAGCCAGAATCAGTTCCCATCCCACCCTTGCAAGCAGGGAAAAGCGGACGTAAAATGATGATGATAATAATATGTACAGTATATTGGTGTATGCATGTAAGTTTCAATGAATGTTGAAGAGGGGAGTTAGATGTAAAAGGCAAACTCGCAGTCATCAATTCGCTTTTCATGCCAAATCTTACCTATTGTCATTAATCTTGGCTAATGACCGAAGCTGTGATCTCTCAATTCAGAGATTCTTTCCTGAGACATTCTAACCACATGTCTGTAGTATCAGAGCTGTCATCTCTCAATTCAGAGAGTCACAGCTCTAATACTACTGACATATGGTTAAAATGTCTCAGAAAAGGATCTCTGGACAGAATCACTGATGGATAGATAATATCAGATGGAAAGACTAAAGGAAACACTGTTTCCTTGGTCTGATCTGATGATCAGCTCCTTTCTTCTGCCAGGTGTTGTGACTGACAGATAGTATCAGTAATGGAAAGACCAAAGGAAACATTGTTTCCTTGGTCTGATCTGATGATCAGCTCCTTTCTTCTGCCAGGAGTTGTGACTGACAGATAGTATCAGTAATGGAAAGACCAATAGAAGCATTGTTTCCTTGGTCTGATCTGATGATCAGCTCCTTTCTTCTGCCAGGAGTTGTGACTGACAGATAGTATCAGTAATGGAAAGACCAATAGAGACATTGTTTCCTTGGTCTGATCAGGCCCGTTCTTAACAACTCACAACCGTAAAAAAACAAAAGAAAGACAACAACAATAACAACAAAAGGGATATAATCAAGAAATAGAAACAACTCAGACTTAGCATATAGTATTTTATACATACATATGTGTGTATATATATATATATATATATATATATATATATATATATATATATATATATGTATAATCTTTTATTTACATATTTACACATTCTATGCACATCTTTTATACATGGCTTGTTAGTTTATTTTTTCAAATTTCATTAAAAAAAACAATAAATAAATTGCATATACATGCGTGTGTATGTGTATATATATATATATATATATATATATATATATATATATATATATATATATATATATATATATGTATGTAAATATATATAATTCAGAGGGGAAGAAAAATACTCCCCCACCAACAATGGGGAGTGGGGATGTGGGGTAACTCTGAATGTCATTCATATTATATACCATGTTTATTAATGTGTTCACTATTATATATATATATATGTATGTGTATATATATATGTGTATGTAGGTAAACAGAAATAACAACACAATCGGTACAGTATATGGAAGGGATATATTAGGTTAATGCTTGATATAGCAGGAAGAGGGTCTTAACGTTTTGGACGCTAGTCCTTCATCACAAGAATATATATACTTATTGTATTATTTTATACACGTTTTCCTACGTACCCTCTCAATTATATGTAGTTTGTCATGTTACTACCTATGGTATATAAATATTGAGTTTTGTCATAACTAATCACTGCCAAGACTGGATTTGAACCATCAGCACAATTGAGGTATGTCAGACATCAACTTATTTTATCTGATGAGGACGTACTGATGAAATATATATAATAAAATATATTTGATCACATGAATGTCTATATTTATTAATATTTTGAAGTAATATTAATAACTCCAGAAACCCCTCTGTTGAGTGCTTCTAATCTATTGCAAAACTATATTCATTGATTAATCAATGAACCTTGTTAAACTTTTGGTCATATTTAGCTCCCTGTAGGTAGAGCGCTTATTCTACAATAGATTATCAATTAATAAATGATGGAACTCTTTAGGTTCTCTACATCTTTCAAAGATATACCTTTACCATCTAATGAGGAATACATGAAGAAGCTTATTGGGCAAACAAACTCCTTCATAAGAAGATTGAGGTGGCGTGCTTTTCATTTCAAGAATAAAGAAACAAACAGGAAAAACAACAACAGTAATTTTGAAAACATCTTCAAATCCAGGAAAAATCCTTCATACAACAAACTCCTGGAAGATTTTGAATGTGAAATTTTTAATATATTAAGGAGGATAAAATTTAAGAAAAACAAACCCATATAAAAGCCAGGAATACCTTAGAAGTCTGAGAGAAAAAAATTATTGATATAAAAAAAAGTCAATAAAATATTAGTGAAGTCAGACAAAACCAACAACTTATATGGGATAGCAAAAACAGAATATAAGGACTTAATTATAAAAGAATTGAGAAAGAATTACAGAAAGGAGGATCTAGTAGATATCAATAATGATACGTTTGAAATAATCGGCAAACTCGGAATTGAAAGAAAGACCGAACCTTTCATACGAAGGCAAACGCGGATAAATTTTGAAGACCACAAAGGATATTTCGAAGAGGACTTTCTGGTTAGACTTATAGCACCTTCTAAGTCGGACATTGGAATAATTAGTAAAAATATTATAGATAGAATTTTGCCAACATTAAAATTGAAGTCAAAGCTTATCTTATGGAAGGACACTAGTGAAGTAATAGATTGGTTTAGGAACATTGAAAATAAGAAAAATCATAAATTTATTCAAATGGACATAGCCAGTTACTACTCATCTATAACACCTAATCTTTTGAATAAGGCTTTATCTTACGCATATAAACATACTGATTTATCTAGTGAACGGCTAGACGAACCTTGATTAATTTTAATAATGATTTTTGGTCTCGTTCTGATAGGCAAAAAAATTTCGACATTACCATGGGATTGTCGGATTCTGCACAGGTTACCGATCTTCTGGGAATTTTTATCCTTAATATGATAAATAGAAAACTGCCGGAGATTACCGGTGGTTTATATAGAGATGATATATTGTTTACTGCAGTTAAACATAGCAATAGTGAACTAAATAGGGTAAAGAAAACAATTATAGAATTTTTTTTAAATTACGACCTGACGACATTAACGAGCGGACTAATAGAATAGTAAATAAACTCAGCATTGCGGATAGGACCGGATCTTTCCAACTCAGAGAACCCTGTATTTTGCTGAAGGATCACAAACCGAACATCGGAACTGAACTCCCAGTCAGACATAGTGCCATCAAGGTCTGACATCGGGAGTATAAGCAAAAGAATACTGGACAGAATCATACCAACGCTTAAAAAAAGATCCAATTACAGCAATGGTCCAGAACGGAGGGAAGTGATAGAGTGGCTTAACGCTCTGCAGTGCAAAGGTAGGTCTAATTTTATACAGCTAGATATATGTAATTATTAAGCATCTATCTCCCCGGTGGTGCTTAACAAGGCACTTATGTTTGCACGCAGCCATACAGATTTAACCCGAGATGAAATTAACATCATTCATACTGCCAGGAAGACAATGATAGGTTTCGATGGTGAGCTCTGGACTAGGAGAGAGTGGCCGGACAATTTTGACATCACAATGGGATTGAGCGACTTGGCACAGGTTACTGACCTGGTGGGCCTCTACATCCTCAAGAACCTGAAAGGCGAGATCCCATCGTTAGGTGGTGGAATATACCGCAACGATACGTTGTTCACGTTACTCGACCACAGAAACAGCATGATAAATAGGATGAGAAAGAGCTTAATTAGATTTTTCAAAAACCTGGGCCTCAGCATAAACATAAAAAATAATAGAAAGGTAGTCAACTTCCTGGATGTTACCCTCAATCTAGAATCTGGCCTCTACTACCCATACCACAAGCCGAACGAGTGCCTCAAGTACGTAAATGCCAACTCCAATCATCCCGGGTCAGTCAAGAGGGCCATAGTAAATAGCGTATCCCGTAGGATTTCTTCTCTGTCAGATAGCCAGGAAACCTTCAAATGCGGACAGTTGGGGCAAATATGTGAAACTCACGGGGCCTATGACTCACTCCAATATCTGCTCATCTTCTGGAATGGTCAAGATGGATATCATTTTCAGCTGCAGCAGATCAACCCAGGAACAGGACAAGAAGCTGACTCGTCAATTAGCTGCTTATCATTTCATGGTACGAGATCACTTCAACCAACTTCTGCAATTCAAACAAGTAACCAGCCAGTTCATGGTGGACAAGTATGCCAAAATTGAAACAGAGAAATTGGCTTTCTTGCGAAGGAATCAAACTAAGTTGAGGGCAGAGAATAACAAACATCCACCTTAGAGATGTCCTTAGTTCTAATTGTGACCCCAGAAATATTGACCACCCAGTCATACAACCATTAGTTCTCATGGTGACCCCAGAAATATTGGCCACTCAGTCATACTGCCATCAATTCTGATGGTGACCCCAGAAATATTGGCCACCCAGTCATACAACCATTAGTTCTCATGGTGACCCCAGAAATATTGGCCACTCAGTCATACAACCATCAATTCTGATGGTGACCCCAGATATATTGGCCACCCAGTCATACAACCATTAGTTCTCATGGTGACCCCAGAAATATTGGCCACCCAGTCATACAACCATTAGTTCTGATGGTGACCTAAGAAATATTGGCCACCCAGTCATACTACTATTAATTCTGATGGTGACTCCAGAAATATTGGCCACCCAGTCATACTACTATTAATTCTGATGGTGACCCCAGAAATATTGGCCACCCAGTCATACAACCATTAGTTCTGATGGTGACCCCAGAAATATTGGCCACCCAGTCATACAACCATAAATTCTGATGGTGACCCCAGAAATATTGGCCACCCAGTCATACAACCATTAGTTCTGATGGTGACCCCAGAATATTGGCCACCCAGTCATACAACCATAAATTCTGATGGTGACCCCAGAAATATTGGCCACCCAGTCATACTGCCATAAATTCTGATGGTGACCCCAGAAATATTGACCACCCAGTCATACAACCATCAGTTCTGATGGTCACCCCAGAAATATTGACCACCCAGTCATACTGCCATCAAGCTTCTCGGGAAGACCACGTTACATGTATGAACATACACAAGATGCAATGGCCTATGTCAGAAAATTTGGTCAGTCAGATATCTTCATCAGATTAACATGCAACTAAAACTGGACAGAAATATCAAACGAATTATTTCTAAATAAAAAAACCAAAGGAATGACATAACCTCATAGCTAGGGTTTTCCATGAAAAAAGAAAACTGCAGCTTTATCACTTTCCTTGGCAAACCTAACTGGGACCCTCCTACCTCTCTTTCGGTGACCAACCATTTCATTCTATCTGCCCTTAGGGGACCAGCACCACCACCACCACCACGTGTAAATAAATCATTCAAGGTTTCTCTCTCTGAAATCACCACGTTGATGCAAACCTAGGTTTTTCCCTTTGCGATAATACACGGATTTGCAACTTGAAAAATATGAATTCTACATAAATGGAATTAATCATCGCGATATTTCCATCGCTACCGCTACTACTGCAGATAGCATTAATTGTCTGAAACAACATGGACTTCTGAATACTGAAAAGGTCTGCCCTTCATGTGGTGAACGTATGGATGTAGTGAAAAAAAATGTGTCAGATGGAATTATCTGGTCATGTGGAAGGCCATGTAGAAAAATGGTGTCTATTAGAAAAGGAACATTTCTAGAAATTAGAAAATTGAAGTGTCAACAAATAATTGACATATTGTATTATTGGGCAAAAGAAGATTTAGCCAAGGGGATTTCACAGGAATCTCGTATCGTGAATGTAGCCGTAGCAGATTGGCGAAATTTTTGCCGTGATGTATTTGCAGAATATTATGTGGCACAAAACATTAAGCTTGACGGGCCAATCCGAACTGTTGAGACTGACGAAAGCGCCTTCGTCAGAAGGAAATACAATGTTGGCCATCAGGTTAAAACACAGTGGGTCTTTGGTGCTTTGAAAGAGATACCAGAAAATGTTTTTTAATGGCAGTGGAAGACCGGACAGCAGACACACTTTTAGCAGTTATACAAGATCGTATATTGCCTGGTACGACAATAATTTCCGACCTCTGGCGCTCCTATAATACGATCAATCAGCTAGGCTATCAACATTTGACTGTAAACCATTCCATCAATTTTGCTGTTCCTGTAACATTTGCCACAACTAACCACATAGAATGCTTGTGGAAACATGTAAAGAATCGGAATAAAAGAGAAAATGGAACAGCCAGAAATTTGCTTCAATCCCATCTAATTGAATTCATGTGGCGCTATGAAGTTAACGATGAAATATTCCAAACATTATTGGAACATATTCGTCATATGTAGCCATGCTTTTGAAATATTATTGAAACATATTATTGGAACAGATACATATTCTTCATAAATGTATAAGGTTGGTGAAAAAAAGGAACATATATTTATTTATAAATTTAACTTCATTTGCTTTCTAATTTGATAACCATGACTATGAAAATATATTTATTTTTAAACTTAACTTAACTTGAAAAACTTGATAATAAATTTTACATTTGCACCAGCGTGGTGATATGGAAATAAACGAAGGTTGACGAATGACGTCACATTTTTCTACATTCACTTCTGATAGCAAATTACGTTGTAGTGTCGTGGAAGAGATGAGGTTGAAGATGATCCCCAGTTGAAGATGTAAAAAAAAGCTGCTTTGATATGGTTTAAATCACATGGACCCCAGTTTTACAAAGATAGACTTAAAGGCTGGTATCAACTCTTACAGATGTGTATTGACCTAGATGGAGCATACGTTGAAAAATAAACGTCATAACTTAAACCATTTTTTTCAACTGTCTCCCCTGCAACATTTCCTTTGAACAATGCTATACTATAATGAAGGTTGTTTGTTTAAATACAAATGAAAATAAAATCTGTAATACTGCTCGGGTAGAGGACTACTTTCAATATTGATATTGGTCATTTTTAAATGTAGACAGTTGGGGCAAATATGTGAAACTCACGGGGCCTATGTCTCACTCCAATCATCTTCTGGAATGGTCAAGATGGATATCATTTTCAGCTGCAGCAGATAAACCCAGGAAAAGGACAAGAACCTGACTCATCAATTAGCTGCTTATCATTTCACACTGCCCCCTTAATGGCAATTGCTTAATTAGCAGTATTGTATATAAATGTAAGGTCATTACTAAAGACACTCCACAATCCTAAGTAGGTGCAACCTCCAATTCATTTAAGAGAAGATTTTATTCTCACACTCATTCCTATAAAAATCTTAAATTAGCTAATACCACCTCACTAGCCAAAACTGTTAAATTTTAAATGAAAAATATAGCCTACAACCTAAAATGGAGTGTCCTGAAGGGAACTAAGTCATATGAACGGGAAAGAAGGGAGTGCCAATTGTGTTCACAGAAACTGTTCCAAATCATGAAATTTAAGGATAATTTACTAAATAAAAAACAAGAACTAATTATTCCCCCCCCCCCCCCCCCACCCCCTCGCCCCATAGCTAATGACCCTGCATCTTCGGCCAAAGAAGGCATTGGAGCTTCACTCACGGAAGTTGATTCAGCAGACATCTTGATAGCCGAAATAGGTAGCAGTAACAAGCATCACTGCCATGTACTAAATAAAAAACAACAACTAACTATTTCCTTATCCCCACCCCATAGCCAATGACCCTGCATCTTCGGCCAAAGAAGGCATTCGAGCTTCACACACGGAAGTTGATTCAGCAGTCATCTTGATAGCCGAAATAGGTAGCAGTAACAAGCATCACTATGTACTAAATACAAAACAGCAACTAACTATTTCCTTATCCCCACCCCATAGCCAATGACCCTGCATCTTCGGCCAAAGAAGGCATTCGAGCTTCACACACGGAAGTTGATTCAGCAGTCATCTTGATAGCCGAAATAGGTAGCAGTAACAAGCATCACTATGTACTAAATACAAAACAGCAACTAACTATTTCCTTATCCCCACCCCATAGCCAATGACCCTGCATCTTCGGCCAAAGAAGGCATTGGAGCTTCACTCACGGAAGTTGATTCAGCAGACATCTTGATAGCCAAAATAGGTAGCAGTAACAAGCATCACAGCCATGTACTAAATAAAAAACAACAACTAACTATTTCCTGCATTCATAAAATCCTAAAATCATTTAGAAAAGGATGACAGCTTCATAGAAAGGTACAGAGCGATTATAGATTATAGCTGATGGTAGCTGTGGGGTGGGGCATCTCTTTTGAACAACGTTATACCATAACGAGGGTTGTTTCTTTAAATACGAGTGAAAAAAACCTGCGATACTCCATGTGTAGAAGACTATTTTAAATATTGACATTGGTCATTTTTCAAATGCGGACAGTTGGGGCAAATATGTGAAACTCACGGGGCCTATGACTCACTCCAATATCTGCTCATCTTCTGGAATGGTCAAGATGGATATCATTTTCAGTTGCAGCAGATCAACCCAGGAACAGGACTAGAACATGACTCATCAATTAGCTGCTTATCATTTCATGGTACGAGATCACTTCAACCAACTTCTGCAATTCAAACAAGTAACCAGCCAGTTCATGGTGGACAAGTATGCAAAATTGAAACAGAGAAATTGGCTTTCTTGCGAAGGAATCAAACTAAGTTGAGGGCAGAGAGCAACATCCACCTTAAAGATGTCCTTAGTTCTGATGCTGACCCCAGATATATTGGCCACCCAGTCATACAACCATTAGTTCTCATGGTGACCCAAGAAATATTGGCCACCCAGTCATACAACCATTAGTTCTCATGGTGACCCAAGAAATATTGGCCACCCAGTCATACAACCATTAGTTCTCATGGTGACCCAAGAAATATTGGCCACCCAGTCATACTGCCATAAATTCTGATGGTGACCCCAGAAATATTGGCCACCCAGTCATACAACCATTAGCTCTGATGGTGACCCTAGGAATATTGGCCACCCAGTCATACAACCATTAGTTCTGATGGTGACCCCAGAAATATTGGCCACCCAGTCATACAACCATTAGTTCTGATGGTGACCCCAGAAATATTGGCCACCCAGTCATACAACCATTAGTTCTCATGGTGACCCCAGAAATATTGGCCACTCAGTCATACAACCATTAGTTCTCATGGTGACCCCAGAAATATTGGCCACTCAGTCATACAACCATTAGTTCTCATGGTGACCCCAGAAATATTGGCCACCCAGTCATACAACCATTAGTTCTCATGGTGACCCTAGAAATATTGGCCACCCAGTCATACTACCATTAGTTCTCATGGTGACCCCAGAAATATTGGCCACCCAGTCATACAACCATTAGTTCTCATGGTGACCCCAGAAATATTGGCCACCCAGTCATACAACCATTAGTTCTCATGGTGACCCCAGAAATATTGGCCACTCAGTCATACAACCATTAGTTCTGATGGTGACCCCAGAAATATTGGCCACCCAGTCATACAACCATCAGTTCTGAAGGTGACCCCAGAAATATTGGCCACCCAGTCATACAACCATTAGTGCTGCTGGTGACCCCAGAAATATTGGCCACCCAGTCATACAACCATCAGTTCTGATGGTGACCCTAGGAATATTGGCCACCCAGTCATACTGCCATAAATTCTGATGGTGACCCAAAAAATATTGACCACACAGTCATACTGCCATAAATTCTGATGGTGACCCAAAAAATATTGACCAAACAGTCATACTGCCATAAATTCTGATGGTGACCCAAGAAATATTGGCCACCCAGTCATACTGCCATAAATTCTGATGGTGACCCCAGAAATATTGGCCACCCAGTCATACAACCATCAGTTCTGATGGTGACCCCAGAAATATTGGCCACCCAGTCATACTACTATTAATTCTGATGGTGACCCCAGAAATATTGGCCACCCAGTCATACAACCATTAGTTCTGATGGTGACCCAAGAAATATTGACCACACAGTCATACTGCCATAAATTCTGATGGTCACCCCAGAAATATTGACCACCCAGTCATACTGCCATCAAGCTTCTCGGGAAGACCACGTTACATGTATGAACATACACAAGATGCAATGGCCTATGTCAGAAAATTTGGTCAGTCAGATATCTTCATCAGATTAACATGCAACTAAAACTGGACAGAAATATCAAACGAATTATTTCTAAATAAAAAAACCAAAGGAATGACATAACCTCATAGCTAGGGTTTTCCATGAAAAAAGAAAACTGCAGCTTTATCACTTTCCTTGGCAAACCTAACTGGGACCCTCCTACCTCTCTTTCGGTGACCAACCATTTCATTCTATCTGCCCTTAGGGGACCAGCACCACCACCACCACCACGTGTAAATAAATCATTCAAGGTTTCTCTCTCTGAAATCACCACGTTGATGCAAACCTAGGTTTTTCCCTTTGCGATAATACACGGATTTGCAACTTGAAAAATATGAATTCTACATAAATGGAATTAATCATCGCGATATTTCCATCGCTACCGCTACTACTGCAGATAGCATTAATTGTCTGAAACAACATGGACTTCTGAATACTGAAAAGGTCTGCCCTTCATGTGGTGAACGTATGGATGGAGTGAAAAAAAATGTGTCAGATGGAATTATCTGGTCATGTGGAAGGCCATGTAGAAAAATGGTATCTATTAGAAAAGGAACATTTCTAGAAATTAGAAAATTGAAGTGTCAACAAATAATTGACATATTGTATTATTGGGCAAAAGAAGATTTAGCCAAGGGGATTTCACAGGAATCTCGTATCGCGAATGTAGCCGTAGCAGATTGGCGAAATTTTTGCCGTGATGTATTTGCAGAATATTATGTGGCACAAAACATTAAGCTTGGTGGGCCAATCCGAACTGTTGAGACTGACGAAAGCGCCTTCGTCAGAAGGAAATACAATGTTGGCCATCAGGTTAAAACACAGTGGGTCTTTGGTGCTTTGAAAGAGATACCAGAAAATGTTTTTTAGTGGCAGTGGAAGACCGGACAGCAGACACACTTTTAGCAGTTATACAAGATTGTATATTGCCTGGTACGACAATAATTTCTGACCTCTGGCGCTCCTATAATACGATCAATCAGCTAGGCTATCAACATTTGACTGTAAACCATTCCATCAATTTTGCTGTTCCTGTAACATTTGCCACAACTAACCACATAGAATGCTTGTGGAAACATGTAAAGAATCGGAATAAAAGAGAAAATGGAACAGCCAGGAATTTGCTTCAATCCCATCTAATTGAATTCATGTGGCGCTATGAAGTTAACGATGACATATTCCAAACATTATTGGAACATATTCGTCATATGTTTCCAGAAATATGAAACAAATTATTTCTAAATAAAAAACCAAAGGAATGACATGACCTCATAGCTACGGTTTTCCATTAAAAAAAAAAAAAAAAAAAAAAAAAAAAGCTGCAGCTTTATCAATTTCCTTGGCAAACCTAACTTGAGCCTCCTACCTCTCCTTCGGTGACCAACCATTTAATTCTATCTGCCCTCAGGGGTCCAACAGGGTCATCTGCTTGGACCTGTTCTTTGTGTTTTAGAAGTGGAAGAGATGAAGTTGAAGATGATCCCCAGTTGAAGGTGTAAAAAAAAGCTGCTTTGATATGGTTTAAATCACATGGCCCCCAGTTTTACAAAGATAGACTTAAAGGCTGGTATCAACTCTTACAGATGTGTATTGACCTAGATGGAGCATATGTGCAAAAATAAACGTGAAACTTCGCGGAGAGGTTTCTGTAAATTTATGTAGGAAAAACCGGGAGTTTTCATTTAAATTTTATATTGTTGTGTAACTTGACCCCCCATCTGGACCTTCAGGCATTGGGTCAACTCCCAGGGGCGAAATATTTGTTTGAAAAAATTTTTCTCTATTGAACTTTGAAAAAAATCGTTAAGAAGTTTGGTTACGCTATGAACGCTGTGTTTGGCAATAATGGGAGTGGAGAGTCAGTAAGACTACATAGCTTGCAGTCAACGTCTTACTCTTCCCTTTCCTTCTCCATAGATACTTTGGAGATGGAAAGAAGAAATAAAATCGTAAAAGCTGATTTAAATCCAAACAAAAATAATAATGACACAAATGTCACCAAACAGTACAATGACAACAAAAATAACAACACCAATAATACCAGCATCAAAGACAACAACAACACCAACACCAAGGAAAATACAAACAATATCAACAACATGTGACAACAAGAAGAACAACAACAATAATGACAACACCACCAACACGGACAATTCCACAAAGAAACCAAAAATCTCCTTTGCACAGATAGTTCAGAAAAAGGAGGAATTAACATATCTCGACATCAAATGCCGAACAACTTCTAAAGGACGCTAGGAGATATGTTACTTTTGAAAAGAATGGTGCTTTCAGCATCAAGTCCCCTGTAGAAATTCCTAAGGAAACTGCCCTCAAAATGGTTGAACTGGTTTTCAAAAATTTAATGAATGATATTTCATTCATTCAAAGTGGCAAACACTTTGGGAGTATTTCAGTACTCATGAAGGATCAATTGACGGCCCAAAATTACTCTGTGTTGCCAATTGTATCCAACCTGTATACCTTTTTCACCACATGCATGGGAAAAAGGACAGAAAAGATTAAAATCACGAGTGTCACCCCAAAGGTAAACATATGGTGGATACTGTGCGGCTTCATCAATTTTGATGAAGACAGAATACTTTCAGTAGGAAAGTCCCCCAGAGATGTATTTAATGGGACTAGCGTTGAAGTTCTGGTGCAAATGAGCCCAGAATGAATAGCTAGGACTCCACAACATGTACTCCTGGACGGATTCACCTACATAAACTTTTCGGTTGAGGGTAGGCTGCCTTCATGTTGCCACTGCTTTAGTAGGGGGTCACCTGAGGGCTTCCTGTCCTCAATTAATGAATAAAAAAAAAAAGACTCTTCTGCCGACACCCATCAGAATAACACAATCACCACCACCACCACTACACCAACACACAAAAATAACCAAAACAAACAGTCCCACTCCACCTAAAACCACTGCAAAAACACATACAGACACCAGTGCTGCCGATGACTGTACGTTCGTACAAAACTGTACGCTTTGCTCAAAATTTTGATGAGCTGTACGTTTTAGTGATCTTGCCATCGGTTTATAAAATTCATGTGTTGACGCATTGATTGAGTGCATTTTCACATACGCGCGTTTCGGAGCTTCACAAAAATAAAAGCATGTGAGAATGCAGACGAGACTTGTGCACGCAAGCGCGCATTGACTTATGAGGTCAAGGGCGTCTGTAAATTTCGGGGAAGTATATGTCCAGTTTACCATGCCATATCTGTCATAATGCAGGAATTTTTCTCACAAACTGGTGTAAAAGGTGCGTGAGTTTTTCTTCAAAAGTTTGATAGATTAGATTTAATTTTACAGAGCTAATTTACACAACCACACCGTATCAGTCTGAACACAAAAGCAGAATTCTTATAACCTACAGTGTAAACGGTATGTGATGCTTTTAATAGTTTAATTAGAACACGACCACCACAACACACAAAAACAAACCAAACCGCAAACAAAAAGTTTGATAGATTAGATTTAATTTTACAGAGCTAATTTATACAACCACGCCGTATCAGTCTGAACACAAAAGCAGAATTCTTATAACCTACAGTGTAAACGGTATGTGATGCTTTTAATAGTTTAATTAGAACACGACCACCACAACACACAAAAACAAACCAAACCGTAAAACACAGTTCCACCCAACCCCTCCCCACCTAAAACAACTCCCAAAACACCCACACAAGCACAACAGCTCCCCAATCACACAGACACCACAACGGACGAGGCCCAACTGGTTCGCTTCTTTAAATATCATTTTAGAAGAAGAATCAGAGTGGAGAGAGAGGTGCTGCACCCCAGCAAATTTTACGAAAGGTGGGTGTATGCGGCAAGGATGGCCCGAGTGATTGGGCCTTTTCTCTATATAAGCCTGTAGGTTGAGGAAGAGAGAAAGGGAGCACTCGCTCTTCATGCTCCTGGAGAGGAGGGTTGCACATTTTCTCGGAGGTGCGTTCAACCCTTTTGTAAATTTAACATTTTTGCTATTGATAATGGCTGGCTTAGTAGAAGCAACGCTACCGAACGCTGACACAAGAAAGTAGAGAGAAAAATGCAGAGAGTAATGTTACTGCAACTTCTGCCTACATAGGCGTCACTATGGAGACAAATAGTGACAACAAAGTTTTGTTTTGCCAAGAAGCCTAAAAATGCAACTTGCAAGACATCAAAAACCACAAAAAATGAAACAATAGACACAACTACAAACGGAAAAACCGACAACTGAAGCAAAGGAGTTTATCACTTTCGGTGAAAACGGGTGATTTCAGATAAACTCACCCCCAAAAATTCGTCTGGAAACATTTCGAAGGACAATTACCTTCAGAACTATTTCAAATGAAACAAAAAAAACAGCATTCCTCAGTCAAGGGGAAATTGAGGCAACTTTAATAAAGATATTGCCAGACATTGACTTTATGCAGAGGGCCAAACAGTACAGGAGTATTTCGGTACTCCTCAAAAGCGAGGCCCTTGCACAAAGATACTCAGTGACGCCAATACTGTCAAAAAAAATACACCTTTTTCCCTACATACCTAACAAAAGAGACACAAAAGATCAGAATTACAAACATACCACCAAATATTAATATTTGGTGGATATTGGCAGGATTTTTGGAGGAGAGAAAAGACACCATTCTCTCCATCAAAAAGTCAACCAGACAGACCTGGTCTGGTACAAATGAGCCTGGAAAGAATCTCCAGAATACCAGAAAAACTGCTAGTGGATAACAACAGCCACATATGCATTTTGGTTGAGGGACGAAAACCACATTGCTTTCGTTGCAATAGCACCACACACCTAAAGGCCTCCTGCCCTTTACAAACAGGCTCAACCAAAACATTACAAAAGAAAACACTGTTACCAACACCAAAACAACTACCACCACAACACACGAAACAAGCAAACACACCAAAACAAACAACCACTCAACCAACAACAGAAAAAACACAGACAACACTCCTGAAGAACACAGCCCCATCCCATCCCACACTACCTCAAACACCGAAACACCACCACCATACAACATACCCCTACCCCACCTGATAATGATTATCCATCAACAGATGAGGCTGCTGCTTCTTTAAGTGATGAAGGAGAGCCTCGGAAATAAAAAAAAACAAAAAAAGAGATACCACAAAACCCCCAAAACTCAAATCACCAACACCAACACACAACCACAGACACAGACACAAACAGCACCACAACCAAACCTCCCCCTACCAACCAAACAAATACCAACACAAACACAAAAAAGAAAACTCACAGACGAACAGTGGGGGACTGGAATGGTATCCTAGATGCACGATGGGACTATGTGGGATCATGTCTCAGTAGAGGGGGGTGCAACAGCCTCAAAAATCTAATCGGCCAATTCCAACTGGCCGATAGATATCGACTAGATTTCCCGACTGCACCACAGTGGACGTGGGCAAACTGCAGCGGGACATCTAGATCGTATTTAGATAGGTTCTTCATTAGAGAGAAGGACAAGAAGATGTTAAGCTGTCCACAAATGCACATGGTTGCCTATTCAGACACAAACTAGTCCTCTGCATAGTCAACCGTGATAGAATACATAGACAAAGACCCGGATACTGGAAGCTGAACGTGTCGGTAGCGACACGTTCAGCTTCCAGTAGATAGAATACATAGACAAAGACCCGGATACTGGAAGCTGAACGTGTCGGTAGCGACACGTTCAGCTTCCAGTAGATAGAATACATAGACAAAGACCTGGATACTGGAAGCTGAAAGTGTCGCTACCGACACTTTCAGCTTCCAGTATCCAGGTCTTTGTCTATGTATTCTATCTACTGGAAGCTGAACGTGTCGGTAGCGACACTTTCAGCTTCCAGTATCCAGGTCTTTGTCTATGTATTCTATCTACTGGAAGCTGAACGTGTCGCTACCGACACGTTCAGCTTCCAGTATCCAGGTCTTTGTCTATGTATTCTATCTACTGGAAGCTGAACGTGTCGGTAGCGACACGTTCAGCTTCCAGTAGATAGAATACATAGACAAAGACCTGGATACTGGAAGCTGAAAGTGTCGCTACCGACACGTAAAGCCTACAGTTAGCAGATAAGTAGATTAGTTAAGCAACAATTGATGGGAGCCATCATCAAAAACAGATGGTGGTACTCCCTCAAGAAAGCAATTAGAGTAGAGACGATAGACTTTAGCAGAGAGTTAGCCTTAGAGAGCAACAAAAGAGAATCGGAACTAGTAGCCAAGGTAGAGGAGGTGCTTAGGAGTGGCAACGTAGCTAGAGTGCTAGCTGTTAGCTGGGCCTGAGTGGCAACAATTCCACGATTCGGTCTTTGAAAGACCAAAACCGACGCGTACTACTTGACCCCAAGCGGATGTGCGCGGCTTTTCAGCGGCACTGTTCGGGCAGAGTGGCGGTGCATCGAACGGGGCAATGGACTTCGGTTCATACCTCGATGGCCTGCTGCGTCTCTCGAGCATGGACGCCGAGTTCTGCAAAAGACCGATCACAGCCACTGAAATACGGGACGCTCTGGGCCGCTGCGGGAAACGCAAATCACCCGGTCTAGATGGTCTACCGTATGAGTTTTACATAGGCATGCCGGACTTGCTCTCTGGCGTCCTCGAGGCCGTCTACTGCAACTGGCAGCAGAACGGGAGAATTCCCAGTTCTGCAGGCAAGGGCGTATTAACGCTAAGGAAAGACGAGAAAAAGGGGGACGAACTACGCAACTTTAGGCCCATAACTCTGCTCAACAGAATTAAAGATTTTGGCCAAGGTGTTGGCAAAGAGGTTGGCACTTGTCGTCGAGAACCTGGTAGGGAAAGCGCAAATCTGTGCAATCCCGACCAGGTCCATACACGACAACCTCCACCTCATGCGATACATCATAGAGAGTGTGGGGTGTAAACCCGGATTTGGTGGGGCTCTGATCAATTTAGATGAGTCTAAGGCGTTCGATAAGGTTGACCATCGATACTTGGAAGCGGTTCTCAAGGTGCCCGGTTTCGGACCCGTCTTCAGAGGCTGGATCGCCGCAATGCACACCAATATCTGCTCGATGGTCAAGGTGAACGGCTACCTATCGGAGCCGTTCGCAATCACGCGTTCCATCCGACAGGGAGGCCCTCTCTCCTCCATTCTGTACGTACTGACTCTAGAGCCACTGGGGTTGTTGCAGGGCATCCCGTTGGAACAGGGACCGCGGAAAGCGGCATCGGCTTATGTCGACGACGTGACGGTAATTGTGTCGGAAGCCTCTGAAATCAGGGAGATCGGCAACTTACTGCAGGAATATGAAAGGCTCACAGGAGCAAAACTGAACCCAGACAAGTCTGTCGGTTTGCAACTCGGAACGTGGAGAGGCAAACCGATGCCGTCCGACAGCGTCGTTGGACGCTGGACGGACGGACCGGGGAAATTGCTCAGGGTCTGGTTCGGTCCGGCCACCAGATGGAGAAAAACTGGAACGAGGTCACGGCCAAGGTATTTGCGCTCACCCAGAAATGGGCAGAGTGCAAACTATCCTTGAAAGGTCGGGCAGAGGTGGTGAACACTTTCATAGCGTCCGTCATCTACTACCGCTTGACTGTCGTGCCTTGGCCCCGTGAACACCTCACCAAGATGGATTGCATGCTCTTTCAGTTCCTTTGAAAGAAGCAGGCTCCACTGGTGAGGAGATCCGTCTGCTGTCACCACCCTTCCAACGGAGGGCTGGGAATGCCGTGGCTGATGATGCACTGAGGTTACGGCACCTACAGGTATTCCTCACCAACCCCCAACCAGTGTGGACACCGTTTGTGAGACAGGACTTCCGGCAACTTGTCTCGCTGACGGAGCTGCCGTCCTGGGTCAAGCGAAGACCGAAGAAGATGGGCGCCTGGCACATTGAATGCGCTCAGGCGCTCACAGTCCTCTGTCAAGCGGGCACGGCAATCAGTGGAAATTCCACTTCGACATTCTATAGAGGGTTAGTACGTCACAAGGGGGACGAACTCACCAGTCTGTTTGGTAGAACTTTCCAGCCGGGACCCATAGGCAACTTCCAGAGGTCCCTGGCCTGTCAGTGCTACCGAGGAGCTCTACCAGTTCGAGACAAGATCTACAGGCATAGATGCCCCGGCAGGGATCCTTCCAAGAGAACGTGTCCAAGATGCATGCAGGGAATTGAAACCGTCCTGCACGCAACTGTACACTACCCGCGCGTAACCGACCTGTGGAACTACGCGGAACTGCTGTCACGTATGGGACAAATCCAGTTGACTGCCGAGCCCATAATAAGGATCAAACCGCCAGCCTCTTTCAAAAACGAAAGAGAGGCGGTTTTCTTCTGTACGGTGGCTATGGTGAAAGAAGTTATATGGTGGACGAGGTTGAGAGGACTGAGGACAGATGCCTTTCTCTCTGGACAACTCATTCCCTTCTTTAGGTACCACTTTAGAAGGAGAATCAGTGGAGAGAGAGGCACTGCACCCCAGTAAATTTACTGAAAGGTGGGTGATTGTGGCAAAAATGGCCCGAGTGATTGGGCCTTCTCTGTATATAAACCTGTAGGTTGAGGAAGAGAGCACTTGCACAACACGCTCCTGAAGTTGAGGGTTGTTCTATCGACGGGGTATTAAACAACCCATTTGTGGTGCCTCCCCCCTATTAGGGATTTCGATTGTTATAATTGCTTGTTTTATATTTTTTTACACGATTGTATGTAAAATCCCCGCCATGTGTCTTTATATTGTCCCCTTTTCTTGTGCGCCCTTGTGGCTAATAAAGAAATATAACTATCTGCAAACAGTAAAAAAAAACGGAAATTTACACGCAAACCGACATCACTAATGCTAGAGAGTTACTGGAAGATGCAAAACAACACGTGACTTTTGGGGAGAATGTTACCTTCAGCATTACTTCACCCCAACAGTTAAGCAGAGAAAATGTTTTTAGAACATTAGTTTTTAGAACAATATCTAATGCCACAAGAAAACCAGTTCAATTGACTCATAATGAAATTGAACTGGTGTTAAAAGACTCAATCAAGGACATTACCTTCATACAAAAAGGTAAACTTTTTGGCAGCATTTCGGTCCTCATGAAAGACCAATTGACGCCACAAAAATATTCTGTGTCGCCAATTGTGTCCCCCCCCCCCCCCTTTCATCTTTTTCCCCCCCATACACGGGAAAAAGGACACAGAAAATAAGAGTGTCGTGCATCCAACCAAACGTAAATATTTGGTGGATTTTATGTGGCTTCATCAACTTCGATGAAGACACATTAATTTCAATAGGAAAGTCCCCCAGGGGCATATTTAATGGTACTAGCCTGGAAGTTCTGGTCCAAATGAGGCCAGAACGAATAGCTAAAATATTCATTACTATGTGGCGGGAAATATTTTGCTGACTAAGATTAATTCTGATTGGATATTAAAATATGCTGACTAAATGAAACGTGGCAAAAATAAAACAAAAACAATAGCATATAAATACCATTGCGCGGAAAAATCTGTCACAGAGGCAGAAGGGCCCGCGCTGAAAAGAACAACGATACTCCACTGAAACATAAAACCAACAATAATGAATTACGAAGATTTAAAAGCAAGAGATAGCACAATGTTGAACGAACTATCGGTAAGTCATGCCATTACATTTACCATTTTATAATTACTGTGGGCCTTACACTAATAACTTTCAAGAGAAACCGATTAACGAATTAGATAACTGCTGCAGACAACATGACTTACATTATGATAAACAAGATATATTAACAGAAGACGCAGATAAAAAATTAATAGACTGTAGTAAGGAAATTAGTGGGGTATCATCGTTCTTAGGAATATAATTAAGGCAAAAAATATACTAATGCCTCCTGTCTTTCCTAAAAAAAGAAGAATCGAACAAGAAGAATCGAAAAATATCAAGAAGATAGTTGCGACATTTCGGATCAAGATTTGATTGACGCAGTTGCATCACAAGACAGCGGAATAAACGAATCTCAAAACATGGGAGATCCTCATGTTGGGCCAGCACCAGGAGGTGCAGCTTCGATGGCTACAGGAGATCAGCCACCGTCGAATGGAGATAGAAATCCGATAGTAAGCAAAATACTTAGGATTCCTCCACCTCCCTCCCGACCGGCTTGTCTCCCTTTCCAAAAGGGCAGTGCAGAGAGCAGGCAGCTTATCCAATCACATTGAAGATATCAATTACAGCGGGAATATTAATGCTGCGACAGCAATAATTCAAATACAAACACGTAGGCAAAATTAAAAGCATAGTCAGCATTAAAAACAGTATAAATATCAAGGCGCGCATTTCAAATTAGCACAACAGAAATACACGCCAAAAGAAGAACGTCGATACTTCGCTACTACTCAAGATGAGTTACGAAGATTTAAAGCTACGAGATGCAACAATGTTGGCAGAACTCGCGATAAGTAATCATCCCTTTACATTTACCATATTATAATTACTGTGGACCATACACAAACAATTACAACAACAAACCTTTGAATGAATTAGACAAGTGCTGCAGAGAACACGATTTAGACAGAACAGATATAACTATATTAGAAGCTGACAACAAACTAATCGAGTGAAGTAAAAAAAGTAGCGGAGTATCGGCGTTCTTAGTAAGGAATATTATAAGAGGAAAAAACTTTGTAATGCCACCGACTGAGAAAAAGAGGAGAATAGAACAAGAACAAGAACAATCACATAAAAATCAAGACGGTTGCGAAATATCAGATCAAGATCTAGTAAACGCGGCAACATCACAAGATAGTGGCATAGTAGAAACACCAACAATGGGGGATCCACACGTAGGACCATCACCAGGAGGGTCAGAAGCGTTAGCACAAGGGGATCAACCACCAGTAATAGGGGACATAAATCCAATAGTCTCAAAAAAATTCTCAAGAACATTCATACATTACATAAATTGTTCAGAAAATCCGATAGATAAAGCATATTACAAACAACACGATGCAGAATATATAGAATTAATGATTAAACATAGAGCAGCTTTAATTCCTTACACAGAGTTAAAAGCGAGTATGACGATAGCAGAACTAAAAACATACTTAACACCATGTAGCAACTTCAGAGTTAAATCATGCGGTTACAAAATATCGAACATAATACCACTTACAGACGAATTAGGAACGTTACAAAACACTACTACAACCAACACAACATTTAACACAAGACCATGGATGATACATTATGTAGATAATAAATATGCATTATTTCCAAACCAAACATGGAATATAGCTCACTTAAATCATAACTGGACACATAACATACCACTAACTAGGGACGAAGGGAAACTAGCACCAATAGAAAGCTACAGATTAATTAGAAAAGACTGGTGGTTATGGCAAGATATAAAAGCAGCAACCGCTACGGATCAAGAAATGCCAGCAGAAGAAATACTATCATACCTAAATACAGGGGACTTCCAATTCTTATATGCAGGGGATACAGCAACATACACATGGGTTAACAGAACACCTAGTTGGTTTTCGCTTATGGGGTACTACGCATTCAACACAACTTTCGAACCACCAACAATTAAATTAACTAACGGTCTACCATGTGAAATAAATACATATTCAGGAGCTAAAAAATCGCAATGGGCACCGATTAAAGACGGAACATGGAGCAAAGATTTAGCAGTAGATAAAACTGAAGAAGAAGAAAATACGGGTCGGTCACATTTAACGCAATTTCCGGTTAATCCATCAAATCCTCCACCAATAGCAACATTAGATTCAGTACCTATATTAGACTCTCAAAATAACCCTTCAAAAATATCATTCACGATAACAATTACTTATTATTCAGAAGTAGATTTCGAATATATATCTGGCAGTCCTCAAACAATGGGGTGGATGGCTTGGGGTACAGCTAACGCAACAATAATGAATTCAGCTAAAACTAACCTATGTAAATGGCCACAAGGTTTACGTAATTATGAAATAACGAGAGTTGGTAAAACTCGCCAAGCACATCGTTAAAGTAATATTACAATGTAACCATTTTCCATTTCAGAACTCAGGTTATAAGTTATACATGTGTATCTATCCTTGGATAGAAACAAACGACTTTTACTGGCACCAAGGAGCTGGACCAATTAAACATTTTGAACTCAACATTAACGAACATAACGATGACGAAACACGTAAGGATACATACCAAATTAGCAGCAACTACAAGATAAAAGATTTCGTTCATTGAGGGAGCAACAGTGATTTATCATCCAAAGAACAATACTTTATGCGCGAAAAAGGAATGGGACGCCTTCAACCACTTCCATATTATATGGCACAGTTTACAAAGACCGGGCGAAAACCAACGGCTAAAATATATAAGAAGTTTGTACAAAAAAGCAACCAAGTTGGTACGCTACATACCAGAATGTCAAAGAATCAAATTTTCCAGTAGTATGGCAAACTACTTTTGTCAACCTCCAAGATATCTGTTGATACAAGGCATTGACGAAATCAACGAAACATTTTCTGAATGGTGTGAACAGGAATATAGACAAAAACCAAACGTACAACCAAAAGCATCAACCAGCAAATTACCAGTTACAGCACAAGAAGAACCATCATTTAAATCGAAATCGGGCACTACGTTAATATTATTCAATTACTTATCTTACATCTTTACCTCAAAAAAGTTTAGAAGCGAACAAGATATGAAATCACACTGGCTACATAGAACTAACAACGACTTCACGAGAGCAATTTCACACCCAATGTACGACAGCGTCATGAAGAAAGTATTAGAATGTGAAAAACTTAAAACACTAAATATGTCATTCAAAGATAAATTCGAATCAATGAACTGGGAATTCTTTGACAATAATAAGAACTATATGGACAGAGACGTTTCACTCAAAATTTTGAAATCGATTATACTCACACAAGATCTGCCAGAAGCCACATTTGTAAATACGGTATGGGAACTACTAACTAAAAAAAAAACGAAAAGAAATCTCTTAGTATTAAGAGGTATACCTAACACCGGTAAATCTATGGTTGCAAGAAGCATTGCTGACATGTTTACACATGTCTCCACAATTCAGGGTACAAGTAGTTTCCCATTTCAAAATCTCATAAACGTAGAAATTGGTTTGATAGAAGAACCAAATTTTACATTAGAAACTCTACAAACCTTTAAAAAATTGGCAGAAGGAATAGACACAGAAGTAGCCATAAAGTTTAAGCAGGACCAAATAGTTCATAGGACACCATTAATCATTACAAGTAATAACAAGTTCGATCAGAACGCTCCTTTATCAGAAAAAATTGCATTCATAACCAGATACACGGAATTCCTTTTCACATGTTCGCCTTTCTTAAAGTACATAAAAAAGAAGCTTAATCCATTCATATGGAATATTTTGTTTTACGAACATTGCTTCAGTAACATGATAAATGAAGACAGCAATTCGTCAGATGATAACCTATGTCACATTCTAGACGAGTTCCAGAATTTAATTAACGTCGAGATAGGTTTAATCAAAGAACCTAACTTCACATTAGAAACGTTACAAACATTTAAAAAGTTGGCAGAAGGAGTTGACACGGAAGTGACTGTTAAATTCAAATAAGACCAACTAGTAAATAGAACTCCACTCATCATCACCAGCAACAACAAATTCGACCAGAATGCTCCTTTAGCAGAAAAAGTAGCATTCATTACCAAAACTTGCACAAGAATGCATTGAAAAACGTGGCTTTCATCAACTCGTTCACCCTCCTTATAGTCCGGACATTGCTCCAAGTGACTTCTTTTTCTTCAGACTGCTTAAGAAAGAGCTCAGTGGTAATCACTTTGCAACTGGAGAGGAACTCAAAAGTTTTGTTAATGAATATTTGAACTCTTTGGATGATTCATTTTTCAAAGCGGCGTTTGAAGAATTACTGTTAAGATGGCGAAAGATGGTTGTAAACAATGGAGGTTACATTGAAAAATAACTTTATTAATGTTTTCTTTACTAGTATTGAATGTATTTTCAAATAAAATTCGTTTGAATGTTCTAGCTTTTTCTTTTCATACGGAGTATTAGAGATTATTGACCCGACCACGTATACTGAATTCTTGTTTAAAGCCAAAGCACCTGTCCTGCAGTATGTAAAAAAAAAATTAAATCCATTTATTTGGAATGAGCTTTTCTATGAACATTGCTTCTTCAATTTAGCACATGAAGATAGCTCGTCGTCTGATGAAAATCTCGCTCATGTTTTAGACGAGTACAACAGACTCGAACGAGAAAAATGTGAAAGAGAAAATGATAGAGAAAGACGACGTAGACTTCGGTCTCCGTCTCCTCCTAGAAGCGGGGACACCGTCGTCGTGCCCGAATCAGAAGACGAAGAGTCCGATGAAAAAGAAAACAGACCAAATGAATGCAGATGGCGAAAATACGCAAAATTAATGGATTCTCACAGAAATTCACCTTCACCTACACCATTAAACAACTCTCCTGAATACTGAAAGTCTTTGTTTATATAAATAGTAATTCCGAAAAGGAAATTTATCATTGTAACTTTTTTCTGAAATAAAAAAAAAAAAAATGTCTGAGATGCAGGACGAGGAAACCGTCGCGCACGCATTCGTACACTGCCCGGGCGTTACCGACCTGTGGAGCTATGCAGAACGACTACTGTCACGGGTGGGACAAATCCGGTTGACCACCGAGTCCATTATTACGATCAAACCGCCACCTTCCTTCAAAAACGAAGAGGAGGCGGTTTTCCTCTGTGTAATAGCTATGGTGAAAGAGACTATATGGTGGACGAGGCTGAAAGGGCTGGGGTCAGACACCTTTCTCTCCAGCAAACAACTGGTTCGCTTCTTCAAATATCATTTTAGAAGAAGAACCAGAGTGGAGAGAGAGGTGCTGCACCCCAGCAAATTTTCTGAAAGGTGGGTGAATGTGGCAAGGCTGGCCCGAGTGGCTGGGCCTTCTCTCTATATAGGCCTGTAGGTGGAGGAAGAAGAGAGGAAGGGAGCGCTTACTCTTCATGTTCCTGGAGATGAGGGTTGTACAACCCGTTTAACGCCTCCCCACTATTGGGGATTTCGATTGTTTAATTTATCATTGTTATAAATTCTTTTGCGCCCTTGTGGATAATAAAGAAATTTATCTTATCCAACAAAACACAGATCTATCAAGCTACGAAATAAACATCATCTTGACAGCAAGAAAAAACCTTATAGAATATAACGGTGATCTCTGGACCAGAGCTGACAGACCTTTAAATTTTGATATTACCGTGGGGTCCATGGACTCAGATAAAGTTACTGACCTCGTTGGTTTTTCAACCATAACTCTATACATAGGAAATTGCTGGAGGTTTATATCGTGACAATGCACTTGTTATAGTAAATAACCATAGTAATAGTGACCTTAATAGAAAAAAGAAAATTATAATTGACCTTTTTTTAATAATTATGGCCTTAAACTTGAAATTGAAAATAACAAAATAGTCAATTTCGTAGGCATAATATTAAATCTTAAATTTGGCCTTTATTACCATAAATTAAATTAAATCCTCAATTATGTTAATTACTATTCCAACCACACTAAAAACGTCAAGAGGTCTATACTTAACAAGTGTTCTGCTTAGAATCTCTAGACTCTCTGCCAATAAAGATATTTTTGACAATAAGGCCAACTATTATAACAATGTATTAAACAGCGCAGGTTACTCTGATAGAATTTACAAGATGGCGACAAGGAAGGACGTATGACCACGGCTCCCCAAACTAAATATAATATTATCACCGAAAGCTGCCCTTTTAATAAATGCCAGATAGATTACATTATTGATTATTACAAATACTTTCGCTGTTCCTGACTATTAGTACCAGCTTCAACATAAAATTACTTTAACAAAGATTATCTGATTTTCGCCAACAAACCACGTGTGGACATGAAATGAAAAAAAATAAATCACTAGAACCCTTAGGGATCACAGTAAGTACTCCCCAACTCAAACAAAAATATACACACATAGATAAAAATATTTATACCCACTCATATAAGGATATGTGTCAGCTCAAAAGTGACAGAGGAGACTGAGGTTAGCTGGACATGCTCACCGACATCCAGAGTTGACACTGCACTCAGTGCTCCTTTGGACACACTAGAAGAGGAAGACCGAGGTTAACGTATGTTGATGCCCTAAGGACAGACACTGGTCTGTTGGAGACGCAGGACATGGCAGCGATAATGAGGGACAGAGACCGCTGGAGAGAACTCGTCCATGGATCTCGGGAATTTTACCCGCCTTAGATATATAGAGTCTGTGCTGCTGTACGGGTCTGAGATTTGGACACTGACCAAGAAACTCACTCAGATGGTGGATGGGTGATACACGAGAATACTGAGGATGGCTCTGAACATTAATCAACATACACTGAGGATGAAGAACTCAGAGCTGTACGGGAGCCTCCCAAAAGTCAGCTCAAAAGTGACACAGAGGAGACTGAGGTTAGCTGGACATGCTCACCGACATCCAGAGTTGACATTGCACTCAGCGCTCCTTTGGGAGCCCCTACATGGACACACTAGAAGAGGAAGAGCAAGGTTAACGTATGTTGATGCCCTAAGGACAGACACTGGTCTGTTGGAGACGCAGGACATGGCAGCGATAATGAGGGACAGAGACCGCTGGAGAGAACTCGTCCATGGATCTCGGGAATTTTACCCGCCTTAGAATAGAATTAGAATATAAGGATAATCATTCCACTAATATCAATACAAATAATGGTTTCTACTTTTGGCACAAGGCCAGCCAGCAATTATCCCAGTACTTTATTTTATCGACCCCGTAAAGATGAGAGGCAGAGTTAACCTCGGTGGGATTTGAACTCAGATCAAATAGAGCCTTAACTCTTTGCTGCAAAGCAGGGCATCCGACCCTTTACCGATACTGCCATTATTATCATCATCATCATCATCATTCTTCGACTACCGACGAGATGATGGATCTCACTCTCATGCCCCAGAATTCCCTGTCGCCCATATAGTGTGGTTCCCTAGGGAACAGGAACCCTGGTGCAGTCAGTTGCGAAATCCATCCCTCTTTTCAAATAGCTAATAATGTGTGTGGGCGCCACACATTATTATAATGGATTGGCAGTATCGGTAGAGGGTCAGACGCCATGCTTTGACGCATACAGTTACGGCCCTTGCCATTCTGAGTTCAAATCCTGCCGAGGTTAACTTTGCCTTTCATCCTTACGGGGTCGATAAAATTAAAGTACCAGTAATACACCGGGGTATGTGCAGGCCTTGTGCCTAAAGTAGAAACAATTATTATAATATTTAATAAACTTAACTCATATAAATAATCTAAATTATCTCCCCCTTGTTTATTTACTTATGTTTAAATACTTTCGTTTTCAATTCTAAGTATGTTATCCCCCTTTGCCCATCAATGAAAACTAAAATCACCAACTCAATTGTAAAGGTTGGTGCATATTTATTGAGGCTATTTTTCAACAAATTTTATTTAACAAAAACAATAACAATATTTAACAAAAACATCTTTAAATGGCGGTCGGGTTTTTCTCTTTTCAGAATGTGTATCAAAAATCATATCCACATTCGTCATATTATGCTCTACCGCTTCAAGAAAGGTTGGAATGCAGCCTCAGTCATTTCGCGATCTCAATGAATGTTTTGGTGAAGGAACAACCAGCAAAAGCCAAGTTGAAAGATGGTTCAGGAAGTTCAAATCGGGCGATACAAACCTCGCAGATGAAGAAGGAAGAGGTTGACCATCAAATTTCAACAACCAGGCACTTTTGGCAGCCGTGGAAGATGACGAAAGCTTGACAACAAGAACGTTGGCCAAAGACTTCAATGTGGACCATTCAACCATCGTTCGTCGTCTCAAAAAGCTCGGAAAAGTATGGAAATTGGCTGGGTGGGTCCCCCACAAACTCTCCGATAACAACAAAGCCGAACGTGTCCGAATTTTTACCGATTTGCTGCAGCGAAATGAGCAAACTCCGTTCCTGAAGAATCTCGTCACTGGGGATGAATCATGGCTTCTCTTCAAAAACATCAAAAGAAAGAAGGTTTGCGTTTCGCCAGGTGTTTCACCCAAAGGTATCCAGTGCAAGAAGGCAATGTGGTGTGTTTGGTGGGACAGAAGCGGAATCATTCACTGGGAAATCATCTCAAACAGGATTTGTTATTGGTTGCATGACGACGATGAGCGTCAACAGTGGCGGTTTCTGGACAAAAACGTGGCAATTAAATATCAACAGCGACGTTTATCTAGCTCAACTTGACCGCATTCACGCTGCAGAAATGAAATGATAGGGACTGGGGTCCCTATCATTCCACTGCAAAGTGGTCGTGGAGGTGCCACGGCAAAAAAGCACCCAGCACTCACTGTAAATGAGGTTGGTGTTAGGAAGGGCATCCAGCTGTAGAGATCAAGCAAGAATCAGTTCCCGTCCCACCCTTGCAAGCAGGGAAAAGTGGACGTAAAATAAAATGATGATAATGAATGAAGAATACTCCAGATAAATATTTTACTGTTGAATGCTTTGTATCTGTTATACACACACATATATATATATATATATATACATACATACACTTACAATTCTTACATTCCTTATATCATCCCTTAGTCCTATAATTGTTTCTACTTTAGGCACAAGGCCATCAATTACCCAATGCATTACTGGTACTTTATTTTATCGACCCCATAAGGATGAAAGGCAAAGTCAACCTCGGCGGGATTTGAACTCACCGAGGTTGACTTCAAATCTCTTAGTCCTATAATGCCTACCTTGAAACGCTCCTGTATTTGGGCTGTAACACCGACAGGCAAGGAAAAGATTGAATTTACATGGAGCAAAACCCCTAAAGAATTTGACATTTTCACTCAAGAATCTTTCAAACCTCCCAAAGTTACTATATATTCAGGAGGAGACTTAGATGCAGCCTACACTTATATTACTACCAAGTCAAACACACAGGAAATCCTCCCTAAACATCTGCTCACTCCATTTTATGATATGCCACGCACACACATATATACATTTACATACATACGTACATACACGTTTATATACATGTACATACACACACACACACATATATATATAATATATACACACATTTGGGTACAATGTATTATACACCTGGTAAACACAGTATATATAATATAATATGAAATGAAACCTCTCCTTACCCCCATCCCCCAGGATGCCACCGGTATCAGAGATTGAACCTGGGACTGGCTCAATCATTAGAAAAATAACAAAAAAACACACCAAAAACAGAGTAGCCATGACTACATCAACAGTGTGTGTGTGTATATATATATACACACAGACACACACATATATATATATATACACACATACATATATATACATACACATATATATATATGTACATATATACACATACATATATATACATACACACACACACATATATATATATATACATATGTACATATATACACACACACACACACATATATATATACACATACATACACAAATACATATATATACATACACATATATGTACATATATATACATACACATATATATATATATATATGTACATATATACACATACATATATATACACACACACACACACACACATATATACATATATATATATATATATACATATATATATATATATACATATATATATATATACACACACACACATTAGCGTAAAACTAATATTTCTTCATTGTAATGTGTTGTTTGCCTTTCGCACACACACACACACACATATATATATATATATATATAAATTTATATATAAATATATATATATACACACACTCACACACACTCAAGATCATGGTAAAAAGGCAATGATCCCCTCATGGGACACAAAGATGACAGCATGGGCCACACCAACAAATAGGAACATCAAACAATAACAAATATATATACATATGTATCATTTCATTTATATATACATATTTACAGTTAGATATATATATTTACAGTTATATATATATATATATTTACAATTAGATATATATATATATATCATTTCATACATTTATACAGAATTTTTTCATATAAGCTTAATATATATTATTTAAAACAACAGAAGACTGGACTGGAAATACCCTATATATATATATATATATATATATTTACACATCACATATATATATATACATACATATATTTCATACAAATATGCATAGATACGTAGTCATATATATAATATATATATATATACACATCTTTCATATATACACACATCATTTCATACAAATATGCATAGATACCTTGTCATATATATACTATATATATATATATACATACATACATTATCTTTCATATATACACACATCGTTTCATACAAATATGCATAGATACCTAGTCAATATATACATACATACATACATACATACATATCTTTCATATATATACACATTTCATACAAATATGCATAGATACCTAGTCAATATATACATACATACATATCTTTCATATATATACACATTTCATACAAATATGCATAGATACCTAGTCAATATATATATACACACATACATATCTTTCATATATACACATTTCATACAAATATGCATAGATACCTAGTCAATATATATATACATACATATCTTTCATATATATACACATTTCATACAAACAAATATGCATAGATACCTAGTCAATATATATATACATACATATCTTTCATATATACACATTTCATACAAATATGCATAGATACCTAGTCAATATATACATACATACATACATACATACATATCTTTCATATATATACACATTTCATACAAATATGCATAGATACCTAGTCAATATATATATACACACATACATATCTTTCATATATACACATTTCATACAAATATGCATAGATACCTAGTCAATATATATATACATACATATCTTTCATATATATACACATTTCATACAAACAAATATGCATAGATACCTAGTCAATATATACATACATATCTTTCATATATACACATTTCATACAAATATGCATAGATACCTAGTCAATATATACATACATATCTTTCATATATATACACATATTTCATACAAATATGCATAGATACCTAGTCAATATATACATACATACATTATCTTTCATATATATAAACATATGCATAGATACCTAGTCAATATATACATGCATACATATCTTTCATATATATACACACATTTCATACAAATATGCATAGATACCTAGTCAATATATACATACATACATACATAACTTTCATATATACACATTTCATACAAATATGCATAGATACCTAGTCAATATATATACATACATATCTTTCATATATACACATTTCATACAAATATGCATAGATACCTAGTCAATATATACATACATATCTTTCATATATACACATTTCATACAAATATGCATAGATACCTAGTCAATATATACATACATACATAGCTTTCATATATATACACATTTCATACATATATGCATAGATACCTAGTCAATATATACATACATACATATCTTTCATATATATACACATATTTCATACATATATGCATAGATACCTAGTCAATACATACATACATAGCTTTCATATATATACACATTTCATACAAATATGCATAGATACCTAGTCAATATATACATACATACATACATCTTTCATATATATACACATTTCATACAAATATGCATAGATACCTAGTCAATATATACATACATACATATATATAATATATACACATTTCATACAAATATGCATAGATACCTAGTCAATATATATATACATACATACATTATCTTTCATATATACACACATCATTTCATACAAATATGCATAGATACCTAGTCAATATATACATACATAGCTTTCATATATACACATTTCATACAAATATGCATAGATACCTAGTCAATATATACATACATACATTATCTTTCATATATATACACATATGCATAGATACCTAGTCAATATATACATACATACATATCTTTCATATATACACACATTTCATACAAATATGCATAGATACCTAGTCAATATATACATACATATCTTTCATATATACACATTTCATACAAATATGCATAGATACCTAGTCAATATATACATACATATCTTTCATATATACACATTTCATACACATATGCATAGATACCTAGTCAATATATACATACATACATATCTTTCATATATACACACATTTCATACAAATATGCATAGATACCTAGTCAATATATACATACATACATATCTTTCATATATATACAAATATGCATAGATACCTAGTCAATATATACATACATACATATCTTTCATATATATACACATATGCATAGATACCTAGTCAATATATACATACATATCTTTCATATATACACATTTCATACAAATATGCATAGATACCTAGTCAATATATGTGTGTATATATATGTGTATATATATATATATACACACACACACATGTATAGAAGGAACCACGGAGCCTACACAATTCAAATGGCTCAGACAAATACGATGACTTGTTGTTGTTTCCACGCTAGTCATCCCTACTCCAATAATGCATACTTTGAGAAAAATGAGATTGCTCACCAAATGACAAATGTAAGACATTACCCGATAGCAACACGCTTTTGAGTTTCCATGCAATAGAGAGAGGAATCTGCAGTGCTCCCACCAGCGCCAGCGTTGTACATGGCCTAACCACATTTCCAAGGGCCAGCTATATGAACCATGAAAAAATACAAGCCAGAAACATGAGGTAAAACCTTCATTAGTTCTGTTTTTCCATCAGACTCATTTCAAAATCCAGCAGAGAATGTCTTGTTAATTCAAATGTTTATAATATCTTTACTGGTGAACAGATTGTTGTAAAAAATTTGCAGAATTGAAAGTCATTCCAGGTAGAGCTGCTACTTCTCCGAATCGACAGACCACGGCTCTCGATATTATGGGCATGGGGTTAGAATGTCTCAGGAAAGTCACTCCAGGTAGAGCCGCTAATTCTCCGAATTGAGAAATCACAGCTCTCATATTATGGGCATGGGGTTAGAATGTCTCAGGAAAGTCACTCCAGGTAGAGCCGCTAATTCTCCGAATTGAGAAATCACAGCTCTCATATTATGGGCATGGGGTTAGAATGTCTCAGGAAAGAATCGCTGGAGAGATCTTACAGACGAAACCAATAGGTAGGAGACCAAGGGGTTGAACACAAGCAAGATGGTTCAGTGACATCCAGCTTGGTTGGTCACACTTGGGGATCAGTTGCTTCTAACAGGACCCGTGTCAGAAGTGTGGTGGGAGTATCAGATTGTTGTGAAAATTTACAGTATTACAGTAAAGACTTTAATATTTAATGTGATGTAGTCATAGTGTTGTTTTGTACTAAATGTTTATAGTATCTTTACTAGTGGACAGATTGTTGTGAAAATTTACAGTATTACAGTAAAGACTTTAATATTTAATGTGATGTAGTCAGTGTTGTTTTGTACTAAATGTTTATAGTATCTTTACTAGTGGACAGATTGTTGTGAAAATTTACAGTATTACAGTAAAGACTTTAATATTTAATGTGATGTAGTCAGTGTTGTTTTGTACTAAATGTTTATAGTATCTTTACTGGTGGACAGACTGTTGTGAAAATTTACAGTATTACAGTAAAGACTTTAATATTTGATGTGATGTAGTCATAGTGTTGTTTTGTAGTTGGACAAAACCTTCAACCTCACATAGTTCTGTAAATCAACCAGCCACGGTTGATCAGTGCTGTTCTACTTGTTTACACACAGAAGTGACCCCGCCAACATTGATGTTGTATGTGGCCTAACCACACTTCCAAAGGGCTAGTCTTGCGAACCATGACAAAACAGATTTGATCCTTTTGAGGTGGTGAATTTGGAGGGCTCAAGTTGGGGCCGTCTTATTCCAAGTGATCCTTTTACATTTTTCCTTTTGAGGTGGTGAATTTGGAGGGCTCAAGTTAGGGCCGTCTTATTCCAAGTGATCCTTTTACATTTTTCCTTTTGAGGTGGTGAATTTGGAGGGCTCAAGTTGGGGCCATCTTATTCCAAGTGATCCTTTTACATTTTTCCTTTTGAGGTGGTGAATTTGGAGGGCTCAAGTTGGGGCCGTCTTATTCCAAGTGATCCTTTTACATTTTTCCTTTTGAGGTGGTGAATTTGGAGGGCTCAAGTTGGGGCCGTCTTATTCCAAGTGATCCTTTTACCATTTTTCCTTTTGAGGTGGTGAATTTGGAGGGCTCAAGTTAGGGCCGTCTTATTCCAAGTGATCCTTTTACATTTTTCCTTTTGAGGTGGTGAATTTGGAGGGCTCAAGTTGGGGCCATCTTATTCCAAGTGATCCTTTTACCATTTTTCCTTTTGAGGTGGTGAATTTGGAGGGCTCAAGTTGGGGCCATCTTATTCCAAGTGACCGTTCAGGTTCATATTCGGAGAAGTGGAATACAACCCAACACGTGACATACCTTGTAACAGCATTGAGTGCTTCAAAAGTCACACTGCCTGTAACTGTAGTTACACATCTGACTAACACACACATGTATGTGTATTTACAACCCAACCATTTTCGATCCAATGTTGACTGGTGCCTCAGCAGCTATGTCGGCTATTAGGGTAGTCTCATTCCAAGTGACCATCCAGTTTTATATTCAAAGAAGAGTTTGTCCCAGGGAATGACTTTACAGCCTCAGGCCAGCTCCTTCTTGATTAATCATAGGAGGAGTGATTTGCTGAATTATTTTCACTTTTTTTCCTATAATCCTTTAATGTTCAAACCGGTCAAAATTCTCTACTTCTTTCTTTTCAAACTGGCTGTAACCAGTCGCTCAAACTGATGTTAAGGTATTGTTCTCAAAATAAATACTTTCAAAATCTCATAGATTCAATATTATATGAGATAAAGCTTTTACCATGAAAATATAATAGTATATATAGAGTAATGTAAATGCCAACGGGTTAAAGCATTTTTGTGGTTTCAAAAGTCCACCTAAAGTTTCCCCGTCTCTCTGGGTAAAGCCATTCTTTGATAGGGAGTACCCAGCCAAAAGAAAAAGAGAAATCATTATTGTTGCTCACACTGTAAATGTGGTTGGTGTTAGGAGGAGCATCCAGCTGTAAAATACCCAGCCAAATTTATAGTCCTCATCGGAGCAAAGAGCAACACAGCCAGACTTCCCTCCCACCATGGACGACCCATCTAACCCATGCAAGCTTGGAAGAATTGACACTAAACGGAGATGATGATGAATGATTCTAGCTACCACCAAGGCAGCAGTGGCAGGGCTGCTGTCAATGGAGTTGTCTGAAAGTGTTGCTTTTTTTTCAAAAGCTCTGTGGTGGTGGGTGTCAAAAACCCGAGAGAAAAACCCCTTAAAACCACATAATTCCATAAACCGCACTTGAGCACAACTGGTCTCCATGTATTAAAAGTAAATACAGTCAGTACTCGACTGAGAATCCATTTTAGTTTAACAAACAGGTATGCAGCCTCTGTTAGGGGTCCTTCTGTGCAAATTCCATGCCACATCTGGCATGAAGAAATTCAAAACAAACTTCTGTAGTTTATGGGTTCACCTTTCATTTAACCACTCAAGGGGTCCAACTGCTTACCCTTAAATCCGCCTTTATTTCCTTTACATTCTACCCATTTTGGTTTTAGATATACATATATATAATGATTCCATCTTGAGTACATATTCTTCTTTGTAGTATGTACCTAGTATATATATATCTACAATATACTGCATCTTCTCTGAATACATGATGATACACGTGTATATATATATATATATATATGTGTGTGTGTATATATAAACAAAGTTCTTGAGAATATCCTTTTAGTTAAATCGAAACCACAGGCGATCTAAAAGCAGATGAGAGTATTTAAACGTTTGTGACCATTTTTCATCCATTTTTTCCTGTTTTACTTTCTTCCTATCACTTCTGTGTCAACACTTCTAGCCGCTGGTTTCTATCCTTTATGGTAAATTTTACCTGACGCCGTCATGTGATGGCATCTTGCAGTTTTAACAGCTTCCCTGCGTTGAGTTCTTCCTGTTATTCTATGAATACATACATACATACATGTATATATATATATGAAATGCCTATGATAGTTGGAAGATCACTGATGAAGGACAAACTTTTTTCATATGTAACCCATTTGCAACTCCGCAGCGCCCTTATTATCATATTTACATATATATATAAAGTTCTCGGAATATCCTTTTAGTTAAATTGTCGAAACCATGGGCGGTCTAAAAGCTGAGGAGAGGTTCTTTCCGTTGATTTCCTCCTGTTATTCTATGAATACATACATATATATATATTTGTAATATGGTTCTAAATGTTATACACCTCCTTAGTGATTTTTATTATATATTTTTACCCATAATCTTGCAATACTTTAGTGTATGTACACTCCATATTCTTCGGAGTTTTCGGCTTGTATTGGCCGATAATACTTCTTGTTGTTTTAATTGCCCTGATGAGTCCTTAATAGGACGAAACATTGTTGGCTAATAAAGACTTTTGATGTATTGAAGGCTTCTTTGTTTTACTTTCATAATACATATATATATATATATATATATTCAAAATATGGAACACACAGGACAAAGAAAATGGAAAAATGGACAGTCCCATCTCATCAATCAGCCTCTGGAAATCACTATGGTTTTGGTAAATTAAGGTTGGTATGATTCATGCCAGTACATATTAAGACGTAAAACAGGTATCTATGTTTATAGGTATGTGCTAATGCCCATAGTATATATATATACATATGTGTGTGTGTGTGTGTGTGTATATATATGACAACAGATGGATGATCAAGTGACAGAGTGGACACCAAGAAAATGGACGAGATTAAAAGGACATCCAAGGACAAGATGGTGAGACGACCTCACCAGCCACCTGGGACCCTCATGGCAAAGACTGGCAAGGGACAGAAGTCAGTGGAAGGAGTCCAAGGAGGGGTTCCTCCTCCGTGAGTGATTTCAAGACCCTGCATCAAGATACGTGTGTGTGTATGTATGTATATATGTGTGTGTGTGTGTGCTGATGTCCATCTTTTCCTTTTCAGTGGGTTTCTACACAATTATTATCAGTTTCTTATTTAGTCAAAGTTCTGGTAAAATCTTTGAATTCAATTTTCAATCACGACTTGCCGCTTTCTAAACATACCTTCTATATATATATATATATATATATATGCTGTAAAATGGAGGGGTAGAGAGGGCCCCTGAGTCCAGTAAACAACCTCTTTAGTGTTGGTGGCACGAATAAAAGCACCCAGTCCATGCTGTAAAGTGTAGGGGTAAAGAGGGCCCCTGAGTCCAGTACACAACCTCTCTAGTGTTGGTGGCACGAATAAAAGCACCCAGTCCATGCTGTAAAGTGTAGGGGTAAAGAGGGCCCCTGAGTCCAGTACACAACCTCTCTAGTGTTGGTGGCACGAATAAAAGCACCCAGTCCATGCTGTAAAGTGTAGGGGTAAAGAAGGCTCCTGAGTCCAGTACACAACCTCTCTAGTGTTGGTGGCACGAATAAAAGCACCCAGTCCATGCTGTAAAGTGTAGGGGTAAAGAGGGCCTCTGAGTCCAGTACACAACCTCTCTAGTGTTGGTGGCACGAATAAAAGCACCCAGTCCATGCTGTAAAGTGTAGGGGTAAAGAAGGCTCCTGAGTCCAGTACACAACCTCTCTAGTGTTGGTGGCACGAATAAAAGCACCCAGTCCATGCTGTAAAGTGTAGGGGTAAAGAGGGCCTCTGAGTCCAGTACACAACCTCTCTAGTGTTGGTGGCACGAATAAAAGCACCCAGTCCATGCTGTAAAGTGTAGGGGTAAAGAAGGCTCCTGAGTCCAGTACACAACCTCTCTAGTGTTGGTGGCACGAATAAAAGCACCCAGTCCATGCTGTAAAGTGTAGGGGTAAAGAGGGCCCCTGAGTCCAGTACACAACCTCTCTAGTGTTGGTGGCACGAATAAAAGCACCCAGTCCATGCTGTAAAGTGTAGGGGTAAAGAAGGCTCCTGAGTCCAGTACACAACCTCTCTAGTGTTGGTGGCACGAATAAAAGCACCCAGTCCATGCTGTAAAGTGTAGGGGTAAAGAGGGCCCCTGAGTCCAGTACACAACCTCTCTAGTGTTGGTGGCACGAATAAAAGCACCCAGTCCATGCTGTAAAGTGTAGGGGTAAAGAAGGCTCCTGAGTCCAGTACACAACCTCTCTAGTGTTGGTGGCACGAATAAAAGCCCCCAGTCCATGCTGTAAAGTGTAGGGGTAAAGAGGGCCTCTGAGTCCCGTTAACAACCTCTTTAGTGTTGGTGGCACGAATAAAAGCACCCAGTCCATGCTGTAAAGTGGTGTTGGTGTTAGGAAGGGCATCCAACCAGTATATATGAGCACAACTGATGATGATGACGATAGAACTGTCTGGCGGGTTTTCATCCAGCCATAGACAACCTGCCAGATACAGTCCTATACGAGCGAGACACGGTCACCCAACCAATCTTGCCTCAAGGGGGACAACTCCCGTCTAACCCATACTAGCGAGGAAGATAGACGTTAATCGACGACGATGCTGATGATGATGATGATGATGATATATATATATATGGTTTAGTTTGGATCTAGCTGTCGAAACGGCCAGAGCTCAGCCGTCGGGGTCTTGACTCTTTTCCTATATATATATATATATATATGCTCAAGATACATTGTTACATTGTTTCAGTTCTTTAACCCTTTAGCATTTAAACCGGCCATATCTGGCCGGAATTCTCTCACCTTCATCTGTTCAAACCGGCTGTAACCAGCCACTCATACTGATGTTCTCAATATATACATATCAAAGTCTCATAGATTTGATATTATGTGAAGTAAAGCGTTTACTGTAAGGTTAAGTCTTCTAAATGTCATCATACACTGGAACATTGTGGATGTCCAGAATTCTCTCGCCACCTCTGTCGTCACGCAGTAATACAGAGTACCCGACCTCCCATGGGTACAAGCTGAAGCATATAGGCAATATGCCCCCACACCCTCCCACTGTAAAGTGGACGTGGAGGTGCCACGGCAAAAAAGCACCCAGCCCACACTGTAAAGTGGACGTGTAGGCCCCACGAAAAAGCACCCAGCCCACACTGTAAAGTGGACGTGTAGGCGCCATGAAAAAGCACCCAGCACTCACTGTAAATGAGGTTGGTGTTAGGAAGGGCATCCAGCTGTAGAAATCAAGCCAGATCAGTTCCTGTATGAGCAAGGCATGGTCAACCGACCAGACACTGCCCACAACAGGACAACCCGTCTAGCCCATGCTAGCGTGGAAGAACGGACGTAAAACGGTGATGATGATGATGATGATGACCTCCTGTTCAAACCAGCTCTAACTAGCCGTTCATACTGATGTTAAGGTATTTTTCTCAAAATAATTAACATCAAAATTTTGTGGATTTGATATTAAGGGCGGTGCCCCAGCATGGCCTCAGCCGGATGGCTGAAACAGGTAAAAGAGTATGTGAGGTAAAGCCTTTACCGTGAAAATGCAATAGTATATATAGAGTAATGTGGATGTTAAAGGGTTATGGTCGATTATATATATAAATATATATATATATAAACACTATTTCCATGAATTTCAAATTTCAAATACATTCACGGCTCGTCTCAATTTTTGAGGAACCAATGTTTCTTTAAGTTATTCTTTGTTGAGTCAGTAGACTGATGAGCAGATCAATGCTGGTGTTAAGTTTGACGTTGAGCCGATCGTCTATGAAACGCGTATAACATTGATATTCAATAAAAACGTGTAAACGAAACTTGTTTTTTTTTTTCTTTTATATGTGTGTGTGGGGGTGTATGGGTTGGCGATTCAATGAATTACTGGTGGTGGTATTAAAAACATTAACTTTCTGAATCACCAGTCTGACTGATGAGCAGATTGATGCTGGTGTTCGGTGACGTTGAGCCGACCATCTGTGAAACACATGTAACGTCTTGATATTCAATAAAAACAGGTTTCGTTTTTTTTCTTATAGATATATATATATATATATATATATATATGTATGTATGTATATATAGTTTAGGTGATTCAGTGAATTACTGGTGGTGGTGGTACCAAATATTTTAACTTTTGTTGAATCACAAGTCTGACTGACAAGCTGATAAATGCTGGTGTTAGGTTCATAGCTTCCATAGGTGACCTTGAGCTGACCATCTGTGAAACACATGTAACAGATTTATACTCAATAAAACCATGAACGAAACTTCCGTTTTTTTATTATATATAGATATATATATATAAGTATATACATATATAGATATATATGCACATCACGTTGTAGACTTAAGGGATTGTTTTGATGACGAAGATGACACGGGCGAAGGCTTGTGGCTGGCATCGCTTCCCTCTTCCCCGCTCCATTCGGTGGTGAGGCTGCGCGTTATCCGACGTGGGATCGCAGACAGGCGTCTGAACGTATCAATGTACTTCTCCTGGCTTTGACTCGTAGTAGTAGTAGTGTTGTTCTCAGGCCCCTCTTCGGTGGCTGCGCCACATTTCGACGACCCAGACTCCTTCAATGAATTTCCCTTCGAAGAATTAGTGTTACCACTGCTGCTGTTGTTGTTGTTGTTGGTACTATCATCATCATCATCATCATCTGCATCATTATTGTTGCCAGAATCGCTTACAGAGTCTGCTCGACTTTCCACAGTGGAAGCTACTGATGATGACGATGATGCTTGCTTCTCTCGCGCCAGCGGAGCAGTGTCGCCTGCCAAAGGCTCGCCCGCTGTCCGGCAAGCCTCCAGGTCTTGGCTGAGCTTCCGTCGAACCCTACGCTCGAGGGGAGGCCTCGTGCAGATCCTGCTGTTGCTGTTGCTGTTGCTGTTGTTATTGATGTGATGATCCTGACCGGAACCCTCCAACTTCACATGCTTCTGTGGTGGTTGTGGTGGTTGTGGTTGTTGTTGTTGTTGTTGTTGTTCATCGCCAACAAGATGTGACTGCTTGCTGTCAGACGTGTCATGCCGATTATTATTATTATTGTTATTATTATTATTATTATTATTATTATTATTATTATTATTTCGGCTAGTATGGACCTTGTAGTGGCCGTCATCCCCGCTGGCGTTGTGGCTTTCATACCATTCCTCATGGTCGAGCTTGTTGTTGAAGAAGTCCGAAGACGCTATGTGATGACTAAATATGGAAGAAGAGCTTCTCCGCCTCCGTCTCCTGCCAATGTCCTGAATCTCAAGCTCCGGTGGTGGACGGTCGTCGTCGTCGTCGTCGGCGGCGGCGGCAACGGGGCGACAGTCGCGGTCTTGCTGACGGCCGGGCTCGGCGAGGCGCGACCGGGAAGCCTTCGACAGCCTCCAGTAGGAGTTGAAGACCAGCGGAGGCGGTTGCCGGGTGTCCCGAAGGCCGCTCATGAAGCAACGGATGTTCTTCGACTCCAGCAGCTTGTCCTGCAGCCTCTCGCGCAGCTTCTCCGGCACGAACAGCTTCGACTTCTCCAGCAGGCCATGAAGCTCCACCTTGAGTCGCTCGGAGATGTGGCCCGCGCCAGCTCCGCCCTTCAGAGCCGACTGCGCGGCCGACAGTGGGGTGGCCACCACAGAGTAACGAGCCAGCTCGTCGTCGCCATCTCCATCGAGGCCGCCGCCGTCGTCTTCTTCTTCGTCCCTGTCGGAGTCACGGCCGCGCGGGAAGCCACCCCCCGTCTGTTCACGCTTTACCTTGTGATGATGGTGGTGGTGGTGGTGCCTGAAGCCCCCTTCTGCGTTACCACCGACACCACCACCACCACCACCACCACCACCACCACCCGTTCCTCCGCCCCTACTACCACCACCAACACCACCGCTGCCGCCACGCTGTTTCTTCTTGAGAGACACAACAGCAGGGTTGCTCGCGTTGGACCCTCTCGCGCCACCATTATAACCCTTCTGTTTGTGGTGGACGTGGGCATCCAAAAGGTTGGATTTGTCCTGATTTTCATTGCCCACCGCCTTACTGCATTTCTCATCCGACATTGGGTAGCCGCTGACCCGGAACTTCGAGTAACCCCGGGAGAGGTGGTGCTGATGATGGTGTTGGCCGTGGCTGAACTTCTCCGTCAGCTTCCTTTTAAGGGCGTTCCGTTCGAACCTTAGCTTGTGGACTTTGATAATACTTTTCAACTTGCTCTTCTTACTGCTTCCACTGTTGCTGTTATTCGCTGTTGCCTTGTTAGAGGGCGGCACAGTCGTCGCTAGCAACAGTGAGGAGCACTTGCGGTCCTTCAGAATATTCCGACAGGGTCCCCCTGCGATAGTTTTTCTCCTCCTCTTCTTCCGCCGCTTCATCATCATCATTTTCTTCTTCTTCTTTTTCTTCTTGTCGCCAGTCAGCTGCCCTTTTGGCAGAAAGTTCTCGACCGCATCGTAATTACCATCGTCGGAAACCTGGCTTTCGTCGTCGTCATCATCATCATCGTCGTCGCCATCGTCAACGTCAACGTAAGATTTCCTCGCCGCGTTTTCCTTGTTCTTGTGCGGGATAAGCTTCTTGATGGCGTACTTGGGCGTCGCTGCCCTCTCCTGGTGCTGTTTGCTGTTCTCCATCGCCGGAGATTGGCGGGCCTTTTTCCGTACACAACCCTTCACGGACATCGGGGTTCGCTGCGGGCTACGATACACCGACTGATGGTGCTTGCTGCCACCGTCAGACCCGGCCTGTGGACTCCCAAACGACAGGTGACGTTTGATGAAGTCCTCGTAGCCAACCCTCGACACACCCCAGTCCGACAACACAGTGGTGTCGGGGTCGTGGTCCTGCTTCAGGAACACGTTGTACAGGCTGTTGTCTTCGTACTTGGCAAGGATCTTGTTCACCTCCCGAGAGGTCATCAGCTGTTTGTCGCTGGTCAGTAGCTCCACCTGTGCCTGAAACAAGCTCTCCTTTACACGGTAATAATGTCGCTTCATCTTCTCCCGACGACTCACCATGTAGCACAGGTTGCGAACCTAAAAGTGAAATTTAAAAATATTTAATTAAATATTGAATAAAACAAAAAAAAAAAAACAAAAAAATTTTTTTTTAAATATTTAAAATAAAATATAAATTTAAAAAAATATATGAAATAAAATTTTTAAATATAAATAATTTTAAAAGATTTAAAATGAAATAATTGTTTCTACTTTTGGCACAAGGCCAGCAATTATCCCAGTGTATTACTGGTGCTTTATTTTATCGACCCCGTAAGGGTGAAAGGCAAAGTTAACCTCGGCGGGATTTGAACTCAGACCATAAAGGGTGTCCGACTCTGTAGCGATACTGCCTATCCACCACAATATAGAGTAATGTAAATGCTAAAGGGTTAAAGCAACATTGTTGAAAATTTGTTTTCGCTTCATTAGAAGAGGTGGTAGATGAATTGTTGTGTTGGTTTCAACAATTTCCAAAAGAAATGGTTCCAGAAAGAGTTAAATGCTTTGCATAAGGACTGTAAAGATGTTATTACATTCAATGGAGATTATGTTTTGCAGAATTAATAAATTTTAGTTTCAATATGTTGTGCTTTTTCATTTAAAGGGTTATTCCAAAGACTTTATTGCCACACCAAGTATATCATTTACAATTTGTGTTGTAGGCAGGTGACTCTGGAAATAGGGTTGGCAGGCGCAGAGAGTATTTCATGGCCAGGAGGGGACAGTGACCCCAAAAGTTTGAGAACCTCTACACTAAAGTAAAAAAGAAAAAAAAAAAAGTAAGAAAGAAGAACTGACCCTTTCAAGATCCTGCCGAAGGTGGACAAACATCTTCATGCGAGCTGCAAGACTGTCTTCTTGTTGTCTCTCCAGGAGACTTGCCTCATCTCGTTTAGGGGTCAACAGGGGTCTGTCGTAGTTGGCCTTTCGCTTCAACTTCCAGTAGACGTAGACCAAGTCCACGATATCGAAGTCAATGTTGAACTTGGTGGCGACCTCCTTTTCGTTGACCAAGGTGTAGAATTCCTCATCAAGCTGAGTTAGTCTACAACAACAACAACAACAATTCATAGAATAATGAGAAAATCTCAACACAAGAAGAGCTGTTAAAACAACTAAATGCCGTCAACGACACTAAATTGCTGGCCTTGTGCCTAAATTAAAAACCAATATTAGTACTACAGTTCTCCCCCAGAATTCATGGGGATTATGTTCCTTATCATCATCATCACCCTCAGCTGAAATAGTCTCAACAATTGATCTCCACGTGGGTCTGTCGTTCATTGCCGTTGCCAAGTCCTGGATTTCAATACCAGAATCTCTGGAGATGACATTGGGAGAGGGGAGCTTGTGGCCCCTGTTATTAGTGACACTAATGACGACACAGCCTCGTAGGTGGCACGATGGCAGTGGCCAGCAAATTGGGATAGGAGAGCTTGTGGCCCCTGTTATTAGTGACTGCTTGTAGTTTCTAGAGCACTAATGGGGACACAGCCTCAGAGGTGGCACGATGGCAGTAGCCAGCAAATTGGGATAGGAGAGCTTGTGCCCCCTGTTATTAGTAACTATTTGTGGTTTCTATAGCACTAATGGGGACACAGCCTCAGAGGTGGCACGATGGCAGTGGCCAGCAAATCGGGATAGGAGAGCTTGTGGCCCCTGTTATTAATGACTGCTTGTCATTTCCAAAGCACTAAAGGGGTCACAGCCTCAGAGGTGGCACGATGGCAGTGGCCAGCAAATTGGGATAGGAGAGCTTGTGGCCCCTGTTATTAATGACTGCTTGTGGTTTCTATAGCAGTAATGGGGACACAGCCTCAGAGGTGGCACGATGGCAGTGGTCAGCAAATTGGGATAGGAGAGCTTGTGGCCCCTGTTATTAGTGACTGTTTGTGGTTTCTATAGCACTAATGGGGACACAGCCTCAGAGGTGGCACGATGGCAGTGGCCAGCAAATCGGGATAGGAGAGCTTGTGGCCCCTGTTATTAGTGACTGCTTGTTGTTTCCAAAGCACTAAAGGGGACACAGCCTCAGAGGTGGCACGATGGCAGTGGCCAGCAAATCGGGATAGGAGAGCTTGTGGCCCCTGTTATTAGTGACTGCTTGTTGTTTCCAAAGCACTAAAGGGGACACAGCCTCAGAGGTGGCACGATGGCAGTGGCCAGCAAATCGGGATAGGAGAGCTTGTGGCCCCTGTTATTAGTGACTGCTTGTTGTTTCCAAAGCACTAAAGGGGACACAGCCTCAGAGGTGGCACGATGGCAGTGGCCAGCAAATTGGGATAGGAGAGCTTGTGGCCCCTGTTATTAGTGACTGCTTGTTGTTTCCAAAGCACTAAAGGGGTCACAGCTTCAGAGGTGGCACGATGGCAGTGGCCAGCAAATCGGGATAGGAGAGCTTGTGCTCCCTGTTATTAGTGACTGCTTGTTGTTTCCAAAGCACTAAAGGGGTCACAGCCTCAGAGGTGGCACGAATCTTACTCTCCTTTTACGTTCAACGACAGATATAAGTGGGAGGCCGGCATATATCTCTCTGAAAGTCAAATGTAACAAGCTTATGTTCTGAATGTGTCTAAGTAGGCAAGTGTAGGTGTCATCAAGGTAGTAGTGGTAGTAGTGTAGGTGTCATCAAGGTAGTAGTGGTAGTAGCAGTAGTGTAGGTGTCATCAAGGTAGTAGTAGTAGTAGTAGTGTAGGTGTCATCAAGGTAGTAGTGGTAGTAGCAGTAGTGTAGGTGTCATCAAGGTAGTAGTGGTAGTAGCAGTAGTGTAGGTGTCATCAAGGTAGTAGTAGTAGTAGTAGTAGTGTAGGTGTCATCAAGGTAGTAGTGGTAGTAGCAGTAGTGTAGGTGTCATCAAGGTAGTAGTGGTAGTAGCAGTAGTGTAGGTGCCATCAAGGTGCTTTTTATAGTTTGGATGAAAGCGTCCATGTTTCACTTCCATATAGCAAGATGGGTAGAATTGTTCCTAGAACACCCACGAGGAGTGAAAAACTGCAAATATTGTTATGTTGGTACCACAACATCCAGTCCTAAATAAATGTAGGTGTCACGACAAAAAAAAAGCATAAAAAAACACAGAGTCCACGCTGTAATGTATATAGTATATATAGAGTAATGTAAATGTTATGTGAGATATTATGTGAGGTAAAGCCTTTACTGTGACAATACAATAGTATATATAGAGTAATGTAAATATTATGTGAGATATTATGTGAGGTAAAGTCTTTACTGTGACAATACAATAGTATATATAGAGTAATGTAAATGTTATGTGAGATATTATGTGAGGTAAAGCCTTTACTGTGACAATACAATAGTATATATAGAGTAATGTAAATATTATGTGAGATATTATGTGAGGTAAAGTCTTTACTGTGAAAATACAATAGTATATATAGAGTAATGTAAATGTTATGTGAGATATTATGTGAGGTAAAGCCTTTACTGTGACAATACTATAGTATATATAGAGTAATGTAAATGTTATGTGAGATATTATGTGAGGTAAAGTCTTTATTGTGACAATACAATAGTATATATAGAGCAATGTAAATGTTATGTGAGATATTATGTGAGGTAAAGCCTTTACTGTGAAAATACAATAGTATATATAGAGTAATGTAAATGTTATGTGAGATATTATGTGAGGTAAAGCCTTTACTGTGACAATACAATAGTATATATAGAGTAATGTAAATGTTATGTGAGATATTATGTGAGGTAAAGCCTTTACTGTGACAATACAATAGTATATATAGAGTAATGTGAATGCTAAAGGGTTAAATTTATATATAGATGGTATCAATAATCACAATAACAGCAATAAAAACAACAGTAAAACACTTACCTTGAAGCTCTCATGTTAGCCTTCTCTTCTACAGAGAGTTCCTTTCGGCTATTAATGATCTCCTTCCTCGGAGAATCACATTCGGAATCGGCCTGGCTGCGTTCACGCTTTTTGCTATGTTTAGGGCAGTAAGCCTGTAGAGAAAGGGACAGTGTGTGTGATACGAGTGACCAAGATGTCTGATGGTATGCAATAAGAAGACCCATCTTCCCAAGGGCACAGGCTGAAGCTGAAGTATATCTACCTATATCAGTTGTTAGCCGGGAGATACAACATTGTATACACTCAAATACATACAATGACATGGAAGGACTGTGGTCCCTATAAATAAAGCTGAAGCATATCTACCTATATCAGTTGTTAGCCAGGAGATACAACATTGGAGACACTCAAATATATACAATGACATGGAAGGACTGTGGTCCCTATAAATAAAGCTGAAGCATATCTACCTATATCAGTTGTTAGCCGGGAGATACAACATTGTATACACTCAAATATATACAATGACATGGAAGGACTGTGGTCCCTATAAATAAAGCTGAAGCTGAAGCATATCTACCTATATCAGTTGTTAGCCAGGAGATACAACATTGTATACACTCAAATACATACAATGACATGGAAGGACTGTGGCCCCTATAAATAAAGCTGAAGCTGAAGCATATCTACCTATATCAGTTGTTAGCCGGGAGATACAACATTGGAGACACTCAAATACATACAACGACATGGAAGGACTGTGGTCCCTATAAATAAAGCTGAAGCATATCTACCTATATCAGTTGTTAGCCGGGAGATACAACATTGTATACACTCAAATATATACAACGACATGGAAGGACTGTGGTCCCTATAAATAAAGCTGAAGCATATCTACCTATATCAGTTGTTAGCCAGGAGATACAACATTGTATACACTCAAATATATACAATGACATGGAAGGACTGTGGTCCCTTTAAATAAAGCTGAAGCTGAAGCATATCTACCTATAACAGTTGTTAGCCAGGAGATACAACATTGGAGACACTCAAATATATACAACGACATGGAAGGACTGTGGTCCCTATAAATAAAGCTGAAGCATATCTACCTATATCAGTTGTTAGCCGGGAGATACAACATTGGACACTCAAATATATACAATGACATGGAAGGACTGTGGTCCCTATAAATAAAGCTGAAGCTGAAGCATATCTACCTATATCAGTTGTTAGCCAGGAGATACAACATTGTATACACTCAAATATATACAATGACATGGAAGGACTGTGGTCCCTATAAATAAAGCTGAAGCATATCTACCTATATCAGTTGTTAGCCAGGAGATACAACATTGGAGACACTCAAATATATACAATGACATGGAAGGACTGTGGTCCCTATAAATAAAGCTGAAGCATATCTACCTATATCAGTTGTTAGCCGGGAGATACAACATTGGAGACACTCAAATATATACAATGACATGGAAGGACTGTGGTCCCTATAAATAAAGCTGAAGCTAAAGCATATCTACCTATATCAGTTGTTAGCCAGGAGATACAACATTGGAGACACTCAAATATATACAATGACATGGAAAGACTGTGGTCCCTTTAAATAAAACTGAAGCATATCTACCTATATCAGTTGTTAGCCGGGAGATACAACATTGGAGACACTCAAATATATACAATGACATGGAAGGACTGTGGTCCCTATAAATAAAGCTGAAGCATATCTACCTATATCAGTTGTTAGCCAGGAGATACAACATTGTATACACTCAAATATATACAATGACATGGAAGGACTGTGGTCCCTATAAATAAAGCTGAAGCATATCTACCTATATCAGTTGTTAGCCAGGAGATACAACATTGGAGACACTCAAATATATACAATGACATGGAAGGACTGTGGTCCCTATAAATAAAGCTGAAGCATATCTACCTATATCAGTTGTTAGCCAGGAGATACAACATTGTATACACTCAAATATATACAATGACATGGAAGGACTGTGGTCGCTATAAATAAAGCTGAAGCATATCTACCTATATCAGTTGTTAGCCGGGAGATACAACATTGGAGACACTCAAATATATACAATGACATGGAAGGACTGTGGTCCCTATAATTAAAACTCCCAGGAAACCTCCTATGAGATACATGATAGTCTTGAGATCCCTATGTTTAAAACATCTGAGAAACCGTGTAGGAGGCCAGCTAAACCTATATAGGTGTGAGTTGTAACAACATGATAGGACTGGGGCCCCCTATCATTAGAAATCACAAGAAACTTCCCATGAAACACAACATTGTATATACTCAAATATAAGCTAAGAACAATGAGAACAAAAGAAATCAATGGTATGATGGGAGATTGGTGTACGGGGATCAGATGTTGTTTACTTGAGAGAAGATTATGTTGGTAAGGTCATGTGATGCGCATGAAAGACTTGCGTAGATTAGAAAGAAATGAAGCTTGCAGGCTCCGGTGGATGTGTAATAGTAATGTACGTGAATGGCAAAGCATAAACGAATTGAGAGGGAGACTAAGCATAAGAGGTATCAAATGTTGTGTTCTGGAGAGGAGACTGCATTGGTATGGACATGTGATGCATATGAAAGACAACAGCTGTATAAAAAAAGTACAGGGCGATCAAAAGTATTGGAAGGTGTGGATTGGGTAGATCAAGAAAAACCTAGGACAAGGGGATAAAAACTGACCTTGCTCACTTACACCTCTCTAAGATAATGTCACTGGATTGAGATCTTTAGTGCTACACAGTAATATGGAAGAACCATCTTCCCTTAGGTACAAAGTTAAACCTACAGTCAGTTGGCACCTCTTAACCAAATATACACCCCAACCCACTACCCCTACTCCATCCTCCAACTCCCACCAACACCACCCTTTCTCAGTAAAATGGTTGTGTAGGTTTCATGACAGAAAAGCACCCAGTCCCCGCTGTAATGTGGTCGTGTAAGAGACATGATAAAAAGGCTCCCAGTTCACACTGTAAATGTGGTTAATGTTAGGAAGGGCAGCCAGCCGTAGAAAACCTGCCAAATACAGTCCTATACAAGCAAGACACAGTCGCCCAATCAATCTTGCCTCGAGTGGGACAATACCCATCTAACCCATGCTAGCATGGGAGATAAACACTAAACGATAATGATGATGATGACACCATCTAAATCTGTTGCCTCGATCTATAAACAAGGTTTGGAATTTTGCCTATTTCTCTATATATACAATAGTATATATAGAGTAATGTAAATGTTGTGTGAGATATTATGTGAGGTAAAGCCTTTACTGTGACAATACAATAGTATATATAGAGTAATGTAAATGTTATGTGAGATATAATGTGAGATAAAGCCTTTACTGTGAAAATACGATAGTATATATAGAGTAATGTAAATGTTATGTGAGTTATTATGAGAGGTAAAGCCTTTACTGTGAAAATACAATAGTATATATAGAGTAATGTAAATGCTATGTGAGATATTATGAGGTAAAGCCTTTACTGTGAAAATACAATAGTATATATAGAGTAATGTAAATGTTATGTGAGATATTATGTGAGGTAAAGCCTTTACTGTGAAAATACAATATTATATATAGAGTAATGTAAATGTTATGTGAGTTATTATGAGAGGTAAAGACTTTACTGTGAAAATACAATAGTATATATAGAGTAATATAAATGTTGTGTGAGGTATTATGTAAGGTAAAGCCTTTACTGTGATAATATAATAGTATATATAGAGTAATGTAAATGTTATGTGAGATATTATGTGAGGTAAAGCCTTTACTGTGAAAATACAATAGTAAATATAGAGTAATGTAAATGCTAAAGGGTTAAGCCAGTTTCGACCAGTCAAAAGCAGAATGAAAGACTAATGTACCTATGTACGTACCCTTAATTTGACGCCACTTTCCACATCAGATTCATCCAAGATCGTCCTCATCTCCAAGTTGTTGTCGAAAGCACAAGTAACATGGAATGCTGTCTTACACGTCTTCACTGAGCACTGGATACAGGCTCCAACGCGTTCTTTGCACAAACAGCATACTAACGCCCAACGACTTGGCTACAACAGAAAAAAAAAAAAAAATTTATAATTGTTTCTACTTTAGGCACAAGGCCAGCAATTACCCAGTGCATTACTGGTACTTTATTTTATCGACCCCGTAAGGATGAAAGGCAAAGTTAACTTCGGCGGGAATTAATAATACTGTGATATATATATATATATATATATACAAATACAGATGTACATACACACACAAACATATATATATATATATATACACACACACACAAATACAGATATACATACAAACACGCACACACACATATATCATCATCGTCATTTTACGTCCCCTTTTCCCTGCTTGCAAGGGTGGGACGGGAACTGATTCTGGCTTGATTTCTACAGCTGGATGCCCTTCCTAACACCAACCTCATTTACAGTGAGTGCTGGGTGCTTTTTTGCCGTGGCACCTCCACGACCACTTTGCAGTGGAATGATAGGGACCTCAGTCCCTATCATCTCATTTCTACAGCTGAGTAAACTGGAGCAATGTGAAATAAAGTGTCTTGCTCAAGGAAACAACATCACCCGGTCTGAGAATTGAACTCACCTTTCGATTGCAAGCCCAATGCTCTAACCACTAAGCCATATATATACACAAATACAGATATACATACAAACAAGCACACACGCATATATATATACATACACAATCCAGTCCAAAATAAATGGTCGGGTAGGTGTCATGACAAAAACACACAGTCCAGGCTGTAATGTGGCCGTAAAAACCTCTCAGTTCCACACTGTAAACGTGGTTGGTGTTAGGAAAGGCATCCAGTCGTAGAAAACCTGACAGACAGCCCTATACGAGAGAGACATGGTCACCCGACCAATCTTGCCTCAAGTAGGACAATTCCCATCTAAACCCATGCTAGCGTAGAAGATAGACGTTAAACGATGATGATGAAACACACAAATATACAGATATATATATACAAACAAGCGCAAATACAGATATACACACACACACAAACTTTGTTTGTATATATCGATGTTGTTTTATTGTAGCAACATGGTTCTGGTCGGCTTATTCCTATCTTCAATTCAATTTTCATGCCAACTCTTACCTATGGTCATGAATCTTGGGTAATGACCAAAAGAGTATCATCGCGAATACAAGCGGCCGAAATGGGATTCCTCCAAAGGGCCATTGGAGTAACGTTACCCAATAAAGTGCGTAGCTCAGAGATCAGAGTCACTCCAGGTAGAGCCGCTACTTTTCTGAATTGAGAGATCACAGCTCTGATACTACAGACATGTGGTTAGAATGTCTCAGGAAAGAATCTCTGAATTGAGAGATCACAGCTCTGATACTACAGACATGTGGTTAGAATGTCTGAGGAAAGAATCTCTGAATTGAGAGATCACAGCTCTGATACTACAGACATGTGGTTAGAATGTCTCAGGAAAGAATCTCTGAATTGAGAGATCACAGCTCTGATACTAAAGACATGTGGTTAGAATGTCTGAGGAAAGAATCTCTGAATTGAGAGATCACAGCTCTGATACTAGAGACATGTGGTTAGAATGTCTCAGGAAAGAATCTCTGAATTGAGAGATCACAGCTCTGATACTACAGACATGAGGTTAGAATGTCTCAGGAAAGAATCTCTGAATTGAGAGATCACAGCTCTGATACTACAGACATGTGGTTAGAATGTCTGAGGAAAGAATCTCTGAATTGAGAGATCACAGCTCTGATACTACAGACATGTGGTTAGAATGTCTCAGGAAAGAATCTCTGAATTGAGAGATCTCAGTTATGATACTACAGACATGAGGTTAGAATGTCTCAGGAAAGAATCTCTGAATTGAGAGATCACAGCTCTGATACTACAGACATGTGGTTAGAATGTCTCAGGAAAGAATCTCTGAATTGAGAGATCACAGCTCTGATACTACAGACACGTGGTTAGAATGTCTCAGGAAAGAATCTCTGAATTGAGAGATCACAGCTCTGATACTACAGACATGTGGTTAGAATGTCTCAGGAAAGAATCTCTGAATTGAGAGACCACAGCTCTGATACTACAGACATGTGGTTAGAATGTCTCAGGAAAGAATCTCTGAATTGAGAGATCACAGCTCTGATACTACAGACATGTGGTTAGAATGTCTCAGGAAAGAATCTCTGAATTGAGAGATCACAGCTCTGATACTACAGACATGTGGTTAGAATGTCTCAGGAAAAAATCTCTGGATTGAGAGATCACAGCTCTGATACTACAGATATGTGGTTAGAATGTCTGAGGAAAGAATCTCTGAATTGAGAGATCACAGCTCTGATACTACAGACATGTGGTTAGAATGTCTCAGTAAAGAATCTTTGAATTGAGAGATCACAGCTCTGATACTACAGATATGTGGTTAGAATGTCTGAGGAAAGAATCTCTGGATTGAGAGATCACAGCTCTGATACTACAGACATGTGGTTAGAATGTCTGAGGAAAGAATCTCTGGATTGAGAGATCACAGCTCTGATACTACAGATCTGTGGTTAGAATGTCTGAGGAAAGAATCTCTGAATTGAGAGATCACAGCTCTGATACTACAGACATGTGGTTAGAATGTCTCAGTAAAGAATCTTTGAATTGAGAGATCACAGCTCTGATACTACAGATATGTGGTTAGAATGTCTGAGGAAAGAATCTCTGGATTGAGAGACCACAGCTCTGATACTACAGACATGTGGTTAGAATGTCTCAGTAAAGAATCTTTGAATTGAGAGATCACAGCTCTGATACTACAGATATGTGGTTAGAATGTCTCAAGAAAGAATCACTGAATTGTGAGACCACAGCTCTGATACTACAGACATGTGGTTAGAATGTCTGAGGAAAGAATCTCTGGATTGAGAGATCACAGCTCTGATACTACAGACATGTGGTTAGAATGTCTGAGGAAAGAATCTCTGGATTGAGAGACCACAGCTCTGATACTACAGACATGTGGTTAGAATGTCTGAGGAAAGAATCTCTGGATTGAGAGATCACAGCTCTGATACTACAGACATGTGGTTAGAATGTCTCAGGAAATAATCTCTGAATTGAGAGATCACAGCTCTCATACTACAGACGTGGGGTTAGAATGTCTCAGGAAATAATCTCTGAATTGAGAGACCACAGCTCTGATACTACAGACATGTGGTTAGAATGTCTCAGGAAAGAATCTCTGAATTGAGAGATCACAGCTCTGATACTACAGACATGTGGTTAGAATGTCTGAGGAAAGAATCTCTGAATTGAGAGATCACAGCTCTGACACTACAGACATGTGGTTAGAATGTCTCAGGAAAGAATCTTTGAATTGAGAGATCACAGCTCTGATACTACAGACATGTGGTTAGAATATCTCAGTAAAGAATCTCTGGACAAATTTTACGGGCAAAACCAACTGGTATGAGACCCAGGAGTAGACCCTTGGTTGGATAACATCCATGAGCTTGAATAATCACGCTTGGGGGTCCAGCCGGATCAGTTGGACACAGTTGCTTCTAATAGGACCTGCTGGAGGGAGTGTTAAGGACTCTACCCCAACGACCCTCTCCGGAATAGTGGACGAAGAAGAAGATATATATATATATATATATATATATACTCACAGGAATCTGTGAAATTTTGGTAATAGGTTCCATGCGTTCAACGCAGCCAATGCTAACCTCCGGAATCCATAGAGAACAGCTCACGTGGGCCCACTTAGTACCACTGCTATAGTAATAAATACAGATATATGACAGTATTATAATATTACTGTACCAGATGACTACATCACATTAAATATTAAAGTCTTTACTGTAATACTGTAAATTTTCACAACAATCTGTCTACCAGTAAAGATACTATAAACATTTAGTACAAAACAACACTATGACTACATCACATTAAATATTAAAGTCTTTACTGTAATACTGTAAATTTTCACAACAATCTGTCTACCAGTAAAGATACTATAAACATTTAGTACAAAACAACACTATGACTACATCACATTAAATATTAAAGTCTTTACTGTAATACTGTAAATTTTCACAACAATCTGTCCACCAGTAAAGATACTATAAACATTTAGTACAAAACAACACTATGACTACATCACATTAAATATTAAAGTCTTTACTGTAATACTGTAAATTTTCACAACAATCTGTCCACCAGTAAAGATACTATAAACATTTAGTACAAAACAACACTATGACTACATCACATTAAATATTAAAGTCTTTACTGTAATACTGTAAATGTTCACAACAATCTCTCCCCCAGTAAAGATACTATAAACGGGTGTATTATGGAAGGTGTTGCCACGACAACACCATTCCTACTACCACTATCACACTATGAACAGGACCACCACCAACACCTCCACTACAACCACCACCTCCAATACCAACAGCACTGCCATTACCACCACCGACAACACCACTACCATTACCAGCACCAAGACCACCACCGACAACACCACTACCAATACCACCATCACACAACCACCACCGACAACACCACCACCAAGACCACCACCGACAACACCACTACCATTACCACCACCAAGACCACCATCACACAACCACCACCGACAATACCACTACCATTACCACCACCACCGACAACACCACTACCAATACCACAAGACCACCATCACACAACAACCACCGACAATACCACCACCAAGACCACCATCACACAACCACCACCGACAACACCACTACCAATACCACCAAGACCACCATCACACAACCACCACCGACAACACCACTACCAATACCACCAAGACCACCATTACACAACCACCACCGACAATACCACTACCATTACCATCACACAACCACCACCGACAATACCACTACCATTACCACCACCAAGACCACCATCACACAACCACCACCGACAACACCACTACCAATACCACCAAGACCACCATCACACAACCACCACCGACAATACCACTACCATTACCATCACACAACCACCACCGACAATACCACTACCATTACCATCACACAACCACCATCGACAATACCACCACCAAGACCACCATCACACAACCACCACCGACAATACCACTACCATTACCATCACACAACCACCACCGACAATACCACTACCATTACCATCACACAACCACCACCGACAACACCACTACCAATACCACCAAGACCACCATCACACAACCACCACCGACAATACCACTACCATTACCATCACACAACCACCACCGACAATACCACCACCAAGACCACCATCACACAACCACCACCGACAACACCACTACCAATACCACCAAGACCACCATCACACAACCACCACCGACAATACCACTACCAATACCACCAAGACCACCATCACACAACCACCACCGACAACACCACTACCAATACCACCAAGACCACCATCACACAACCACCACCGACAATACCACTACCATTACCATCACACAACCACCACCGACAATACCACTACCATTACCACCACCAAGACCACCATCACACAACCACCACCGACAATACCACTACCAATACCACCAAGACCACCATCACACAACCACCACCGACAATACCACTGCCATTACCATCACACAACCACCACCGACAATACCACCACCAAGACCACCATCACACAACCACCACCGACAATACCACTACCAATACCACCAAGACCACCATCACACAACCACCACCGACAATACCACTACCATTACCATCACACAACCACCACCGACAACACCACCACCATTACCACCAAGACCACCATCACACAACCACCACCGACAATACCACTACCAATACCACCAAGATCACCATCACACAACCACCACCGACAATACCACCACCAATACCACCAAGACCACCATCACACAACCACCACCGACAACACCACCACCATTACCACCATCACACAACCACCACCGACAATACCACTACCATTACCACCACCAAGACCACCATCACACAACCACCACCGACAACACCACTACCAATACCACCAAGACCACCACCGACAATACCACCACCATTACCACCATCACACAACCACCACCGACAACACCACCACCATTACCACCACCACCGACAACACCACTACCATTACCACCACCAAGACCACCATCACACAACCACCACCGACAACACCACCACCAAGACCACCATCACACAACCACCACCAAGACACAACCACCACCGACAACACCACTACCATTACCACCACCAAGACCACCACCGACAACACCACTACCAATACCACCATCACACAACCACCACCGACAACACCACCACCAAGACCACCACCGACAACACCACTACCATTACCACCACCAAGACCACCATCACACAACCACCACCGACAACACCACTACCAATACCACCAAGACCACCATCACACAACCACCACTGACAACACCACCACCAAGACCACCATCACACAACCACCACTGACAACACCACCACCAAGACCACCATCACACAACCACCACTGACAACACCACCACCAAGACCACCATCACACAACCACCACTGACAACACCACCACCAAGACCACCATCACACCACCACCACTGACAACACCACCACCAAGACCACCATCACACAACCACCACCGACAACACCACTACCATTACCACCACCAAGACCACCATTACACAACCACCACCGACAACACCACTACCAATACCACCATCACACAACCACCACCGACAACACCACTACCACCACTACCAATACCACCACCGACAACACCACTACCAATACCACCAACACCACCAACACACAACCAAGACCTTCACAATAATCACCACCGACACCACCACTACCAACACCACCACCACCACTACCAACACCACCACCACCACTACCAACACCACCACCACAACAACCTCCACCAACACCAATAATAACAATGCCACTTACCGCGTACTTTTCATGGCCCCATTAGTATTTGGACATAGAATACAGACAGGTTTCACCCCCAGGGAACATGGACGACAGAGCCAACTCCCCTCAGGAATGGCTTGAATGCCATAACAGGCCTGAAAAATGAGAAAATATGTATTTAAATTTTTAGCTAATACCTATGTTTAGCTGGCCCCCTACAAACAGTGCTTTAGATGTTTAATAATAGGGACCCTAATCCTATCATGTTGTTAAGCTAGTCTCCTATCAGGTGTTTAATGATAGGGACCCCAATCCTATCATGTTGTTAAGCTAGTCTCCTATCAGGTGTTAAATGATAGGGACCCCAATCCTATCATGTTGTTAAGCTAGTGTCCTATAAGATGTTTAATGATAGGGACCCCAATCCTATCATGTTGTTAAGCTAGTGTCCTATAAGATGTTTAATGATAGGGACCCCAATCCTATCATGTTGTTAAGCTAGTGTCCTATCAGATGTTTAATGATAGGGACCCCAATCCTATCATGTTGTTAAGCTAGTGTCCTATCAGGTGTTAAATGATAGGGACCCCAATCCTATCATGTTGTTAAGCTAGTGTCCTATCAGGTGTTAAATGATAGGGACCCCAATCCTATCATGTTGTTAAGCTAGTGTCCTATAAGATGTTTAATGATAGGGACCCCAATCCTATCATGTTGTTAAGCTAGTGTCCTATCAGGTGTTAAATGATAGGGACCCCAATCCTATCATGTTGTTAAGCTAGTCTCCTATAAGGTGTTAAATGATAGGGACCCCAATCCTATCATGTTGTTAAGCTAGTCTCCTATAAGATGTTTAATGATAGGGACCCCAATCCTATCATGTTGTTAAGCTAGTGTCCTATCAGGTGTTAAATGATAGGGACCCCAATCCTATCATGTTGTTAAGCTAGTGTCCTATCAGGTGTTAAATGATAGGGACCCCAATCCTATCATGTTGTTAAGCTAGTGTCCTATCAGATGTTTAATGATAGGGACCCCAATCCTATCATGTTGTTAAGCTAATCTCCTATCAAGTGTTAAATGATAGGGACCCCAATCCTATCATGTTGTTAAGCTAGTGTCCTATCAGGTGTTAAATGATAGGGACCCCAATCCTATCATGTTGTTAAGCTAGTCTCCTATCAGGTGTTAAATGATAGGGACCCCAATCCTATCATGTTGTTAAGCTAGTGTCCTATAAGATGTTAAATGATAGGGACCCCAATCCTATCATGTTGTTAAGCTAGTGTCCTATCAGGTGTTTAATGATAGGGACCCCAATCCTATCATGTTGTTAAGCTAGTGTCCTATCAGGTGTTAAATGATAGGGACCCCACTCCTATCAGGTGTTTAATGATAGGGACCCCAATCCTATCATGTTAAGCTAGTCTCCTATCAGGTGTTTAATGACAGGGACCCCAATCCTATCATGTTGTTAAGCTAGTGTCCTATAAGATGTTAAATGATAGGGACCCCAATCCTATCATGTTGTTAAGCTAGTGTCCTATAAGATGTTAAATGATAGGGACCCCAATCCTATCATGTTGTTAAGCTAGTGTCCTATCAGGTGTTTAATGATAGGGACCCCAATCCTATCATGTTGTTAAGCTAGTGTCCTATCAGGTGTTAAATGATAGGGACCCCAATCCTATCATGTTGTTAAGCTAGTGTCCTATAAGGTGTTAAATGATAGGGACCCCAATCCTATCATGTTGTTAAGCTAGTGTCCTATAAGATGTTTAATGATAGGGACCCCAATCCTATCATGTTGTTAAGCTAGTGTCCTATAAGGTGTTAAATGATAGGGACCCCAATCCTATCATGTTGTTAAGCTAGTGTCCTATAAGGTGTTAAATGATAGGGACCCCAATCCTATCATGTTGTTAAGCTAGTGTCCTATAAGATGTTTAATGATAGGGACCCCAATCCTATCATGTTGTTAAACTAGTCTCCTATCAGGTGTTAAATGATAGGGACCCCAATCCTATCATGTTGTTAAGCTAGTGTCCTATCAGGTGTTTAATGATAGGGACCCCAATCCTATCATGTTGTTAAGCTAGTGTCCTATAAGATGTTAAATGATAGGGACCCCAATCCTATCATGTTGTTAAGCTAGTGTCCTATAAGATGTTAAATGATAGGGACCCCAATCCTATCATGTTGTTAAGCTAGTGTCCTATCAGATGTTAAATGATAGGGACCCCAATCCTATCATGTTGTTAAGCTAGTGTCCTATAAGATGTTAAATGATAGGGACCCCAATCCTATCATGTTGTTAAGCTAGTGTCCTATAAGATGTTAAATGATAGGGACCCCAATCCTATCATGTTGTTAAGCTAGTCTCCTATCAGGTGTTAAATGATAGGGACCCCAATCCTATCATGTTGTTAAGCTAGTGTCCTATCAGGTGTTAAATGATAGGGACCCCAATCCTATCATGTTGTTAAGCTAGTGTCCTATCAGGTGTTAAATGATAGGGACCCCAATCCTATCATGTTGTTAAGCTAGTCTCCTATCAGGTGTTAAATGATAGGGACCCCAATCCTATCATGTTGTTAAGCTAGTCTCCTATCAGGTGTTAAATGATAGGGACCCCAATCCTATCATGTTGTTAAGCTAGTGTCCTATAAGGTGTTAAATGATAGGGACCCCAATCCTATCATGTTGTTAAGCTAGTGTCCTATCAGGTGTTAAATGATAGGGACCCCAATCCTATCATGTTGTTAAGCTAGTGTCCTATCAGGTGTTAAATGATAGGGACCCCAATCCTATCATGTTGTTAAGCTAGTCTCCTATCAGGTGTTAAATGATAGGGACCCCAATCCTATCATGTTGTTAAGCTAGTGTCCTATCAGGTGTTAAATGATAGGGACCCCAATCCTATCATGTTGTTAAGCTAGTCTCCTATAAGATGTTTAATGATAGGGACCCCAATCCTATCATGTTGTTAAGCTAGTCTCCTATAAGATGTTAAATGATAGGGACCCCAATCCTATCATGTTGTTAAGCTAGTCTCCTATAAGATGTTTAATGATAGGGACCCCAATCCTATCATGTTGTTAAGCTAGTCTCCTATCAGGTGTTAAATGATAGGGACCCCAATCCTATCATGTTGTTAAGCTAGTCTCCTATCAGGTGTTAAATGATAGGGACCCCAATCCTATCATGTTGTTAAGCTAGTCTCCTATCAGGTGTTAAATGATAGGGACCCCAATCCTATCATGTTGTTAAGCTAGTCTCCTATCAGGTGTTAAATGATAGGGACCCCAATCCTATCATGTTGTTAAGCTAGTCTCCTATCAGGTGTTTAATGATAGGGACCCCAATCCTATCATGTTAAGCTAGTCTCCTATCAGGTGTTAAATGATAGGGACCCCAATCCTATCATGTTGTTAAGCTAGTCTCCTATCAGGTGTTAAATGATAGGGACCCCAATGCTATCATGTTGTTAAGCTAGTGTCCTATCAGGTGTTAAATGATAGGGACCCCAATGCTATCATGTTGTTAAGCTAGTCTCCTATCAGGTGTTAAATGATAGGGACCCCAATGCTATCATGTTGTTAAGCTAGTCTCCTATAAGATGTTTAATGATAGGGACCCCAATCCTATCATGTTGTTAAGCTAGTCTCCTATCAGGTGTTTAATGATAGGGACCCCAATCCTATCATGTTGTTAAGCTAGTGTCCTATAAGATGTTAAATGATAGGGACCCCAATCCTATCATGTTGTTAAGCTAGTCTCCTATCAGGTGTTTAATGATAGGGACCCCAATCCTATCATGTTGTTAAGCTAGTGTCCTATAAGATGTTAAATGATAGGGACCCCAATCCTATCAAGTTGTTAAGCTAGTGTCCTATCAGGTGTTAAATGATAGGGACCCCAATCCTATCATGTTGTTAGCTAGTCTCCTATCAGGTGTTAAATGATAGGGACCCCAATCCTATCATGTTGTTAAGCTAGTCTCCTATCAGGTGTTTAATGATAGGGACCCCAATCCTATCATGTTGTTAAGCTAGTGTCCTATAAGATGTTTAATGATAGGGACCCCAATCCTATCATGTTGTTACAGCTCACACCTATGTAGGTTTAGCTGGCCTCCTACAAGGTTGTATCTCATAGGGGTTTTCTACTGTGTTTTAATGATAGGGACCCCAATCCTATCATGTTGTTGTTACAGCTCACACCTATGCAGGTTTAGCTGGCCCCCTACAAACAGTGCTTTAATAATAAGGACCCCGGTTCTATCATGTTGTTGTTAAGCTAATATCTATGTAAGTTTAGCTGGTCTCCTGTAAGACGTTTAATGATAGGGACCCAAGCCCTATCTTGTTACAGCTCATATCTATGTAGGTTTAGCTGGTCTCCTACAAGGTGTTTCATTTGGGGGACCCCAGTCCTATGTAGGTTTAGCTGGTCTCCTACAAGGTGTTTAATTTTAGGGACCCCAGTCCTATATAGGTTTAGCTGGTCTCCTACAAGGTGTTTCATTTTGGGGACCCCAGTCCTATGTAGGTCTAGCTGGTCTCCTACAAGGTGTTTAATGATAGGGAATCCACTCCTATGTAGGTTTAGCTGGCCCCCCTACAAACAGGGCTCTCATAATAGAACCCCAGTTCTATCATATTGTTGTTAAGCTAATATTTAAGTAGGTTTAGCTGGTCTCCTATCAGGTGTTAAATGATAGGGACCCCTATCATGTTGTTACAGCTAACACCTATGTAGGTTTAGTGGGTCTCATACAATATTGTATCTCATGGGAGGTTTCCTGTATGTTTTAATTATAGGGGACAATGAGAGAACAAGAAGACAAAGAAAGGTAACGAGATCAAATTAAAAATGTATTCTACTAATATATTAGCCTTGTGTATTTGTCCATAATGCAGTAGAGATGAATGAGGAAGGAAGGGGTGATAACGTTGACCACCAACAAACCATCTCCTTTTTATATTATGTATAGATATTACAATTAGCCGTTATTTTTGATGGCATGAGGCCAGCTAGTTAGCAATAAGTTGTGAAAGTAATTAGCAATTAACGAATTAATTAAATAATTACCCATAGTATCGGGGCTGTGATCTCACAATTCGGAGAAGTAGTGGCTCTACCTGGAGCTCACAGCTATGGGTATGAGGTTAGAATGTCTTGGGAAAGAACCTCTGGATTGAGAGATCACAGCTCTGATACTACAGACATGGGGTTAGAATGTCTCAAGAAAGAATCTCCGAATTGAGAGATCACAGCTCTGATACTACAGACATGTGGTTAGAATGTCTCAGGAAAGAATCTCTGAATTAAGAGATCACAGCTCTGATACTACAGACATGTGGTTAGAATGTCTCAAGAAAGAATCTCCGAATTGAGAGATCACAGCTCTGATACTACAGACATGTGGTTAGAATGTCTCAGGAAAGAATCTCTGAATTAAGAGATCACAGCTCTGATACTACAGACGTGTGGTTAGAATGTCTCAGGAAAGAATTGCTGGATAGATTTTATGGGCGAAACCAACCGGTAGGAGACCCAGAGCAAGATGGCTGGATAACATCCATGAGCTTGGCTGGTCTCTCTTGGGGATCCAGCTGGATCAGTTGGAGATGGTTGCTTCTGACAGGACCCATTTGAGGACTGCCACCACGACACTCTCAGGAATTGGTGGGTGGAGAAGAAGAAAAATTAATTACCTGGTGTACACAGATATCACATCCATCACAAAATACCATCTCATTGTTTTCTTCACTGTCTGGCTGGAAAATACAGAAGAGAGAGGTAAGAACAAGTATGTATATGGCTTTGTGGTTAGGGTACAGTTCTGAGTTCATTTACCACAGTATGTTGTACTCTGAGTAAAATACTTTATCTCACATTGCTCCATTCCACTGTGACCTTGAGCAAGACACTTTATCTCACATTACTCCAGTCCACTGTAACCTTAAGCAAGAGACTTTATTTCACATTACTCCAGTTCAGTGTCCTTGAGCAAGACACTTTATTTCACATTGATCCAGTCCACTGTATCCTTGAGCAAGATACATTGTTTCATGTTGCTCCAGTCCATTACATCCTTCAGCAAGACACTTTATTTCACATTGCTCCAGTCCACTGTATCCTTGAGCAAGACACTTTATTTCACGTTGCTCCAGTCCACTGTATCCTTGAGCAAGACACTTTATTTCACATTGCTCCAGTCCACTGTATCCTTGAGCAAGACACTTTATTTCACATTGCTCCAGTCCACTGTATCCTTGAGCAAGACACTTTATTTCACATTGCTCCAGTCCACTGTGTCCTTGAGCAAGACACTTTATTTCACATTACTCCAGTCCACTGTGTCCTTAAGCAAGACACTTTATTTCACATTGCTCCAGTCCACTGTGTCCTTGAGCAAGACACTTTATTTCACATTGCTCCAGTCCACTGTATCCTTGAGCAAGACACTTTATTTCACATTGCTCCAGTCCACTGTATCCTTGAGCAAGACACTTTATTTCACATTGCTCCAGTCCACTGTATCCTTGAGCAAGACACTTTATTTCACATTGCTCCAGTCCACTGTATCCTTGAGCAAGACACTTTATTTCACATTGCTCCAGTCCACTGTGTCCTTGAGCAAGACACTTTATTTCACATTGCTCCAGTCCACTGTGTCCTTAAGCAAGACACTTTATTTCACATTGCTCCAGTCCACTGTGTCCTTAAGCAAGACACTTTATTTCACATTGCTCCAGTCCACTGTATCCTTGAGCAAGACACTTTATTTCACATTGCTCCAGTCCACTGTGTCCTTGAGCAAGACACTTTATTTCACATTGCTCCAGTCCACTGTGTCCTTAAGCAAGACACTTTATTTCACATTGCTCCAGTCCACTGTATCCTTGAGCAAGACACTTTATTTCACATTGCTCCAGTCCACTGTGTCCTTGAGCAAGACACTTTATTTCACATTGCTCCAGTCCACTGTGTCCTTGAGCAAGACACTTTATTTCACATTGCTCCAGTCCACTGTGTCCTTAAGCAAGACACTTTATTTCACATTGCTCCAGTCCACTGTATCCTTGAGCAAGACACTTTATTTCACATTGCTCCAGTCCACTGTGTCCTTGAGCAAGACACTTTATTTCACATTGCTCCAGTCCACTGTGTCCTTAAGCAAGACACTTTATTTCACATTGCTCCAGTCCACTGTATCCTTGAGCAAGACACTTTATTTCACATTGCTCCAGTCCACTGTGTCCTTGAGCAAGACACTTTATTTCACATTACTCCAGTCCACTGTGTCCTTAAGCAAGACACTTTATTTCACATTGCTCCAGTCCACTGTGTCCTTGAGCAAGACACTTTATTTCACATTGCTCCAGTCCACTGTATCCTTAAGCAAGACACTTTATTTCACATTGCTCCAGTCCACTGTGTCCTTGAGCAAGACACTTTATTTCACATTGCTCCAGTCCACTGTGTCCTTAAGCAAGACACTTTATTTCACATTGCTCCAGTCCACTGTATCCTTAAGCAAGACACTTTATTTCACATTGCTCCAATCCACGTGTCCTTAAGCAAGACACTTTATTTCACATTGCTCCAGTCCACTGTGTCCTTAAGCAAGACACTTTATTTCACATTGCTCCAGTCCACTGTATCCTTAAGCAAGACACTTTATTTCACATTGCTCCAATCCACGTGTCCTTGAACAAGACACTTTATTTCACATTACTCCAGTCCACTGTATCCTTGAGCAAGACACTTTATTTCACATTGCTCCAATCCACGTGTCCTTGAACAAGACACTTTATTTCACATTGTTTTCTCCAGCCCTTTACATCAAGGTAGACGTAGGCAAGACTTACCGAATGACACACATCACATATCACATCTTCATCGTACTCAATACCAAGGCCTTCCTCTGTTTTGATAGTTTTCTGCATCGTATCATGGCACTGAAAGACACACAGACAGACGGTTACTTAACACTACACCACTACACTATACCATCACACAACACTACATATACCACCATCACACACACTGCATATACCTCCACCACTACACTCCACCATCACACACACTGCATATACCACCACCACTACACACTACATATACCACCACCACTACACACTACATATACCACCACCACTACACTCCACCATCACACACACTACATATACCACCATCACTACACCATACACTACACCATATACCACCACCACCACACCATAACACTACACCACCACCATCATAACACAACACCACACCACCACACACTACATTTATAGCCACACACACAAACACATACCACCTTAACAGACATTATTCCATAACAAGCTACAGCCAAGAGAAGGCTGAATGAAGGGAGATAATCCATCTTACCTGGTTCTCTAGCTCTTCAATAATTCTCTCCATGATCCATTCATCAATTAGTGCATCACCTACAGAGAGATGTCATGGATACATATAGACACCTACATATATATATAAATATATACATACACACCTACATATATATATATACATATATATATAAATATACCTACATATATATAAATATACCTACATATATATAAATATATACATACATACCTACATATATATATACACCTACATATATATATATATATATATATATATATATATATATATATACACCTACATATATACATACATATACATATATATATACACTGGTAAACTAGCCTGCTTTTAAATTCCCTTTTTGGCATATGAATCAGTGGGAATCTGGCTATCGTGTTGAGCTCTGCTGACCATCTCCACTGAAAGTTTACGTGAAATAGTCTTTTTCAAGACTATACAGAGCATTTGTAGTTGTCCCAAATTGAAGGATGAGTATTTTAAACTTTATTTTATCATGAGTTAAGGCTCTATTGATTTTTCCCTGGATTTCACTAAATTCTGTTGGATAAATCTATATCCCGATTCTTTTTGAATTGAGTTTGAATTATTTTTCCCACATCTTACGTTAACTATTTTCCCATTTTGACGCTATAGTCACTTATATATTATGGAATACTGTTGGCTTCTTGCTACAATACTTTCTATCATCATCATTTTACGTCCGCTTTTCCCTGCTTGCAAGGGTGGGACGGGAACTGATACTGGCTTGATTTCTACAGCTGGATGCCCTTCCTAACACCAACCTCATTTACAGTGAGTGCTGGGTGCTTTTTTGCCGTGGCACCTCCACGACCACTTTGCAGTGGAATGATAGGGACCCCTGTCCCTATCATCTCATTTCTACAGCTGAGTAAACTGGAGCAATTTGAAATAAAGTGTCTTGCTCAAGGAAACAACACATCACCCGGTCCAAGAATTGAACTCACAACCTTTCGATTGCAAGGCCAATGCTCTAACCACTAAGCCATATGCCTCTAATGCCTTTCATTTATATATATATATATATATATATACACACATAAATATACATATACAGTATTTTTTTTAATATAAGACACACTCTAAATTTAACGTGAATATCGAGGAAAAATAAAATTATGGTGAATTAACACGATTAAAATTTTAATCACTTTCAAATCTTATAAAATCGCGACTGCTGGCATCCTCGTGTAGTCCCTGAAATCCATCATATTCCTCGCATTCCCTTAGGTCAGCTCTCTGTTTTCAGAATCACTTGTGTCGCTATCATTATACAGAAAATCATCTTGGTGCCATCTAGGGCGTTGCTGATGCCACATTTTTTTTTTAAAGCTTTTATAACTGTCTCAGTTTTCACAGCACCCTGTAAGTTTTTCACTGGGTTACCTGGGAAAATGTAGGCCTCTTCATACGTCCTGCCTGTGTCAGTACATGCTGTGGATCCTTCATCCAATTATCCCAGTCCTCTCTCGTGTGTGCCTTAAAAGCCTTGTTTAGTGAAACATCAAGGGAGTTGTAATTGAAAATCCACAGTACGAGCAAGTTTCACACAAATAATTGTTTCTACTTTTGGCACAAAGCCAGCAATTACCCCAGTGCATTACTGGTACTTCATTTTATCGACCCCGTAAGGACGAAAGGTAAAGTTAACCTCAGCGGGATTTGAACTGTCTGTAAAGATACGAAACTCTATGCTGGAAAGCATGGTGTCCGACCCTCTACCGATACTGCCAATTCACCGCTCTTCATCATTGTCGTCATCCATTTTACGTCCGCTTTTCCCTGCTTGCAAAGGTTGGACAGGTCCTATTCAGCACAGCATCTCTCCACTGGTCACGGTCCTTCGTCATCTGTGGTTTTCAGCAATCAGAGGTCTGCTCTCACCACCTCCGCCCCCCATGTTTTACGTGGTCTACCTCTACTACGTCTTCCTTCTACTGGGATTTCTTGGCACTTCTTTACCCAGCGGTCATCCTCCACGCGCATCACATGTTCATACCATCTCAGCCTTATCTCCAATTAATAAAACTAGTTTACATATTTCTTTTGCATTCTCTTTTATCTTTTTATAATTGTCATTTTCCTTTTAACTGAACCTTTTCCGTTTTAAAACCCATAAAAAATTATTTTTGGTTGTTTTGGGGGCTGGAACAGATTATATATAATTTAATTAATTTCAATGGGGAAAATTGATTTGTAAAACAAGTAAATCATTAAACGAGCTCAGCCGTGGAACAAATTAAACTGGTATTGCGAAGTATCACATGTATAAATATTGTACAAGTCATTAACTTACCCATCTCCTCTCTCTCCTCGTTAAGCTTCGTTAACCAACACACATCAATATCATCAAGGTCATATCGGACAACTTGCTCAGACAACTGTTGCATCCCAGTCAGTTCATGGATGCTCTGTCGGTAACTCTCGTCCTGTGTGGCGTGGAGCAGCTTTCGCGGGTTACGGGGACTGCAAATAGATGAAACGGGGGCTGAGGTGAGAAAAACCCTTCAGGCAAGAGGGAAAATTTGGTGGAGCCTCTGCCACCAAATACAAGCTGATCATCATATCAAACCAAAGAAACAATGTTTCCATTACTGATACTATCTGTCAGTCACAACTCCTGGCAGAAGAAAGGAGCTGATCATCAGATCAGACCAAGGAAACAGTGTTTCCATTGGTCTTTCCATTACTGATACTATCTGTCAGTCACAACTCCTGGCAGAAGAAAGGAGCTGATAGTCAGATCAGACCAAGGAAACAATGTCTCCATTGGTCTTTCCATTACTGATACTATCTGTCTGTCACAACTCCTGACAGAAGGAGCTGATCATCAGATCAGACCAAGGAAACAATGTTTCCATTGGTCTTTCCATTACTGATACTATCTGTCAGTCACAACTCCTGGCAGAAGAAAGGTTTTGATCATCAGATCAGACCAAGGAAACAATGTTTCCATTGGTCTTTCCATTACTGATACTATCTGTCAGTCACAACACCTGGCAGAAGAAAGGAGCTGATCATCAGATCAGACCAAGGAAACAATGTCTCCATTGGTCTTTCCATTACTGATACTATCTGTCAGTCACAACTCCTGGCAGAAGAAAGGTTTTGATCATCAGATCAGACCAAGGAAACAATGTTTCCATTGGTCTTTCCATTACTGATACTATCTGTCAGTCACAACTCCTGGCAGAAGAAAGGAGCTGATCATCAGATCAGACCAAGGAAACAATGTCTCCATTGGTCTTTCCATTACTGATACTATCTGTCAGTCACAACTCCTGGCAGAAGAAAGGTTTTGATCATCAGATCAGACCAAGGAAACAATGTTTCCATTGGTCTTTCCATTACTGATACTATCTGTCAGTCACAACTCCTGGCAGAAGAAAGGTTTTGATCATCAGATCAGACCAAGGAAACAATGTTTCCATTGGTCTTTCCATTACTGATACTATCTGTCAGTCACAACACCTGGCAGAAGAAAGGAGCTGATCATCAGATCAGACCAAGGAAACAATGTCTCCATTGGTCTTTCCATTACTGATACTATCTGTCAGTCACAACTCCTGGCAGAAGAAAGGTTTTGATCATCAGATCAGACCAAGGAAACAATGTTTCCATTGGTCTTTCCATTACTGATACTATCTGTCAGTCACAACTCCTGGCAGAAGAAAGGAGCTGATCATCAGATCAGACCAAGGAAACAATGTTTCCATTGGTCTTTCTATTATTGATACTATCTGTCAGTCACAACACCTGACAGAAGAAAGGAGCTGATCATCAGATCAGACCAAGGAAACAATGTTTCCATTGGTCTTTCCATTACTGATACTTTTTGTCAGTCCCAACTCCTGGCAGAAAGAAGGAGCTGATCATCAGATCAGAAAATTTACAGTATTACAGTAAAGACTTTAATATTTAATGTGATGTAGTCATAGTGTTGTTTTGTACTAAATGTTCATAGTATCTTTACTGGGGGACAGATTGTTGTGAACATTTACAGTATTACAGTAAAGACTTTAATATTTAATGTGATGTAGTCATAGTGTTGTTTTGTACTAAATGTTTATAGTATCTTTACTGGTGGACAGGTTGTTATGAAAATTTACAGTATTACAGTAAAGACTTTAATATTTAATGCAATGTAGTCATAGTGTTGTTTTGTACTAAATGTTTATAGTATCTTTACTGGTGGACAGATTGTTATGAAAATTTACAATATTACAGTAAAGACATTTAATATGATGTAGTCATAGTGTTTTGTAATTTAGAATGTTCTGCTACTTAGTTATGTGTGTACTTATTCTAAACCGAGGCCAAAACAGCAATGATGTTATCCTAGAAACACTATGGATGTTACAAAGAAAAAAACTTACATTTTAAAGTCGCCAGATTTTGGTTTCTCACGCAAAACTCTGTAAAATATTTAAGAATAAAAATGAATATATTTCATTACATACATATATATATATTGGCAAGTAAGTATGTTTTGAAACAGTGAGCAGGTTTGAAATTAGAAAATAGAATAGCTTTCACCGTATTTTTGACTAAAGGAATTTTAGCCTGATAATGGGGTTTAGAACCCTCAGATAAATGGAAAAAGAGGAGTATTGACGTACATATATATATATATATATATATAAATTAGTTAATTATGATAACTATTATTAATACCTTGAGTATTAAAAGGATATCACCAAATTGTCACTGAGGAGGTCACAGAGTGTGATGAAAAAGCTTTAACAATAAATAATCAAATAAACCACCTGAAATTTGTAATAAATTGATGCAAAATCCACAGGTGCATGTGTTTTTTATTGGCAGCATGACTCTTCCAAAGTATAACTATATATATAATCTAAACCATAATAAAGTAAG
>OZ024764.1:7835325-7862825 GCA_964016885.1 Eledone cirrhosa | reverse complement strand
AGAAAGGAAGAGAGGAATGGGAGAGAGAGATGGCTGGAAATTACTTGGAAGGAAGAGAGAGAGATATGTCTGGAAATGACTTGGAAGGCAGAGAGAGATGGCTGGAAGTGACTTGAAAGGGAGAGAGAGAGAGAGATGGCTGGAAATGACTTGAGAGAGAGAGAAGGCTGGAAATGAGTTGGAAGGAAGAGAGGAATGGGAGAGATGGAGAGAGAGAGAGAGATGGCTGGAAATGACTTGAGAGAGAGAGAAGGCTGGAAATGAGTTGGAAGGAAGAGAGGAATGGGAGAGAGGGAGAGAGAGAGAGAGAGATGGCTGGAAATGACTTGAGAGAGAGAGAGAGATGGGTGGAAATGACTTGAGAGAGAGAGAGAGAGATGGCTGGAAATGACTTGAGAGAGAGAGAGAGAGATGGGTGGAAATGACTTGAGAGAGAGAGATGGGTGGAAATTAGTTGGAAGGGAGAGAGAGATGGCTGGAAATGACTTGGAAGGGAGAGAGAGATGGCTGGAAATGAGTTGGAAGGGAGAAAGAGAGATCTGGAAATGACTTGGAAGGGAGAGAGAGAGATGGCAGGAAATGACTTGGAAGGGAGAGAGAGATGGCTGGAAATGAGTTGGAAGGAAGAAAGAGAGATCTGGAAATGACTTGGATGGGAGAGAGATCGAGATCTGGAAATTACTTGGAAGGGAGAGAGAGAGAGATGGCTGGAAATGACTTGGAAGGGAGAGAGAGATGGCTGGAAATGAGTTGGAAGGGAGAAAGAGAGATCTGGAAATGACGTGGAAGGGAGAGAGGAAAGAGAAAGAGGGTGAATGGGAGAGAGGAGAGTGAGGAGACAGACATATCCTTACCTCAGCTGGTTTGTTATGTTGTGATCCAAAAGAGGGGCTTCGGAATCCGTTGGGACTCAGCTTACTACCTGAATAAATTGGAAGGAAATATTTAGAAGGGGAAGAAACAGTCAGTGTCAGCATATTTTATTTATATTAAAGGGTTAGAGAATAGGGTCGTGGGTACAAGTGGCGGAAATGGGGTTCCTCCAAAGGGTCTTTGGAGTAACGTTACTTGATAAAGTGTGTAACTCGGAGATCAGAGAGTCACTCCAGGTAGAATCGCTACTTCTCTGAATTGAGAGATCATAGCTCTGATACTACAGACATGTGGTTAGAATGTCTCAGGAAAGAATCTCTGGATTGAGAGACCACAGCTCTGATACTACAGACATGTGGTTAGAATGTCTCAGGAAAGAATCTCTGAATTGAGAGACCACAGCTCTGATACTACAGACATGTGGTTAGAATGTCTCAGGAAAGAATCTCTGAATTGAGAGATCACAGCTCTGATATTACAGACATGTGGTTAGAATGTCTGAGGAAAGAATCTCTGAATTGAGAGATCACTGCTCTGATACTACAGACATGTGGTTAGAATGTCTGAGGAAAGAATCTCTGAATTGAGAGACCACAGCTCTGATACTACAGACATGTGGTTAGAATGTCTCAGGAAAGAATCTCTGAATTGAGAGCCCACAGCTCTGATACTACAGACATGTGGTTAGAATGTCTCAGGAAAGAATTTCTTGATTGAGAGACCACAGCTCTGATACTACAGACATGTGGTTAGAATGTCACAGGAAAGAATCCCTGAACTGAGAGATCACAGCTCTGATACTACAGACATGTGGTTAGAATGTCTCAGGAAAGAATCTCTGGATTGAGAGATCACAGCTCTGATACTACAGACATGTGGTTAGAATGTCTCAGGAAAGAATCTCTGGATTGAGAGACCACAGCTCTGATACTACAGACATGTGGTTAGAATGTCTCAGGAAAGAATCTCTGAATTGAGAGACCACAGCTCTGATACTACAGACATGTGGTTAGAATGTCTCAGGAAAGAATCTCTGAATTGAGAGACCACAGCTCTGATACTACAGACATGTGGTTAGAATGTCTCAGGAAAGAATCTCTGAATTGAGAGATCACAGCTCTGATATTACAGACATGTGGTTAGAATGTCTCAGGAAAGAATTTCTTGATTGAGAGACCACAGCTCCGATACTACAGACATGTGGTTAGAATGTCTCAGGAGAGAATCTCTGAATTGAGAGATCACAGCTCTGATACTACAGACATGTGGTTAGAATATCTCAGGAAAGAATCTCTGAATTGAGAGATCACAGCTCTGATACTACAGACATGTGGTTAGAATGTCTCAGGAAAGAATCTCTGAATTGAGAGATCACAGCTCTGATACTACAGACATGTGGTTAGAATGTCTCAGGAAAGAATCTATGAATTGAGAGATCACAGCTCTGATACTACAGACATGTGGTTAGAATGTCTCAGGAAAGAATCTATGAATTGAGAGATCACAGCTCTGATACTGCAGACATGTGGTTAGAATGTCTCAGGAAAGAATCTATGAATTGAGAGATCACAGCTCTGATACTACAGACATGTGGTTAGAATGTCTCAGGAAAGAATCACTGGATTGAGAGATCACAGCTCTGATACTACAGACATGTGGTTAGAATGTCTCAGGAAAGAATCTCTGAATTGAGAGATCACAGCTCTGATACTACAGACATGTGGTTAGAATGTCTCAGGAAAGAATCTCTGAATTGAGAGATCACAGCTCTGATACTACAGACATGTGGTTAGAATGTCACAGGAAAGAATCACTGGATTGAGAGACCACAGCTCTGATACTACAGACATGTGGTTAGAATGTCTGAGGTAAGAATCTCTGAATTGAGAGATCACAGCTCTGATACTACAGACATGTGGTTAGAATGTCTCAGGAAAGAATCTCTGAATTGAGAGATTACAGCTCTGATACTACAGACATGTGGTTAGAATGTCTCAGGTAAGAATCACTGGACAGAATTTATAAGCAAACCAACTGGTATGAGACCCAGGGGTAGACCCCAAGCAAGATGGTTAGATAACATCCATGAGCTTGGCTGGTCTCGCTTGGGGATCCAGTCGGATCAGTTGAAGACGGTTGCTTCTGACAGGACCTGCTGGAAGGAGTGTCTGAGGGCTCTGCCCCACGACCCTCTCAGGAATAAGTGGGCGAAGAAGGTTAAACATGACTTAAAGGTTCTTACATAAAATTATGATGGAAGGTTTTTAGATAAATATAAACACTTTAACCCTTTCATTACCATATTTCTAATGAAAGACACTGTTGGTGTTTGGAACATAACTTAACAAAGGTTCTTACATAATATTATAATGGAAGGTTTTTAGATAAATATAAACACTTTAACCCTTTCATTACCATATTTCTAATGGAAGACACTGTTGGTGTTTGGAACATAACTTAACAAAGGTTCTTACATAATATTATAATGGAAGGTTTTTAGATAAATATAAACACTTTAACCCTTTCATTACCATATTTCTAATGGAAGACACTGTTGGTGTTTGGAACATAACTTAACAAAGGTTCTTACATAATATTATAATGGAAGGTTTTTAGATAAATATAAACACTTTAACCCTTTCATTACCATATTTCTAATGAAAGACACTGTTGGTGTTTGGAACATAACTTAACAAAGGTTCTTACATAAAATTATGATGGAAGGTTTTTAAATAAATATAAACACTTTAACCCTTTCATTACCATATTTCTAATGTAAGACAATGTTAGTGTTTGGAACATAACTTAACAAAGGTTCTTACATAAAATTATAATGGAAGGTTTTGTATCATAGTCGGGGGCAGTTTCAGGCAGTTTGGTATCAGAAGGGTTAAAGAACAATAACGATAATAATAATAATAATAATAATAATAATAACTTACTTCTCCGCTCTTCCTCTTCATCACTACTGAGGCGCGACCGTTTGTCACGGAAACATTCATTCTCTGGAACATGAAGAAAATAATTATTAAGCAAACCAATAGAGTCTGGAACCCCTATCTTCCTCAGAATATTGACCTCCTAGAAACTGTTCAGAGACGTGCAACCATGCGAAAACCCTCCATCAGGCATCTACCATACTCTGAACACCTTGCTTCTCTGGGCATGGATACATTGAAGCTCCGACGTCTGGCAAACACCCACAAAATTATCCTTTTTAAATTCCATGTGTCTAACACCCGTGGGCATGCCTACAAAGTCAGAAAAAAGCACAGCTCCCACGACTTTCAGAAGCATTTTATCATGCTCAGAGGTGCTGAAGCATGGAACAAACTACCTGCATCAGTTGTTAGCTGCCAAGACACTGCATCCTTTAAAACCTCCATGGAACAAACTACCTGCATCAGTTGTTAGCTGTCGAGACACTGCATCCTTTAAAACCGCCATGGAACAAACTCGCTGCATCAGTTGTTAGTTGTCAAGACACTGCATCCTTTAAAACCTCAATGGAACAAACTACCTGCATCAGGTGTTAGCTGTCGAGACACTGCATCCTTTAAAACCTCCATGGAACAAACTACCTGCATCAGTTGTTAGCTGTCGAGACACTGCATCCTTTAAAACCTCCATGGAACAAACTACCTGCATCAGTTGTTAGCTGTCGAGACACTGCATCCTTCAAAACCGCCATGGAACAAACTACCTGCATCAGTTGTTAGCTGTAGAGACACTGCATCCTTTAAAACCTCCATGGAACAAACTACCTGCATCAGTTGTTAGCTGTCGAGACACTGCATCCTTTAAGGCCTCCATGGAACAAACTACCTGCATCAGTTGTTAGCTGTCGAGACACTGCATCCTTTAAAACCTCCATGGAACAAACTCGCTGCATCAGTTGTTAGCTGTCGAGACACTGCATCCTTTAAAACCTCCATGGAACAAACTACCTGCATCAGTTGTTAGCTGTCGAGACACTGCATCCTTTAAAACCTCCATGGATCAAACTCCCTGCATCAGTTGTTAGCTGTCAAGACAGTGTCCAGGCCATGCTAAGGAATCATTTGAGGAAATTTTTATTACTTTTTTTTTATGTTTTGATATTGTATTATTTGTTTACAAAATAAATAGAAGATAAAAAAAATGATCAACTATTATTATATTCATTATATATATCGTTTCCGGTATAAATTAATATTACTACGAAATATTAGCAGTACGTGGCACATTGAAAGAAAAAATGCCGGTCCGCCACATCAGATAGTTTGAGAAGACTGGTCTAGTATATAGAGTAAATTTCATTTCATTTCTCCAACCAAGTGTAGGGAGTAGACCCTGAGACCTCAGTTACTGAATGAACTCCCTAAACCCCATTCCCATGCTTGAGGGGTGGCAGTGTGAAACAATAAAAATAAGGATTATTCACCTGGACTCTGCTCTCTCCAGTATGTTCTCTTGCTCCGAATGGACATTTTGTAATGATTTGAAAACCTGAAGACAAAGACAAAACATACTTTAATTAATAAATTAACTCTAGCATTTAAACCGGCCACTCATACTGTTGTTAAGGTATTGTTCTCAAAATAAATAAAACATCAAAATCTCATAGATTCGATATTATGTGAGATAAAACCTTTACTGTGAAAATACAATAGTATATATAGAGTAATGTAAATGTTATGTGAGATATTATGTGAGGTAAAGCCTTTACTGTGAAAATACAATAGTATATATAGAGTAATGTAAATGTTATGTGAGATATTATGTGAGGTAAAGCCTTTACTGTGAAACTACAGTAGTATATATAGAGTAATGTAAATGTTATGTGAGATATTATGTGAGGTAAAGCCTTTACTGTGACAATACAATAGTATTTATAGAGTAATGTAAATGCTAAAGGGTTAATTCTAACTAGCCAATTAAATTTTGTCTAGCTTCGCTGCAATCCAGTCAATGAATTTACAAAGACCCACCTTCCCATGGGCACAGGCTGAAGCATTCATATATATATATAGTATGCAGCACCCAACCCGACCCTCCCCTACATCTCTCATGATGACAGGCTCAAGCATACATTCAGTCCACCCTGTAAAGAGGTCATGTTGGTTTCATGACAAAAAGCAACCAGTCCACACTGTAAAGAGGTCGTGTAGGTATCATGACAAAAGCACCCCACCCAGCCCACACTGTAAAGTGGTCATGTAAGTATCACAACAAAAAGCACCCAGCCCACACTGTAAAGTGGTCATGTAGGTATCACAACAAAAAGTACCCAGCCCACACTGTAAAGTGGTCATGTAGGTATCACAACAAAAAGCACCCAGCCCACACTGTAAAGTGGCCTTGTAGGTGTCATGAAAAAAAGCACCCAGGTCACACTGTAAAGAGGTCATGTAGGTGTGTGTCACAACAAAAAGCAACCAGTCAACACTGTAAAGTGGTCACGTAGGTGTCATGACAAAAAGCACCTCCTGGCAGGAGCAACGTGAAATAAAGTGTCTTGCTCAAGGACATATCACATCGCCAGGCCCAGGAATCGAACAGATGACTTCTGTTGAATTATACAGTTTTAGTCATGTAAAAGCCATTTCTCTATTAAATTTGATGCTTACACTCTACTAATATATTGAGTACTTACTAACTGGGGTTAGCGCCAATTGAACCCAAGAATACAGTTCTAGTCTTGTAGAAGTCATTTCTATATTAAACATGATTATATATATATATAAATATATATATATACATAAAAGATGGAACAAAACAGTCTCACCCATGCTAGCGTGGAAGATGGATGTTAAACGATGATGATGATATATATACAGGTAAAATTCCATTATAACGAATACCATTATGACAAATCTTTCAGTATAGCGAACCTTTTTTTCTATCCCCGGCCATACATTCAATGTGTTAGCACAATCTGGTTATAAAGAATTTTTCATTAAAACGAATTATTTTTAGACCCCATGAATTTCATTAACGGAATTTCACTGTATATATCATCATCATTTTACGTCCGCTTTCCCTGCTTGCAAGGGTGGGACGGGTCCTATTCAGCACAGCATATCTCCACTCGTCATCAGTCCTTCGTCATCTCCTCCGTGAGCTTCAGCGATCTGAGGTCTGCTCTCACAACCTCCGCCCATGTTTTTCGTGGTCTTCCTCTACCGAGTCTTCCTTCTACTCGCATTTCTTGGCTCTTCTTTAGCCAGCAGTCATCCTCCATGCACATCACATGTCCATACCTTCTCAGTCTTCTCTCCCGCACACTACAGTTTATCCCTCTTAAACAGTTTCTCTCTCAACACATCACATGTCCATACCATCTCAGTCTTCTCTCCCGCACACTACAACTTATCCCTCTTATATACAGTTTCTCTCTCAACACATCTATGCTTGGTCATTTACGTACATTGACATTGCACATGCATCGGAGCACGCTTGCTTTATTTCTCTCCAGCCGTCGCATATCTTCTGCAGTTGCTGACCATGTCTCACTACCATGCAGCATTGCGCACCTCACACAGGCATCATATAACCGGCCTTTCATACGCAGGGAGAAACCCTTCTTTGTCAACAGAGGAAGCAGCTCCCTAAACTTCTTCCAACCCGTCCCCCGTCCTTATTCTAGATATTATGGCCTCGGAACTCCCCCCTCCCATGCTAATCTGATCATATAACAAAGAGGGTGTGGTAAGATACCAGGTGAACCATAATGCACCAGAGTACTCAATACTTAGGGTAGTAGAGTGGGTAATAGATCGGATCTTGCTGTTGACATGGCTGGATCTCAGCCGTTGAGGACCTGACTCTTCTATATATTATATATATAGGGTGCCCCCACAAAAATGTATACACACTTTGATTACCTATACAGGCAATATTTATTAGAATACATGGCTTTCCCATGTAAACATCCAAATGTTACTTTTGCCAGCAATTATCCCAGTGCATTACTGGTATTTTATATTATTGACCCCGTAAGGGTGAAAGGCAAAGTAAACCTCGGCGGGATTTGTACTCAGATCGTAAAGAGACTTAACTCCATGTTGGAAAACACGGCGTCCGGTTCTCTACTTATAATACTTGAAACAATTTAATTTAAGGCTTTTTTTTTTAGAGATTTCGTTGTGTATAATATATATTTAGGGACTGTAACGTCCAGTTACTGCAGGTCCAACAGGGTGAACGCTCGTTGGGTAGTTACTACAACAGAGGTCCGACAAGCTTTCGATTCCAGAGTCGGGCCAGATGGAACATTGAGCTGATAAATTGCGAAACACGCGTCACACTTCAATAAACGTAATGAAGACTGAACACTTCGTCTTTTTATTATTAGTATATATATATATATATATATATATATATATATAGTGCCTAAAGTAGAAACAATTATTAGTATATATATATATATATATATATATATATATATATATATATACACACATACAAACACACACGATCCGACTTTCTTCCACCATAACTTTATTAATAATTGTTGTTACTTTTGGCACAAGGCCGGCAATTATCTCAGTACATTACTGGTACTTTATTTTATCGACCTCGTGAGGACGAAAGGCAAAGTCAACCTCGGCGGGATTTGAACTCGGGACGTAAAGGGCCATAACTCTATGCTGTAAAGCACGACGTCTAACTCACTACCGATACTGCCGATCCACCGTCTTTAACTTTATAAATAATGAATATTTTGCCGAATTTACAGAAATACAATATCGAAGCTGCAGATTAAGAGTTACGATTGTAAAATGTGAAAGGAAAACCATCGTCTTTAGCAACGGAGATTACCGCAGGTAGGTCGCAGGTAATACAACGAAGATTTAGAGAGAGAGAGGGAGGGGGCACTGATGGCGGTTGTTAAGCTAAAAAAAAAACCCGGGAAACACTCACACGTGGTGCGCAGAGTTTGAATGTCAGTTTGAGAGCTGGGAGGGGAAATCGCGCCATAAGATACGGATATATATATATAAACATAAATATATGATGTGTGTGTGTATATATTGATGTATGTGTGTGTATAGTTATATATATATATATATATATATATATATATATATATATATATATATATATATATATATATAACCAAATGTTAAATAAGGTTCATTAATTATTCAATGAATATAGTTTTACAATAGATTAAAAGCACTCAAAAGGATGTTTTCTGGAGTTAATAATATTATTCAAAATATTAATATATATATATATATATACACATATACACATAAATAAATATATACACACACATACATCAATACACGTATATACATATATATATATATATATATATATACACATATACATAAATATATGTATACACATAAATATCAACACACGTACATCTATACATATATGCACACACATCAACATAAATATACACAAACACACACATACATATATATATATATAGGGTAGTAGAGTGGGTAATAGGAACCAGTAAGACCCCGACGGCTGAGCTCAAGCCGTTTCGACGGCTAATTCTGGACTAAAAACAGTCGAAACGGCTTGAGCTCCGCCGTCGGGGTCTTACTGGTTCATATTACCCACTCTACTACCCTAAGTATTGAGTACTTTGGTGCGTTATGGTCCACCTGGTTCCTTACCACATTTCATTCGTTATATATATATATATATATATATATATATATATATATTCCGGGTTCAATCGGGGGTTACCACAGTAAGTAAGGTACTCAATACATAGCAGAGTATAAATATTTAATATAGAAATGGCTCCTTCAGGACTAGAACTGTTTCATATATATATGTGTGTTGATGTGTGTTTGGCTGTATATATATATATTCATATATCATCATCATATATATATATATATATATATATATATTCATATATCATCATCATCATATATATATATATATATTCATATATCATCATCATCATATATATATATATATATATATATAAATGAAAGTATAGAAAATACTGTGAGCATGAAACCAACAGTATTTCATAATATATATATATATACAGATGAGATTCTACAGGACTAGAATGTTTCATTCTTTAGAAATCATAATATATATATATATATATATATAAAGCGAATCTTGTTTTAAATGGAGCCTTCGCCTCCATATATATATTGCTTAAACTTTAATCTGTTATTTTAATAAATATATATTTCGGAGGTACTGTGCTGTTTTTTCAGTACGTCCTCATCAGATAAAATATATGAATTGATGTATATACACATATATATATATATAAGCAAGACACAGTCATCTCTCAACGGGACAACCCGTCTAACCCATGCTAACGTGGAAAGATGGACGCTAAACGGATATATATATATATATATATATATATATATATATATATATATAAATACCTATTTTTCACTGGGAAAAATTTGTCAGCATTTTTTTTTCCTTTTTACTAATATATATATATGCTCTGTAAAACAACCGAAGTTATTACATTGAGCTATTTATCTTACTGGTAATAAGATAGTAATTAATGACTATCTTTCACTATTTAGGGTTTGTATAAAAAATATATAACCATAAAAGGTTTTATTACATACATAACCATAAATAGTATCCTTAATACTATATATATAAATATATATAGTAATAATAATAAATGTGAAGACTAAAATCCGAAGAGGGCTCGATCAGGATAAATATATATCAAATATATAAGAACCCTAGAGCAAAATAACAGATGATTTCCTTTGAATGAAATATTTCTAGTCCTCAATCGGGGGTAACCAGTTAGTAAAGTACTCAATACGTTAGTAGAGTGTAAACATAAAATCTAATATAGAAATGGCTCCTACAGGACTAGAATTGTTTCATTCAAAGGAAATCATCTGCTGATTATATATATATATATATATATATATATATATATATATATATATATATATATATATATCACCGTTTAGCGTCCATCTTTCCACGCTAGCATGGGTTAAACGAGTTGTCCCGTCGAGGGATGACTGTCTTGCTTATGTATATATATACACACACACACGCATGTATATATATATATATATATATATATATACATACACACATATATATATATATATATACACACACATATATATATACAAACACATACACATATATATATATATGACTGTCTTGCTTATATATATATATATATATACACACACACATATATATATATACAAACATACATATATACACACACATACACATATATATATATGACTGTCTTGCTTATATATATACACACACAATGTATATATACACACACACACACATATATATATACAAACACATACACATATATATATATATATGACTGTCTTGCTTATATATATATATATATATATACACACACACATATATATATATATACAAACATACATATATACACACACATACACATATATATATATATATGACTGTCTTGCTTATATATATATATATATATACACACACACATATGTATATATATATACACACACATATATATATATACAAACACATACACATATATATATATATGACTGTCTTGCTTATATATATATATATATATATATATACACACACACATATATATATACAAACATACATATATACACACACATACACATATATATATATATGACTGTCTTGCTTATATATATATATATATACACACACACGCATGTATATATATACACACACATATATATATATACACAAACATACATATATACACACACATACACATATATATATATATACACGCATACATATCTAAACACATATATATATATATATATATATATATACATGACACTATGTAGATGTTGTATGAGTATATAATTATCATATATAAAAAGTTTAACATTAACAGACATCAACTTATAAACCCTTACTTATACATATATAGACACACACACGTTATGTGTGATTGTGTGTGTGTATATATACATATATATATATATATGTGCATATGTTGACTTACACTTGTGTTTATATTATATATACATACATGTATATATATATATATATATATATATAGAGAGAGAGAGAGAGAGACCTAAACGTCAATGTGATTTAAAGTAGCACAACAATTATTTTTAAAAAAAGCGGGCTGGGTAAAAGTTGAGAAAAGCGGCGTAATTAAAATTAAGACCAGGAATATTTCAAAAATACCTAAATAGTTCGTTTGAATCACCAAAATAAATAGAAATAGTTGTCAGTTAAGGGCCAAAACCTCATCAAGGGGCTGTTTCGTATTGGGTCATATTATTTTAAAAAAAAGCGGGTTGGGTAAAAGTTGAGAAAAGCGGCGTAATTAAAATTAAGACCAGGAATATGTCAAAATACTTAAATAGTTGCTGTTTGAATCACCAAAACAAATAGAAATAGTTGTCAGTTAATGGCCAAAACCTCATCAAGGGGCTGTTTCGTATTGGGTCTTCTAAAATGTATCTCAGGTTTCTAGGGTGTTTTGATGACAGAGACCCCTAGACATGTTATTAGTTCATATTTATATACGTCAATCTGGCTTTTTATGAGGTTTCTTAGCTGCTTTAATGACAGGGACCCCAGTCCTATCATGTCATTGTGACTCATAAGAGGTTTCTTAGCTGTTTTAATGACAGGGACCCCAGTCCTATTATCTTATTGTGACTCATAAGCGGTTTCTTAGCTGTTTTAATGACAGGGACCCCAGTCCTATCATGTTATTGTAACTCATAAGAGGTTTCTTGCGTATTTTAGTGATAAGGACCCCAGTCCTATCATATTACAGCTCACACCTATGTAGGTTTATTTGGCCTTCTATCAAGTTGTATCTTATAAGTTTCTTGGCTGTTTTAATGACAAAGACCCAAGATCTATCATATAACAGCTCACACCTATGTAGGTTTAGCTGGCCATCTAGAAGATTGTATATAATTTGAGCTTTCTTGGGCATTTTAAAGATCGGGACCTCAGTCCGATCATGTTGTTACAGCTCACACCTATGTAGGTTTAGCTGGCCATCTACAAGATTGTATATAATTTGAGCTTTCTTGGGCGTTTTAAAGATCGGGACCTCAGTCCGATCATGTTGTTACAGCTCACACCTATGTAGGTTTAGCTGGCCATCTACAAGATTGTATATAATTTGAGCTTTCTTGGGCGTTTTAAAGATCGGGACCTCAGTCCGATCATGTTGTTACAGCTCACACCGATGTAGGTTTAGCTGGCCATCTACAAGATTGTATATCATTTGAGCTTTCTTGGGCGTTTTAAAGATCGGGACCTCAGTCCTATCATGTTACCGCTCACACCTATGTAGGTTTATGGCCATCTACAAGATTGTATATCATAGGTTTTTTGGGGCGTTTTAATGATAGAGACCCCAGTCTTATTTTATTACAGCTCACACACACATATATATATATATACTACTTCGTCCACAAAGACAGACATTCATCCCAGCCATGACAATCACATCCCATTGCCTCCCGTATTTATTTCAGACACTGTTATATACAGAAATACTAAAAAAACACACACAGATTTTTAAGATTTCGCTGCCATATTGCTGCTATGTCTAGCATGGCCAGAGGCCAGCTACGGATCACGTTCCCGCTGTTTAATGTTGATATATATATATATGTTGTACTTTTATATTTCTTTTTTAGTTTATGTATATATAAAAGATGGCGATTGATGAGATATATGTCGATTTTAATTAAAAAAATATCTAATTTATTACTTACCAAATTTCTTTACGAAAACCACCAAGGTTTCTTTTAGCTTGGCGGGGGCCAAGAAAGATTGAATGGTGGACACTCGGGTGGTTCCGTTACGGACCCCCGTGTGTCGTACTGTGAATGTTTTTTTTTTTTAGGGTGAGAGAAATTGTGTAAAATGACCAGTATTGGTCAAAATAAATGATTGAAGTTTACATGTTTATAATATGTTGATTGATTGAGCAAGGTTAAGAAAATATATAGTTTGTTTTTTGTAAAAAAAAATGTCCGACCCGTTCACTCTGTTTCTGTCTGCTGAGTTTTTCCGCTACATTCAGAGTAATGGAACGACAAGACAGGCGTATACAGGCAGACAGACATGCAGAGTGATGATTTAGAGAGAGGGGGAGAGTAAAGACATGTTAGTGTAGAGAGTAACGAAAGGGAGGGGAGAAAGAAATGTATAGGTATTAGAGAGAGGGTGAGAGTAAAGACATGTTAGTATAGAAAGAAGGGGAAGGAGAAAGAGATTTATATGTAATATACAGAGAGGGGCAGAAGACATGTTAGTACAGAGAGAAAGAAGGGGAGGGAAAAAGAAATGTATATAGAATAGAGAAAACTAGAGAAACGCTTGATGTATATGTATATGAGAAATGAAGGGGAGTATTTGTGTATATAGGAGAGAAGGGAGAGGTGTATGTATAATATAGAGAGGGGGACGGAAATGATGCGGTATTTAAAAAGTATATATATATAAATAATAAGGATATAATAAATAATAATATATATAAATAATAAGGATATATATATATATATATATAGGCGAATAAAAAAAAACATTAAGGAGCATTTGTTAATATTCATTTATTAAATATTGGTGAAACATATATACATATATGTGTATGTACACAGGCACATTTATATATATATATATAAATGTAGAATGATAGAAGTGAACATCGTTCTTACATATTTACAGATTAAGCAAGGTTAAGGAGAAGAGAAAAATGCTTGTTGGGAGTTTGTAAGACGCAGTCGGTCGTCAGCCATTGCACATCAGTGAAATGAACGGGGACACAGGCAGACAGACATACAGAGTGGTTATTAAGAGAAAGGGGAGTGTTGAGTAGGTGAAGAGGTATTAATATAGAGAGAGGGAAAAAGTGAGAGAAAACAAGAAAGGTACTCATGTAAACAGAGTGAAAGTGTGAGGCAGAAAGAAAAGGTAATCATTTAAAAAGAGGGGGATTGAGAGAAGGCAAGAAAGATAGAAATATAAAGAAAGAGAGGGAGAGAAACGAAGGAAGAGAGTAAATGATGTAGAGAGAGAAAGTGATAGACACATTATATAGAGAGAAGAACAGAAAAGGAGAAAAACTAAATGAAAAAGAGGGGGGAAAGGAGGAGTAGGCAGAGATAATACCAACACAGAATAGAGAAAGTGAAAGAGGGAGGAGGGGGAGTATGGTGACGTCATTCGGTACGTTGGCGCAATATTTTAAAACACCTCAGCAGCAAATATATATGTATATATATATTATTTAATTTCATATGCATATTTATTTATTTGTCTATCTATATATATATGTCTATTTATTTATCTATTTTCGAAGACTGAATTATTTATTAAACCAAATGATAATAATATTTAAAAAAAACGAAGTGAATATTAAAAGTGCATGTGTTCTTATTAGCAACATGACCCTCCCAGAATATAAAGATATCTGTACATCGAACTATCTATCTATCTGTCTGTCTATCTATCTGTCTATTTATCTATCTTTCTATCTATCTATCTCACTAACTAACTGTCAGTCTATCTATCTATACACCTATAATGAAATTATTGTGTACAGTGCTCAGGTGCACTACAACTCATCAAAGGTGCATGCATAGTACATAGAATAATGTACAAATGTCAGGAAAATGAACAGTATATGAGTCATGATATACATGTGTGCGTGTGTATGGAGGAGGAATATTAGGTGTAGTGTTGGTGAATTCCAGGAAGCATGGAAGTTTTAAAGGATGCAGTGTCTCGACAGCTAACAACCGATGCAGGTAGTTCGTTCCATGGAGGTTTTAAAGGATGCAGTGTCCCGACAGCTAACAACCGATGCAGGTAGTTCGTTCCATGGAGGTTTTAAAGGATGCAGTGTCTCGACAGCTAACAACCGATGCAGGTAGTTCATTCCATGGAGGTTTTAAAGGATGCAGTGTCTCGACAGCTAACAACCGATGCAGGTAGTTTGTTCCATGGAGGTATTAAAGGATGCAGTGTCTCGACAGCTAAAAACTGATGCAGGTAGTTTGTTCCATGGAGATTTTAAAGGATGCAGTGTCTCGACACCTAACAACTGATGCAGGTAGTTTGTTCCATGGAGGTTTTAAAGGATGCAGTGTCTCGACAGTTAACAACTGATGCAGGGAGTTTGTTCCATGCTTCAGCAATTCTGGGCAGGAGGAAAAAATGTTTCTGAAAGTCATGGGAGCTGTGCTGTTTTCTGACTTTGTAGGCATGTCCACATGTGTTAGACACATGGAATTCAAAAAGGTGCTCAAGGTTGCTGCTGGCAAGATGGTTAATAATTTTGTGGGTGTCTACCAAGTCAGTTGCCAGACGTTGGAGCTTCAATGTATCCATGCCCAGGGAATCAAGGTGTTCAGAGTATGGTAGATGCCTGATGGAGGGTATTTGCTTGGTTGCATGTCCCTGAACAGTTTCCAGGAGGTCAATGTTCTGAGCAAGATAAGGGTTCCAGACTGGTTATGCAAATTCTAAGCGTGGGTAAACCATAGTTATATACAGCTTTAAATAGATAGCTGGAGAGCGGCTGACAAAGGTCTTGCTGAGTGATGCTAACAGACCTTTGGCCTTCTTGACAATTTTAGAGATGTGCTTTGTCCAACGCAAATCGTTGCTGACAGTAATGCCCAGGTCACGTTCACAAGAAACGCCTCGATATTAGTGTTGTGGAGGGAGTATATGAATGCTGGGTTTTTCCTCCCAAAATACATGGTGGTACAATTGTCAACAGCCAGCTTGAGTTGCCAGTCTGTGATCCATTGTTGCATTGTGTCCAGGTCAGATTGCAGGCAAGATCTATAGTGTACAAGATCTGTCCTTTTTATCTCAAAGTACAGCTTGATGTCATATGTGTGTTTCAGCACTATAGCATTCTTTAAGTTAGCATATATGTCATTAATATATGTAACAAGCAAACGGAGACCAAGAACAAATCCCTGTGGTACACCAGATGACATCTCATACGGTGAGGAATACTATCCTAGAACCATGATTACTTCTTTTCGACTGAGAATGAAAGACTTCAACCAGTTATAAAGATCATCTGTCACTCATTGTAGAGAATTTTGCCATAAGTCAGAATTGAAAGAAGAGTGCAAGCTGGTGTAGAAGAAAGTACCCCCCACTTTGAGAAGCAGGTACTTAACACCATCAAGACCAAGAGAGGAATAGTTATGCCTATTCTTAAGGTGACATCATAGCATTGCGGGTGTAAATTTCATAGTTGCTATAGAATATCTGTCAGAGGTGGTGGAGATGGTACATTTTTGTTTTCAACAATAAGTTCTGCACATTTTTGGGGATCATCAGTTACCTGGCCTATGTGGGGATTACAAAGAGGACCAACTGGAGAGTGAGGTCTCTGCTTTGAACGCACATATTTCCTGAACACTTTGCTGTCAGGGCTGGTTGCTTCAGGATATTCTGACGTATAGTGTTCACATTTCCAGAGTCATAAAATTCAAGACAGTTTGGGTTTTGTAGTTCAGTGCAGTAAGAATTCAGTCTGTTTTATTCCAGTCAAAGACAGCAGTTTGTAGATGGTTGTAGTTTTTGTTACTGCCCATAAGAAAAATATTGTCAATCATCATAGCATGATTAGAGTCACCTAAATGTTCCTCATTAGTGACAATAATAACTGTTTCAGGGGTAGTGGTGAAGAGCAGATCCAAAGTGCTGTTACTTCATGTGGGGGAGGTGACATCTTGGGACCAGTTCGAATCCAGCACTAGCCCCAGGAAATCATTTACACTTTGTGGCCAACAAAAGGTTTCCCAAGTAATCTCATGGTAATTGAAGTCGCCTGCAATGAAAACATAAGTGGCTGTTTTCCTGGGAGCAGCTCTGAGGATATCAAAGAGCTGTGTGTTGAGTGTAATTTGTGGGGTGGTAAACAACTCAAAGTAGAAGTATTGACATGGTCATACGTATATCGCAGAAAAATACTTCCATTTACCTATCTGTCTATCAATCTATTATCTATCTTTCTTTCTTTTGCCAGGATTTGCGACAGATAGACAGTATCATCAATGGAAAAACCAATGTAAACATTGTTTCTTTAGCCCGACACCACGACTTTTACTCCATCTCGACAAACAAATGAGGGCTATCTGGGAACTTTCCAATCGTCAAAATATAGATCTATCTACCTGTCTGTCATTCTATCTATAAGGAGCACTTACAAAACATGCTCCTGGAGTTGAGGGTTGTTCTATCTACGGGGTATAATACAAACCATTTGTAACGTCTCCCCCCTATTGGGGATTCCGATTGTTGAATTTTTATGTTAACATTTTTTTACACGATTGTATGTAAAATCCCCGTCATATGTCTTTATATTGTCCCATTTCTTGTGGCAAATAAAGAAATCTATCTATTTACTTATCTGTATAACTATCGATTTAACTGTTGAAAGATCAATTGTTTACATACGTTTTACAAAACGAACGACATTCGGTGGTAGTACAGACCGAAGACAGTAACTTAACCCCTAATCTGGGAGACAACGGGCGGTGATATGGATTCCACCCATCGTCAAGCTTGTCATTTTAGCAACACACCATTAAACCAGTACCCAGACGTCGCCTGCCATATCAAGGTAAGTGGAAGTCAGCGAGATATTGAGAGAGGCAGAAATGACGTCAAATCTAAAACATGGTACAGGGTAGGTAATTCTGACAAAATGATAATTTCATTTCTTGGAAAGTAACAGGGAATATATATAAATTTATATATATATATACACACACACATATATACATATATATATATACATATATATATATATTTACATATATATACATATATATATACATATATATATATATATATATATATATATATATATATACATATATATATATCGGAAAATGTTTAACGGGGTTAAACATTTTCCCATTACCCATTCTACTACCCTAAGTATTGAGTACTCTGGTGCGTTATGGTTCATCTGGTTCCTTACCACACTTCCTTCGTTATATATATATATATATACACACACACACATTCCCTGTTACTGTATGTGTGTATACACACCCAGAGTTGCTGAAGCATGGAACAAACTACCTGCATCGGTTGTTAGCTGTCGAGACACTGCATCCTTTAAAACCTCCATGGAACAAACTCCCTGCATCGGTTGTTAGCTGTCGAGACACTGCATCCTTTAAAACCTCCATGGAACAAACTCCCTGCATCGGTTGTTAGCTGTCGAGACACTGCATCCTTTAAAACCTCCATGGTACAAACTACCTGCATCAGTTGTTAGCTGTTGGGACACTGCATCCTTTAAAACCTCCATGGAACAAACTACCTGCATCAGTCGTTAGCTGTCGAGACACTGCATCCTTTACAACCTCCATGGAACAAACTCCCTGCATCAGTTGTTAGCTGTCGAGACACTGCATCCTTTAAAACCTCCATGGAACAAACTACCTGCATCAGTCGTTAGCTGTCGGGACACTGCATCTTTTAAAACCTCCATGGAACAAACTACCTGCATCGGTTGTTAGCTGTTGGGACACTGCATCCTTTAAAACCTCCATGGAACAAACTACCTGCATCGGTCGTTAGCTGTCGAGACACTGCATCCTTTACAACCTCCATGGAACAAACTCCCTGCATCAGTTGTTAGCTGTCGAGACACTGCATCCTTTAAAACCTCCATGGAACAAACTACCTGCATCAGTCGTTAGCTGTCGGGACACTGCATCCTTTAAAACCTCCATGGAACAAACTACCTGCATCGGTTGTTAGCTGTCGAGACACTGCATCCTTTAAAACCTCCATGGAACAAACTACCTGCATCAGTTGTTAGCTGTCGAGACACTGCATCTTTTAAAACCTCCATGGAACAAACTACCTGCATCAGTTGTTAGCTGTCGAGACACTGCATCCTTTAAAACCTCCATGGAACAAACTACCTGCATCGGTTGTTAGCTGTCGAGACACTGCATCCTTTAAAACCTCCATGGAACAAACTACCTGCATCGGTTGTTAGCTGTCGAGACACTGCATCCTTTAAAACCTCCATGCTTCCTGAGATTCACCGACACAACACCTGATATTCCCTCCTCCATACACTCGTACACATGTATATCATGACTCATACACTGTTCACTTCCCTGACATTTGTATATTATTCTATGTACTATACATGCACCTTTGACGAGTTGTAGTGCACCTGAGCACTTTACACAATAATTTCATTATTATTATTAGAGGGGTGCTCTCCCTGGGTACCCTAGAAGTGCAGGGTGGTTCCGGATTGGGAGGGTACCTGAGTCACCCCAGGGTCGTCCACCCCCTATCGGGGAATTTATTTTGTTATATTTATGCATAGTTTATTTTATATTTTTATATCTTCATTGTTAAATTAGTCTTGCCATTGTGCACTTTTACTGGACCTTATTGTAAACCCCCCACTGTCCCTGTCTTTGTATTGTCCCCTACATGTCGGCCCTTGTGGCTAATAAATGAAATCGTTATTATTATTTTTATACATGGATTATTTATACATGGGTTTTTTTTATACATGGGCAGTGGATTGGCAGTATCGGTAGAGGGTTGGACGCCATGTTTTCTAGCATAGTTACGTCCCTTTACGATCTGAGTTCAAATCCCGCCGAGGTTGACTTTGCCTTTCATCCTTACGGGGTCGATAAAATAAAGTACCAGTAATGTACTGGGTAATTGCTGGCCTTGTGCCTAAAATAGAAACAATTATTATTATTTTATTAACAACAACAACAACAACAATATTAACAACAAATCTTTTATTGAGAATAATAAATACAGATGACAACATAGAATAAAAAAAATATAAAATTATGCTGTTGCTAGTGGAGGTGGGTGAGTGGACAGATGTGGTGGTGGGTGAGTGGACAGATGTGGTGGAAGTGGGTGAGTGGACAGATGTGGTGGTGGTGGTGGTCAGCAGGAATTTGGGGGGAGAGAGAGAGCACTTGGGTGGGTGGTGGTGCTGTGGTTGTGTGTATTTGGAGGACTACAATGATGGTGGTGGTGGTGTTGGTGGTTGGTGTTAGGGATGGTGGTGGTGGTGGTGTTAGGGATGACGGTGGAGGTGGTGGTGGTGTTAGGGATGGCGGTGGCAGTGGTGGTGGTGGTGTTAGGGATGGTGATGGTGGTGGTGGTGGTGGTGTTAGGGATGGTGATGGTGGTTAAGATGATGGTGGTGATAGTAAGGAAAGACAATAATTAGATGGAGAGAGAGGTGGATGGTTGTGTGTGTGTATGTGGTCTTGTGTGCGTGTGTGTATGTGTGTGTGTGTCTGTGTTCTTGTGTGTGTGTATTTGGTCTTGTGAGAGTGTTTGTGCGTGTGTATGTGTGGTCTTGTGTGACAATGTGTGTATGGATGAGTGTAGTGTAGTGTAGTATAGTGGTGTGGTATAGTATAGTGTACTATAGTATAATATAGTATAGTGTAGTGTGGTGTAGTATAGTGTAAGTGTAGTGTAGTATATATAGTATAGTATAGTATAGTGTAGTGTAGTGTAGAGGGGTATAGTATAGTGTAGTGTAGTGTAGTATAGTATAGTATAGTATAGTGTAGTGTGGTATAGTATAGTGTAGTGTAGTGTAGTATATATAGTATAGTATAGTGTAGTGTAGTGTGGTATAGTATAGTGTAGTATAGTATAGTGTAGTGTAGTATAGTGTAGTGTAGTGTGGTATAGTATAGTGTAGTGTAGTGTAGTGTAGTGTAGTGTAGTGTAGTGTAGTGTAGTGTGGTATAGTATAGTGTAGTGTAGTGTAGTGTAGTGTAGTGTAGTGTAGTGTAGTGTAGTGTAGTGTGGTATAGTATAGTGTAGTATAGTGTAGTGTAGTGTAGTATAGTATAGTATAGTATAGTGTAGTGTGGTATAGTATAGTGTAGTGTAGTGTAGTATATATAGTATAGTATAGTGTAGTGTAGTGTGGTATAGTATAGTGTAGTATAGTATAGTGTAGTGTAGTATAGTGTAGTGTAGTGTGGTATAGTATAGTGTAGTGTAGTGTAGTGTAGTGTAGTGTGGTATAGTATAGTGTAGTGTAGTGTAGCATGGTATAGTGTAGTGTAGCGTAGTGTAATGTGGTGTGGAGTGGTGTAGTGGTTTGATGCGGTGTGGTGGTGGTGTGGTGTAGTATAATGTGGTATGAGTGGTGTAGTGTGGAGTATAATGTGGTATGGAGTGGTGTAGTGGTTTGATGCGGTGTCGTGGTGGTGTGGTGTAGTATAATGTGGTATGAGTGGTGTAGTGGTTTGATGTGGTGTGGTGTAGTGTGGAGTATAATGTGGTATGGAGTGGTGGTTGTGGTGGTGTGGTGTAGTATAATGTGGTGTGGAGTGGTTTGATGTGGTGGTGGTGTGGTGTAGTATAATGTGGTATGAGTGGTGTAGTGGTTTGATGTGGTGTGGTGGTGGTGTGGTGTGGAGTGGTGTAGTGGTTTGATGTGGTGGTTGTGGTGGTGGTGTGGTGTAGTATAATGTGGTATGGAGTGGTGTAGTGGTTTGATGCGGTGTGGTGGTGGTGTGGTGTAGTACAATGTGGTGTGGAGTGGTGTAGTGGTTTGATGTGGTGGTGGTGGTGGTGGTGTATGATGTTTTCTCTTCATTGCCTTCAAAACATGGCCTGTCTGTCCTTCACCTGCCGACTCTGCAGCGTCCGTGTGCGTTTACGCCGTTGCACAGCAGCGTTGCCCACCGTCTGTTTGAGTGGAGGCAGGGTGAGGCTCTCTGACACCGTAGCTGACCCATGCTCCTTCAACCTGGGGAAGAGAGAGAAGACAGTGAGAGCGAGAGAGAAAGGGGGGAGACTGATATATAGATAGATAGATAGGTATATATATAGAGAGAGAGATAGATAAATAGATAGATATGTTTCTTTATTAGCCACAGGGGCACAAAAGAAGGGGACAAATACAAAGGGGGAAGTTTACATACAATAAAAACGTGTAAAATACTATCACAAATGCAATTTAAAAGTTAATCGATTTTCCTCAATAGGGGGAGACATTTCATATGGGTAACACATACCCCCCGAAAAAAATGTGCAACCCTCATCTCCAGGAGTACGAAGAGTGAGTACCCCTTTCCTCTCTTCCTCTTTTTCCTCAACCTACAGGCTGATATAGAGAGAAGGCCCATTCACTTGGGCCATTCTCGCCACTTTCACCCACCTTTCATAGGTAGATAGATATATTTCTTTATTAGACACAAGGGCGCACAAGAAAAGGGGACAATACAAAGACATGCCGAGGATTTTACATACAGTCATGTAAAAAATATAAAAACAAACAATTATAACAATCGAAATCCCCAATAGGGGGAAGGCGCCACAAATGGGTTGTTTAATACCCCGTAGATAGAACAACCCTCAACTCAGGACCGTGTTGTGCAAGTGCTCCTTTCTTCCTTTTGCTCTCTTCTTCAACCTACAGGTTTATATACAGAGAAGGCCCAATCACTCGGGCCATTTTCGTTTCATTCACCCACCTTTCAGTAAATTTACTGGGGTGTAGCACTTCTCTCTCCACCCTGATTCTCCTTCTAAAGTGGTTATACGAGTTTCCCATTTCATTACACAGTCCTTTGCATTATTATTAAATTCTGCGAGATCTTTTAAGCTGCACCGGTTGGGTAGTAGAGGGCAAACGAGGCAGGGCTCCATCGTATGGTCCTCTTCTCCGCATTCACAGATGGTTGGGCCGGTCTTGTAGCCCCATCTGGCCATAGCAGCCTTTGATCACCCCATTCCTGTTCTCAGGTGGTTGAGTGACTTCCACTGGACCCATGGTGCTTCTGAGCCAGGGGGGAGGGCTTCAGAAGGGGGGGATTCCCATGTCAATAGGAGGGGAGTCATTCTCTGGCTTTCTAATCCATAGCTGTAGTCTGGTTTCTTCCTGAGATGTTGTTAGGGGCTGGACATGGCTGAGGAAGCTTCTCCTTGACTTCAGTTGTTGGGCCGGAGGTTCACGTCGGTGAAGGAGGCGGCGTTCATGTTCTCGGGCGGTTGAGTGTCTTCCACTGGACCCATGGTGCTTCTGAGCCAGGAGGGAGGGCTTCGGAAGGCGGGATTCCCATGTAATGTTATCAAGCGGTACCCTTTCGGGTATTTTTGAGAGTCTGTCTGGTCTCATTTGGACCAGGAGTTCCACTGAGGTCCCATTCCAGTTGTGGCTGGTTGACTTTTTTTACAGAGAGGATGGTGTCTTCACCGTCCTCCAAAAAGCCACCCAGGATCCACCAGATGTTGATGTTCAGTAGGATCTGGGACACCCTTATCTTGTGTGTTCTTCTTCCCATATATGTCGGGAAGAAGATGTATTGGCTTGTTTTGATTGGAGCCACCGAGTATTTCTGGGCGAGGGCCTAGCTATTGAAGAACACGGAAATGCTCCCATACTGCCTGGCCCTCTGAAGGTAGATAGATAGATAGATAGATAGATATATTTCTTTATTAGCCACAGGGGCACAAAAGAAGGGGACAAATACAAAGGGGGAAGTTTACATACAATAAAAACGTGTAAAATGTTATCACAGATGGAATTTAAAAGTTAGTCGATTTTCCCCAATAGAGGGAGACAGTTTATATGGGTAACACATACCCCCGAAAAAAAATGTGCAACCCTCATCTCCAGGAGTACGAAGAGCTTGTACTCCTTTCCTCTCCTCCTCCTTTTCTAGATAGATAGATAGATAGAGGTGGGACTTACTCCTTCCTTGAGAACAGCTTCGGCGTGGACCTTCGTTTAGTGGCTGCCTTAGTGTGGAACCTTTGTGAAAATTTGGCGTCATCGACTGCAATGTAGGCCTTCGCAATCAGGTAAGCATCCGGAGTCCATTTGTGTGAGTAGAGTACATCTCGAAGGTCAGATTTGAGGGCCTCCAGCTGTCAGGTAATGTAAAAGAAAAAGAAAAAAACCCCAAAAAATAAAGTAATGACAAAAGTAAATAAAGGACTTTTAACTGTTGATCGAATCCCAGGGACACTATCCTGACACATAGACAATTTCTTCCACAGTACTTGTTCTGGATAACTGTGGACAGAGGACAGAGTCCTCAAACACTCCATCCAGCAGATCCTGTCAGAAGCAACTGTCTCCAACTGATCTGGCTGGATCCCTAAGTGTGACCAGCCAAGCTCATGGATGTTATCCAGAGACATTCTAACCACATGTCTGAGGTATCAGAGCTGTGATCTCTCAATCCAGAGATTCTTTCCTGAGACATTCTAACCCCATGTCTGTAGTATCACAGCTGTGATCTCTCAATTCAGAGATTCTTACCTGAGACATTCTAACCACATGTCTGTAGTATCAGAGCTGTGATCTCTCAATTCAGAGATTCTCTCCTGTGACATTCTAACCACATGTCTGTAGTATCACAGCTGTGATCTCTCAATTCAGAGATTCTTACCTGAGACATTCTAACCACATGTCTGTAGTATCAGAGCTGTGATCTCTCAATTCAGAGATTCTCTCCTGTGACATTCTAACCACATGTCTGTAGTATCAGAGCTGTGATCTCTCAATTCAGAGATTCTTTCCTGAGACATTCTAACCACATGTCTGTAGTATCAGAGCTGTGATCTCTCAATCCAGAGATTCTTTCCTGAGACATTCTAACCCCATGTCTGTAGTGTCAGAGCTGTGATCTCTCAATTCAGAGATTCTTACCTGAGACATTCTAACCACATGTCTGTAGTATCACATCTGTGATCTCTCAATTCAGAGATTCTTACCTGAGACATTCTAACCACATGTCTGTAGTATCAGAGCTGTGATCTCTCAATTCAGAGATTCTCTCCTGTGACATTCTAACCACATGTCTGTAGTATCACAGCTGTGATCTCTCAATTCAGAGATTCTTACCTGAGACATTCTAACCACATGTCTGTAGTATCAGAGCTGTGATCTCTCAATTCAGAGATTATTTCCTGAGACATTCTAACCACATGTCTGTAGTATCGGAGCTGTGATCTCTCAATTCAGAGATTCTTTCCTCAGACATTCTAACCACATGTCTGTAGTATCGGAGATGTGATCTCCCAATTTGGAGAAGTAGCAGCAAAAGAGGTTTGGTGTGGAGCCGAATGGCAGGAAGATTCCTTGGTTCAATCAAGAGGTCAAAGATGCCATCCAAGAAAAGAAGGAGGCCTGCAAAGCTTGGCTTGGAAATAAGTCCTCCTTCCTGCACTTGTGGTACAAGCAGGCACAAAAATCACAGCAGAGACAGTAAAAGTGTTCAAAGTTGAGACACTTTGGGGTTAAGCTGGAATCTGACTTCAGATCAGTAAATAAAGTGTTCTGGCAGACCATCTGCTGACTTCCTAATAAGAGGCCCTTCTCCACATCTGCTACCAGATAACTGTGTTCTGAGTTCAAATCCCAGCAACAGAATGACCAATGGAAACACAGGCTCCCTGGTCCAGTCCCCCCCCCCCCCTCCCCCCACCAGAAGCTCACCTCATGAGACTGACAGTCGTTGACCTGCTGTAGATGTTTTACCATCTTCTGTAGCTCCAGTATGGACATGTGTTGTGTCACCTGATCGTAGCACTGTTGCGTCACCAGATGGGCACCCAATAATTTGGGGTCGTTTTGGTAGCTCCTGTTGTACTGCACCAGCTGGTAGCGTAGGGACTGTATAGTCAGGGCCCTGTCAACAACAACAACACAAATAATAACGAACTGATTAACCATTCAACATTTACATTACTCTATATATACTATTGTATTTTCACAGTAAAGGCTTTACCTCACATAATATCTCACATAACATTTACATTACTCTATATATACTATTGTATCTTCACAGTAAAGGCTTTACCTCACATAATATCTCACATAACATCTACATTACTCTATATATACTATTGTATTGTCACAGTAAAGGCTTTACCTCACATAATATCTCACATAACATTTACATTACTCTATATATACTATTGTATCTTCACAGTAAAGGCTTTACCTCACATAATATCTCACATAACATTTACATTACTCTATATATACTATTGTATTACACAGTAAAGGCTTTACCTCACATAATATCTCACATAACATTTACATTACTCTATATATACTATTGTATATTCACAGTAAAGGCTTTACCTCACATAATATCTCACATAACATTTACATTACTCTATATATACTATTGTATCTTCACAGTAAAGGCTTTACCTCACATAATATCTCACATAACATTTACATTGCTCTATATATACTATTGTATTTTCACAGTAAAGGCTTTACCTCACATAATATCTCACATAACATTTACATTACTCTATATATACTATTGTATTGTCACAGTAAAGGTTTTACCTCACATAATATCTCACATAACATCTACATTACTCTATATATACTATTGTATTGTCACAGTAAAGGCTTTACCTCACATAATATCTCACATAACATTTACATTACTCTATATATACTATTGTATTTTCACAGTAAAGGCTTTACCTCACATAATATCTCACATAATATCGAATCAATGAGATTTTGATATTATTTATTTTGAGAACAATACCTTAACATCAGTATGAGCAACCAATTACAGTTAGTTTGAACAGAAAAAGGTGAGAGAATCCTGACCGGAATTGACCAGTTTAAATGTTAAAGG
>OZ024764.1:7825325-7832825 GCA_964016885.1 Eledone cirrhosa | reverse complement strand
TGTCACTGACTTGGCCGGTAACCCCAGGGTCAGCAATCTTACGAGTGTCACCATATGTAGTTTGGCAGGTGTCCTCCTCAGCAAGGGTCTCATTGTCGATGTGCCTTCGTTGCCAGTTGCGCACCCGTTGACCCCTCGTTTTCTCATCACCATCCCCGCCATCATCACCATCATCATTATCACTAGGGTTGTTATTGCAGTCATTATCCTCATCATCATCATTACCATCACCGTCATTGTCCCTGACAATGTCGTCCTTTCCATCTCTTCTCCCTCTCGTTCGCTCTGCCGAGACACCCGTGTGGTTGCTGGCTGCGCCCTCACCGCCAACACCATAAATGTCATCAATGCAAGAATTGTCGTTACAGTCCGGTGACATTGTTGTCGAGTCGCAGTGCGACATGACGATCCTGAAGTTCAGATCTGGAGAGAAAAGGAGAGACACATAAATATGCATGTATATATATATCCAAAATTAAAATTAGGGGTTGTCATGTCTGAGAGACATGCGCCATATCCACCGTAGAATAAGCTCAAAGATTAGATCCGAGCATTACATATCAACTAGAAATAGATTGACATATATATATCATCATTTCATTTTACGTCCGCTTTTCCCTGTTTGCAAGGGTGGGACGGGAACTGATGCTGGCTTGATTTCTACAGCTGGATGCCCTTCCTAACACCAACCTCATTTACAGTAAGTGCTGGGTGCTTTTTTGCCGTGGCACCTCCACGACCACTTTGCAGTGGAATGATATGGACCCCAGTCCCTATCATCTCATTTCTACAGCTGAGTAAACTGGAGGGAGGTGAAATAAAGTGTCTTGCTCAAGGAAACAACACATTACCCGGTCTGAGAATTGAACTGACAACCTTTCGATTGCAAGGCCAATGCTCTAACCACTAAGCCATGTGACTCCAATATATATATGTGTGTGTATGTGTGTGTGTGTCTGTGTGTGTGTGTGTGTGTGTGCAACTACCTTTATTCTGTCGTTTCAAATCATCAATTTCTTGGTGTAGACTTCGTAATATTTCACGATGTTGTTTCTTCAACAACTCTAAACTCTTCTCCAAATAACGAAGCCGATAAATCGAGTTCTGGTCGAGTGGCTTCCCTGCTTCGTTTTTCGTTTCCCCCTGGAGTAGCAAGTCTTCGCCATTGCCAGGATTTTCGTCCACGTTGTTCTGCGTAGACTTCGAAGTAGGTGCAACAGGCTCACCGATCAGGGCCTGTTGATCCTTTTCGAAAGGTCGGGGATATCTGCAGAGGTAAAGAAGTGAAGAGAAATGAAAAGAAAAAAAAGCATTTGAATGGCCGGATTTTATTGAGGCAAATATTATTAATATGATGTAAAATGGTCATGTAGGTGTCACAACAAAAAACACCCACTCCACACTGTAAAGTGGTCATGTAGGTGTCACAACAAAAAACACCCACTCCACACTGTAAAGTGGTCATGTAGGTGTCACAACAAAAAACACCCAGTCCACACTGTAAAGTGGTCATGTAGGTGTCACAACAAAAAACACCCACTCCACACTGTAAAGTGGTCATGTAGGTGTCACAACAAAAAACACCCAGTCCACACTGTAAAGTGGTCATGTAGGTGTCACAACAAAAAGCACCCAGTCCACACTGTAAAGTGGTCATGTAGATATCACAACAAAAAACACCCAGTCCACACTGTAAAGTGGTCATGTAGGTGTCACAACAAAAAACACCCAGTCCACACTGTAAAGTGGTCATGTAGTTGTCACAACAAAAAACACCCAGTCCACACTGTAAAGTGGTCATGTAGGTGTCACAACAAAAAACACCCAGTCCACACTGTAAAGTGGTCATGTAGGTGTCACAACAAAAAACACCCAGTCCACACTGTAAAGTGGTCATGTAGGTGTCACAACAAAAAACACCCAGTCCACACTGTAAAGTGGTCATGTAGGTGTCACAACAAAAAACACCCAGTCCACACTGTAAAGTGGTCATGTAGGTGTCACATCAAAAATCACCCAGTCCACACTGTAAAGTGGTTATGTAGGTGTCACAACAAAAAACACCCAGTCCACACTGTAAAGTGGTTGTGTAGGTGTCACAACAAAAAAGACCCATATATGGTAGTGAAACATGGGCAGCAACTGCAGAGAATATGCGACAGCTGGAGAGAAATGAAGCAAGCATGCTCTGTTGGATATGCAATGTCAATGTGTGTGAATGACCAAGCATAGACGAGTTGAGAGAGAAACTGTATCAGAGGGATAAGTTGTAGTGTGTGGGAGAGAAGACTGAGATGGTATGGACATGTGATGTGTTGAGAGAGAAACTGTGTATAAGAGGGATAAGTTGTGGTGTGTGGGAGAGAAGACTGAGATGGTATGCACATGTGATGTGTTGAGAGAGAAACTGTGTATAAGAGGGATAAGTTGTGGTGTGTGGGAGAGAAGACTGAGATGGTATGGATGTATGATGAGTTGAGAGAGAAACTGTGTATAAGAGGGATAAGTTGTGGTGTGCGGGAGAGAAGACTGAGATGGTATGGACATGTGATGTGTTGAGAGAGAAACTGTGGATAAGAGGGATAAGTTGTGGTGTGTGGGAGAGAAGACTGAGATGGTATGGACATGTGATGTGTTGAGAGAGAAACTGTGTATAAGAGGGATAAGTTGTGGTGTGTGGGAGAGAAGACTGAGATGGTATGGACATGTGATGTGTTGAGAGAGAAACTGGGTATAAGAGGGATAAGTTGTGGTGTGTGGGAGAGAAGACTGAGATGGTATGGACATGTGATGTGTTGAGAGAGAAACTGTGTATAAGAGGGATAAGTTGTGGTGTGTGGGAGAGAAGACTGAGATGGTATGGACATGTGATGTGTTGAGAGAGAAACTGTGCATAAGAGGGATAAGTTGTAGTGTGTGGGAGAGAAGACTGAGATGGTATGGACATGTGATGTGTTGAGAGAGAAACTGTGTTTAAGAAGGATAAGTTGTAGTGTGTGGGAGAGAAGACTGAGATGGTATGGACATGTGATGTGTTGAGAGAGAAACTGTGTATAAGAGGGATAAGTTGTGGTGTGTTGGAGAGAAGACTGAGATGGTATGGACATGTGATGTGTTGAGAGAGAAACTGTGTATAAGAGGGATAAGTTGTGGTGTGTGGGAGAGAAGACTGAGATGGTATGGACATGTGATGTGTTGAGAGAGAAACTGTGTATAAGAGGGATAAGTTGTGGTGTGTGGGAGAGAAGACTGAGATGGTATGGACATGTGATGGGCATGGAGGATGGGGTAAAGAAGTGCCAAGAAATCCCAGTAGAAGGAAGACACAGTAGAGGTAGACCACGAAAAACATGGGCGGAGGTGGTGAGCACAGACCTCAGATTGCTGAAGGTCACGGAGGAGATGACGAAGGACCGTGGACAAGTGGAGAGATGCTGTGCGGAATAGGACCCGTCCCGCCCTTGCAAGCAGAGAAAAGTGGATGTATGATGAAGCCCCCCCCCCACTCTCACTTTCCGCACTCACCCCTCTCTCTCTCTTCTCTTCCCTCTCACACTTCCCCCCTCTCTCTCTCACTCATTTCCCTCCTCTCACACTCACCCCCCCTCTCACTCTCCATCCCCCCTCTTCACACACCCACTCTCTCTCACCCCCTCTCCCAATACTTACCTAGCCATTTCCAAAGTATTTAGTCTGGTCCAGTGGGGTAGGTTACCCCTTGATGTCAGCCGCTGGTCCACTACGCCACTGTCACTCTCCTCCGCTACATTCTTGTGTAACATCCTCACCTGGTGATGGTGGTGGTGGTGTTGTGGTGGTGGTGTTGTGGTGGTGTGGTGTGTTGTGGTGGTGGTGGCGGTGCGGTGTGGTGTGGTGGTGTTGTGGTGGTGGTGTTGTGGTGGTGATGTTGTTGTGGTGGTGTGGTGTGGTGGTGTTGTGGTGGTGGTGGTGGTGGTGGGATGGTGGTGGTGGGATGGTGGTGTTGTGGTGGTGTGGTGTGGTGTAGTGGCGGTGTGGTGTGATGTAGTGGCGGTGTGGTGTGGTGTGATGGTGTGGTGTGGTGGTGTTGTTGTGGTGGTGTGGTGTGGTAGTGTTGTGGTGGTGGTGGTGGTGGGATGGTGGTGTTGTGGTGTTGTGGTGGTGGTGGTGTTGTGTTGTGGTGTGGTGGTGTTGTTGTGGTGGTGTTGTTGTGGTGGTGTGGTGTGGTGGTGGTGTGGTGTGGTGGTGGTGGCGGTGTGGTGTGGTGGTGGTGTTGTTGTGGTGGTGTGGTGTTGTGGTGGGTTGGTGATGGTGCTGGTAGTGGGATGGTGGTGTGGTGGTGGTGGTGGTGGTGCTGATGTGGTGGTGTGGTGGTGTGGTGGTGGTGGTGGTGTGGTGGTGTGGTGGAGGTGGTGGTGGAATGGTGGGATGGTTGCAGTGGAGGTGGTGGTGCTGTTGGAGGTGGTGTTGGTGCTGATGTGATGGTGGGATGGTGGTGTTGGTAGGGTGATAGTGGTGTGGTGGTGGTGGTGTTGTGATGGTAGGTTGGCGGTGTTGGTAGGGTAGTGGTGATGTGGTGGTGCTGTTGGTGGTAGTAGTGGTATTGGTGCTGTGATAGTGGTGGTAGTGGTGGTGGTGTGCTGGTGGTAGTAGTGGTGTTGTTGGTGGTTGAGTGATGGTGGTGTGGTGTTGTTGGTGGTGTAGTGGTTTTGGTTGTAGTGGTGCTGCCGTTGCTGTTGTTGATAGTTGTAGTAGTGGTAGTAGTGGTGGTAGTGGTAGTGATGGTGTTGTTGTGGAGGTGGAGCTGGTGTGGTACTGGTGGTGCTGTTGTTGGTAGTAGTAGTAGTAGTGGTACTGGTAGTGGTAGTAGTAGTAGTAATGGTGGTGGTGGTAGTATTTGCCTCCTCCTACCACTCACATCAGATTCCTGTAAAAACAAAAACAATAATAAAAATAACAGCAATAATCTGGCCTGGTCTACATTTTTCATCTGGCCTGGGCCTACATTTTACATCTGGCCTCGGTCTACATTTTACATCTGGCCTGGGCCTACATTTTACATCTGGCCTTGGTCTACATTTTACATCTGGCCTGGGTCTACATTATACATCTGGCCTTGGTCTACATTTTACATCTGGCCTGGGTCTACATTATACATCTGGCCTTGGTCTACATTTTACATCTGGCCTGGGTCTACATTTTACATCTGGCCTCGGTCTACATTTTACATCTGGCCTGGGTCTACATTATACATCTGGCCTGGGTCTACATTTTACATCTGGGCTGGGTCTACATTTTACATCTGGCCTGGCCTGGACGTACATTTTACATCTGGCCTGGGTCTATATTTAACATCTGGCTTGGGCCTACATTATACATCTGGTCTGGGTCTAAATTTTACATCTTGCCTGAGTCTGTTCTACATTTCACATCTGACTTGAGCCTATCTTATACATCTGGCTTGGGCCTATCTTATACATCTGGCTTGGGCCTATCTTATACATCTGGGCCAACATTTAAGATTTGGCTAGGCTTATATTTCACATATGGCCTGGGCATATATTTCACATCTGCCCTGGTCCTCGATTTCACAACTGGGCCAAAATTTTACATCTGGCCAAGGCCTCTATTTTATATCTACTCTGAGTCTATATTTCACATCTGGCTTGAGCCTAAATTTCATATCAGGCCCGAGCCAACATTTTACATCTGGCTTGGGCCTACTCTACATTTCACAGCTGAAGTGGTGATGGCTACATTTCCCATCCACGAGCCCCAACAACATCAACAACAACACCAACTCGAATACCTCCACCAATAACACTAACAACACCATCAACAAAAACACCAACACAAACAACACCACCACCACCATCATAACAACAACATCACCACCACCACCACCACCATAACAACAACACCACCACCATAACAACAACACCACTATCACCACCGCCATAACAACACCACCACCAACAACACAAACAACACCAAAAACAGCCCCCCCCCCCAACAACACAACCACCACCATAACAACAACATCAGTAGCTTGGACGTAATACAATGTGCGAGCCTCTATCTAAATGGTACTTAAACCACGCTAGAAATAGCAGCCAAAATCCTTATTAAACGAAATCGATGGGATGGTCACGGGGCTGGAATAACACCCTATAGATATGTAATGGATGGGGCGCGGAGGTGGGGGTAGGGGGCTGTTATGGGTCGAAACAACAACAACGAACAAGATAAAAAAAAACAAAACTTATTTACACAGATCCGTGTATGTGTAAATACATATCTATATATAATTTTCTATTTACATACATACATATGTATGTATGTATATACAAACACATATATACAGTATATGTGTGTGTATATGTGTACATGTATATACATTTATACAAATATATGAAGGAAGACGTAGTAGAAGGAAGACGACGAAAAACATGGTGGTGAGAGGTGGTGAGAGCGGACCTCAGATCGTTGAAGCTCACGGAGATGACAAAGGACCGTGACAAGTAGAGAGATGCTGTGCTGAATAAGACCCGTCCTACCCTTGCAAGCAGGGAAAAGCGTAGAAGCCATTTCTATATTAAATGTAGATATATATGAAAAGAGTCAGGACCCCGACGGCTGAGCTCCGGCTGTTTCGACAGCTATTACCCACTCTACTACCCTAAGTATCGGTCCACCTGGTTCCTTACCACACTTCCTTCGTTATATATAAATATGTCTGGCGGAATCGGATATTTCAACGCTTTTATATTATATATATATATATATAACGAAGGAAGTGTGGTAAGGAACCAGTTGGACCATAACGCACCACAATACTCAATACTTAGGGTAGAAGAGTGGGTAATAGGAAAATGTATGACCTCGACAGCAGAGCTCAAGCCGTTTCGACGGCTATATCCAGAAATAGCCGTCGAAACGGCTTGAGCTCTGCCGTCGGGGTCATACATTTTCCTATATATATATATATATAACGAAGGAAATGTGGCAAGGAACCAGGTGGACCATAACGCACCAAAGTACTCAATACTTAGGGTAGTAGAGTGGGTAATAGGAACAAGTAAGACCCCGACGGCTGAGCTCAAGCCGTTTCAGTATTAGCCGTCGAAACGGTTTGAGCTCAGCCGTCGGGGTCTTACTTGTTCCTATATATATATATATATATATATATATATATATATATATATATAGAGAGAGAGAGAGAGAGAGGGAAGAAGTGATTCTACAGCAGTTATATATATATGTATAATATATTAGTCTCAACTCACCTATATATAAGTGTGTGTGTATATATACGCACTTATATATGTGTGTATATATATACATAGGGGTTGTCTTTTCCCGGCCATTTCAGCTGTCAATTATTACGTGATGGTGATGGTGGTGTCGGGAAAAGGGATGGTGATAGCAGTAAAGGGAATTATGGTGGCGGTGGGGACAGAGTGCGTATATAGTGGTGGTGGTAGTAGTAGTGGTAGTTATGATAAAATATTGACGGCAGGC
>OZ024764.1:7797825-7820325 GCA_964016885.1 Eledone cirrhosa | reverse complement strand
AGCCAGTTACAGCCAGTTTAACCCTTTAGTGTTCAAACTGGCCAGAATTCTTTACCTCTTTCTGTTGAAACTGGCTGTAACTGGTCGTTCAAACTGATGTTAAGGTATTGTTCTCAAAATAAATACTTTCAAAATCTCATAGATTCGATATTATGTGAGATAATTATACAAGGTAAAGCCTTTACCATTAAAATACAATAGTATATATAGAGTAATGTAAATATTATGTGAGGGAAAGCCTTTACTGTGAACATACAATAGTATATATAGAGTAATGTAAATGTTATGTGAGATAAAGCCTTACCATTAAAATATAATAGTATATATAAAATAATTGGTTCTACTTTAGGCACAAGGACAGCAATTACCCAGTACATTACTGGTACTTTATTTTATCGACCCCATAAGGATGAAAGGCAAAGTTAACCTCGGCGGGATTTGAACACAGAATGGCAAGGGCCGTAACTGAATGCGTCAAAGCATGGCGTCCGACCCTCTACTGATACTGCCAATCCACAGCCCTTAGTATATATAAAATAATGTGAATGCTAAAGGGTTAAACAGAAAGAGGTGAGAGAATTCTGGCCGGATATGGCCGGTTTAAATGTTAAAGGGTTAACATAGTATGAGTAACCAGTTATGGTTGGTTTGAACAGAAAGAGATGAGAGAATTCTAGCCGGATATGGTCGGTTTAAATGCTAAAGGGTTAACATAGTATGAGTAACCAGTTATGGCTGGTTTGAACAGAAAGAGGTGAGAGAATTCTAGCCGGATATGGCCGGTTTAAATGCTAAAGGGTTAACATAGTATGAGTAACCAGTTATGGCTGGTTTGAACAGAGAGAGGTGAGAGAATTCTGGCTGGATATGGCTGGTTTAAATGCTAAAGGGTTAACATAGTATGAGTAACCAGTTATGGCTGGTTTGAACAGAAAGAGGTGAGAGAATTCTGGCCGGATATGGTCGGTTTAAATGCTAAAGGGTTAACATAGTGTGAGTAACCAGTTATGGCTGGTTTGAACAGAAAGAGATGAGAGAATTCTAGCCGGATATGGCCGGTTTAAATGCTAAAGGGTTAACATAGTATGAGTAACCAGTTATGGCTGGTTTGAACAGAAAGAGGTGAGAGAATTCTGGCTGGATATGGCTGGTTTAAATGCTAAAGGGTTAACATAGTATGAGTAACCAGTTATGGCTGGTTTGAACAGAAAGAGGTGAGAGAATTCTAGCCGGATATGGTCGGTTTAAATGCTAAAGGGTTAACATAGTATGAGTAACCAGTTATGGCTGGTTTGAACAGAAAGAGGTGAGAGAATTCTAGCCGGATATGGCCGGTTTAAATGCTAAAGGGTTAACATAGTATGAGTAACCAGTTATGGCTGGTTTGAACAGAGAGAGGTGAGAGAATTCTGGCTGGATATGGCTGGTTTGAACAGAAAGAGGTGAGAGAATTCTGGCTGGATATGGCTGGTTTAAATGCTAAAGGGTTAACATAGTGTGAGTAACCAGTTATGGCTGGTTTGAACAGAAAGAGGTGAGAGAATTCTGGCCAGATATGGCCGGTTTAAATGCTAAAGGGTTAAAGAGTCCTGCCTGACCTCGGGCATTAGATTAAATTTACAACTCTGCCTCAGCCAAGTGTCGTCTTTGGCAGCAGTTATAGTGGAGAAACCTGGCGTCCTGGTGAAGGAGGAGGTTGGAAGAGGCCGATGTAGTGTGAGACCGTAGGTGAACTCGGTATACAGATCCATTGACAAACACCCTCTTGCACTCAACACAGGTATGAAAGGCGGGGTCGCTGTCGCTGTCGGCAACGGCGAAGGGTGGTAGAGTGTCGTCGTGAGACACGGTCATATGGTTATCGTCTGGTGCAGCGACAGGGTGTTGGTGATGTTGATGATGATGTTGCTGCTGTTGATGATATTGCTGTTGTTCATGTTGCTGCTGCTGCTGCTGCTGTTGTTGTTGATATTGATGATGATGTTCTTGTTGTTGTTGATGATGATGATGGTGATGATGGTGTGTGTCACAATCAGAGTCAATTTCCATCATGTCACCCTCGGTAATGGTGGTGGGGGCGGTGTTGAAGCCGGTGGTGGTGGAACTGGTGGGGTTGGGGGCGGTGGTGGTGGTGGAACTGGTGGGGTTGGGGGTGGTGGAACTGGTGGGGTTGGGGGTGGTGGTGGTGGGGTTGGGGGTGGTGGTGTTGAAGCCAGTGGGGGCTTGGACATCCGACCAGCCAGTCTCCCCACCACCACCACCATCACCCTGACCAGAAGGACGAGGGGCAGCAAGAGGTGATGGGAGGGGCAGTGAGTGCACACACTCATGGTGGTTGCGTTGCTGATGATGGTGGACACCCTGAAGTTCCACCGAGCTGCTGGACACTGGTTCAACACACTGGACATGATTTACACTGACCGCAGGACCTGCCTCCATACACTGTATAGCCCCTACCATGTTGCTTTCATTGGACACTGGTTCAACACACTGGACGTTATCTACACTGACCCTAGGGCAAGCCTTGACACACTGGTCAGTCTTTACTTCGACCATCCTGGACACTGGTTCAACACACTGGACATGATCTACACTGACCCTAGGGCAAGCCTTGACACACTGGTCAGTCTTTACTCCCACCATCCTGGACACTGGTTCAACACACTGGACGTTATCTACACTGACCCTAGGGCAAGCCTTGACAGACTGGTCAGTCTTTACTTCGACCATCCTGGACACTGGTTCAACACACTGGACGTGATCTACACTGACCCTAGGGCAAGCCTTGACACACTGGTCAGTCTTTACTTCGACCATCCTGGACACTGGTTCAACACACTGGACGTTATCTACACTGACCCTAGGGCAAGCCTTGACACACTGGTCAGTCTTTACTTCGACCATCCTGGACACTGGTTCAACACACTGGACGTGATCTACACTGACCCTAGGGCAAGCCTTGACAGACTGGTCAGTCTTCACTCCCACCATCCTGGACACTGGTTCAACACACTGGACGTGATCTACACTGACCCTAGGGCAAGCCTTGACACACTGGTCAGTCTTCACTTCCACCATCCTGGACACTGGTTCAACACACTGGATGTGATCTACACTGACCCTAGGGCAAGCCTTGACAGACTGGTCAGTCTTCACTTCGACCATCCTGGACACTGGTTCAACACACTGGACGTGATCTACACTGACCCTAGGGCAAGCCTTGACAGACTGGTCAGTCTTCACTTCCACCATCCTGGACACTGGTTCAACACACTGGACGTGATCTACACTGACCCTAGGGCAAGCCTTGACAGACTGGTCAGTCTTCACTTCCACCATCCTGGACACTGGTTCAACACACTGGACGTGATCTACACTGACCCTAGGGAAAGCCTTGACAGACTGGTCAGTCTTCACTTCCACCATCCTGGACACTGGTTCAATAAAATGTACATTGACCACAGGGAAGGAATCCACACCCTGGACATCGTCCATCTCTTCACTGGATACTGGCTCAACTATTGGCTTGGCACCCTGTACACTCTGAACTTCTATGCTGGACATTGGTTCCCCACTCTGCAATTCTACGCTGGACTTAACGCCATGTACACTCTGCACTTCTACACTGGACTCTGCCTTAACACCCAGGACACTCTGCACTCCTATGCTGGACTCTGGTTTAACGCCATGTACACTCTTCACTTCTACAACGGACTCTGCCTTAACACCCAGGACACTCTGCACTCCTATGCTAGACTCTGGTTTAACGGCATGTACACTCTGCACTTCTACAACGGACTCTGCCTTAACACCCAGGACACTCTGCACTCCTATGCTAGACTCTGGTTTAACGGCATGTACACTCTGCACTTCTACAACGGACTCTGCCTTAACACCCAGGACACTCTGCACTCCTATGCTAGACTCTGGTTTAACGGCATGTACACTCTGCACTTCTACACTGGACTCTGGCTTAACACCCAGGACACTCTGCACTTCTACACCGGACTCTGGCTTAACACCCAGGACACTGTCCACACAGTCCTTAGGAGGGGCTCCTACATATATCCCGGCCACAGACTGTACCCCTGGAACATCGCTCAACCCAGGTAGGGCCTGGACATCGCCGCCAGGCATGGCCTCCATACTCACGCCATTTTGCACCACATCCATAGATCCCACACGCATCTCTGGTATGACCTCCAAATTCTCGACACCCTGCATCACATCTACTCCATCCACATGCCCCACGCATATCGCCGGTACCGTTTCCGTACTCTCAACATGTTTCCCCTCTTCCACTCCATCCATAGACCCCTCCCGTATCACTGGTACGGTCTCTGTACCCTCAAATTCTTGCATCTCTTTCACTCCATCCATAGACCCCTCCCGTATCACTGGTACGGTCTCTGTACCCTCAAATCCTTGCATCTCTTTCACTCCATCCATAAACCCCTCCCGTATCACTGGTACGGTCTCTGTACCCTCAAATCTTTGCATCTCTTTCACTCCATCCATAGACCCCTCCCGTATCACTGGTACGGTCTCTGTACCCTCAAATCCTTGCATCTCTTTCACTCCATCCATAGACTCCTCCCGTATCACTGGTACGGTCTCTGTACCCTCAATTGCTTGCATCTCTTCCATTCTGTCCACAGACCCCTCCCGTATCACTGGTACGGTCTCTGTACCCTCAATTACTTGCATCTCTTTCACTCCATCCATAGACCCCTCCCGTATCACTGGTACGGTCTCTGTACCCTCAATTGCTTGCATCTCTTCCATTCCGTCCACAGACCCCTCCCGTATCACTGGTACGGTCTCTGTACTCTCAATTGCTTGCATCTCTTCCACTCCGTCCACATACCCCTCCCGTATCACTGGTACGGTCTCTGTACCCTCAATTGCTTGCATCTCTTCCACTCCGTCCACAGACCCCTCCCGTATCACTGGTACAGTCTCTGTACCCTCAATTACTTGCATCTCTTTCACTCCGTCCATAGACCCCTCCCGTATCACTGGTACGGTCTCCGTGCACTCAACGGCTTGCATCACTTGCACTCCACGCATGGTCAACACATACTGCATGTCGGCCAGATGCAGCGCACGGTTGCAGTCCTTGCCGAGGTGGACGGTGGACGGTGACATGACACATTTCGTTGCTGTCGACATGCATTCAACACGCTGCAACTGTGCGCGTGGCTGTTGCAGCAGGTGCAACACTCTGCTGCTGCAGGTGCTGGTGTGGCCTGTCGTGTGCACATAGCAAGGTGCACTGACGCCAAAGTTCGTTTTTAAGTTTTGGTGTTGTTGTTTTGGGAAAGGAGAGACAGAGGTCATGGAAGATTGTGGTATGAGGTCAGAGGTCGTGGAAGGTCGTGACATGAGGTTGGAGGTGATGGAAGGTCGTGGCACGAGGTCAGAGGTCATGGAAGGTCGTGGCACGAGGTCAGAGGAGGTCAGAGAAGCTTCGTGCATGGGGTCGGAGTTCGAAGGTTGGGGCAAGGGATCAGAGGTGGAAATTAGAGTCAGAGTGTCAGAGGTCAAAGAAGGTCGAAGCATGAGGTCAGAGGTTAGGGAAGGTTCAGAAATAGAAGATGATGATGATGATGATGATGATGATGATGACGACGACCCAGGCATCTGTTCAACTAAGTGCTGCGCCTCCTCTGACTCTCTGCCCCCGTCTCTCTCCCCTCTGGCACTATGCGACACATCCATGGTGGGAGGAATTATTTTCGTCGTGCGCACCCCTTTTCCTGCAGACTCCAATAATTCTACTGCCGCTGTCAATGATGATGAGGGTGATGACAATGTTGGTGTTGATAATGATGATGATGATGATGATGATGGTGTTGTTGATAATAATGATGGTGTTGATGATGATGATGATGATGATGATGATGATGTCGTTACTATTGCTGGCTTTGTTTCAGTTTCTGTTGGTTCAATTGTTGTTGTTGTTGCTGTTGTTGTTGTAAACTTTACTGCAACTTCGAGAAAGCTTCTGTTGTTGTTGTTGCTGTTATTGAAATTGTAACTGTTGTTGTTATAGTAGTTGTAACTGTTGTTATTGCTGTTATAACTGTTGTTGTTGGTGGTGTTGTTATTGCGGTTGTTGTTTTTCTTGTTGTTGCTGTTTTTGCAGTATTTGTGGTCGAAACCCTTCAGCCTTGTGTGTCCCCTGGTATGGCGTGCCAGGTGGCTGGAGACCCTGAACGACTTGTCGCAGTGCTGGCACGTGTACGGTCGCTCGCCGGTGTGGGTGCGAGTGTGCTTGGTGAGGTAGCTGGAGCAGGAGAAAGTCTTGGCGCAATAGACGCAGGTGAAAGGGCGCTCCCCCGTGTGACATCGGCGGTGCACAGTCAGACTGGTCGAGCGCGAAAACAGCTTCCGGCAGACGTCGCACTCAAACGGCTTCTCGCCGGTGTGCGTCCGGACATGCTTCGTGAGGTCACTCTTGTGCGCAAATGCCTTACAGCACAGCTTGCACGCAAACGGCTTCTCGCCAGTGTGCATTCGGAGGTGCGTCAACAGCGTGCTCTGCGACGTGAACCCCTTCTCGCAGTAGGTGCACTTGATGCGAGAGCCGCTCGGACAGCTGCCACTGCCTGGACTGTTGTTGATATTGTTGTTGCTGTTATGCACCGACCTGCAATGTATGAGCATCTCCGCATGCACCAGAAACAAAGCATGGCAATGCCTGCACTCAAATGGTTTCTTCTTCTCTCCTGTGTGAATGCGCATGTGTGCAGTAAGGCTGCCAGACTGTGAGAACGTCTTTCCGCAGTAGCTGCACACATACGGCTTCTCCCCAGTGTGGATACGTAGGTGGCGCTGTAGATCGCAGCTGCGACCAAATGCCCGCGAGCACCAACTGCACACGTGCTTGTGGCCTTTGTTGTTCTTTTCTTGCAGCTGTTGTCGCATTGCCGATGATGATGATGATGATAACGCCGACCTCGTAGTTAAGGCGGCATTCATATGAAGGGGAGGCAACTCTGATATCGTAGTTAAGGCATCATTTGTGTGAGGGGGAGGCAGCTCCAGTGTCGTAGTCAAGGCAGCATCTGTCGCAAGGGTAGGCAACTCCGTTGTCGTAGTTAGGGGAGGTAACTCTGTTGTCGTAGTTACGGCACCATTCATCGCAAGGGGTGGCAGCTCCCAGGTTGTAGCTATGGCAGCATTCGTCGCTAGGGGAGGCAACTCTGACACTGTGGAGGCAGAAGGTGAGTGGGGTGGTAAGGGAGATGCGGAGGCTGAGGCAGGGTTGATACTGGACACAAAAAACAATTTGTTGATAATGGCGGTGCCGGTGGTGTCAGCTTGTCCAATGCCACCACCACCAACTGTTGCCAGGCAACCACTACCATTACTGCTATTATTGTTCTTATTAATGTTACTAGTAGTAGTAGTAGTAGTAGTATTATAACCACCACCACCACCACCATCCAAAACCAGAACTTCAACGACACCACCACTACCACCACCACCACCATCAACATCACCACAACCACTGCCATCATCACCAATACCAACATCATCATTGATGTAACCACTACCACCACCACAACCATCACCACCACCATCAGGAACTGGTCTCACCTCCACACCACCACCGCCACCACCATGACCTGGTCTCACCTCCAGACCACCACCACCACCACCATCATCATCAGGATCTTCCGAGATGACGGAAGAGATGATGAATAAGTCCGTCACAATATGTGTCTCATTGTTGCTGCTGTTGTTGTTGTTGTTGTTGTTGTTGTTGTTGTTGTTGTTGACGACAGCTGGCATAAGGAAGTCTTCTTCCTTGACCGATGGTCTGAGACCGAGCCCAGTACTGTCGGCAGGTACAACTGTCTCCATGTAGTGTCACTGTATAGCGATGCTGGTGTGTTGTGTTGTGAGGTGTGGTACTGTTGTGTTGTGTTGTGAGGTGTGGTACTGTTGTATTGTGTTGTGAAATGGTGTTATTGTGAGGTGTTGTGTTGTGTTGTGAGGTGTGGTACTGTTGTATTGTGTTTTGAGATGGTGTTATTGTGTTGTGAGGACGTGTTGTTGTGATGTCAGCAATGTGTTCCAGATGTGAGAGATGTACTCCAGATGTCAGAGATGTGTTGAAGATCTCGGTAAAGTCTTCCAGATGTCAGGGATATGCTCCAGATGTCGGCAATGTGTTCCAGATGTCGGCAATGTGTTCCAGATGTCAGCAATGTACTCCAGATGTCGGCAATGTGTTCCAGATGTCGGCAATGTGTTCCAGATGTCAGCAATGTACTCCAGATGTCGGCAATGTGTTCCAGATGTCGGCAATGTGTTCGAGGGTTCCGACTATATCAAGGGAGAACTACAAACCAAGAAAAACAGAAGAAAAAAAGACAAAAAGGAAATAAATAAAATGGAAATAGTGAAAATCTAAAAGACATTGGAGCAGGGACGGTTGACTGGTGGCTGAGGGGTTAAAGAGTTTGGTTGGCAATCACCTGATTCTAGGTTTAATGGTATATAATGGAACTGAATGTGGAAGAGGAAGACTGAGGTAGATTTAACCAGATGTGGTGAGAGCTGATCTCAGGATGGTGAACCTCACAAAGAGAAATTAATGGTCTGCATAAGAGAAACCCTATTGTGGGCTGGGCAACATATATATATATATATATATATATATATATCATTTCATTTTACGTCCGCTTTTCCCTGCTTGCAAGGGTGGGATGGGAACTGATTCTGGCTTGATTTCTACAGCTGGATGCCCTTCCTAACACCAACCTCATTTACAGTGTGGGCTGGGTGCTTTTTTCTGTGGCGCCTACACGTCCACTTTACAGTGTGGGCTGGGTGATTTTTTTGCTGTGGCACCTACATGACCACTTTGCAGTGAAATGATAGGGACACCAGTCCCTATCATCTCGTTTCTACAGCTGAGTAAACTGGAGCAATGTGAAATAAAGTGTCTTGCTCAAGGAAACAACACATCACCCGGTCTGAGAATTGAACTCACAACCTTTCGATTGCAAGGCTCTAACCACTAAGCCATGTGCCTCCATATATATATATATAGGAAAAGAGTCTTTTCCTATTTCCCCCTCTACTACCCTAAGTATCGAGTACTCTGGTACGTTATGGTCCACCTGATTCCTTACCACACTTTCTTTGTTATATATATATCATCATCATCATCATCATTTTACGTCGCTTTTCCCTGTTTGCAAGGGTGGGACGGGTCCTATTCAGCACAGCATCTCGCCACTTGTCACGGTCCTTCGTCATCTCCTCCATGAGCTTCAATGATCTGAGGTCTGCTCTCACCACCTCCGCCCATGTTTTTTGTGGTCTTCCTCTACTGCGTCTTCCTTCTACTGGGATTTCTTGGCACTTCTTTACCCAGCAGTCATCCTCCATGCACATCACATGTCCATACCCATCTCAGTCTTCTCTCCCACACACTACAGCTTATCCTTCTTATACACAGTTTCTCTCTCAACTTGTCTATGCTTGGTCGTTCACTCACATTGACATTGCACATCCAACGGAACATGCTTATTTCATTTCTCTCCAGCCGTCGTATATCCTCGTCATCCTCGTTTAACGTCCATCTTCCACACTAGCACGAGTTAGACGGGTTTGTCCCATTTGAGGTAAGTTGGGTCGGGTGACCATGTCTCGCTCATATAGGACTGTTTCTGACTGCTTTTCTACAGCTGGGTGCCCTTCCTAACATAGCAAAAGTTTAAAAATTCTGTGTATGAAGTCTGCAAGGATGTTCTGGGTTTAGTCGAAAGAAATCAAGACTGGTTTGATGAGAATGACGAAGAGGTTCAGATGCTTTTAAATGAAAGGAACATAGTGATAACAAAAGTGTTAGCTGGTGGAGCAGAGGTGAGTAAGGTGGTGTAGTATTAAGTACAGCATAGTCTTCATAGCATATAAGATAAGTGGGAGAGGAATAAAGCAGAGGAGATTCAGACTACAACAACACAAAGTTGTTGTATAATTTGTGGTAAGTTTAGGGGCCGTTATCCTGCTCATTGGCACCTCTTCGCACTCAGCACGGCAAAGAATTGCTTAGGGATCTAAAGGACATTCTTGTCAGGTGGTGCAAACACTTTGACAGACTTCTAAATCGGCCCACTGAGGTTGGTGTCGAGTTTGTCAATACAATTCCCTGCAGACCCACCAAAGATGTAATGGCAGAAACTCCTTCCCTAGAAGAAGTAAAAATCATTGTGAAAAAGCTGAATAAGACACCTGGGACAGATGGTCTCTGCTGAAATCTTTAAATACAGAAGTGAAAATCTACTTTGCCATCTAACTACTTTAATCCAAAAGGTTTGGGTTGAAGAGAGTGTCCCACATGAATGGAAAGATGCACTAATGGTGGTTCTCTACAAAGGCAAAGGTGGAAGGGACGACTGTAGCAATTAGCGTGGGATATCCATTCTATCTGTTGTAGGATCATACTGGACAGGCACCTTGACAACATCACTGGTGAAACCCTTCCTGAATCTCAGTGTGGCTTTAGACATGTTAGAAGGACAACAGACATGATCTCTATGGTGAGACAATTGCAGGAGAAATGTATGGAGCAGAGGCTGGACCTGTAACAGGTGTTTATCGATCTAACAAAGGCTTTTGATACAGTCAATAGAATTGCCCTGTGGAAAATTCTCAGGAAGCTTGGGTGTCCTGATAAAATTGTCTGTGTGTAGAGAGATTTCCATGATGGAATGAAGGTAAGCTCTCTGTTCTCATTGTGGTTGAAAATGGTGTTAAGCAAGGAGACATTCCAGCGCCAACTCTGTTTGTGTTGTACTTTGCTCTGGTTTTCTTGATGGCTTTTGAAGGTTGCTCACACGAGGTCTACATTAGATATTGAACAACAGGTAAAATGTTCAATGTCAGAAGGTTTGCTGCCAGAACGAAGATATTTACATTGCTGATACACAAATTCTTGTATGCTGACGACTGTGATCTTGTCGCTTATTCCAAGTGTGACATGTAACATCTCATGGATCCTTTTCCGAAAGTATGCAGGGCTTTTGGCCTAACAATCAGTCTGAAAAAGACTGTGGTGTTGTACCTACCTGCACCAGGCAAAGCTTACTCCACACCAGTGCTTCTCAAACTATCTGATGTGGCGGACCAGCATTTTTTCTTTCAATGTGCCACGTACTGCTAATATTTCGTAGTAATATTAATTTATACTGGAAATGATATATATAATGAATATAATAATAGTTGACCATTTTTTTATCTTCTATTTATTTTGTAAACAAATAATACAATATCAAAACATATAAAAAAGCACTAAAAAAAATTCCTCAAATGATTCCTCAGCATGGCCTGGACAGTGGCCGGTCCGCGGACCACCACTTTGAGTAGCACTGTACTAGACCAAAGATATATGTCTTTGGGTAGAAATTGAAAGTCGTGGATAAGTTTGTATATCTAGGCAGCACTGAGAACATAACCACTACTCTAGTTGAAGAAATCTCCCTCTGAATCAAGACGGCAAGGGATGCATTTGGGAAACTGGATGGATGTCTATGGTCTCAGCATTGTATTTCCACTGAGACAAAGTTAAAAGTGTTTAATGCTTGTGTTTTGTCCTCTGTGTTGTATGTATCTAAGACCTAGGTCACTTACTGAAGACATCTGATAGGGTTGGAGCACATTCACCAACAGTGTCTTCGATGTATACAGGACATCCTCTGGAATATGTACGTGGGTGACACCCAAGTCCTCAAATACAGTCAGTCTACCAGTATAAAGTCTCTCATATTTTTTTCAACATCGATCAAGATGGAGGGATCAAACCAAAATTGAGGTACAGGGATTGCATTAAAAGCACACCGAGGAAGATGAAAATATCAGAGAGTGACTAGAACTAGTCTAGATAGACTTTCCAGGAGGAAGGTAGGGCATGATGGGAGGGGGGGGGGGGGAGAATTTGAAAGAAACCGTGTTGAACATGAACAGCTCAGGTGGTGTGCTCGTAAGGGCCTTGAGTCTAGATTGTCTAAGTATCTTGGCATGAAGGTTTATTTAGCCTGTAAAGAATCTGGCCGGTTATGTCTTAATAGAGCAGGCCTTGAAAGTTATCAGAGATGCCATGTACATGAGGACACTGTCAACTGTGCATTGTATGGCATTTCTGTTTGTGGGGAGTGTGGAAAAGGGTGGGCCTCAATTGGTGGACTGAAACGTCATTTGAAAGTGCACTAAACAGGACCGTAACACCTGCTGTGTGAGAGACCTCCATTGTTACAGCGTCTGTGCTACTCTTGCTTAGGTGTCAAGGGATGGCATTACACGAAATCGAGTTGCAGCCATCACATGCAGAGTAAGCCCGGCATTCGCGGAATTTTGCTTAGAACCTAACTAATAATGGTTCGTGGAAACTACTGCATATTCGCGGAATCGTAAATATCTTCCGCGATTTTTTAATGGCTTTTTTCGTGGCAATATATATTTTTTAACGCTAAATGATTAACAACAATATACCGTATTTGCCCGCCTATTGAACGCCCCCTCGCATAAGACGCTCCCCCCTTTTTTTTATTATTACATTTTACGTTATATTTTGACGTTTATAGGCATTTTTATGGACCACGTCCAATATTCGCAATTTTTCACTCTTCGCGGGTGCTCTAGGAGCGTAACCCCAACAAATACCGGAGGACAACTGTATAAATATATATATATACACATGTATATGTTTGTGTTGTGCGTATACACAGCACAAATACATACGCAGTGTGAACATAAACATATATACATATACATACATTTTTCTATAAATTTTAGTATGTAAACAATACCAACCTGGATTAATTAGGTAACGGGTTTGTCCCAGCGAGACTTGAGGCCGGTTTCAGCCGATCCAGCGATCAAGAAACGACCAAACTGTCGACAATTTAAACGTTGCTATTATTCACATCTTGGTAAACACAACCATCTTGGAGCCATTTCTCACAAACTGTACTCACGACCAAAGAGAGCGACTTCGGTGCTCAAAAGTCAAACAACAAAAACAACAGACGGACAAGATGACAAGAGTTGTTTCCCTTGATTTTGTTCTACCACCCATCCGCACACACACACACACACATATATATATATATATATATACACACAGACACACACATACATTCATTTCATCATCATTTCATTTTACGTCCACTTTTCCCTGCTTGCAAGGGTGGGACGGGAACTGATTCTGGCTTGATTTCTACAGCTGGATGCCCTTCCTAACACCAACCTCATTTAGAGTGAGTGCTGGGTGCTTTTTTGCCGTGGCACCTCCACGAATGATAGGGATCCCAGTCCCTATAATCTCATTTCTACAGCTGAGTAAACTGGAGCAATATGAAATAAAGTGTCTTGCTCAAGGAAACAACACATCACCCGGTCTGAGAATTGAACTCACAACCTTTCGATTGCAAAGCCAATGCTCTAACCACTAAGCCATGTGTATATATATATATATATACACACAGACACACACATGCATATATATATATATATATATATATACATATATATATATATATATATACACACAGACACACACACACATATATATATATATATATATAAATAAAATAAGTATTTTATTTCTCGTTTTAGTACAGCTGATACATGCACACGTACACATATTTATATATACACATATAATAATAATAATAATAATAATAATAATAATAATAATAATGAAATTATTGTGTAAAGTGCTCAGGTGCACTACAACTCGTCAAAGGTGTATGTATAGTACATAGAATAATACACAAATGTCAGGGAAGTACATGTGTGTATGTGTTAGCTGTAGTGTTGGCGGATCTCGGGAAGCATGGAGGCCTTAAAGGATGCAGTGTCTCGACAGCTAACAACTGATGCAGGTAGTTTGTTCCATGGAGGTTTTAAAGGATGCAGTGTCTCGACAGCTAACAACTGATGCAGGTAGTTTGTTCCATGGAGGTTTTAAAGGATGCAGTGTCTCGACAGCTAACAACTGATGCAGGTAGTTTGTTCCATGGAGGTTTTAAAGGATGCAGTGTCTCGACAGCTAACAACTGATGCAGGTAGTTTATTCCGTGGAGGTTTTAAAGGATGCAGTGTCTCGACAGCTAACAACTGATGCAGGTAGTTTATTCCGTGGAGGTTTTAAAGGATGCAGTGTCTCGACAGCTAACAACTGATGCAGGTAGTTTGTTCCATGGAGGGTTTAAAGGATGCAGTGTCTCGACAGCTAACAACTGATGCAGGTAGTTTGTACCATGGAGGTTTTAAAGGATGCAGTGTCTCGACAGCTAACAACTGATGCAGGTAGTTTGTTCCATGCTTCAGCAACTCTGAGCGTGAAAAAATGTATATGTATATATATACATACACACACATATATACATATACATATATACGTATGGGTTATATTGAACAGTATATATATGTGTATATATACGAGGGTCGGATGAAAAATTCATAGGCTGACTAGGAAGGAGTGACGCTAGAGGTGTGAAATCTTTCATGCCTTAATTTCATCTCTGGTTAATAACTGCATTGTTTCTTTCCGGGGACTGTGTGTGTGTATGCATATATGTATGTATATATATATATGCATATATATATATATATGTAAAAGGTAAACAGAAATAACGACACAATCAGTACAGTATATGGAAGGAATATATTAGGTTAACGCTTGATATAGCAGGAAGAGGGTCTTAACGTTTCGGACACTAGTCTTTCATCAGAAGAAAGAATGAGAAATAAGATAGATTGAAGGGACGGGCAGGTTGGAATTCCTTCCATATACTGTACCGATTGTGTTGTTATTTCTGTTTACCTTTTACATACATACATGTGAGGTTGTGAGGTCGATTCCCAGACTGGCTGATTTCCAGTTTACTCAGCTGTAGAAATGAATTGCGACACCTCTGGTACCAAGCTGTACCGGCCTTTGCCTTTCTCTTGGACGACATCATATATAGAATGTATCATCATCATCATCATCATCATCATCGATTAACGACCATCTTCCTCGCTAGCACGGGTTAGACGGGTCCTATTTTGAGGCAAGTTGTGTCGGGTGGCTGTGTCTCGCTCAAATAGGGGTGTTTCTGGCTGGTTTTCTACGACTGGATGCCCTTCCTAACACCAACCACATTTACAGTGTGGACTGGGTGCTTTTTGCTGTGTCTTTTACACGTCCGCTTTACAGTGGGTATATAGTATATATATATAGTGTGTATGTAATGTGTATATAATGTATATACAGTGTATATATAGTGTATATATATATATAGTGTGTGTGTAATGTGTATATAATGTATATACAGTGTATATATAGTGTGTATGTAATGTGTATATAATGTATATACAGTGTATATATAGTGTATATATATATATATAGTGTGTATGTTATGTGTATATAATGTATATATAGAGTATATATGTGTATGTAATGTGTATATACTGTATATACAGTGTATATATAGTGTATATATATATATATAGTGTGTATGTTATGTGTATATAATGTATATATAGAGTATATATGTGTATGTAATGTGTATATACTGTATATACAGTGTATATATAGTGTATATATATATATATAGTGTGTATGTTATGTGTATATAATGTATATATAGAGTATATATAATGTGTATGTAATGTGTATATAATGTATATACAGTGTATATATAGTGTATATATATATAGTGTGTATGTTATGTGTATATAATGTATATATAGAGTATATATAATGTGTATGTAATGTGTATATAATGTATATACAGTGTATATATAGTGTATATATATATATATACACACACATATATATATATATATACATATATTTAAAAACAAAAAAACAAGAAGTGTAAGTCAACAGGGTAAAATTAGCTTTGTTTATTCATATTCACTGTTATATATATTTCAGTGATAGCCATTATTCAACAGCTATGACCTCATCAGGCAGAAACAACTTGAACAAAAAAGACAGGAAAACATAATGTTGGTTAATCCATTGATATGCTCAGATCCAGAGTGTGGTGTTAGTCCTCTAAGATGTGCTTCCACTTCCTTAGAGGACTAACAACCCACCCAGGAGCTGGGCATACCAATGGATTAACAAAGTAAAATCTATTACAACATTATGTTTTCTTGTTTTTTCTGTTCAAGTTCTTACTGCCTGATGAGGTCATAGCTATTGAATAATATATATATTCAGTATATATTTACAAATAACTGTGTCTGAAATATATATATATATATATATATATATATATATATATATATATATATATATATATATGTATATATATATATATATATATAGATATGGATATATAAACGGGCATATATAAATTATGTACACTAGCAGAAAAACCACCCTCCGAGTGGTTTTCTGCTAGCATGTGTAGTGTGTATATTGATATTATACACAAATATATATACATATATATATGATACATCAAATGAAATCGTAATTAACAATATACACAGAAATTGAAGAGAGACTGTGTTACACTGTCTTATGTAATCAGTAAAGTAATCCATTTAAAAAAGACAATATTATATATAAACTGCATTTAATTAACTGCAGAAAATTAGCGATGGAAATATATGCAATGTTTTTATAAGTGTTATAACCTGAAGTGTTGACTTGGAAAATTTTAAAGAAGTGAATCTTTAAATAAGCAATAAAATTATTTATATTTAATCAAAAGTTACAAAATTTAGTAGATAAATTATGTAATATTCATACATTTGGCAGTATCGGTAGAGGGTCGGACGCCATGCTTTCCAGCATAGTTACGTCCCTTTACGATCTGAGTTCAAATCCCGCCGAGGTTGACTTTGCCTTTCATCCTTACGGGGTCGATAAAATAAAGTACCAGTAATGCACTGGGTAATTGTTGGCCTTGTGCCTAAAGTAGAAACAATTATTTATTCAAAGTAATCCAACTTATTTTACTAACGGGATAAAAAATATATTCTGGACACAGTCCTGTACTTCTTACTTTATTATAGTTAAGATGTATGTATGTATAAAATATGTCATTGGTGTCTCTGCATGAGAGAAGAGAAGGAGGCGACTGAATGGCGGGCCCTCCATTTATGTTTGACTCTGGAGTAGAGCCGTAGGGCACAGTGTCTGACGTGTTTGCTGAAGAGGAAATAATAGGCGGGACAGATAAGCCCATTGAACAGGAACAACTGGTAAAGGGCTAACAGCAGGTGTTGGCACTCAGGGCCAGAGTGTGGCCGAGACACGGCGCCCACGGCGGCACAGATGAGTAGGGGGGCGGTGAGGGCGTAGAAGGACAACGCCACAACCAAGTTGTTTTTCATCGTGTTTCTCAGGCTGGAGGGGTTGGCATGGACGGATTGGCGGGAATAACTGTTGAGTGGCGGTGGCGGTGGTGATGCCAGGTTTGTGGGTGTGGTCACGATGGCGGTGGTGTTAGTAGTAGGAGCAGTACATGTGGTACTAGTGTTAATGGTAGTATTGGTGGTAGTGTTAGTGGTAGTGGGTGTATTGGTGGTAGAGGTAGTGGTAGTGGGTGTATCGGTAGTGGTGTTAGTGGCAATAACAGTATCGGTAGTGGTGTTAGTGGTAGTAGCAGTATTGGTGGTAGTATTAGTGGTAGTGGTAGTGGTAGTGGGTATATTGGTGGTGGTGTTAGTGGCAGTAGCAGTATTGGTGGCAGTGTTAGAGATAGTAGCAGTATTGGTGGCGGTGTTAGTGGTAGTAGCAGTATTGGTGGCAGTGTTAGAGATAGTAGCAGTATCGGTGGCAGTATTAGTGGTAGTAGCAGTATCGGTGGCAGTGTTAGAGATAGTAGCAGTATCGGTGGTAGTGGAGGTGTAATTCTGTGGGGAGATGTCATCAAAACAGGGGCCAATGTCGGCCCGCGTGGCCGACATTCGAGGCAGGAAGGGAAAATGGAGATTTTTTACCCTGAAACAATTTGTATATTTTTTGCTAACACTACAACCAGTACTACCTCCAATACCAACGACGTCGTCACCCTCACTACTACTACTACTACCCCCACTACTACCAACGACACCACCACCTCCACCAATACCAACACCACCGCCTATACTACCAACAGTGCCGTCGCCAACACCACCTATACTACCGCCACCACCAATACCACCTATACTACCACCACCACCAATACCACCTATACTACCACCACCAATACCACCACCAACACCACCGCCACCACCACCGATACTACCACCAACACCACCGCCAATACCACCGCCACCACCACCACCACCACCACCGCCGCCGCCGCCGCCGCCGCCACCATCACCAATACCACTATGACAACCATTGCTGTTATTGGTGTTGTTGTTACAGTCATCATCATCATCATCATCATCATCATAGCATAACAATAATAATGAGAGTGAGAGTGGTGATGGTGGTGGTGGTGGTGGTAGTGATGGTAGTGGTTGTGGTGGTGGTGGTGGTTGTGGTGGTGGTGGTGGTGGTAGTTGTTGTAGTGGTGGTGGTTGTAGTGGTGATGGTGGTGGTGGTTGTTGTAGTGGTTGTGGTGGTGGTGGTGGTTGTAGTGGTGGTGGTGGTGCTTGTTGTTGTGGTGGTGGTGGTGGTAGTTGTTGTAGTGGTGGTGGTTGTTGTAGTGGTGGTGGTGGTGGTGGTGCTTGTTGTGGTGGTGGTGGTGGTGATGGTAGTGGTTGTGGTGGTGGTGGTGGTTGTAGTGGTGATGGTGATGATGGTGGTTGTTGTGGTGGTGGTTGTAGTGGTGATGGTGATGATGGTGGTTGTTGTGGTGGTGGTTGTAGTGGTGATGGTGATGATGGTGGTTGTTGTGGTGGTGGTTGTAGTGGTGATGGCGATGGTGGTGGTTGTTGTGGTGATGGCGATGGTGGTGGTTGTAGTGGTGATGGTGGTGGTGGTGGTTGTAGTGGTGATGGTGATGATGGTGGTTGTTGTAGTGATGGTGGTGGTGGTTGTGGTGGCTGTTGTAGTGGTAGTGGTGATGGTGATGTTGGTGGTGGTGGCTGTTGTAGTGGTAGTGGTGATGGTGGTTGTGGTGGCTGTTGTAGTGGTAGTGGTGATGGTGATGTTGGTGGTGGTGGCTGTTGTAGTGGTAGTGGTGATGGTGATGTTGGTGGTGGTGGCTGTTGTAGTGGTAGTGGTGATGATGGTTGTTGTAGTGGTGGTAGTAGTCGTGGTGGTGGTGGTGGTAGTTGTGGTGATGATGATGTTAATGGTAGTGGTGGTAATGGTAGTGGTGGTGGCGGTAGTGGTGGTAGTGGTGGTGGTGGTAGTGGCAATAATGATGTTGATGATGGTAGCGATGATTGAGATTGGGTGAGATGTGAACGTCTCGAAATGTGTGGAGGGTTACGGCAATTGTTAGCCGATGTCACTGCTGTGCCATAGGGCATCGTTGCGACATGGGGTGCCGCCGTGACATGAGGTGGCACTATACCACAGGGCGTCGCTGTGCCATGGGGTGTTGTCGTGTTATGGGGTGACACAGGGCCATGGGGTGCTGTTGTGCGAGAAGGTGTCACTGTGCTATAATGTGTCATTGTGCCATGGTGTGACACCCTGTTATAAGATGTCGCAGAGTCGTCAGGAGTCACCGTGCCATGGTGTATTGTGCCCTGGTGTGTTGCTGTGCCATGGTGTGTCGCTGTGCCATGATGTGTTGTGTCATAGTGTGACACCGTGCCATAAGGTGTCGCAGAGTCGTAAGGAGCCACCGTGCCGTGGTGTATTGTGCCCTGGTGTGCCGCTGTGCCATGGTGTGTTGCTGTGCCATGGAGTGACACCGTGCCATAAGGTGTCGCAGAGTCGTAAGGAGTCACCGTGCCATGGTGTATTGTGCCCTGGTGTGCTGCTGTGCCATGGTGTGTTGTGCCATGGAGTGACACCGTGCCATAAGGTGTCACAGAGTCGTAAGGAGTCACCGTGCCATGGTGTGACACTGTGCCATATGGTGTGGCAGAGTCGTAAGGAGTCACTATTCCAGAAGCTACTGCAGTGCCATGCAGTGTCACCCTGCAGTAAGGTGACACTCTGTTGGGCTTAGTAAACTTCCATCTCTTCTTCTTTCCTTTGTTGATGGTGGTGGTGTTGGTGGTGTTGGTGGTGTTGGTGTTGGTGGTGTTGGTAGTGTTGGTGGTGGTGTTGATGGTGTTGTTGGTGTTGGTGGTGTTGGTGGTGTTGGTGGTGGTATTGTTGGTGGTGTTGGTGGTGTTGGTGTTACTGTTGTCGGTGGTGGTGTTGATGGTGTTGGTAGTGTTGGTGTTGTTGTTGTTGTTGGTGTTGTTGTTGGTGGTGGTGGTGGTGTTGTTACTGTTGTTGGTGGTGTTGTTGGTGTTGGTGGTGGTGTTGATGGTGTTGGTGGTGTTGTTGGTGTTACTGTTGTTGGTGGTGTTGTTGTTGGTGGTGGTGTTGTTGTTGGTGGTGTTGGGGGTGGCGTTGGAGGTGGTGATGGTAGTGTTGTTGGTGGTGATGGTGGTGTTCGTGGTGTTCGTGTTAGGTGTGTTGTTGGAATTATTGGTAGGGCTGATGTTGTTGCTATTGCTGTTTCTCTCGTCCTTTATCCTCGTATTCGAATGACCCAGACAAAACCCTAACCCAAACAGGAATCTGTGGCACCTTGGGCCTCCAATGAACCCCAGTACGACATTCATATTTATGTGTGCAGCAACCACAAATGCAAAACTAGCCAAGAACACAATTAGATAGAGAAACACAAGGAGGTGTTGTGGGGTGGTGAACTGAATTTGTTGTGGGGTGGTGTCGCTGAGGTTTTGTTGTGGGGAAGGGTTGAGCTTTTGATGTGGGGTGGTGTCACTGAGGTTTTGTTGTGGGGTGGTGTTGCTGAGGTTTTGTTGTGGGGCAGGGTTGAGCTTTCGATGTGGGGTGGTGTCGCTGAGGTTTTGTTGTGGGGTGGTGTCGCTGAGGTTTTGTTGTGGGGAAGGGTTGAGCTTTCGATGCGGGGTGGTGTCGCTGAGGTTTTGTTGTGGGGCTGGGTTGAGCTTTCGATGTGGGGTGGTGTCGCTGAGGTTTTGTTGTGGGGCAGGGTTGAGCTTTCGATGTGGGGTGGTGTCGCTGAGGTTTTGTTGTGGGGCTGGGTTGAGCTTTCGATGTGGGGTGGTGTCGCTGAGGTTTTGTTGTGGGGCTGGGTTGAGCTTTCGATGTGGGGTGGTGTCGCTGAGGGTTTGTTGTGGGGCTGGGTTGAGCTTTCGATGTGGGGTGGTGTCGCTGAGGTTTTGTTGTGGGGCAGGGTTGAGCTTTCGATGTGGGGTGGTGTCGCTGAGGTTTTGTTGTGGGGAAGGGTTGAGCTTTTGATGTGGGGTGGTGTTGTGGCTTTGATGTGGGGCAGGGTTGAGTTTTTGTTGTGGGGTGGGGTTGTCCTTTTGATGTGGGGCAGGGTTGAGTTTTTGTTGTGGGGTGGGGTTGACCTTTTGATGTGGGGAAGGGTTGAGTTTTTGTTGTGGGGTGGGGTTGACCTTTTGATGTGGGGTGGGGTTGAGTTTTTGATGTGGGGGTGTGGTGTGGCTTGGATGTGGGGTGGTGTTGGCAGTGAATATTTTCATTGTACTTATTGTTGCTTCTGTTGTTGTTTTTGGTGGTGTTGATGATAATGGTGGTGGTGGTGGTGGTGGTGTTGATGATGGTGGTGGTGGTGTTGATGATGATGATGGTGGTGGTGGTGTTGATGGTGGTGTTGTCGATGGTGGTGGTGTCGATGATGGTGGTGGTGGTGTTGATGATGATGGTGGTGGTGGTGGTGATGGTGGTGTTGTCGATGGTGGTGGTGGTGTCGATGGTGGTGGTGGTGATGTTGATGGTGGCGGTGGTGGTGGTGTTGACGGTGGTGTTGTCGATGGTGGTGGTGGTGGTGGTGGTGGTGGTGATGTTGTTGGTGGTGGTGGTGTTGATGATGGTGGTGGTGGTGGTGGTGATGGTGGTGTTGTCGATGGTGGTGGTGGTGGTGTTGATGATGATGATGGTGGTGGTGGTGTTGATGATGGTGGTGGTGGTGGTGGTGGTGGTCGTGCTGGAAGTGTTGCAGTTGCTGTTGTTGTTGTTGTTGTTACCGTTCCCATCCAAGCGATGCCTGAGGTCGGTGACGTGAAAACCGTCCAAGCGAGGAGGTCCTCCACAAAGACCACAACAAGGGCAGCACTGAGGTGCAACGAGAGGAACCAGGAGGTCCCGATTGAATAAACGACAAACTTCTTCCTGGCGTGGAGACTGACCGTCGTCCGGTGCAGCGTCCAGCAGTGGTAATAGCTGACCGACGCAAAACCCATACAGTACTGCAGGAAGAAGTGGGAGCATAGAAAAAGCTGGACACCGCAGATCGGTGTTGCAGCGGGGGTCAGCATTGACGGCTGGGACTGGGTAGGGTGTGGGACTTCAGGCTGAGATGGGGTGGAGTCAGACGTTGCAGGATAGGATGGGGCGTGGCTAGGGACTGCAGAGTGGAA
>OZ024764.1:7775325-7792825 GCA_964016885.1 Eledone cirrhosa | reverse complement strand
CTGATGAAAGCGCACCAAAATTGCCTTGGTTGCCCTTCAAATATATATAATAAAATAATTATGGTTTTATAAATATAGTTTCCATTTATTAATATATTGAATATTTACTCCAGTAATTGTTGAGTGCTTTATATCAGTTATAAAACTTTTAAGCTTGTTGAATCCCAACAAATTAAATATAACTTCTGCATATATATACATATATATATATATATATATATATATGTGAATAGGACCCGTCCCACCCTTGCAAGCAGGGAAAAGCGGACATAAAATGATAATGATGATGATGATGATATATATATATATATATGTGTGTGTGTATACGTATGTATATATATATATATATATATATATATATATGTGTTAGTTGAGAAATGAACTTGGTAAAGAAATGCCAAGCACAGTTTGTTCATACAATCAGCAAATAATGAAAATAAATTTATCCAAGAGGTACTCCAGTGGCTAGAAATCCAAATATTGAATGACAATAAAATCAAAGTGTATCTAGGACTACATTATCTAATGTGTCCTGTCTTATATACAGACACAGTGTACCTAGGACTACATTATCTAATGTGTCCTGTCTTATATACAGACACAGTGTATCTAGGACTACATTATCTAATGTGTCCTGTCTTATATTCAGATACAGTGTATCTAGGACTACATTATCTAATGTGTCCTGTCTTATATACAGACACAGTGTACCTAGGACTACATTATCTAATGTGTCCAGTCTTATATACAGACACAGTGTATCTAGGACTACATTACCTAATGTGTCCTGTCTTACATACAAACACAGTGTACCTAGGACTACATTATTTAATGTGTCCTGTCTTATATATAGACATAGTGTATCTAGGACTACATTATCTAATGTGCCCTTGTTGTTGTAATAGTTGCAGTTACAGTTGTTGTTGTTACTGTTGTTGTTGTTGTTGCTGTTGTTGTTGCTGTTGTTTATACATCATCACGACCAACATAATATCACCACCACCACCACCACCGTCATCATGGCCAACACCACTGGTCAGTCACCACCACCACCACCACCACCACCAGTGACCAACCTGACCAAGTCTGTCTGTTTGTCCAGCTGCCTCTGTCCAGTTCTGCCTCCTTGTAATAGTTCACTGCAAAAGAAGAAGATAAGTTTACAAAGGACTACTACAACAACAACAGCTGCTGCTACTACTACTACTACTACTACTACTACTACTACTACTACTACATATAACTAGCGTTGTAAGCATATTTCTCTCACAACCCCTCCATGCACACATACTATCATCTATATGTGAGTACGTACACGTACTCACACAAATATATATATATATATACTCACACATACATATATGTGTGTATATATATATATATATATATACAAATAGTGAAAACAATGACATTAAACAAAAAACGGTTAATTCATAGTAAAACTCATTATTTTACGATCGTTTCTGGAGGGTAGTTCCCTGTATGTTCATTCTATTATTGATCTATGTAAAATATATTACAAAATATCATAGTAAGAAAATATACATATGTCTTCCCTACCCACCGTCTTCAGAAAAAATTTAATTGTTTTCACTATTTGTATTTTAAACTTTGCTTCACGACATCTACATACGGATTACGTTGAGTTCTTCATACGGTTTAGACCCTACCATTGATTGGTGGATTTATCTGTATATTTTCATTTCATTTTTTTTTTTCATTTGTGACACTGAGGAGACTGAGGTTAGCTGGACGTGCTCACCGACATCCAGAGTTGACACTGCACTCAGTGCTCCTGTGGGAGCCCCTACATGGACACACTAGAAGAGGGAGACTGAGGTTGACATATGTTGATGCCCCAAGGACAGACACTGGTCTCTTGGAGATGCAGGACATGGCAGCGATAATGAGGGACAGAGACCGCTGGAGAGAACTCGTCCATGGATCTCGGGAATTTTACCCGCCATAGACATATATATATATATATATATATATATACACAATGGAGGCACATGGCTTAGTGGTTAGAGCATTGGCCTTGCAATCGAAAGGTTGTGAGTTCAATTCTCAGACCGGGTGATGTGTTGTTTCCTTGAGCAAGACACTTTATTTCACATTGCTCCAGTTTACTCAGCTGTAGAAATGAGATGATAGGGACTGGGGTTCCTATCATTCCACTGCAAAGTGGTCGTGGTGGTGCCACGGCAAAAAAGCACCCAGCACTCACTGTAAATGAGGTTGGTGTTAGGAATGGCATCCAGCTGTAGAAATCAAGCCAGAATCTATTCCCGTCCCACCCTTGCAAGCAGGGAAAAGTGGACGTAAAATGAAATGATGATGATGATGATGACAACTCATTTTGTCAAACTCTTGAAACTCTGACTTTACCACATAGCATGTATTTCATTTTCTTATAGCATTTTAAGAGGGTCCGTCGAGCCGCCGATTATTGAGTCAGGTAGGATCGATACAGATCGAACCTTGAGCTGATCAGTGGTGAAACACGTGTCACCTACCAATAAATGCAATGAAGGAGTAACCAATCGTCCTTGTTATCCTTTCAATATATATATATATATATATATATATATCATCATCATCATCATCAGGTTTAGCGTCCGTGTTCCACGCTTGCATGGGTTTGGACGGGGGTTTTCCCACTTGAGGCAAGAGTGGTTGTCTTGCTCGCATAGGACTGTCTGGCGGGTTTTCTACGGCTGGATGCCCTTCCTAACACCAACCACATTTACAGTGTGGGGCTGGGAGGTTTTTACTGTGTTACCTACACGGCCACATTACAGCGTGGACTGTCTGGCGGGTTTTCTACAGCTGGATGCCCTTCCTAACACCAACCACATTTACAGTGTGGGGCTGGGAGGTTTTTACCGTGTTGCCTACACGGCCACATTACAGCGTGGACTGTCTGGCGGGTTTTCTACAGCTGGATGCCCTTCCTAACACCAACCACATTTACAGTGTGGGGCTGGGAGGTTTTTACCGTGTTGCCTACACGGCCACATTACAGCGTGGACTGTCTGGCGGGTTTTCTACAGCTGGATGCCCTTCCTAACACCAACCACATTTACAGTGTGGGGCTGGGAGGTTTTTACCGTGTTGCCTACACGGCCACATTACAGCGTGGACTGTCTGGCGGGTTTTCTACAGCTGGATGCCCTTCCTAACACCAACCACATTTACAGTGTGGGGCTGGGAGGTTTTTACCGTGTTGCCTACACGGCCACATTACAGCGTGGACTGTCTGGCGGGTTTTCTACAGCTGGATGCCCTTCCTAACACCAACCACATTTACAGTGTGGGGCTGGGAGGTTTTTACCGTGTTGCCTACACGGCCACATTTACAGCGTGGACTGTGTGTTTTTTGTCGTGACACCTACACGATCTCATTTGTTTCGGCCTGGATGTTGTGGGACCAACATAACTTTACATTGAAAGGGGCGGTGTGGGTGGGGTGGAGGTGGTGGGACGGGGGTGTGTTTTGATAGAGATGCCTACTGACTGTAGTAGGTTTTTACTTTGTATTTAGGTAAGGCGGGTCTTCTCTATTACTGAGTACCGCCAAAGGTCTCGGTCCAGTGACATTGTCTTGGAGAGGTGTAAGCGTGTGAGGTCGGAATTTATCAGCTCGTCCCTATATATAAATATATATATATATATATATATATGCACACACTGCATGGACACACTGGAAGAGGAAGACCGAGGTTAACATATGTTGATGCCCTAAGGACAGACACTAGTCTCTTGGAGACGCAGGACATGGTAGAGATGATGAGGAGGGACAGAGACCACTAGATAGATAGATTGATAAGAACCTTGGGAAAAGGATTTTTCCCATATCACGTGCAAGGTGATGGCAGTGGTAAAAGAGTATCACAAGACTTTATGACTCTTTACATGATTTATTTACGACCGGAATATAGTTACAAAAGTTGTGTTATATGTTAATAAAGCACGCTCGCTAGCCGGCATGTGGCTGACCAGGCCAGAGTTATGTTTTACTGTTACATATTGGTTAGTGTTTAAACGGCAAGGAAAAAATGGATGTTAACCTTTTGATGTCAAAGCAGCAACTGGTTTTTAGTGAAACAAAAGAAGCGCGAAAATCTTTGGGCGGAAATTGATATTCATGCACGACTCACGATTGATCAACCAATGACCAAATCACGCACGAACAGATTATTGTTACATGCCATGAAAATAACTCCACTACACTTATATGTGTGTGCGTGTGTCTCTATATATAAATGTGTGTATATATATGTTTATGTATGTGCACATGTTTTATATATATACATACATATATATATATATATATATATATATATATATATATATATATATCCGGGTTGAATTGGGGGTAACCACAGTAAGTAAGGTACTCAATACAAAGCAGAGTATAAATATTTAATATAGAAATGTCTTCTACAGGACTAGAACTGACTTCCTGATGATTTCTCCCGAATGAGAGAGTTCTAGTCCTGTAGAAGCCTTTCTATATTAAATATATATATATATATATATATATATATATATTATATATATATATATATATATATATATATATATATATATATATATATATATATTATATATATATATATATATATATATATATATATATATATATATATATATATATATATATATTTAATATAGAAAGGCTTCTACAGGACTAGAACTCTCTCTCTCTCTCTCTCTCTCTCTCTCTATATATATATATATATATATATATATATATATATTATATATATATATATATATATATATATATATATATATATATATGTGGGGGGGGGGGGTTAATTGGAACCACTGGCCTCTCATATGGGCCAGGACCTATTTCTCATTTAAGAACCTTCATTCAGTTATGTTCCAGACACCAGATAAATAATGAGAAAATTAGTTATATAACCAAATCCCTTCAAATTCTTGATTATTTTCAAAATTATTTGGAAACCATAGGGGATAGTGTCTTTCATTAGAAGAAATATGGTAATGAAAGGGTTAAAGTGTTTATATTTATTTTAAAACCTTCCATCATAATTTTATGTAAGAACCTTTGTTAAGTTATGTTCCAAACACCAACAGTGTCTTTCAGGAGAAATATGGTAATGAAAGGGTTAAAGTGTTTATATTTATTTTAAAACCTTCCATCATAATTTTATGTAAGAACCTTTGTTAAGTTATGTTCCAAACACCAACAGTGTCTTTCAGGAGAAATATGGTAATGAAAGGGTTAAAGTGTTTATATTTATCTAAAAACCTTCCATCATAATTTTATGTAAGAACCTTTGTTAAGTTATGTTCCAAACACCAACAGTGTCTTTCAGGAGAAATATGGTAATGAAAGGGTTAAAGTGTTTATATTTATCTAAAAACCTTCCATCATAATTTTATGTAAGAACCTTTCTTAAGTTATGTTCCAAACACCAACAGTGTCTTTCATTAGAAGAAATATGGTAATGAAAGGGTTAAAGTGTTTATATTTATCTAAAAACCTTCCATCATAATTTTATGTAAGAACCTTTCTTAAGTTATGTTCCAAACACCAACAGTGTCTTTCATTAGAAATATGGTAATGAAAGGGTTAAAGTGTTTATATTTATCTGAAAACCTTCCATCGTAATTTTATGTAAGAACCTTTGTTAAGTTATGTTCCAAACACCAACAGTGTCTTTCAGGAGAAATATGGTAATGAAAGGGTTAAAGTGTTTATATTTATCTAAAAACCTTCCATCATAATTTTATGTAAGAACCTTTGTTAAGTTATGTTCCAAACTCCAACAGTGTCTTTCATTAGAAATATGGTAATGAAAGGGTTAAAGTGTTTATATTTATCTAAAAACCTTCCATCATAATTTTATGTACGAACCTTTGTTATGTTATGTTCCATTGGAAATATGGTAACAAAAATAATATCAAGAATTAACAACTTACCTGACAGTAGCCCAGAATATTTGTCACTTGTGATTCAGGTGTTGTCACTCGACTGATCTGGTCGCTGCTGTGGCTGATGTCTCTCTCTCTCTATATATATATATATATTTCTCCCTCTCTCTCTCACCTCTCTCTCTATATATATATATTTCTCCCTCCCTCTCTCACCTCTCTCTCTATATATATATTTCTCCCTCTCTCTCTCATATATATATATCACCTCATCTATGACTGAGACTACGTCCAGCCAGAGTGTCTTCACTGTCTCTCTGCCTGCAGCTGTCATTATTTAATTTCTATCTTTCTGCTTTTATCTCTCCTCTTCTCTCTCTCTCTCTCTCTCTCTGTATATATATCATCATCATCATCATCATTTTACGTCTGCTTTTCCCTGCTTGCAAGGGTGGGACAGGAACTGATTCTGGCTTGATTTCTACAGCTGGATGCCCTTCCTAACACCAACCTCATTTACAGTGAGTGCTGGGTGCTTTTTTGCCGTGGCACCTCCATGACCACTTTGCAGTGGAATGATAGGGACCCCAGTCCCTATCATCTCATTTCTACAGCTGAGTAAACTGGAGCAATGTGAAATAAAGTGTCTTGCTCAAGGAAACAACACATCACCTGGTCTGAGAATTGAACTCACAGCCTTTCGATTGCAAGGCCAATGCTCTAACCACTAAGCCATGTGCCTCCACACACACACACACACACACACACACACATATATATATATATATATATATATATATATATATATATATATATATATATATATTGATATATAAGGAAATAATAGCAAAGATCATATATCAATATAATCACACACACACACACACATATATATATATATATATATATATATATATATGTGTGTGTGTGTGTGTGTGTGTGTGTGTGTGTGTATGTGTGTGTGTGTGTGTGTGTGTGTGTGTGTATATGTGTGTGTGTGAGTGTGTATATATACATTTTCAATCCTCAGATTAAGTGGGCCAATCATACTATATATATATATATATATAAAAATATATAAATATATATATATATATATACATTTAAAGTGTACGATAAACATGAAATGTGTTTACATTGCAACAGACAAAGTTAGCTATTAATGAAATAAACTAATAAAAGTGAATACAATTTGTCTGTCTCGATATAAGTCAGTAAAGATAATATTATATTGGCAACACCCAATAGCTATTGGCCTGCTTACCCACGTGTAGTCAGTCCTGCAAAATTTGTGATGTTTGATAGACTAATCTTACTGGATTCCTGCTGATAAGCACAGAAGATTTGGGTATTTCAATCTTTTATTTATATTCCATTTCGATTCTCTTTATTTTTCAATTCACATTCCACCATTGCGAAACTTATTTGGGTTTCGAGGTTCAAATTCGTCTGCAGAACAGGTTTGAATTTTGAAATTTAAATATGTCCAGGAATCATGGCTGTTGCCAATATAAGCTTGTCTTTATTGACTTATATCGAGACAGACAAATTGTATTCACTTTTATTAGTTTATTTCATTAATAGCTAACTTTGTCTGTTGCAATATATATATATATATATATATATATATATATGTATATAATGAAAAATTGAACAGGGACAGAACAGAGAGGCAGTACGACAAATGTTTATTAAATTCACGCTCAGGAGAGTGGGGGGTAGGTGGAGGACGACGTTTCGGGCATAAGCCCTTCTTCAGGTGAGAGTTCAAAAGGTGTGTAGGGGAGTGGTGGAGAGACATATAGCGAAAGGAAACGGTGCGAATGAAAAATTAACAAATAAAGACAAAAATATAATAAATAATAAATAAAAATAAAGCATGATCAAAATACAAGGAATGAGAGTGAACGAAGGGGTGAGTGCGAAGGATAGGCAGAGACGGGGATGGGAAAAAGAACCAGAAAAACGTAGGGAGGGGGGGAGTATATATATATATATATATATACATTTCGTATTTATCGTACACTTTAAATGTATTAACTGCTCGGAAGAGACCCTTCCTGGAGCTTAATTATTGTAAATGACTGAGAGTTTATTCTCAAAATATAATATAATATATATATATATATATATATATATATATGTATGTATGTAGTGGGTATATATTAATTTCTTAATGGATTTTTTATTACTGTTTATTAACACAGACAAAGACACATATATATATATGTGTCTTTGTCTGTGTTAATAAACAGTAATAAAAAATCCATTAAGAAATTAATATATACCCACTACATACATACATATATATATATATATATATATTATATTATATTTTGAGAATAAACTCTACAGACAAAGACACATATATATATATGTGTCTTTGTCTGTGTTAATAAACAGTAATAAAAAATCCATTAAGAAATTAATATATACCCACTACATACATACACACACATATATATATATATATATATATATATATATATATATATATTTATATATTTATATATATATATATATATATATATATATATATATTTATATATAAGTGTTGAACAAATGAGCAACGATGGTTGCTAGACACTGTACGGCTTAATATGGGATGTTTGTTAACAAACACACCGAGCATTATAGTAAATGTTCGGTGAATCCATACGTACATATATATGTGTGTGCATGTATGTATATATATATACATACTACTGTATGTCTGTATACATATATGTATATATGTATACATACTTATATTTAAGTAACAGCCGTACTAAGAGTGAGAAATGAAATTTCATTTCATTTTTTCCGTTTATATTTATATAGTTTTTCGAATATTAATAATAACATTCGATTCGTTTGCAATTATGCAAACGAGCCTCAATTTTATAGCCATGTCAGTAGAATGAACCCTTCATTCTTGTTCTTATGTTGGCATGTGAACAGAACTACAGACAGTAATGTTTCTGGGTATCACCCTTCATCAGTACAGCTCACTGTTCACCTGGCAACTGTCAGAGCTAGTGAAAGTATATGCTATTTTCAAAAATACACAGTGACTGATCGGCCTGATTTGCATATTAGCAGACTGGCTGATCAGTCAGATCTGCATATTAGCAGATAGGTGTGAGATGTAACAGCATGACCAACTGGGGTCCCTATCAGTAAAACACACAAGAAAACCTCTTATGAGATACAACCTTATAGGAGACCAGCTAAACCTATGGCTTGTGGGTATGCTGGGGCTCAGTGCTGGGCTTACCTATAAGTTAAATAAGCTATAGCTTAGGGAACACACTCCCTTGGGGTCTCATTCTTAAAGATATATTTTTATTTTGGCTTTAGTTTTTATTCTATAACCATTTATCATTTACATTACTCTATATATACTATTGTATTTTCACAGTAAAGGCTTTACCTCACATAATATCTCACATAACATTTACATTACTCTATATATACTATTGTATTTTCACAGTAAAGGCTTTACCTCACATAATATCTCACATAACATTTACATTACTCTATATATACTATTGTATTTTCACAGTAAAGGCTTTACCTCACATAATATCTCACATAACATTTACATTACTCTATATATACTATTGTATTTTCACAGTAAAGGCTTTACCTCACATAATATCTCACATAACATTTACATTACTCTATATATACTATTGTATTTTCACAGTAAAGGCTTTACCTCACATAATATCTCACCTAACATTTACATTACTCTATATAAACTATTGTATTTTCACAGTAAAGGCTTTACCTCACATAATATCTCACACATTTACATTACTCTATATATACTATTGTATTTTCACAGTAAAGGCTTTACCTCACATAATATCTCACATAACATTTACATTACTCTATATATACTATTGTATTTTCACAGTAAAGGCTTTACCTCACATAATATTTCACATAACATTTACATTACTCTATATATACTATTGTATTTTCACAGTAAAGGCTTTACCTCACATAATATCTCACATAACATTTACATTACTCTATATATACTATTGTATTTTCACAGTAAAGGCTTTACCTCACATAATATCTAACATAACATTTACATTACTCTATATATACTATTGTATTTTCACAGTAAAGGCTTTACCTCACATAATATCTCACATAACATTTACATTACTCTATATATACTATTGTATTTTCACAGTAAAGGCTTTACCTCACATAATATTTCACATAACATTTACATTACTCTATATATACTATTGTATTTTCACAGTAAAGGCTTTACCTCACATAATATCTCACATAACATTTACATCACTCTATATATACTATTGTATTTTCACAGTAAAGGCTTTACCTCACATAATATCTCACATAACATTTACATTACTCTATATATACTATTGTATTTTCATGGTAAAGGCTTTACCTCACATAATATCTCACATAACATCTCGTATACGAGAGACGTGTGTTGACGTGTGTGAACAAGCTCGGCTACCGAGTCGGATTTACTTACTCAAAAGTGAGTTTTGATTAATTTTTTTATACTGTAATATACGTTAACCCCTTGCCTTGGTCGTCAAACTTTGAGTTTATTTATTTTCGCCCCTTTTTGGGGCGAATTTTCCAGTTAAAAACTTATTACGGCAAACTAATAGAAATGGACGGAATTTTCACATCTCATCCTAACGTGAAAGCCACGCCCTCTAAGAAAGGTGATACAGAGAAGCTAGAAGCACAAGGCTCTAAGTCTTCCCTCCTCACTTCTGCAAAAGAAACATGGAACACGGAATTAAAAGAAAAATTTGTAAAAATGGGTGAAAACCCAGAAAGTCACATAAACGCAGACAAAAACAACAACGACAATAACAGCAATAGCCACAACACCAACCAAGGAAAAAATAACGATAACACCAAACAAAGCGAACCCACTACTGGTGCCTCCTTTGCACAGGTGGTCCGGAAAACACAAACCTGCAAGCAACTGGACATTACAACTCTGAGAGAAAAGATGAAGGAAGCGAAACAGTATGTAACTTTCAAAGAAGGAGGAGACTTCACAATCACCTCCCCACAAGAAATCAAAAGAGACACGATGCTAAGAACGATATCTTTCAGAACAATTTCCAACATAACAAGGAAACCAGCTCAATTATCCCAAAAAGAGATAGAGCTGGTCCTAAAAAATGTGTGGAGTGATATATCGTTCATACAAAAAGGGCCACTCTATGGGAATATAACGGTCCTAATGAAGGATCAATTGACGGCCAGGAAATACTCTGTGGTGCCAATTGTTTCCAAGCTACATACATTTTTCCCCACATATTTAGGGAAAAGAACGCAGAAAATAAGGGTCTCCGGAATCCGGCCAAATGCATGCATTTCCTGGGTACTAACAGGATTTTTAGAAGACGAGGACGGAATCCTCTCAGTAGGAGAAGTCACCACAGACGTTTTCGGCAGTTTGAGCGTGGAGGTTCTGGGCCAAATGAGACCAGAACGAATAGCTAGAATACCACAGAGGGTGTCCCTCGATGGAGAAACATTTATATACATTTCAGCCGAGGGTAGGAGGCCCATATGTTACTACTGTTCAAGCAGGGGTCATCTAAGGGCTGCTTGTCCTCAATTGACAAAAAAAAGGCTCTTTTGCCTACGCCCCACACACCACCACCGCCACCACCACCACCTCCACCACCACAACAACAACAAAAACAAAAACAACACGGAAAAATAACACAAGACACGGCCCCACCCAAAACAACTCCCAAAACACACACAAATACAACAAAACCCCAAAATACACCACTACCCGACAGCACGGACGAGGACCCAGCTGAAACGGCACCTAGTGACGAAGAGGGGGAACCCTTCCAACCTGTAAAAAGGAAAAAAAGAAAGCACCACTCGAACATAAACGAAACAAACACACAACCATCAACAAAAACAAAACAAACAGAACAAACAAAATCCGCCCCACCCCAAAACATAACACATACAACAAAACGTAAGCACACACAAGAACAACAAACAAACACAACACAAATAAAACAGTATACATACATTAACACAAATAACAAAGAACTAGTAAAAACAATACACAAAGACCCTTCGGTGGAAACTGAAGGGCAATTCTTTGCAAGCGCGGCCAACAAACCGCATTTAAAAATGATAAGACTCCCAATGGACACCTATGCAAAACTAAGAGAGAACTTTCCTGAGGACGTGGGGAAAACATGTACTCGAACCTATAACCGCGTCCTCTTGAAACGTTTCCCTACCCACACCTCACCAAACACCCCCACTCCACCACAGAACAACACCCCACCAAACAACCCCTCCAATACGCCCATGGATATTGTGCAACCTGCTCCTCAGGAGCCGAACAGGTAGGTCCTTCCTCTTTTAACCAACATGGCTGATATAAGAGTTGGGTGTCTGAATGTACGCGGCCTGGGACTGTCTTGGAAACAAGGCAAACTTTTAAACGATCTCAGGTCGCATAGAATGGATGTAATGGCTATTTGCGAGTCCAGGATCAGCAGCGAGCACCAACTGGCGCCCCTCTTCGACGACTTTGAGATCTTCGCATCTCTCTGTCAACCGGGGGGTGGGGGTGGAGTTGTCGTTCTGCTGCGAAAACACCTGGGCCTCACCATACAAAAGGTGCACCTGGACCCGGAGGGTCGACTGGTGGTTTTAGACGTCGGCAGTAGTGAAAGTGGAGCCCTTAGACTAATAGCTGTGTACGCCCCTTTTTGGGCAGCGCGGCCGGAATACTTCCAACGTCTGGAAACTTTTCTGGGAACGTCCCGCTCCTTGCTTTTAGTGGGGGACTGGAATGGTATCCTGGATGCACGTTGGGACTATGTAGGGGCATGTGCCAATAGAGGGGGGTGTAAAAGCCTCAAAAGGTTAATCGGCCGATTTGACCTGGCCGATAGATATCGACTAGATTTTCCGACTGTACCACTATGGACGTGGACCAATCGCAGCGGAACATCTAGGTCGTACCTAGATAGGGTCCTAGTTAGAGAGAAGGATAGGGACACATTTAGCTGTCCAAAAATGTTCATGGTTGACTATTCGGATCATAAGTTAGTGACCTGCATAGCCAACCTTGATAGAACCCATAGACAGGGACCCGGTTACTGGAAGCTGAACTTGTCCTTACCGAGAAGCAAAGCTTACAGTAAACGGATTAGCACGTTAGTTAAGCAGAGTTTGACAGGGGCAATTGTCAACAACAGGTGGTGGAGCTCTCTTAAGAGAGCAATTAGAATAGAATCGATAGGTTTTAGTCAGGAATTAGCAAGGGATAGGAACAAGACGGAAAGGGAATTAGTAGATAGAGTAGAAGAGGCGATTAGGAGTGGCAATGTAGCCGGCGTGCTGGCATCAAGAATGGCCTTAGACCAGTTCTTTGAGGTGAAGCATGAAGGCTGCGTTGTCAGGAGTAAAATACGTGCTCTGGGTAATGAGGGAGCCAAAGCTGTGAGCTGGGCCCGAGTGACAGAGGCAAAAAGTGGGAACAAGTCCACGATTCGATCTTTGAAGGACCAGGATGGGCGTGTGATCCTTGAACCTGGGCAGATGTGTGCGGCCTTTCAGCGGCACTTTGCACGACTGTTCGAGAGGGGCGGCGCGCCGGGTGAGACTATGGATTTCAATCCATACCTCGACGGTCTGCCGCGCCTCTCAGACGCGGAGGCGAAGTCCTGCGAAAGGACGATTTCAGCTGCTGAGATAGGGGCGGCGCTGAGCCAATGCGGCAAACGCAAATCCCCGGGTCTCGATGGTCTACCATACGAGCTATATGTAGCGATGCCGGACTTGTTCTCCGATATCCTCGAAGCGGTCTACTGCAACTGGCAGCAGAACGGGAGAATTCCCAGTTCTGTGACCAAGGGCGTAGTTACGCTGGTGAGGAAGGATGAGAACAAGGGGGATGACATAAGTAACTTCAGGCTCATAACTCTGCTAAATACAGAGTTAAAGTTTTTGGCCAAGGTGTTAGCGAAGAGGTTGGCGCTTGTCGTCGGAAACCTGGTGGGAGAAGCGCAGACATGCGCAATCCCGTCCAGGTCCATTCATGACAATCTCCACCTTATGCGATACATCATAAAGAGGGTAGGGAATGAACCCGGCTTTGGTGGGGCCCTGATCAACTTGGATCAATCTAAAGCTTTCGATAGGGTTGACCATCGTTACCTGGATGCGGTGCTCGCGGCGGCAGGCTTCGGACCCGTTTTCAGGGGTTGGATTGCTGCGATGCACAGCAGCAACGTCTGCTCAAGGGTCAAGGTGAACGGCCACCTCTCGGAGCCGTTCCAAATCATGCGATCCATCCGACAGGGATGCCCTCTCTCCTCCCTACTGTATGTGCTGGCTCTTGAGCCACTACTGCGGAAGTTGGAGCGGTTGCAGGGCATCCCTTTGGAACCGGGATTGCAGAAAGCGGCGTCGGCCTGCGCCGATGACGTGACAGTAATGGTGTCGAAAACCTCGCAAATCGGTGAGATCGGCACCTTACTGGAGGAATATGAAAGGTTTACAGGAGCCAAGCTGAACCGGGACAAGTCCGTCGGTTTGCAACTCGGAACATGGAGAGGCAAACCGATGCCCTCCAACGACGTCGTTGGACGCTGGACGGAGGGCCCGGTGAAGCTGCTTGGGGTCTGGTTCGGACCAGACCTCCAGGTGGAGAAAAACTGGAACGAGGTAACGGCCAGGGTGTTTGCACTCACCCAGAAGTGGGCCCAGTGCAAACTATCCCTGAAAGGTCGAGCGGAGGTGGCGAATACTTATATAGCATCCGTCATCTACTACCGCTTGACCGTCGTGCCTTGCCCAGTGAAAAGACTCGCCAAAATGGAGTGCGCGCTGTTCCAATTTCTTTGGAACAAGCGGACCCCTTTGGTGAGGAGATCCATCTGCTGTCAACACCCTTCGAAAGGAGGGCTGGGGATGCCGTGGCTACAGATGCGTAAACACGCATTAAGGCTACGGCACCTCCAGGTATTCCTCACCGGTCAACCGGTGTGGGCCCCGTTTGTGAGGCGAGCCTTTCCCAGACTCGTCTCGCTCACCAAGCTGCAATCCTGGGTCAAGCAAAGACCGAGAAAAGTGGGCGACTGGCACATTGAATGTGCCCAGGCGCTCACGGCCCTCTGGAAAGCGGACCCGGCAATCAGTAGAGACTCCACCTCGACATTCTATAGAGGGTTGGTACGCAGCAGGTGCGACGATGCTCTCGGAGAAGCTCTAGGCATGGAGGAAGATGAACTGGCCAGTCTGTTCGGTAGGACGTTTGGCCCTGGACCGATGGACAACTTCCAAAAGTCCCTGGCTTGGCAGTGCTACCGAGGGGCTCTACCCGTTCGAGACAAGCTCCACAGGCATGGGAGCCTGGGTAGAGATCCTTTGAATAAGATCTGTCCGAGATGCGTGCATGATGACGAAACCGTTGCGCACGCATTCGTACACTGCCCAGGCATTGCTGACCTGTGGGGCTATGTGGAATGACTACTGTCGAGGGTGGGACCAATCCGGTTGACCACCGAGTCCATTGTCACGATCAAACCGCCTCCCTCTTTCAAAAACGAAGGAGAGGCGGTTTTTCTCTGTGTGATAGCCATGGCTAAAGAAGTTGTATGGTGGACGAGGCTGAAAGGGCTGAGGTCAGACACCTTTCTCTCCGGCCAACAACTGGTCCCCTTTTTCAAATACCATTTTAAAAGAAGGATCAGAATGGAGAGAGAGGTGCTCTACCCCAGCAAGTTTTATGAAAGGTGGGTGAAAGTAGGGAGAATGGCCAGAGTGAATGGGTCTTCTCTCTATATCAGCCTGTAGGTGAAAGAAGAGGAAAAAGAGGAGACGAGGGAAGCACCTACTCTTTGTGCTCCTGAGGAGAAGGGTTGCACATTTTTTCCGGGGTGTGTGCGACCCATGTTAATGCCCCCTCCCTATTGAGGACTTCGTTTGTTGTTGTTATTTCATTGTTATATTTTTGTACTCGTTAATTATATGTAAACTTCCCTCCTTGTATCTGTCCCTACCTTTTGTGCCCTAGTGGCAAATAAAGAAACCACTCTATATATACTATTGTATTTTCACAGTAAAGGCTTTACCTCACATAATATCGAATCTATGAGATTTTGAAAGTATTTATTTTGAAAAGAATACCTTAACATAAGTATGAGCAACTGATTATGACCAGTTAGAACAGAAAGAGATGAGAGAATTCTGGCTGAATATGGCTGGTTTAAATGCTAAAGGGTTTAAACTAAAAGGCATGGCATTAGGAAGGGCATCCAAAAATCAAGCCCAAAACAGTTCTATATGAGCAAGAGATGGTCACCTGATCCAACTTTCCTCTAATGGGACAAACTGTCTAACCCATACTAGCATGGAAAATGGATTTTAAACAATGATGATGATGATGATGATGATATATAGAGAGAGAGTTAGTTCCACTAACTGTAGCACTCCAAGCTTGTGTAGAAGTTGCACAATATCTATACAGAACACCAAGTCCCTCTCTTCAGAGAAAAAAACAGAAGCACTCTTGATGTCTGTTGCGGTAGAAGGTGATGCGAGCACTGTCAGAGGGTTTTTTCCTTCAATCTGGACGCCAAGAGTTTGGCAGAGGACTTTGATAAGCTGAGATCGCAAACTAAATCATTTAGCTCCTTTGGGGGAAAAGATTTGTGGAGCATCATCATCAAGAACCACTTCTATTTTTTCATTTTCTTCAATACTGGAGGAATCTTCGTCACAAATGTCAGGAGGTTCTCCAAAGTCAGATCCTGGAATTTCATCCCAATAAGCTACAGGACGATCTGCTGATTCAAGATCAGGATACTTAAAGCTGCTCCGGTTCTTTCTGTAGATCCTAGTCAATCAAATCAATAGTGCAGAAGTAGCAGTCAGTGCTATGGTTTGTCGCCTCCCTCCAAACCATGGGAATTCTAAACTTCAACAACTCTTCTTGCCCTTGGTCCAACAACGCAGATACTCGATGCATGTCTTGCATACTGTCTGTGGTGCCCAAGGTTTATCCTGGTCACCAAGTTTCATACCAAAATAAGCATGGCAAGCACGCTTTATGAAACTTGTGACTGGATTCCTGTTAAGAACAACTTTGTATTCGCCGCAGATGTAGCAGAATACATCGAATCAGGTTCACTTTTGCAAAATCTTCTGGCCAAATCTATAACGTTGATTAAGTGTCACTGGAGATATTATTATATTTATCGATTCAGAAGGCAATGACAAAAACGACATAATCCGTTATAACAAAAATTCCCTTTTATTTGTTGTACAAATATGGAATCGAAAATAACAAAATTGTCCTAAATCAGCTAAAAAGACATAGACAATAAATTTGGTGTTGACCAGTGCTATATATATATATATATACATATATATATATTTATTAAAATAACAGATTAAAGTTTAAGCAAAGAATCGCTGCTTTCATCCTTAACGGGATCTTCAGAAGATCCCGTTAGGGGTGAAAGCAGTGATTCTTTGCTTAAACTTTAATCTGTTCTATGGTTCTTATATATTTGATATATATTTATCCTTATCAAACCCT
>OZ024764.1:7715325-7762825 GCA_964016885.1 Eledone cirrhosa | reverse complement strand
ATGCTTCAGCTTTGGCATGTGCCCATATGAATCACAATCAAGTCCAATATATATAGATCATCATCATCATCATCTTACGTCCGCTTTTCCCTGCTTGCAAGGGTTGGACGGGCCCTATTCAGCACAGCATCTCTCCACTTGTCACGGTCCTTTGTCATCTCCTCGGTGAGTTTCAGCGATCTGAGGTCTGCTCTCACCACCTCCGCCCATGTTTTTCGTGGTCTACCTCTACTGCATCTTCCCTGGGACTTCCTAGCACTTCTTCACCCATCGGTCATCCCCCATGCGCATCACATGTCCATACCATCTCAGCCTTCTCTCCTGCACACCACAACTTATCCCTCTTATACCCAAATTTCTTTCTCAACTGATCTATGCTTGGTCATTCACGCACATTGACATTGCACATCCAACGGAGCACTTGCTTCATTTCTCTCCAGCCATCGCATATCTTCTGCAGTTGCTGCCCATGTCTCACTACAATGCAGCATCGCGCATCTCACACAGGCATCATATAACCCTCCTTTCATACGGAGGGAGAAACCCTTCTTTATATCGAACATGGCCATTTCCCTGATGGAATCAGAGTATTGTCCTCTCTTTTACTTATCAACGCCTTTATTTTAGCTATGTTCACTCTCAGGCCTCTTGATTCCAACTGCTGTTCCCATAGCCAGAATTTATTCTCTAGCTCCTTTACTGATTCTGCTATAAAACCAGATCATCAGCATAGAGAAGTTCCCATGGGCATCCAGTCTTAAACTCCTGTTATGACTTGGAGGAATATAATGAACAAGAGAGGGCTGAGGACTGAACCCTGATGAAGCCCTACTTGTATCTGGAATTCCTCACTAAACTCCATTCCTATTCTCACTTTACTGACAGCACCCCTGTACATAGCTTGCACTTAAGCCATTCCTCTACACCTAGTTTCCTTAGGGACCACCAGATGACAGATCGGGGTACCCTATCAAAATCCTTCTCTAGGTCAACAAAAGCTAAGTATAGTGGCTTATTCTTCTCTAAGACCCTCTCTTGTAGTTACCTCACTATGTTGTACTTTTCCCAGGCACAAAACGAAACTGCATCTCATCTAAATTGATCCTTTCTCTAATCAGTTACACTAATATTCTCTCTGCCACTTTCATAACCTGATCCATCAGCTTTATGCCCCTATAATTGCTCCTCTCTAGAGCATCCCCTTTACCTTTGTAGCAATTTATGAGAATACTGCTGCACCAGTCTTTGGGTATGACACCACCAAATATATAGCTTGATTAATGATGTGTGCAATCAGTTTAGTGCCTTTGTCTCCTGATGCCTTCAGCATCTCAGCAACTATTCCCGACGGCCCAGCAGCCTTACCATTCTTCATTTCCTTAATTGCTTCTTGTACTCTATATTCGTCAATCTCAATAGCTGGTCCCTCTGTCGAGTCTACTGGGGGTAATTCCTCTGTCACATTCGTTCTCTACATTCATCAGTCTCTCATAAGTACATTTCCAGGCCTCCTATTTTTGATCATCCATGACACTAAGTACACCGGCATCATTCCGGACACACTTATCTCCAACAACATCCTGATTTGCATTGACACACTGCCTTGCAATGCGGAACACCACATGCTGCTGAACAGTGGCAAACCTCCTACTCTCAGCCTCTCTGTGTGCTAAGTACACCTGACGTCTAGCTTCTCTCTTAGGGGCTGTGTATCCGTCTCTACTCCCACCATTTTCCCAAGCTTTCCATGCCAGTCTTTTGTCTCTAATGGCCCTATCTCCCGTGCTGTTCCACCACCAGGTCATTCTCTGTCTGGTTGAAGATCTGCCCCAACCACAAGTTTCTTCAGTAGCCTGCAGTAAGTTGTCATGCAAGAAATTCCAGTTATCATCTATGTCATACAACTCTAAATCGTCTTCTTTTTCGTCGTATGCATCTTGAAGGGCTTTGCTAAATTTATATTTTAATGAAAGGTCGTTTAGCTTCCAGACCTTTCTTTTCCACACCTTCCTGTATGTCTCATTCTGTCTCTTGCTTACTGAGATGTCACTAACAACTAACCTATGCTGTGTGGTATTCTTCCCCAGGGTAAGCCTTAGTATTTGACACCATCCATCTGTCTCGCTGTCTAACTAGCAGGAAGTCAATCTGGCTTATGTGCTCGCCTGATTTGTAGGTTATTAGGTGGTTGGTAGGCTTCTGGAAGTTAGTGTTGAAAATGCTTAGTGCATTTTCATCACAAAATTCAAGAAGCCTCACTCCTTCATTTCTTGAGCCGTAACCGTGCCCACCACGTACCCCAGTGTATCCATCCTAGAGCTGTCCAACATGTCCATTGAAGTCCCCTGCTAGCATAACGATGTCTCTGTCCTCTATCATTGAGGCTGTTTGTAAAAGCCGTCTTTCTCTTCTTTTCCTAGGCCTGCCTGGGGAGCATAGGCAGAGATGATTGTCAGCAGTCTCTTGCCTACAACTAATCTAAGCTTAATTATTCTATTATTAACTCTAACTACCTCTATTGTCTTATTGATCCATCTCTCAGCCAGTAATATGCCCACCCCACCTAACTCATCATCATTACCCACCCAGAAAAGCTTATAAATACGATGTTTGCCTGCGATTAGTCTTGCAGAGGCACCTCTCCATCTCACCTCTTGCACACAGCACACATCCACATGCCTTCTCTCCAGCATCTCCGCTATCTCACCAGATCTACCTGTTAGAGTGCCAACATTAAGTGTGGCAACTCTGAGATGCGACGTCACATTCTTTTTCTTGCTGTGCATTGCTTGATGACGGTCAGGGGGTTCTTGCACATGGCCTCACCTGCCACCCCACTACTGTGCGCAGCCCTAACATGGTTAGTGTTATTGCTGTTGGCGCAGTTGTTGCAATTCTTATTTGTTGTGCTCATAATTTTGGCTTTCATTATACTGGTTGGATGCCCTTCCTAACACCAGCACCACTTTACAGCATGGACTAGGTGCTTTTATTCGTGCCATCAGCACTAGAGAGTTCCTCTTACTGGACTCAGGGGCCCTATCCACCCCTCCATTTTACAGCATGGACTGGGTGCTTTTATTCGTGCCACCAGCACTAGAGAGTTCCTCTTACTGGACTCAGGGGCCCTATCTACCCCTCCATTTTACAGCATGGACTAGGTGCTTTTATTCGTGCCACCAGCACTAGAGAGTTCCTCTTACTGGACTCAGGGGCCCTATCTACCCCTCCATTTTACAGCATGGACTGGGTGTTTTTATTCGTGCCACCAGCACTAGAGAGTTCCTCTTACTGGACTCAGGGGCCCTATCTACCCCTCCATTTTACAGCATGGACTGGATGTTTTTATTCGTGCCACCAGCACCAGGGAAGTTGTCTTACTGGACTCAGGGGACTTCTCTACCCCGCACCAATTTATTCGGGGAGGAGGGTAGCTCTCCTAGACGGGTTGCCTACATTGCGGCTTATGGAGCCTCCGTCCGCCCCTTGTCTGTTCTATGATATATTCACGAGGAAGTGGTTAGCATACAGCGTCGGACATGTATACCGAATGTGGTGGAGGTGGGGTGGTATGTGGGAACCATTGCCAGTCACGTACACACAACTATAAATAACAAATATACAGACATCTTTACGGAAAATGAGAGCGTAATGGCTTCCACTTTTCGTACAAACTGTTGTTACACATACTATTTGAACATAATTTGTAGATAAGAAGAAATAAAATGACACCTATCTTTATAAATCCAAACAGATATTTTATTAATAATTAAATTGGTAATTTGTAATTAAGTTATTGGTTATTTGTAATTAAGTTATTATTAAAGTTGTTAATTAAAAATGATTTAGTTACCTTAATATTTTATTGTATAATGACTGTCTATAAAATTGCAGGTGTATACGTTTGTGTATATATACGTTTGTGTATATATATATATATATATATATATATATATATATATATATATATATACACCTTTCTGCCTACCTTAAATAGTAACTATACAGCCTCTCTCTCTCTCTCTCTTTCTCTCTCTATATATATATGTATGTGTGTATGTATATATATGTCTATATGTACATAAATGTGTGTGTGTGTGTGTGCAGTTCTCTACAATGTTCTATGCTATTTGTGTAAATGGCAGTGTGTGTATGTGTGTGTGTATATATATATATACACACACACACACACATATATATATATATATATACATATATACATGCAATTATACATACATACATTTTATAAAAATCTATTCAGGAAGTTTCGATCTAATGTGAATTCCAGGAATCGGCCACCATATATTTTGTTATTGCTGTTGTTGTTGTCGTGGTCTTAGTGACCTGGAGCAGCTAGGCTCTTGTCCATAAACTTTCGTTTTGCAAAACACAACCACCACTGCAAATAGAGAGAATAACAGTAAATATAATAGCATGTCCCTCACACAAACCTCACTGTCACTGCAAACAGACGAGAAAGGGGAAGTAACTTTACAAATTATATATACGAGCAAAAAAAATGGCTTCTGTCTTTTAAGAAGCCATGAAGCCATTCATCTAGTTTTCCAGCTTAACCAATGTAGAATTTGGTAGACACAGTAACTACTTCGAAGTCAATTATAGATACTAGCAGAAAAACCACCCTATAGGTAGTTTTCTGCTAGCATGTGGGGGGTGTTTTGATAGAGATGCCTACTGACTGTAGTAGGTTTTTACTTTGTATTTAGGTAAGGCGGGTCTTCTCTATTACTGAGTACCGCCAAAGGTCTCGGTCCAGTGACATTGTCTTGGAGAGGTGTAAGCGTGTGAGGTCGGAATTTATCAGCTCGTCCCATGTTTTTCTGGGTCTGCCTACTCCGTGGCTACCGTCTATCTTTATTGCCCTGCACTTTCTTATACAGCTGTCGTCTTTCATGCGCATCACGTGACCGTACCAACGTAGCCTTCTCTCGAGTAAACAACATCTGATCCCTCTTATTTCTAATTTTTTCCTTAGTTCGTTTATGCTTTGCCGTTCACGTATATTACTATTGCACATCCAGCGGAGCATGCAAGCTTCGTTCCTCTCTAGTCTGCGTATATCCTCTGCACACAATGCCCAGGTCTCACTGCCATGCAGCATTGCTGTTCGTATGCAGGCATCGTATAACCTGCCTTTCATTTTTAGGGAGAACCCTCTAGCGGCTAATAGTGGTATAAGCTCTCTGAACTTTTTCCATCCAGTTCTGACTCTAGCTACTGTACTTTCAGAGCACCCTCCCCCACTGCTGATTTTGTCACCCAGGTAACGGAAGCTGTCCACTATTTCTATAGAACCCTCTGCGCAGTTGAAGGAGCTAGTATTTTGTGGGCACTTGCTGCTACTTATTGCACCAGAGCACCGGCCACATGTAAAATCTATGTTCTTAGTTAGCTTACCTGTGATCCCACTACATCTTTTATGCACCCATACTTTGCATTTGGGACATAAAATGGAGTTTCTACCTACGCCTTTCCTACACACTGAGCATGGCCATTTCCCAGATGGGACTGCCGCCTTATTTTCTTTCCTACAAACTAGAACTTTAGTCTTAGCCAGGTTAATTTTAAGGCCTTTTGATTCTAGGCCGTGCTTCCATGTTTGGAATTTCTTCTCTAGTTCGGTCATTGATTCAGCTATGAGCGTTAGATCATCTGCGTATAGGAGTTCCCATGGGCAGCCGGTCTTGAACTCCTCTGTTATAGCATGAAGGGCAATAATAAATAGTAGGGGGCTAAGAACAGAGCCCTGATGGACACCAACTTTTACGCTAAACTCTTCACTATATTCGTTGTTAATTCGAACCTTACTGACTGTTTCTTTATACATGGCTTGTATAGCTCTCACAAGCCATTCGTCAACACCTAGTTTTCTAAGAGACCACCAGATAATGGAACGGGGGACTCTGTCGAAGGCTTTCTCCAAGTCGACGAAAGCTAAGTATAGGGGTTTACTTTTAGCTAGGTACTTCTCCTGTAGTTGTCGTACAATGAAAAGAGCGTCTGTGGTACTTTTGCCTGACACAAATCCGAACTGCATTTCATCTAGATCAATTCTCTCTCTGATTAGTTGCGCTATTACTTTTTCTGTGACATTCATGACCTGGTCGATTAATTTAATGCCTCTATAGTTACTCCTATCTAGGGCATCTCCTTTTCCCTTATAGCAGTTAACGATGATGCTGCTACGCCAGTCCTTCGGAACAACCCCATTCTGTACGACTTGGTTAACTATCCGGGTGACCATGGTGTGTCCCACCGAACCAGATGCCTTCAGCATCTCAGCAACTATTTCCGAAGGACCAGCCGCCTTACCCGTCTTCATATCTTTGATTGCCTTGCTTATTGTACTACCCTGGACTAACACTGCTGGTCCCTCTATTGGGTCGATGTGGGGGAGACTGTCTTTCTCCCATTTGTTCTCCTCATTTAGAAGCCTTTCGTAGTGACACTTCCAAGCTACCTTCTTATCAGCGTCGGTGATGGCAAGTATGCCATCAAAATTGTAATTGACAATATACACAGAAATTGAAGAGAGACTGTGTTATACTCTCTTCTGTAATCAGTAAAGTAATCCATGATACATTTTAAAAAGACGATATTATATATAAACTGCATATATGATAAACTAAAATGTTATGAAAATGAAAAAGGAAAAAAAGTAGCAACAGAAATATAAACCTTATATAACGATACAAATATATAAATGTTTATATAAGTGATGTAATAACTGTTATGATATAACGGACGCTAACTGAAAGTGTAGACATTTGAAAATTTTAAAGAAGTGAATGTTAAAATAAGCAATCATTATATATAAGAATATTTATGTTTAATCAACAGCTACGAAATTTAGTAGATAAATTATGTAATATTCATTCATTATTTATTCAAAGTAATCCAACTTATTTTACTAACGGGATAAAAAAATATAAACACGACACAGTCCCGCACTCCTTACTTTATTATAGTATAGATTACTAGCTGGCCCAGTGCCGTCAAAAATCATGGCTAATTGTAATATGTATACATAATATAAATAAAGAGATGTTTGTTGGTTGGTTGGTTCCTTCACGCTCACTCACACAAGTGATACAAACATACAAACACACAGCCAATGTGTGTAGCCAATTCGCTACATACACACACACACAGCTGTAATGAATCTTAGAACGCTGGGCTTCTATAGTTTCTCACTCCACCTCCTTCCTCAGTCATCACAGATGCGCGTGTGTATGTAATAATTATTTTTTCTAAATGTATCTGTTTATATATATATGTGTAGATTCGTGTGTGTTTTTAATTCTATTGTCTATGTATCTTTCTAAATAGACACACACAAATATTATATATAAATATAATTTACACAAACACACATATACACTTGCTCAGAATGAAGATCAACATTGTGCTGCAAGGCAAGATTTGCCTCAAGAGAGATGAGACCAGATTCTTGCTCAGAATGAGGATCAACACAGCCCAGCAAGAGAAGAGCTGTCTCAAGAGAGGTGAGACCAGATTCTTGCTAAGAATGAGGTTCAACACAGCCCAGCAAGAGAAGAGCTGTCTCAAGAGAGGTGAGACCAGATTCTTGCTCAGAATGAGGATCAACACAGCCCAGCAAGAGAAGAGCTGTCTCAAGAGAGATGAGACCAGATTCTTGCTCAGAATGAGGATCAACACAGCCCAGCAAGAGAAGAGCTGTCTCAAGAGAGGTGAGACCAGATTCTTGCTCAGAATGAGGATCAACACAGCCCAGCAAGAGAAGAGCTGTCTCAAGAGAGGTGAGACCAGATTCTTGCTCAGAATGAGGATCAACACAGCCCAGCAAGAGAAGAGCTGAGACCAGATTCTTGCTCAGAATGAGGATCAACACAACCCAGCAAGAGAAGAGCTGTCTCAAGAGAGGTGAGACCAGATTCTTGCTCAGAATGAGGATCAACAAAGCATAGCAAGAGAAGAGCTGTCTCAAGAGAGGTGAGACCAGATTCTTGCTCAGAAGGAGGAACAACACAGCCCAGCAAGAGAAAGGTTGTCTCAAGAGAGATGAGACCAGATTCTTCCTCAGAATGAGGATCAACACAGCATAGCAAGAGAAGAGCTGTCTCAAGAGAGATGAGACCAGTTTCTTGCTCAGAATGAGGGTCAACACAGCCCAGCAAAGGAAGAGTTGTCTCAAGAGAGGTGAGACCAGATTCTTGCTCAGAGTGAGGATCAACACAGCATAGCAAGGGAAGAGCTGTAACAAGAAAGAAGAGACCAGTTTCTTGCTCAGAATGAGGGTCAACACAGCCCAGCAAAGGAAGAGTTGTCTCAAGAGAGGTGAGACCAGATTCTTGCTCAGAGTGAGGATCAACACAGCATAGCAAGGGAAGAGCTGTAACAAGAAAGAAGAGACCAGATTCTTGCTCAGAATGAGGGTCAACACAGCCCAGCAAAGGAAGAGTTGTCGCAAGAGAGGTGAGATTCTTGCTCAAGACTCTGAGCAGTAATGTAATGCAAGAAGACAACTTTCCTCAAGAACAACAGCAACAGATTTTGGAAAAAGACCCAGGTCAGCATCAAAGACTTCGTCAAAATAATCAAAGACTGGTCCAAAACTTTGCATGTCGTCTTGATCTGAATGCACTGCAACACGTCAATGTCAAGGTTTTCTAACACAACTGTGTTCTGATGCAGCGCACTGGGGTCAATGTGATCAACTAACTCCCAAGGTGGTGCCCCAGCATGGCCACAGTCTAATGACTGAAACCAGTAAAATAAGGCAATGTTCCAGCATGGCCACAGTCTAGTGACTGAAACCAATGCCCCAGCATGGCCACAATCTAATGACTGAAACCAATGCCCCAGCATGGCCACAGTCTAATGAATGAAACCAGTAAAAGAACTGAATTGCAAAATAATAAAAAAAAAAAAAAAAAAAAAGGGGAGGGAGTTTAGTAGTGGTACCTTGCTCGGTTTGTCCGTTTGTGGGTCAAAGACCTTATCGCACATCCTTAGACCAGTTTCCTGTCTCAGTTGCTGAAGATATAACCGTAAGTTCTCATCCTCGGTCCCAGGGGCAGGCTTAGTGTACATGGCATTGAGGGGGAAGCCACTCTCCCCAGGGACTGGGTAGTTCTTCAAGGCGAGAGTGTACATCTCTTTCTGGGCTGCATTCTTCGAATTACACTGCAATAGAATAATAATAATTATTATATATATATATATATAGAGGCACATGGCTTAGTGGTTAGAGCATTGGGCTTGCAATCGAAATGTTGTGAGTTCAATTCTCAGACCGGGTGATGTGTTGTTTCCTTGAGCAAGACACTTTATTTCACATTGCTCCAGTTTACTCAGTTGTAGAAATGAGATGATAGGATTGGGGTCCCTATCATTCCACTGTAAAGTGGTCGTGGAGGTGCCACGGCAAAAAAGCATCCAGCACTCACTGTAAAGTGGACGTGTAGGCGCCACGGAAAAAAAGCACCCAGCACTCACTGTAAACGAGGTTGGTGTTAGGAAGGGCATCCAGCTGTAGAAATCAAGCCAGAATCAGTTCCCGTATGAGCAAGACAAGGTCAGCCGACCGGACACTGCCCACTACAGGACAACCCGTCTAACCCATGCTAGCGTGGAAGAACGGATGTAAAACAGTGATGATGATGATGATATACACATTTACACACTCACACTCATACAAACACACACATATACATGCATGCAAGAAGCAAAGAAAATTACAGTGATATGAAAGATTTCCTGGTGGAAGTTCAGGTAAACTTTAGTCTTAATCTCAGATATATTGGCTGAGTATTCCACAGAACTAGACACTATCTCTCTGTTATATTGGCTGAGTATTCCACAGAACTAGACACTATCTCTCAGTTATATTGGCTGAGTATTCCACAGAACTAGACAACATCTCTGTTATATTGGCTGAGTATTCCACAGAACTAGACAACATCTCTGTTATATTGGAAGGGCTTCCAGCTGTAGAAATCAAGCCAGAATCAGTTCCCGTACGAGCAAGACAAGGTCAGCCGACCGGACACTGCTCACAACAGGACAACCCGTCTAACCCATGCTAGCGTGGAAGAACAGATGTAAAAAAACAAAAAAATATACTAGCTGAGGTACCCGGCGCTGCTAGGGTTTAAGTAATACAATTTTTTGTGCTGAAATAACACATGATGAAGCTGTCGGTTGAATTAAGTCTTATAGGAAAACACGGCCATCGTCGCGGATGTCCACACCACAGCCAACTGGTTAATGTGACCTTCAGAGGTCTTCTATCCGTTCTGTAAGATGTTCCATTCATTTAAATATACGCATGATAGCAGCAAAGATGACAGCCTAAGGTGGGTAGGTAATTTTTAAATATCTTTACGGTCCGCGTGTCAACTGTGGCCCTTTGAAGATTTCTATTCGATTTGCAAAGGGTTCCGCCCGGTATACGTTTTTGGAAAATACTCCCGCATTACCGGCATTTCCCATAAAACCCGTTTGTCTAGGTAAAACTCGGCCCGTGGAGGGCAAATTCAATTGTTATCCATCCCATTGTTGTACAGCCCTCTGTCCCGCTGAAGAAGACCATCCACTGCACGTAAGTGGTGAATCTATGATGTTTGAAAAAAGCATTTGCGACATTCGATATTTGCGGTGTTTTCGCTTTATTAAGGTGCCCGGGGGGGACTTTTAACACCTTATTGATACATAAATAATGCACCTGTACAGTTTAAAGCAAATTGGTTGCTCATATCAGAAGAAACAAACCAAATGAAAAATAAGTTTGTGCAGCTTTTTGCCTTCCACGAGTTGGCTGGGATAATGTTTTCTTAGCCTAAAGCCATCCTTAGCACATAATTTATCTGTGTTTCAATTTTGAAGGAAATCGGTTGAGAACTTTAAAAGTTATGGCAGAAAATAACATTCATTTGAGCATTTGCATGCAAATGTCCTATTGATTTATAAATAATCAATGCAGACTGGAAATTATCGATTTTTTAAAACTTAAAGTACGATAAACTTCAAAGATAGATATATAGATAGGTAGATAGATAGATAGATAGAGAGATAGATAAATTTCTTTATTAGCCACAAGGGCACAAAAGAAGGGGACAAATACAAATGGGGAGTTTACATACAGGTATATGAAAATAAAACTATTAATAAAACAACAAATAACAATTGAAATCCCCAATAGGGGGGAGGCGTTACACAGGGGTTGTACACACCCTGAAAAAATGTACAACCCTCATCTCCAGGAGCACCAAGAGTGAGTACTCCCTTCCTCTCTTCTTTTTCCTCAACCTACAGGCTTATATAGAGAGAAGGCCCAACCACTCGGGCCACCTTTGCCACATTCACCCACCTTTTATAAAACTTGCTGGGGTACAGCACCTCTCTCTCCATCCTGGGGTACAGCACCTCTCTCTCCATCCTGACTCTTCTTCCAAAATGGTATTTGAAAAAATGAATCAGTTGTTGGCCAGAGAGAAAGGTGTCTGACCTCAGCCCTTTCAACCTCGTCCACCATACAACCTCTTAGCTATCACACAAAGGAAAACCGCCTCTCCTTCGTTTTTAAAGGAGGGTGGCGGTTTGATCATGACAATGGACTCGGTGGTCAACCGGATTGGTCCCACCCGTGACAATAGTCGTTCTACATAGCCCCACAGGTCGGTGACGCCCGGGCGGCGTATGAATGCGTGCGCGACGGTTTCTTCGTCTCGCACGCACCTCGGACAGATCTTTTTTGCAGGGTCCCTGCCCGGGCGCCCATGTCTGTAGAGCTTGTCTCGAACTGGTAGAGCTCCTTGGTAGCACTGCCAGGCCAGATAGGTAGATAGATAGATAGAGAGATAGATATGTAGATAGGTAGATAGATATATTTCTTTATTAGCCACAGGGGCACAAAAGAAGGGGACAAATACAAAGGGGGAAGTTTACATACAATAAAAACGTGTAAAATGTTATCACAGATGGAATTTAAAAGTTAGTCGATTTTCCCCAATAGGGGGAGACAGTTTATATGGGTAACACATACCCCCGAAAAAAAATGTGCAACCCTCATCTCCAGGAGTACGAAGAGTTTGTACTCCTTTCCTCTCCTCCTCCTTTTCCTCAACCTACAGGCTGATATAGAGAGAAGGCCCATTCACTCGGGCCATTCTCGCCACTTTCACCCACCTTTCATAAAACTTGCTGGGGTACAGCACCTCTCTCTCCATCCTGGGGTACAGCACCTCTCTCTCCATCCTGACTCTTCTTCCAAAATGGTATTTGAAAAAAGAATCAGTTGTTGGCCGGAGAGAAAGGTGTCTGACCTCAGCCCTTTCAACCTTGTCCACCATACAACCTCTTTCGCCATAGCTATCACACAAAGGAAAACCGCCTCTCCTTCGTTTTTGAAGGAGGGTGGCGGTTTGATAGATAGATAGATAGAGAGATAGATATATAGATAGGTAGATAGATTTCTATTTATTTGCCACGAGGGCACAAGAGAAAGGGACAAATACACAGGGGGGAGTTTACATAAATACGAGTCAAGAAAAAGGCATAACAATGAGAATAACATAAAAATAAAAAGTCCTCAAAAGGGAGGGGGCGTGTTGGGGATTGCACATACCCCCGAAAAGTGTGCAACTCTTTTCGCGGGGGAAGCCCAGAGAGGAGGCGCTCCCCCTTTCCTCTTCACTTCTTCACCTACAGAACAATGTAGAGAGAAGGCCCATTTACACAAGCCATTCTCGCTTCTTTACTCCTAACCAAAAACCTATCTAGGTAGGATCTAGATTGTCCACTGCGGTTTGCCCAGGTCCAGGTTGGCGTAGTTGGACAATCCAGTCGAAATCTATCGACCAGGTCGAATCGATCGAGTAACCCCTTGAGGCTGCTACACCCCCCTCTATCGGGACATGCCCCTGCATAGTCCCAACGCACATCTAGGATTCCATTCCAGTCCCCCACTAAAAGCAGGGAACGCGACGTTCCTAGAAAAGTCTCCAGACGCTGGAAGAAGTCGGCTCTTTCAGCCCCGAAGGGGGCATAAAGACCGACCAGTCTGAAAGCCCCGCCTTCACCGCCTCCGACGTCCAGCACCACTAATCGACCCCCCCCGGGTCCGAGTGAACAATCTGTCCGTCGAGAGCCAGACGTTTATCCAGCAGTACGCCCCCCCCCCCCCCGCCTCCGGGTTGACAGAGAGATGCGTGCATCTCAAAGTCATCGAAGGCGGGAGCCAGCTGTCGCACGCTGCTGATCCGACTCTCGCAAACAACCATCACATCTATACTTTGTGACCTGAGGTCACTTAGAAGCTTTGCTTGTTTCCAAGCTGAGCCCAGGCCACGCGCGTTCAAACAGCCAACTCTCAATTGATCTATTTTGGTGTTGAAAGTGAAGAAAGAAAAGCACCTACCTCTCCGGGTTGTGTAATTTCCATGGCGTCAGGTGTGTTGGGTGGAGGGATGTTTTGTGGTGGTGTGGGGGTACCCGAGTGTGGTGGGGTTGGGGTATTTGGAGTTGTGTCAGGGAGAGGGGAGGTTATGGGGAAATCTTTCAAGAGGACGCGATTTAACGGTTTTAAACAGGGGGGGGGGGGCTCACGTCCTGTCTAAATTGTTCTTTTAAGGAACGATAAAGGTCCAGAGGGACCTTTATCATTTTTAAATGGGTGAAGTTCTCTGTTGAGATAAAGTTTGGCCCTTCGGTCTGCACCAAAAGGCTATTTTTTATTAATTTAAACAGTTTTTTGTTTTCTTTATTTATATATGTGTATTGTAAAGTCTTTTTTTGTGATGCTGTCAATGTTTCGGAGAGGGGAGGCGCAGATTTATTTTTGTTTGTTGAGGGTGGGGTGTTTTTGATTGGAGTTGGTGTTTGTGTGTGGGTTATTTGTGGTGTGTTGGGTGTGTGCTTTCTTTTTTTTCTTTTAACTTGTCTGAAGGCTTCTCCTCCTTCTTCTTCAGAAGTTGGGGGAAACTCTTCAGCGCTAGGTGGGAGGGACGTGGTGTCTGGTTGTTTTTTTTTTGCGGGAGGGGTAGATTTGTTGGTGTTTTTTTTTTTTATTATTTGTTTGGAATGCATTTTGTGGTGGTGGTGGTGATGTTTGTGTCGTGCTTGTGGTTGGTGATGGTGGTGGTGATGTTTGTGTTGTGGTTGGTGATGGTGGTGGTGATTTTTGTGTCGTGCTTGTGTTTGGTGCTGGTGGTGGTGATGTTTATGTTGTGCTTGTGGTTGGTGGTGTCTGTATTTTGTTTGCTGTGTGTGGTATTAGTGTATTTTTGGAGGTGGGTGGTGTTGGTGTACTGCTTGTGGTGGGTGTGGGCAATAGTCCTTTTTGGGGGATACGTTTCGGGCAGTTAGCCTTAACGTGTCCCCTTTCCGTGCATAAATAGCATGCTGGTTTTCTCCCCTCTACAATTATATCTATTGGGGTAAGGTCATCCAGCCAGATGCGATCCGGGATTTGTGCTATTCTTTCGGGCCTCATTTGGACTAGTAGGTCGAGGCCCATTCCCAGGAACGCATCTCCAGATGCCTTCCCCATTGACAGCACTGTGTCCTCGCCCATGTCTATGAAGCCAGCAATAGCCCACCAGAAGTCCATTGTGGGCAGCATTGTTTGTACTTTGACTCTCTGTGTTCTTCTACCCATGTAGGAGGGATAGAAGCTGTATGTTGTTGATGAGAGTGGGCTTAGGGAAAGCTTCTGCGCCGTTTCCTTGACTTTTGTTAAGACCGAAATGCTGCCATAGAGTCGGTCCTTTCGTATGAAGAGAATATTCTTCATATAGTCTTTTAGGACCAACTCTATCTCCATTTGGCTGGGCTTTGCTTTCTCGTTTGGTTTAAGATTGTTCTGAAGAGAACTGTGCTCTCTGTTCTCGCTTTCTTGAATTCTGGGGGGGGAGTTAATGGAAAACATTCCGTTCTCCCCCAAGACTATGTGTTTTTTGGCTTCTGCCAGTTTTTCTCTGGCGGCAGTTAAGTCTATTGGTGTATATGTTATGGACTGTTTTATTTTCTGGGCGAAAGTTGCCTTGTTGTTATTTGTGTTCTTATTTTCTGTTTGTTTGTTTTCCGTTTGCTCATTTTCCGTAACATTTGTTTTTTCATTTTCCTTGTTTGTTTCGTTGTCTAGTTTTGTTGTATCTATTTCTTTTTGTTCTTCAGATTTGGGGGGCGTGGCAGAGCTAATGGCAGACATGTCTGCCATCTTTTCCGCCATGCTGCCAAGAAAGAGATTTTAGAGCAAAATAGATATTTATTTTACCCCCTAAAAAGGGGGTAAATGTAAAAATGTTTCCCTAAATAACAGGGGTAAGTGTTTCAAATGTGTTGCACTGAAAAAATTCTCTGGTACTTACTATAGTAAGGGTAAATTCCGATGGAATTGCGGAGCCGATGTGAAGTGTGTCTTACTCTATCAAGATAGATAGATAGATAGACTGATAGAGAGATAGATAGGTAGATAGATAGACTGATAGAGAGATAGATAGAGAGCTAGATAGATAGATAGACAAACAGACAGATATATGCTCCACTTACTTTCTGTAGCTTCTTAAGACATTCTGTGATATACAGTGTAATGTAGATCAATGTACGATCACAGTCATTCTGAAAGAGATAGAGAGACGTAAGGGTAACCATCATCATCATCATCACAATAATGTAACTAACTTTCTCGTAATAAAGTTGTTCTTTGGAACATAATAATAATCATAATGAAATTATTGTGTACAGTGCTCAGGTGCACTACAACTCATCAAAGGTGCATGTATAGTACATAGAATAATGTACAAATGTCAGGAAAGTGAACAGTGTATGAGTCGTGATATACATGTGTGTGTATGGAGGGGGAGTATTAGGTGTAGTGTTGGTGAATTTCAGGAGGTATGGAGGTTTTAAAGGATGCAGTGTCTTGACAGCTATCAACTGATGCAGGTAGTTTGTTCCATGGAGGTTTTAAAGGATGCAGTGTCTCGACAGCTAACAACTGATGCAGGTAGTTTGTTCCATGGAGGTTTTAAAGGATGCAGTGTCTCGACAGCTAACAACTGATGCAGGTAGTTTGTTCCATGGAGGTTTTAAAGGATGCAGTGTCTCGACAGCTAACAACTGATGCAGCTAGTTTGTTCCATGGAGGTTTTAAAGGATGCAGTGTCTCAACAGCTATCAACTGATGCAGGTAGTTTGTTCCATGGAGGTTTTAAAGGATGCAGTGTCTCGACAGCTATCAACTGATGCAGGTAGTTTGTTCCATGGAGGTTTTAAAGGATGCAGTGTCTCGACAGCTAACAACTGATGCAGGTAGTTTGTTCCATGGAGGTTTTAAAGGATGCAGTGTCTCGACAGCTAACAACTGATGCAGGTAGTTTGTTCCATGGAGGTTTTAAAGGATGCAGTGTCTCGACAGCTAACAACTGATGCAGCTAGTTTGTTCCATGGAGGTTTTAAAGGATGCAGTGTCTCAACAGCTATCAACTGATGCAGGTAGTTTGTTCCATGGAGGTTTTAAAGGATGCAGTGTCTGGACAGCTATCAACTGATGCAGGTAGTTTGTTCCATGGAGGTTTTAAAGGATGCAGTGTCTCGACAGCTAACAACTGATGCAGGTAGTTTGTTCCATGGAGGTTTTAAAGGATGCAGTGTCTCGGCAGCTAACAACTGATGCAGGTAGTTTGTTCCATGGAGGTTTTAAAGGATGCAGTGTCTCGACAGCTATCAACTGATGCAGGTAGTTTGTTCCATGGAGGTTTTAAAGGATGCAGTGTCTCGGCAGCTAACAACTGATGCAGGTAGTTTGTTCCATGGAGGTTTTAAAGGATGCAGTGTCTCGACAGCTAACAACTGGTGCAGGTAGTTTGTTCCATGGAGGTTTTAAAGGATGCAGTGTCTCGACAGCTAACAACTGATGCAGGTAGTTTGTTCCATGGAGGTTTTAAAGGATGCAGTGTCTCGACAGCTAACAACTGGTGCAGGTAGTTTGTTCCATGGAGGTTTTAAAGGATGCAGTGTCTCGGCAGCTAACAACTGATGCAGGTAGTTTGTTCCATGGAGGTTTTAAAGGATGCAGTGTCTCGACAGCTATCAACTGATGCAGGTAGTTTGTTCCATGGAGGTTTTAAAGGATGCAGTGTCTCGGCAGCTAACAACTGATGCAGGTAGTTTGTTCCATGGAGGTTTTAAAGGATGCAGTGTCTCGACAGCTAACAACTGGTGCAGGTAGTTTGTTCCATGGAGGTTTTAAAGGATGCAGTGTCTCGGCAGCTAACAACTGATGCAGGTAGTTTGTTCCATGGAGGTTTTAAAGGATGCAGTGTCTCGACAGCTATCAAGTGATGCAGGTAGTTTGTTCCATGGAGGTTTTAAAGGATGCAGTGTCTCGGCAGCTAACAACTGATGCAGGTAGTTTGTTCCATGGAGGTTTTAAAGGATGCAGTGTCTCGACAGCTAACAACTGGTGCAGGTAGTTTGTTCCATGGAGGTTTTAAAGGATGCAGTGTCTCGACAGCTAACAACTGATGCAGGTAGTTTGTTCCATGGAGGTTTTAAAGGATGCAGTGTCCCGACAGCTAACAACTGATGCAGGTAGTTTGTTCCATGGAGGTTTTAAAGGATGCAGTGTCTCGACAGATAACAACTGATGCAGGTAGTTTGTTCCATGGAGGTTTTAAAGGATGCAGTGTCTCGACAGCTAACAACTGGTGCAGGTAGTTTGTTCCATGGAGGTTTTAAAGGATGCAGTGTCTCGACAGATAATGATGTGTGGAGTGTAAACTCGGCCAGATTAGATTAGATAGATATATAATGGTGTATACAGTGGTGTGTATATAATGGTGTATATATGATAGTGTATATATCATGATGTGTGGAGTGTAAACTCAGCCAGATTAGATTAGATAGATATATAATGCTGTATACAGTGGTGTGTATATAATGGTGTATATATGATAGTGTATATATAATTGTTTCTACTTTAGGCACAAGGCCAACAAGTACCCAGTGTATTACTGGTACTTTATTTTATCGACCCCATAAGGATGAAAGGCAAAGTCAACCTCGGCGGGATTTGAACTGTGTATATATAGTGTATATATAATGATGTGTGGAGTGTAAACTCGGCCAGATTAGCTTAGATAGATATATAATGGTGTATATATGATAGTGTATATATATAGTGATGTGTGGAGTGTAAACTCGGCCAGATTAGATTAAATGAGATTATCACGTTGTCCGAAGTCAACTACAACAGAAATTTTAAACAACGATCATAAACCAAAACCTTTACTCACCTTAATTTCAAAATTTCTGAAGAATATGTTGGCCTTGAAGAAATATATGGCTTCATCAATAATATCAAGAGCTGTTTCTTCAGCTGTAGAAGAGGAAGAGAAATAAAGTATACTGTATAAGTCGACACGGTGCATAGGTCAGCCCCTAAAATTCTGAGCTGTAATTCAGGTTTAGGGCTATATTCACCGGATAAGATGACCCCCCCCCACAAAAAATAAAGCAGTTGCTGGGGAAATAATTCAAAAAATTTAGTGGTGCACTAAAGGCTAAGGCACTTCTTCTAAAACACTTCAGTCGCAAGTGAGTTCTAACTCACCGAGTAAACCAGCCTTGCCTTAATGAACCTAAGGTAACCTAATCTCCGGTAACCTACCCTATGGTAACCTACCCTACAGTAACCTACCAGACAGTAACCTACCCTACAGTAACCTACCAGACAGTATCCTACCCTACAGTAACCTACCCAATGGTATCCTACCCTACAGTAACCTACACTATAAGCTACAGCAAGTCATTAATATTACTATAATCTCTACGTTAGACTTAACAAATATGAGATACAGTAGGAAATAAATGTGGTGGGTTGCTAGAGTTATGGTAAGTGGTGTACAACAAGTGTTAGGCAGGCAGTTTCACTGTTTACCCCTCAGTGGTAAAGGTTCACATTCTATATTCAGCAGACAAGTCGACCCCTGGTTTTGGAGAGATATTTTTAGGCTCCAAAAGTCAACATGTATGCTGACATATATGGTATATTATCATCATCATCAACACCATCATCATCTAAAGTCCATTTTCCCTGATAGCATGGGCTATGTTAACCCTTTTACATTACCCTACATATATTATTGTATTTTTACAGTAAAGGCTTTATCTCACATAATATCAAATCTATGAGATTTTGATATTATTTATTTTTGAGTATAATACGTTAACATCAGTATAAGTGGCTGGTTACAGCCACTTTGAACAGAAACAGGTGAGAGAATTTCGGCTGGATGTGATCAGTTTAAATTGGATCGAAGGAGAAGCTGTCGTTACCATCCAAAGGTTGTCACTGACACAGACTTCGCCGATGACATTGCGTTGATCACAGAGGAAATCAGTCAAACTCAAGCACTGCTCACACGTGTCAAGGTTGAATCAGACAAAACAGGACTTCATCTCAATGCAAAGAAGACCGAAATCATGCACTACTATCAGGTTGATCCAGCTCCAGTTCTTGCTAAGGACGGTACAACAATCAAAACTGTTGAGAACTTTAAGTTTCTTGGTGCATGGATGCACAGCTCACGCAAGGACTTTGAAGTTAGAAAAGCACTAGCTTGGTCGGCATGCCACAAGCTACTGAAGGTGTGGAAGTCCGACCTAAACCGTAAAATCAAGGACTGGCTCTTCCTAGCAACTGTTGAGTCTGTCCTGCTTTACGGCAGTGAAAAGTGGACTATTGACAAAGTGCTATGCAAGAGACTTGACAGATGTTACACGAGGATGTTGAGAAAGGCTCTCAACATTTCTTGGAAACGGAGGCTGACAAATAAGGAACTATACAGATCACTACCTCCAGTCTCAAAAAAAAGTTGCCTGCAGATGAATAAAACTGGCTAGGCACTGCATCTGTCATCCATTGTATGGCATTTCTGTTTGTGGGGAGTGTGGAAAAGGGTTTGCCTTAATTAGTGGACTGAAATGTCTTTTGAAAGTGTACCAAAACAGGACCGTAACACCTACTGTGTGAGTCCCCATTGTTGCAGCATCTGTGCAAGAGTGTGCAAGTCTCTAGCAGAGCTAAAAAGCCATGTCCGTGCTGTTCAAGCTTTGGTGTCAAGCGGTAGCATTACTCAAAATTGAGTTGCAGCCATCATGTATATATATGAATATATATTGTATATATACACTACAGATCACTACCACCAGTCTCAAAAAAAAGTTGTCTGGCTTGGCACTGCATCAGTCATCCAGGAGAGATAGTATCACAACTTGTGCTCTGGAAACTGACGGTCGGATGAAGAAGTGTGGGAAGACAGGGCGTCTCATTCATTGATACCCTGCTGAGAGATGCTGACATTGATAACATCGATGAACCAAGAAATGTCATGCTCGACCGGGACGATTGGAGAAGGCGTGCTGAATCTTTGCAAGTGTAAACTCGGCCGAAGAAGAAGTAAATGCTAAATGGTCAAACAACGGAAATACTTCTTCTTCTTCTTCTTTGCCTACTTATTGCTGTGAGGGTTTTGGGGTCAAAGACTTCAAACACTCCTTCCAGTATATCCTGTCAGAAGCAACCGACCCGACACCAATCCAACTGTTCCAGCTGGATCTCGAAGCGAGACCACAACACCAGGGAGGTTGTCATGCCCTGACACACCAACAGTCACCACCACCACCACCACCACCACCACTGCCATCATCAACACCACCACCACCCACCTCCTCCCAACAAAACCAACTGTAAACTTACTCTCTTTAGGGGCTGGCCCTTTGTACTGGGTCTTGATGGGAAGTAAGGCCATGTTTGCCAGGCTCTTCTTCAGGCTGATACAGGAATGGTAGGCCTGAAACAATAATAATAACAATAATATAATAAAGGGAGGAGAGCGGGACTGTGAGGGAGGTAGTGTGAGGAAGGGAGGTAGTGAGAGAGAGAGGTAGTGTGAGGGAGGGAGGTAGTGAGAGAGAGAGGCAGTGTGATAGAGAGACAGTGTGATAGAGAGGCAGTGTGATAGAGAGGTAGTGAGAGAGAGAGGAAGTGTGATAGAGAGAGGTAGTGTGAGAGAGAGGCAGTGTGAGGGAGGGAGGTAGTGAGAGAGAGGCAGTGAGAGAGAGAGGTAGTGTGAGAGAGAGGCAGTGTGATAGAGAGAGGTAGTGAGAGAGAGGCAGTGAGAGAAAGGTAGTGAGAGAAAGGTAGTGAGAGAGAGGTAGTGAGAGAGAGGTAGTGTGAGAGAGAGAGGTAGTGTGTGAGAGAGAGGCAGTGTGAGAGAGAGAGGTAGTGAGAGAGAGAGGCAGTGTGTGAGAGAGAAGCAGTGTGAGAAAGAGTAGCAGTGTGAGAGAGAGAGGCAGTGTGAGAGAGAGAGGTAGTGTGAGAGAGAGAGGCAGTGTGAGAGAGAGAGAAGCAGTGTGAGAGAGAGAGGCAGTGTGAGAGAGAGAGGTAGTGTGAGAGAGAGAGGTAGTGTGAGAGAGAGAGGCAGTGTGAGAGAGAGAGGTAGTGTGAGAGAGAGAGGCAGTGTGAAAGAGAGAGGTAGTGTGAGAGAGAGAGGCAGTGTGAGAGAGAGAGGCAGTGTGAGAGAGAGAGGCAGTGTGAGAGAGAGAGGTAGTGTGAGAGAGAGAGAGGCAGTGTGAGAGAGAGAGGTAGTGTGAGAGAGAGAGGCAGTGTGAGAGAGAGAGGTAGTGAGAGAGAGGCAGTGAGAGAGAGAGGCAGTGTGAGAGAGAGAGGCAGTGTGAGAGAGAGAGGTAGTGAGAGAGAGAGAGGTAGTGTGAGAGAGAGAGGTAGTGTGAGAGAGAGAGAGGCAGTGTGAGAGAGAGAGGCAGTGTGAGAGAGAGAGGTAGTGAGAGAGAGAGAGAGAGGCAGTGAGAGAGAGGTAGTGAGAGAGAGAGGTAGTGAGAGAGAGGCAGTGAGAGGGAGAGGAAGTGAGAGAGAGGTAGTGAGAGAGAGAGCAGTGAGGGAGAGGAAGCTGTACAGTGGATCAATTATTGTAATAAATGACCAATCCCTATTGTATTTTAAATATCTGGCATAAAACACCACCGCTACCACCACTACCACCAACATCACCACCACTACCACCATCATCACCACCGCTACCACCACCACTACCACCAACACCACCACCACCAGCACTATCGCCAACATCACCACTACCATCAACACCACCACCACCAGCACTATCGCCAACATCACCACTACCACCAACGTCAGCACCATCACCACCACCAACGCCAGCACTACTACCACCAACACCACCACCACTAACACCAACATCACCACCAGCACTATCGCCAACATCACCACTAACAACACCAGCACCACCACCAACACTATCGCCAACATCACCACTATCACCACCAACACCAGCACCAACACTATCGCCAACACCAACATCACCACCAACACCACCACTACCATCAACACCAGCACCAACATCAACATCACCACCAACACCACCACTACCACCAACACCAACATCACCACCAACGCCATCACTACCACCAATGTTGCCCAAAGAAAAAGCAATGGCCGATACAGCTTGGCGCCAGTGATGTCACACCTAGATAATGTAGTCCTAGATAAACGGTGCCTGTATATAAGACATGATACATATAATGTAGTCCTAGATACACTGTGTCTGTATATAAGACAGGATGGTCACAAATGGAACATCTTTGATCGTCTGTCTATTTACAGCACCAGGGCTAAACAACAACAACAATAATAATAATAAAATGATCGTAATGAAACATTTAATACTTACAGGCATTTTATATTCAGTAAATTCCACCGTAAATTTCAACCAAACCTTCTATTAGTGAAGGAGCGGGAGAGACAGGGAAAAGAAGAGTAAGAAAAAGAGAGAGAGTGGGCGAGAACAGCAGTAGTTCCGTGTCTGATACACGCCCTACTGCATCCGAGCGTAGTTATATAATTATTACCTCCCCTTCTTATGATGAAGCTCTTCTGTTTTTGAAACGAATTTTACTCCTCTCCAGAAAAGAAAATAACCGTTTTTGTTATAGTTTACAATTAATTATTGTTACCACAGTTCAAATCCCGCCGAGGTCAACTTTGCCTTTCATCCTTACGGGGTCAAATCCCGCCGAGGTCAACTTTGCCTTTTATCCTTACGGGGTCGATAAAATAAAGTACCAGTAATGTACTGCTTAATTTCTGGCCTTGTGCCAAAGGTAGCAACAATTATTTCAGGCAGTATCGGTAGAGAGTCGGACGCCATGCTTTGAAGCATAGAGTTACCTCCCTTTATGATCTGAGTTCAAATCCCGCCGAGGTCAACTTTGCCTTTCATCCTTACAGGGTCGATAAAATAAAGTACCAGTAATACACTGGAATAATTGCTGACTTTGTACCAAAAGTAGAAACAATTATTTCAATGGCGATAAAATAAAGTACCAGTAATACACTAGGATAATTGATGGCCTTGTGCCAAAGGTAGTAACAATTATTTCAATTCTGTGTGTCCGCCTAAAGCTAACAAACTTCTGGACCGAACCCTTTAAAATTACATATACATATTCATTAGACACTTTGACAGGTAATGAAATTATCACATGACAGGTGCAATGTATCCGAACACAGAGGAATCGAACTCCCACTGTCATCGCCTCCATCTCTCTCGCCCTGCCCAACTCTCACTATTATGAGTAGATGTAGTTCCACGTGCTGGCCTTCCCACAGCCCTGGCAGACAGAATGGAGAAAGCGTTCCTTCCAGAGGATGGCAAGGGAGATGTGCTGGAAGATCCATTCCATCTCGCGATGTTCACACCTGCGGCTGGCCAGCTCTGCGCCTATGGTGGTAAGAGGGGAGGTAGCCCTAGAGCCAAGGACACCAGAAGTCTCCATTGCTAGGGGCACGAACGCAAAACTGTCGGAGAGCGACTGGTACTGGGAGAGTTTGGCCACCTCAGCCCGAAGTGCAGCAGAGCCTGGGTTAATCGCGGACTGCACCAGGTTGCCGCTGGAGAATGTGTCGCTGCAAGTGGCATCCCAGACGAGGGATTTACAATTGCGGAACGGGAAGATGGTGATGCCATCTGGCCTTATGCCGTCCCCCCTCGGTCCAGCTTCACCGGCTCGAGCTGGAAGGGAAGCCTGCAGCATCCAAGCTATGCTTTATGACCTCGTTGAGAGCAGCATGGCGTGGAAAGCGGCCGGCATTGTAGTGACAGGAAAGCGGGAGGAGGCCGAAAGAGTCCACGGTGGATCCACAGTGATATTTGAGTGGTTCGCAGATAGGTGGATAAGTAAAACCAGGTGTTGTTCCCAGCGGAAAAACCTAGAGATCTTTATCTATATATGTGAACACGTTAACAGTTTCTCATAGAATTATGTTGCTAAAAATTAATATTTATATTTTTAACCGTTAGTCAATCAATGACGCTCTACCTCTTAACCACATCATCCTCTGTGTTCCCAATCTTTGCTCCCAGATACAGGAAATCCTCAACCAATTCTAGCGGCTTCCCGCCTACATTCATAATCTTCTCTAGCTTCTTAATATTCTCAACCAGATACTTCGTCTTAATCTCATTCATTCTGGCAATAATATAACAATATGACCCTCCCTAAATATAACAATAGTTCTTTTAATTTTGTCCCCCATCCCTGCCTTCCCCTTCCCAGAACAGGGGGAACAACTCCGACATTCAATGGATTAATTACTTTTGTTGATGCTATAAGGATTTTGTATGTATATTTGTTGACGATATAAGAGGTAAAAAGCATGGCCACTGGTGATTGTTGTTAAAAAGAAACTAGTCTTTCTACTATGATTTAAAAAAAATTAAATTAAGTGAACTAATTATTAACTTAATTAATTGAAAGGGTAATTATATATGAAATATTAAACATGCCAAGATACGGACAAATTGTGGTGGGACCGGCTGGAAGCGGGAAGGTAAGACATACATTGTTGTTTTGGCCCTAGGTCCAACTATCCTGGAGGAGCATATTAATGGTTTATTATATCATTCCAGCCATGACCATCATGTCTTTTTTTTTATATCGAATAGGCTATGTAGCCGGTAAACTCTAAAGAGACGCAACACACATCGCTATAGCGTTTCACCAGCCTCTTCTTTCCTTTGTCTGTATCTGTTTATCATTCAGAACATAAGCTGGCGACATCTGACTTTGAGAGAGATATATGCCGGCCTCCCATGCATGAGGCTGTGTCCTCATTATTGCTTTGGAAACCACAAGCAATCACTAAATTTTGGAAATGCTGCCATAATATGATAGGGGACTGCGAGGCATCTAAAAAATGGTAAGGGGACCGCCGAGAAAGAAATTTAGAAAAGTTTGGGAACCACTCGTATAGATATATATGTATAACGTCATCATTTTACGTCCGTTCTTCCTCGCTAACATGGGTTAGACGGGTTGTCCTGTTGTGGGCAGTGTCCGGTCGGCTGACCTTGTCTTGCTCATAGGGGAACTGATTCTGGCTTGATTTCTACAACTGGATGCCCTTCCTAACACCAACCTCAATCACAGTGAGTGCTGGGTGCTTTTTTTCCGTGGCGCCTCCACGACCACTTTGCAGTGGAATGTAGAAATGAGATTGCAGCTGTAGAAATGAGATGATAGGGACCACAGTCCCTATCATCTCATTTCTGAGTAAACTGGAGCAATGTGAAATAAAGTGTCTTGCTCAAGGAAACAACACATCACCTGGGCCGAGAATTGAACTCGCAACCTTTCGATTGCAAGCCCAATGCTCTAACCATTAAGCCATGTGTGTGTGTATATAACTAAAGTGTAACATATGTTATGAGTGGACAACTAAATGATTTTAACTTGTTTTATCAATTGATGGTGGAAAAGATTTCAAATTGTTTTAACTATTATCTTAACCCAGGCTGCAACTGACGGTGTCTAAAACTCATACCGGCTACATAGTCTTTTTCTTTTAGGAACTCATATTATTGTTGGTAGGAGACTCATTTTGATGTCAGTACTTCTTTGCATCAGTCTGTGGCTGCTTCTGTGCCCTCCTGTTGACTCTTTGAGGGTCCGTAGGTGGCCTCCTCTGTACAACGAATATTTGAGGTGACTTTTTCATGTTAATTTTATGAGCCTACTCTTCCATGCTGGTTCAAGTCATGTTGGAAGAGAGCGTTTGTAGGGTAACGCAAAGACCAGTGTTTTTATCGTGACACCACTCGGTGGGCTGTCAACCAAGACTCAGAGAGAACTCCACCCACCCTCTTAAAAGAGAGACTATCCCGCACATTTGAAGGCTAAGATCTTCAATACTTACATCCTACCAGTTGTGTTATATGGTCTTGACTGTGTTAATTGGACGAGGACAAGGTCACTTCAGAAGCTCTCTACATTCCAGAACCACATCATGAGACTTATGACTGGCAAGCGGCTCAGCGACCGTATCTGTATCAGTGAGCTGCTCAACATTACCAGACTTAGATCAATTACATCAATTGTCAAATCAAGAGTACTCAAACTATACGGTCATATAAAAAGATCAACTCGTTGTGTGAGTAGGTTAAACCTAGAAGGAAGGTTGGCTGGTAAGAGAAGCAGAGGCCGGCAGCCAAAACGATGGCTTGACAATGTCAACTTATGGACTGGACTTGATCTTTGTTGTTAAAACTCTGCTGTTGGTGATCAAAAGGTATTATATATTCCTGGAAGGAAGGTTGGCTGGTAAGAGAAGCAGAGGCCGGCAGCCAAAACGATGGCTTGATAATGTCAACTTATGGACTGGACTTGATCTTTGTTGTTAAAACTCTGCTGTTGGTGATCAAAAGGTATTATATAATCCTGGAAGGAAGGTTGGCTGGTAAGAGAAGCAGAGGCCGGCAGCCAAAACGATGGCTTAATAATGTCAACCTATGGACTGAACTTGATCTTTGCACTGTAAACTCTGCTGTTGGTGATTGAACTTTGTGGAGAAAAATATCTCATGTTGATGCGCAGTCTGTAACTGGCGGAGTTTATCGAAGAAGGGATGCTTGTTGGACATGCAAGAACATGTTTTTGGCTGCATCATATCACTTGTACTTAAATTCATCTGAGGAAATCGCACCCATACCAGCAACTATTGCATCTTGAATTGCATACAGGTCACCATAGAAATAATTAAAATGAATAAATGCTTTATGTAAACACAGCATCTTTCTTAAAGTTTATCTTATATATATACTAGACCACCCGTGACCCGTTGGGTCATGTTGCCTTCAAAATATTTTTTTTAAAATCATGTTCACTTAAAAATAATTTTTAAATAATTAAAATATACACAGACATGTATATAATGTGAAATGAAACTGGAAGGCCTATATATATATATATATATATATATATGTGTGTGTGTGTGAGTGTGTATACATATCTATATATATATATATATGTGTGTGTGTGTGTGAGTGTGTATACATATATATATATATATATATATATATATGTATGTGTGTATACATATATATATGTATATGTGTGTGTATATATATAGGCGGGTGCCTGTGATCTATATGCACTGGTCATAGACACACACACACACATATATATATATATATACACACATGGAGGCACATGGCTTAGTGGTTAGAGCATTGGCCTTGCAATCGAAAGGTTGTGAGTTCAATTCTCAGACCGGGTGATGTGTTGTTTCCTTGAGCAAGACACTTTATTTCACATTGCTCCAGTTTACTCAGCTATAGAAATGAGATGAAAGGGACTGGGGTCCATATCATTCCACTGCAAAGTGGTCGTGGAGGTGCCATGGCAAAAAAACACCCAGCACTCACTGTAAAGTGGTTGTGGAGGTGCCACGGCAAAAAAGCACCCAGCACTCACTGTAAATGAGGTTGGTGTTAGGAAGGGCATCCAGCTGTAGAAATCAAGCCAGAATCAGTTCCCATCCCACCCTTGCAAGCAGGGAAAAAGCGGACGTAAAATGAAATGATGATGACACACACTCACATATATCATCATCATCATCATCATCAACGTTTAACGTCCGTGTTCCATGCTTGCATGGGTTTGGATATATATATATATATACACAACAACACCACCAGCTCTCTTCCATTCTCCTTCTCTGTCTCCTCTCCCTCTCTCTATGTCTCTCTTTCAATCTACTCTCTCACAACCACTATCTCTTCCTCTCTATCTTTCTCTCTCTCTGTTTATGAAGGTACCCAGAAAAAACCCCATATCTCAGGAACTCGTGCTCCAATTTACTCGAAACTTGTTTTATTCCATTTGTATTCCCATTCCAGGGTCATCTTCCTTTCAAAGTATTTTCCCATTATGTGCCCTTTTGGCTGTATTACATTACATTACATTACAGACAAGCAAGCAATCACAGACTTTTAGTAATGTATAAATATCACTGTTTTGTCTTTCAGTCCACCTACTGCACCAATTTGCAACAATACTGTGAAGAACTGAGGAGAACTGTCCATGTGGTGAATTTGGACCCTGCTGCTGAGCACTTTGGATATTCTGTTCTGGCTGGTAAGTTTAGGGTATTTAGGGTGGGTCAAGCTGGTTGGGCTACCTCAAGTCTTTCTGTCTATCTTTTGTATGGAGTAAGTAGCTATATATTTCTCTATCTATCTGTCTGTCTATCTTTTGTATGGAGTAAGTAGCTATATATTTCTCTATCTATATCTGTCTGTCTTTCTGTCTGTCTATATATCTACATGGTGTGGACGATATCTGTTCGCAAGATTACTGTCTAGGAAAAAGTAACACAGTAGTTTTATTTTTTAAGATATATTTATCAAACTTGGGTCAGTTTGTCTTCATGGCTTGTTCTTTCGATCTCACTCGATAAACCCGCCATTGGCTTTGATGATGGCCTCGAGGCGGCCTCGGAACCGGCTACAGGCCTTCTTCACTGTCCCCTGACTTAGGCCCCTAAAGCCACCTGTGATCTTGGCCTTCAGATCGTCTTTCGTATTGCAGCTAGATCTGTTGGTGTCTCGTTCCACTGCGCCCCACACAAAGAAGTCGAGGGGGGTTGCAGTCAGGTGAGCTGGGAGGCCAGATGTCAGGTGAAGTGTGGTCGACAACGTTCTCTGACAGCCAGGCTTGGGTCTTTCTGCTGGTATGGCAGGGCACTGAGTCTTGCTGCCACACGTAAGGCCTACCTGCAGCTACCTGGTCGATCCAGGGCTTTACTACCTCGCTCAGAACGCGGAAGTAGCCATCGGTGTTCAGCTTGAGGCCCTCAGGGAAGAAGTAAGGTGGCATGACGTCACCTTGACTGTTGACGACACCTAAGACCAATGTTGTCGCTGGAAACTTTGTCTGCATGACTCTGGGCACGTCTTTGGATGAGACAGCGAGCCACTTGTTGTTCTGGGAGTTGATCTTCTGGTCTTATTTGTCCTCCTGGCGCGGATTCCAAGAAGAACTCCGTGTCTCTTCCACAAATTTGGAGGTTCAAAATTATTCATAATCAATTATTCTGAAAATAAGTAATGGAAATATAGTCACTGTTTTTATGAAGACAAGAGTGACAACAGAAGTAAAAAAAATTTGCATAAAATTAGCAGTTGAAAATTGCGAACAAATATCGTCCGCACCCTGTATATATATTAGTCTGCCTGGATTCTATCTACACATAGACTATCGCTTGATACAGATCTACACAACAAACTTGAGGGGTTACTTTTCTGCTGTTTTATGACCCTACTTCCGTAGGGGATGCGTGAATCCTGATTTTGCAAATTGACACGTGGATAGCACTTACTCTAGTAAACACGACAGCTGGGAGACCCTTTCAGGAACTCATATGTCTGCTGGACACACAAGCAGAAGGACGTGTGATTTTTCCTGCTGGCAGCATATCACAAAATTGAATTTCATCTGAGGATACCGTTCTCATAACAACAACAAATGCATGAATTACATCTTGATTGCATGGGAGAACCGTTGAAATAATTATAATGGACATGTGATGCGCTTGGAGGATGACTGATGGGTGAAGAAGTGCCAAGAAATGCCAGTTGAAGGAAGAAGCAGTAGAGGTAGACCACGAAAAACATGGGCGGAGGTGGTGAGAGCCTGACATAAGATCACTGAAGCTCACGGTGGAGATGACGAAGGACCGTGACAAGTGGAGAGACGCTGTGTTGAATAGGACCCGTCCCACCCTTACAAGCAGGGAAAGCGGACGTAAAATGATGATGATGATGATGATGATGAATAAACGATTTATGTAACATAAGCATCTTTATTAATATTATTATATATGTATATATAATAATCGTTTCTACTTTTGGCACAAGGCCAGCAATAACCCAGTGCATTACTGGTACTTATGGCAGTGGATTGGCAGTATCGGTAGAGGGTCGGACGCCATGCTTTGCAGCAAAGAGTTACGCCCCTTTATGGTCTGAGTTCAAATCCCGCCGAGGTTAACTTTGCCTTTCATCCTTACGGGGTCGATAAAATAAAGTACCAGTAATACACTGGGGTAATGGCTGGCCTTGTGCCTAAAGTAGAAACAATTATTATATATGTATATATATATATACAGTATATATATATATATATATAAATAAATAAGTCCTTATATATATGTCTGTCTGTGTGTCTCCCGTCAGATATAAGAGAGTTAATAAGTGTTGAGGATGTAATGGAGGATGCTGACTTGAAGTTTGGTCCCAATGGTGGTTTGGTCTTTTGTATGGAGTAAGTAGCTATATATTCATCTTTATCTATCTGTTTGTCTACCTACCTACCTACATCTCTATCTGTCTATCTATCTATCAACCTGACTCTTTTTTTCAAATACAACTTTGGAAGAAGAATCAGGATGGAGAGAGAGGTGCTGTACCCCAGCAAGTTTTATGAAAGGTGGGTGAAAGTGGCGAGAATGGCCCGAGTGAATGGGCCTTCTCTCTATATCAGCCTGTAGGTTGAGGAAAAGGAGGAGGAGAGGAAAGGAGTACAAGCTCTTCGTACTCCTGGAGATGAGGGTTGCACATTTTTTTCGGGGGTCTGTGTTACCCATATAAACTGTCTCCCTCTATTGGGGAAAATCGACTAACTTTTAAATTCCATCTGTGATAACATTTTACACGTTTTTATTGTATGTAAACTTCCCCCTTTGTATTTGTCCCCTTCTTTTGTGCCCCTGTGGCTAATAAAGAAATATATCTATCAACCTGACTCTTTTTTTCAAATACCACTTTGGAAGAAGAATCAGGATGGAGAGAGAGGTGCTGTAAGTTTTATGAAAGGTGGGTGAAAGTGGCGAGAATGGCCCGAGTGAATGGGCCTTCTCTCTATATCAGCCTGTAGGTTGAGGAAAAGGAGGAGGAGAGGAAAGGAGTACAAGCTCTTCGTACTCCTGGAGATGAGGGTTGCACATTTTTTTCGGGGGTATGTGTTACCCATATAAACTGTCTCCCTCTATTGGGGAAAATCGACTAACTTTTAAATTCCATCTGTGATAACATTTTACACGTTTTTATTGTATGTAAACTTCCCCCTTTGTATTTGTCCCCTTCTTTTGTGCCCCTGTGGCTAATAAAGAAATATATCTATCTATCAACCTGACTATCTGTCTATGTCTTTTGTATAGTGTAAGTAGCTATACATTCCTCTATATATTTATCTATCTACATCTATAATAATAATAATAATAATAATATAGAAATTATTGTGTACAGTGGTGCTCAGGTGCACTACAACTCATCAAAGGTGCATGTATAGTACATAGAATAATAATTGTTTCTACTTCAGGCACAAGGCCAGCAAATTACCCAGTGCATTACTGGTACTTTATTTTATCGACCCCGTAAGGATGAAAGGCAAAGTCAACCTCGGCGGGATTTGAACTCAGATCGTAAAGGGACGTAACTATGCTGGAAAGCATGGCATCCGACCCTCTACACATAGAATAATAATTGCTTCTACTTTTGGCACAAGGCCAACAGTGTATGAGTCATGATATACACACACAGATACATACATGCGTGTGTGTGTGTATGGAGGGGGCAATATCAGGTATAGTGTTGGTGAATCTCAGGAAGCATGGAGGTTTTAAAGGATGTAGTGTCTTGGCAGCCAACAACTGATGCAGGTAGTTTGTTCCATGGAGGCCTTAAAGGATGCAGTGTCTCGACAGCTAACAACTGATGCAGGGAGTTTGTTCCATGGAGGTTTTAAAGGATGCAGTGTCTCGGCAGCTAACAACTGATGCAGGGAGTTTGTTCCATGGAGGGTTTAAAGGATGCAGTGTCTCGACAGCTAACAACTGATGCAGGGAGTTTGTTCCATGGAGGTTTTAAAGGATGCAGTGTCTCGACAGCTAACAACTGATGCAGGTAGTTTGTTCCATGGAGGTTTTAAAGGATGTAGTGTCTTGACAGCTAACAACTGATGCAGGTAGTTTGTTCCATGGAGGTTTTAAAGGATGCAATGTCTCGGCAGCTAACAACTGATGCAGGTAGTTTGTTCCATGGAGGTTTTAAAGGATGTAGTGTCTTGGCAGCTAATAACTGATGCAGGTAATTTGTTCCATGCTTCAGCAACTCTAAGCGTGAAAAAATGGTTTCTGAAAGTCATGGGAGCTGTGCTGTTTTCTGACTTTGTAGGCATGTCCATGTGTACTAGACACATGGAGATCAAAAAGGCTTTACCTCACATAATATTGAATCTATGAGATTTTGAAAGTATTTATTTTGAGAACAATACCTTAACATCAGTTTGAGCGACCAGTTACAGCCAGTTTCAACAGAAAGAGGTAGAGAATTCTGGCCAGTTTGAACACTAAAGGGTTAAACGGGGCTAAGTCTAAAATGCAAGTTTGAAGAAAAAAAAGAAATATATATATATATATATATACTCTCTAAACCCTATTTTCTCTCACTCTCTTTATTCTATCTATCTCTCTACTGCCTGTCTACCTTTACCTCCTCTTTTACTCTCACTCTCTCCCATTTATCTACCTACCTCACCCTCACCTGTTGTCTCACCTGTACAGGTACCTGGCTGAGAACATGGACTGGTTAAGCGAACAAATTGATGATATTGAAGATGATTATATTATTTTTGACTGTCCAGGTAAGTTTGAACCCTTTCCTTACCTTATTTCTAGTGACAGACACTGTCCCCTATGGTTTTCATAGGTAATGATGGTGGTGGTGGTGGTTGTAACAATGTGGACTGGGTGTTTGTTGTGACACCTACATGACCACTTTACAGTGTGGACTGGGTGCTTTTTGTTGTGACACCTACATGACCACTTTACAGTGTGGACTGGGTACTTTTTGTTGTGACACCTACATGGCCACTCTACAGTGTGGACTGGGTGTTGTTTGTTGTGACACCTACATAACCACTTTACAGTGTGGACTGGGTGTTGTTTGTTGTGACACCTACATGACCACTTTACAGTGTGGACTGGGTGTTGTTTGTTGTGACACCTACATAACCACTTTACAGTGTGGACTGGGTACTTTTTGTTGTGACACCTACATGACCACTTTACAGTGTGGACTGGGTGTTGTTTGTTGTGACACCTACATGACCACTTTACAGTGTGGACTGGGTGTTGTTTGTTGTGACACCTACATAACCACATTACAGTGTGGACTGGGTACTTTTTGTTGTGACACCTACATGACCACTTTACAGTGTGGACTGGGTGTTGTTTGTTGTGACACCTACATGACCACTTTACAGTGTGGACTGGGTGTTTTTTGTTGTGACACCTACATGACCACTTTACAGTGTGGACTGGGTACTTTTTGTTGTGACACCTACATGACCACTTTACAGTGTGGACTGGGTGTTGTTTGTTGTGACACCTACATGACCACTTTACAGTGTGGACTGGGTGTTGTTTGTTGTGACACCTACATGACCACTTTACAGTGTGGACTGGGTGTTTTTTGTTGTGACACCTACATAACCACTTTACAGTGTGGACTGGGTACTTTTTGTTGTGACACCTACATGACCACTTTACAGTGTGGACTGGGTACTGTTTGTTGTGACACCTACATGACCACTTTACAGTGTAGACTGGGTGTTGTTTGTTGTGACACCTACATGACCACTTTACAGTGTGGACTGGGTACTTTTTGTTGTGACACCTACATGACCACTTTACAGTGTGGACTGGGTACTGTTTGTTGTGACACCTACATGACCACTTTACAGTGTGGACTGGGTGTTGTTTGTTGTGACACCTACATGACCACTTTACAGTGTGGACTGGGTACTTTTTGTTGTGACACCTACATGACCACTTTACAGTGTGGACTGGGTACTGTTTGTTGTGACACCTACATGACCACTTTACAGTGTAGACTGGGTGTTGTTTGTTGTGACACCTACATGACCACTTTACAGTGTGGACTGGGTACTTTTTGTTGTGACACCTACATGACCACTTTACAGTGTGGACTGGGTACTTTTTGTTGTGACACCTACATGACCACTTTACAGTGTGGACTGGGTGTTGTTTGTTGTGACACCTACATGACCACTTTACAGTGTGGACTGGGTGTTGTTTGTTGTGACACCTACATGACCACTTTACAGTGTGGACTGGGTGTTTTTTGTTGTGACACCTACATAACCACTTTACAGTGTGGACTGGGTACTTTTTGTTGTGACACCTACATGACCACTTTACAGTGTGGACTGGGTACTGTTTGTTGTGACACCTACATGACCACTTTACAGTGTAGACTGGGTGTTGTTTGTTGTGACACCTACATGACCACTTTACAGTGTGGACTGGGTACTGTTTGTTGTGACACCTACATGACCACTTTACAGTGTAGACTGGGTGTTGTTTGTTGTGACACCTACATGACCACTTTACAGTGTGGACTGGGTACTTTTTGTTGTGACACCTACATGACCACTTTACAGTGTGGACTGGGTACTGTTTGTTGTGACACCTACATGACCACTTTACAGTGTGGACTGGGTGTTGTTTGTTGTGACACCTACATGACCACTTTACAGTGTGGACTGGGTACTTTTTGTTGTGACACCTACATGACCACTTTACAGTGTGGACTGGGTACTTTTTGTTGTGACACCTACATGACCACTTTACAGTGTGGACTGGGTACTTTTTGTTGTGACACCTACATGACCACTTTACAGTGTGGACTGGGTACTTTTTGTTGTGACACCTACATGACCACTTTACAGTGTGGACTGGGTGTTGTTTGTTGTGACACCTACATGACCACTTTACAGTGTGGACTGGGTTCTTTTTGTTGTGACACCTACATGACCACTTTACAGTGTGGACTGGGTACTGTTTGTTGTGACACCTACATGACCACTTTACAGTGTAGACTGGGTGTTGTTTGTTGTGACACCTACATGACCACTTTACAGTGTGGACTGGGTACTTTTTGTTGTGACACCTACATGACCACTTTACAGTGTGGACTGGGTACTTTTTGTTGTGACACCTACATGACCACTTTACAGTGTGGACTGGGTGTTGTTTGTTGTGACACCTACATGACCACTTTACAGTGTGGACTGGGTGTTGTTTGTTGTGACACCTACATGACCACTTTACAGTGTGGACTGGGTGTTTTTTGTTGTGACACCTACATAACCACTTTACAGTGTGGACTGGGTACTTTTTGTTGTGACACCTACATGACCACTTTACAGTGTGGACTGGGTACTGTTTGTTGTGACACCTACATGACCACTTTACAGTGTAGACTGGGTGTTGTTTGTTGTGACACCTACATGACCACTTTACAGTGTGGACTGGGTACTGTTTGTTGTGACACCTACATGACCACTTTACAGTGTAGACTGGGTGTTGTTTGTTGTGACACCTACATGACCACTTTACAGTGTGGACTGGGTACTTTTTGTTGTGACACCTACATGACCACTTTACAGCGTGGACTGGGTACTGTTTGTTGTGACACCTACATGACCACTTTACAGTGTGGACTGGGTGTTGTTTGTTGTGATACCTACATGACCACTTTACAGTGTGGACTGGGTACTTTTTGTTGTGACACCTACATGACCACTTTACAGTGTGGACTGGGTACTTTTTGTTGTGACACCTACATGACCACTTTACAGTGTGGACTGGGTACTTTTTGTTGTGACACCTACATGACCACTTTACAGTGTGGACTGGGTACTTTTTGTTGTGACACCTACATGACCACTTTACAGTGTGGACTGGGTACTTTTTGTTGTGACACCTACATGACCACTTTACAGTGTGGACTGGGTACTTTTTGTTGTGACACCTACATGACCCCTTTACAGTGTGGACTGGGTACTTTTTGTTGTGACACCTACATGACCACTTTACTGTGTGGACTGGGTGCTTTTTGTTGTGACACCTACATGACCACTTTACAGTGTGGACTGGGTACTTTTTGTTGTGACACCTACATGACCACTTTACAGTGGGGACTGGGTGTTGTTTGTTGTGACACCTACATGACCACCTTACAGTGTGGACTGGGTACTTTTTGTTGTGACACCTACATGACCACTTTACAGTGTGGACTGGGTGCTTTTTGTTGTGACACCTACACAAACCACCCATCTCATTTGCCTTCTCACATCTTCTTCCCCATATACCCTCTCACCCTCGTCACCAGCCCCTCACATTCACTCTCACCCCATCATCCACTGTTCCCAGCTCACCCCTACCCCACTGTTCCTCTTCCACCCCCCCCCCCCACCCAACTGCCCCCCCCCCCCCCCACCTCACAATTCCCAGCTAACCCCACACCCACACCACAATACCCTTCCCCACCGTCAACCACTTCACCCCACACACTCCATATTCCTCCCCTCACCCTTGCCCCACCCCAGACAGCCTCCCTCTCTCTCATATTCTTGTTCTCCTTCTTCTTTTTCTCCCCCCCCCCAACTGTCCCCCCTTCCCACCCCCACCTCACAATTCCCAGCTCACCCCACACCCACACCACAATGCTCTTCCCCACCGTCAACAACTTCACCCAACACACTCCATATTCCTCCCCTCACCCTTGCCCCACCCCAGACAGCCTCCCTCTCTCTCATATTCTCGTTCTCCTTCTTCTTTTTCTCCCCCTCCTCCCCACCACCACAGGCCAAATCGAGCTGTACACGCACATCCCCGTCATGAGACGTATTGTCGACACGCTTCAGAAGTGGAACTTCAACCTGTGTGCAGTGTTCTGCATCGATTCTCAGTTCATGGTTGAGTCGTCCAAGTTTATCAGCGGCGTCCTGTCAGCCTTGTCCGCCATGGTTACACTGGAGACGGCGCACGTCAACGTGATGACCAAGGTGGACTTGCTCAGCAAGAAAGCCAAGAAACAGCTGGAGAGGTGAGTGTTAATCCTCCTTCTTCTCCTATATATATATCATCATCATCATCATCATTATCATCATCATACGTCCGCTTTTTACCTGCTTGCAAAGGTAGGGACGGGAACTGATGCCCTTCCTAACACCACCAACCTCATTTACAGTGAGTGCTGGGTGCTTATATTGCCGTGGCACCTCCATGACCACTTTGCAGTGGAATGATAGGGACCCCAGTCCCTATCATCTCATTTCTACAGCTGAGTAAACTGGAGCAATGTGAAATAAAGTGTCTTGCTCAAGGAAACAACACATCACCCGGTCTGAGAATTGAACTCACAACCTTTCGATTGCCAATGCTCTAACCACTAAGCCATGTGCATATATATATATATATATATATATATATATATATATATATATATATATGTAGAGGTTATATTTAATTTGTTGGGATACAACAAGCTTAAAAATATTTTTATAACTGATATAAAGCACTCAACAATTTTTTGGAGTAAATATACAATATATTAACAAATGGAAACTATATTTATAAAACCATATTTATTTTATTATACATATTTCAAGGGCCACCAAGGCAAATTATGGTGCGCTTTCATCAGATAAAATACAATACAGATTAGTTTTATTGTTGTCTTTTTTTCAGGGTATGTCAATATTTATTTATAAAACTAATCTGTATTGTATTTTCTCTGATGAAAGTGCACCATAATTTGCCTTGGTGGCCCTTGAGATATGTATAATAAAATAAATATGGTTTTATAAATATAGTTTCCATTTGTTAATATATTGTATATACACATATATATATATAGAGAGAGAGAGAAAAGGCGAAGTTGGATATAGCACGGAAATAATATTTTAGGGTCTGTTTTTCTTTTTTTTTTCCTTTGAGTTCATTCTCCAGTCTCCTTCTCAGCAAGGAAGATGGAAAAAAACTTACCTCTTAATTTAAAATTTTTAGTTTTTAATTCTTATTAATTCTTTTTAATTGTAATACTCAACATTTGATAAGATGGATTTTACTAATACATCGAAACTTTATATACTTTATATAAATTATATACTTTATATAAATTATATACTTTATATACATTATATACTTTATATACTTAATATACTTTATATACTTTGTATACATTATATACTTTGGCACATGGCTTAGTGGTTAGAGCATTGGCCTTGCAATCGAAAGGTTGTGAGTTCAATTCTCTGACCGGGTGATGTGTTGTTTCCTTGAGCAAGACACTTTATTTCACATTGCTCCAGTTTACTCAGCTGTAGAAATGAGATGATAGGGACTGGGGTCCCTATCATTCCACTGCAAAGTGGTCGTGGAGGTGGCACATCAAAAAAGCACCCAGCCCTCACTGTAAATGAGGTTGGTGTTAGGAAGGGCATCCAGCTGTAGAAACCAAGCCAGAATCAGTTCCCGTCCCACCCTTGCAAGCAGGGAAAAGCGGACGTAAAATGATGATGATGATGATGATGATGACAGAAAAAAAAGACATATATACATAAATGTAAACAATTATAAAATAAAGTATAGTATTATTGCCGTAATTAAAATGAATTGTTGTTACCTTCATTGACTCTGCCCTTAATTGACTCTGCCCTTAATTGTTGTTGTTGTAGATACCTGGAACCTGATATGACAACTTTGCTAAACGAGGAATTTAACGAGAAAAAACATGGGCAAAAGTTTCTCAAGATGAACGCCTTGATGGCTCAGATGGTAAGTGGTGTCTTCATTTCACATTGCTCCTGTATACTCAGCTGAAAATAAGAACCAGCAATAGCTGGAGAGTTTAACCCTGCGATGGACTGGCGTCCTGTCCAAGGGGAAGTCTTGTCCTATGTGGCTACACACTATGAAAACCGGGATAAGCACTGGCAAAAGCTGGGAGTTTAACCTTGCGATGGACTGGTGTCCTGTCCAGGGGGAAGTCTTGTACTCTCAGTCGCTTCATGCCACGAAACCGGGGCAAGCACCAGCAATAGCTGGGAGTTTAACCCTGCGATGGACTGGCGTCCTGTCCAGGGGGAAAGTCTTGTACTCTGTGGCTTCACACCGTGAAACCGGGATAAGCACCAGCCTAACAACCCTTCTGGCTTCAGACAGACTTTAACTTAACATTATATATATACTTTACATAACCCTGCAATGGACTGGCGTCCTGTCCAGGAGGGAGTCTTGTACCCTCAGTTGCTTCACGCCATGAAACCGGGGCAAGCACCAGCAGTAACTGGGAGTTTAACCCTGCGATGGACTGGCGTCCTATCCAGGAGGGAGTCTTGTACCCTCAGTCGCTTCATGCCATGAAACCGGGGCAAGCACCAGCAGTAACTGGGAGTTTAACCTTGCAATGGACTGGCGTCCTGTCCAGGTGGAAGTCTTGTACCCTCAGTCGCTTCACGCCACGAAACCGAGATAAGCCCCAGCAACAGCTGGGGTTTAAACCTTTGATGGACTGGTGTCCTGTCCAGGGGGAAGTCTTGTACCCTCAGTCGCTTCATACCATGAAACCGGGACAAGTACCAGCAGTAACTGGGAGTTTAACCCTGCAATGGACTGACGTCCTGTCCAGGGGGAAGTCTTGTACTCTCAGTCGCTTCACTCCACGAAACCGAGATAAGCACCAGCAACAGCTGGGGTTTAAACCTTTGATGGACTGGTGTCCTGTCCAGGGGAAGTCTTGTACTCTTAGTCACCTCACACCACAGAAACTAGGACAAGCATCGGCCGGATGAACCTCGGGTTTGTCACAGACTTTAGACTTGTTTTTAGATAACTATAGCGTGGTATATTATGTTCTAACAAGATTGTTATTTCCATTACAGGTATACGACTGTATTCAGGTGTGTTAAATAGCCTAACAAGTGTTATTATTCCTCGCACTACTGAAAATACCAATCCAGTGGATTGGTATTTTCGGTAGAGCGTCAGACAACATGCTTTGTGGCATAGAGTTATGGCCCTTTGTGTTCTGAGTTCAAATCCTGCAATCGTTAACTTTGCCTTTCATCCTTACGAGGGTCGATAAAATAAAATACCAGTAACGTACTGGGGTTGATTTAATTGACTTACTTTCCACTCTCCCAAAATTGCTGACCTTGTGCCTGAATTAACAATCATTGCTCTTATTACAGGTAAACGACTATGTCTAGTATACTCAGGTGAACATGAGTACCAGTAATACGACCTCGGTTATGTTCTAACAAGACAGTTATTTCTATTACAGGTAGACAACTATGTCCAGGTGTGTTAAGTGTCCTAACGAGTGTTATGTCTAATACAAGTAGACAACTATGTCCAGGTGTGTTAAGTGTCCTAACGAGTGTTATGTCTAATACAAGTAGACAACTATGTCCAGGTGTGTTAAGTGTCCTAACGAGTGTTATGTCTAATACAAGTAGACAACTATGTCCAGGTGTGTTAAGTGTCCTAACGAGTGTTATGTCTATTACAGGTAGACAACTATGTCCAGGTGTGTTAAGTGTCCTAACGAGTGTAATGTCTATTACAGGTAGACAACTATGTCCAGGTGTGTTAAGTGTCCTAACGAGTGTTATGTCTATTACAGATAGATGACTATATCCAGATGTGTTAAGTGTCCTAACGAGTGTTATGTCTATTACAGATAGATGACTATATCCAGATGTGTTATGTGTCCTAACGAGTGTTATGTCTATTACAGATAGATGACTATATCCAGATGTGTTAAGTGTCCTAACGAGTGTTATGTCTATTACAGATAGATGACTATATCCAGATGTGTTAAGTGTCCTAACGAGTGTTATGTCTATTACAGATAGATGACTATATCCAGATGTGTTAAGTGTCCTAACGAGTGTTATGTCTATTACAGATAGATGACTATATCCAGATGTGTTAAGTGTCCTAACGAGTGTTATGTCTATTACAGATAGATGACTACGGCCTGGTGTGTTTTATGCCTTTGGACATCAGTGAAGACGACAATGACAGTCTCAATGATATCTTACTTCAGGTGGACATGGCCATACAATATGGCGAAGACCTCGAACCTAAGGAACCAAAGGTTAGTAGTCTATATGTGTATATTGTATATATATATCTTACAATATATGATATATATACAGTAACTAGTAGGACTGTGACGGGTGGAGAGATGCTGTGCTGAATAGGACCCATCCTGCCAAGGCAAGCAGGAAAAAGTAGACGTAAAATGATAATGATGATATATATCATCATCATTTTATGTCCGCTTTTCCCTGCTTGCAAGGGTGGGACGGGTCCTATTCAGCACAGCATCTCTCCACTTGTCACGGTCCTTCGTCATCTCCTCCGTGATTTTCAGCGATCTGAGTTCTGCTCTCACCATCTCCACCCATGTTTTTTGTGGTCTTCCTCTACTGTGTCTTCCCTCCACCGGGACTTCCTGGCACTTCTTCACCCATCAGTCATCGTCCATACCATCTCAGTCTTCTCTCCCGCACACCACAACTTATCCCTCTTATACACAGTTTCTCTCTCAACACATCACATGTCCATACCATCTCAGTCTTCTCTCCCACACACTAAAACTTATCCCTCTTATACACAGTTTCTCTCTCAACACATCACATGTCCATACCATCTCAGTCTTCTCTCCCACACACTACAACTTATCCCTCTTATACACAGTTTCTCTCTCAACACATCACATGTCCATACCATCTCAGTCTTCTCTCCAACACACCACAACTTATCCCTCTTATACACAGTTTCTCTCTCAACACATCACATGTCCATACCATCTCAGTCATCTCTCCCACACACTACAACTTATCTCTCTTATACACAGTTTCTCTCTCAACACATCACATGTCCATACCATCTCAGTCTTCTCTCCCACACACTACAACTTATCCCTCTTATACACAGTTTCTCTCTCAACACATCACATGTCCATACCATCTCAGTCTTCTCTCCAACACACCACAACTTATCCCTCTTATACACAGTTTCTCTCTCAACACATCACATGTCCATACCATCTCAGTCTTCTCTCCCACACACCACAACTTATCCCTCTTATACACAGTTTCTCTCTCAACACATCACATGTCCATACCATCTCAGTCATCTCTCCCACACACTACAACTTATCTCTCTTATACACAGTTTCTCTCTCAACACATCACATGTCCATACCATCTCAGTCATCTCTCCCACACACTACAACTTATCTCTCTTATACACAGTTTCTCTCTCAACACATCACATGTCCATACCATCTCAGTCATCTCTCCCACACACTACAACTTATCTCTCTTATACACAGTTTCTCTCTCAACACATCACATGTCCATACCATCTCAGTCATCTCTCCCACACACTACAACTTATCTCTCTTATACACAGTTTCTCTCTCAACACATCACATGTCCATACCATCAGAGTCTTCTCTCCCGCACACCACAGCTTATCCCTCTTATACACAGTTTCTCTCTCAAAATTTAAAGAGAGATGGTATAACCTGGTCAGTCACAGTTGGTCTAGTATAATATATGTACAGTAACTCGTAGTGATATTTCTGTATTATTATTGTGGATTGGCAGTATCGGTAGAGGGTCGGACGCCATGCTTTGACGCATAGAGTTACGGCCCTTGCCATTCTGAGTTCAAATCCCGCCGAGGTTAACTTTGCCTTTCATCCTTACGGGGTCGATAAAATAAAGTACCAGTAATACACTGGGTAATTGCTGGCCTTGTGCCTAAAGTAGAACCAATTATTATTATTATTACTACTACTCTTTCTTCTCATTGCAGGAAATTGAAGAACAAGATGAAGGCTTTGGTTAGTCTGGCAGACATCTACAGCTATGACTGTAGAATAATTCAACAGTGTATATATAATGTGTGTATATGTTTAAATATATATATATATATAATACATATAATATATATATAGACATATTATATATATATATATATATATCTGTAAATGTGGTTGGTGTTAGGAAGGGCATCCAACTGTAGAAAACCCGCCAGACAGTCCTATGCGAGCAAGACAACCACTCTTGCCTCAAGTGGGAAAACCCCCGTCCAAACCCATGCAAGCGTGGAACACGGACGCTAAACCTGATGATGATGATGATGATGAATGTGTGTCATCATCATCATCATCATCACCGTTTTACGTCCGTTCTTCCACGCTAGCATGGGTTTATATATTTATATATATATAGACAACAAACAGAGGTAGAAAAAGTGTTATTAGTTTCACGCCTTATATTTGAAAGAGGAAAGTTCAAGGTGTCAGAATTAAGTCCTTCTTCAGGGGTACATATGTGTGTTTATATATATATATATTACCTATATATATAATGTGTGTGTTTTTATATATATATATATATATAATTTCATATATATATAATGTCTGTGTTTATATATATATATATATATATATAGAAGTGGTTACACAACAGTTAGTTCACCATACCGAGAACAATTGTTTCACCTTCGCGGATCTTCAGCTCGGGATGTATATATATATATATAATTACCTATATATATAATGTGTGTGTTTTTATATATATATATATATATAATGTCTGTGTTTTTATATATATATATATATATATAGAAGTGGTTACACAACAGTTAGTTCACCATACCGAGAACAATTGTTTCACCTTCGCGGATCTTCAGCTCGGGATGTATATATATATATATAATTACCTATATATATAATGTGTGTGTTAATATATATATATATATATATGTGTGTGTGTGAATGAAGTAATTCCGTCGGAAAGGTACAGGAGAAAAGAGTGCTCTATGTAGGTTACAGAGCTTATTAGTTATGTAATAAAGAACATAAGAAAATTATTTCATTACCAGTGGTTTTTTGAAAGCAGATATTTATATCTGCTTTCAAGAAAGCACTGGTAAATGAAATAATTTTCTTATATTGTTTATTACATAACTATATATATATAATGTGTGTGTTTATATATATAAAAGTTTACATATATATATATATATATATATATATATATATACATACATACATATACGTGTTTTGCAATGGGTCACTTTGTGGCTCAATGAAAAATTAATAAATTAAACAATCAGAGCTATATATCATAAAACATGTCTATAGAATCACCAGATAAAATATATATACCATTTCCTCTCCCAATTAGCATAATTAACTATATAAAAAATCGAATAGACCAGGCTATAAGAATAAGGCTTCTATGAAGAAATCTCCAACAAATAACCGAATCTAGCCCTTCGCGTCGACCACGACGGAATATTTATCGAATATTTCGACAGCGTAATCGCCCAGATACAGTCAATTAAACAGAATTAGGTGTAAAATAAACTAGGAGAAAATACACCTAATTCTGTTTAATTGACTGTATCTGGGCGATTACGCTGTTGAAATATTCGATAAATATTCCGTCGTGGTCGACGCGAAGGGCTAGATTCGGTTATTTGTTGGAGATTTCTTCATAGAAGCCTTATTCTTATAGCCTGGTCTATTCGATTTTTTATATAGTTAATTATGCTAATTGGGAGAGGAAATGGTATATATATTTTATCTGGTGATTCTATAGACATGTTTTATGATATATATATATAGACAACAAACAGAGGCAGAAAAAGTGTTATTAGTTTCACGCTTTATATTGGAAAGAGTAAAGAAAGTTCAAGGTATCAGGATTAAGTCCTTCTTCAGGGGTACAAATAGAGACAGGATCACAATGGAGAAACAGAGAAAGGGTCCATGAAAAAATGAAAAAGAAGATGGAAAACAAGACAACCGTTATGTAGTCATGGTAACAAGTAGGAACGCAAAGTGGAGCGTGTGTATTAGTGTTGTTATGTGTGTGAGTGTAGGTGTACGTTTAAATGTGTGAGATTTTTAAAGGTATATTGTAGCAAGTAGACCTTTTCTCTGTTTCTCCATTGTGATCCTGTCTCTATTTGTACCCCTGAAGAAGGACTTAATTCGCGACACCTCGAACTTGCTTTCCTCTTTCCAATATAAAGCGTGAAACTAATAAGACTTTTTCTGCCTCTGTTTGTTGTCTCCTTAACCCTTTAGTGCTCAAACCGGCCCAGACCGGTCAGAATTCTCTACCTCTTTCTGTTGAAACTAGCTGTAACTGGTCACTCAAACGGATGTTAAGGTATTTTTCTCAAAATAAATACTTGCAAAATCTCATAGATTCGATATTATGTGAGATAATTATGTGACGTAAAGCCTTTACCATGAAAATATAATTGTATATATAAAATAATGTGAATGCTAAAGGGTTAAACTATATAGATATATATATATGAACTATATTTTCCATACTTACTCAGCCATCTTTGTATTTCAAATCTGGATATTTACCACATCTTGTGACCACTCCATTTACCATCCTGTCCAGCCAGCGGATTATCTACAGATCTTGAATAGCATGGAAGAACGGACGTAAAACGGTGATGATGATGATGATGATCATCATCATCATCGTCATCATCCTTTAACATCTATCTTCCACGCTAGCATGGGTTAGACGGGAATTGTCCCACTTGAGGCAAGATATTAATGTGTGTGTGTGTATATATGTATATATACACATATATAAACATGTGTATATATACATATATGTGTGTGTGTGTGCGTGTGTATATGTATATATACATATATATATATATATATATATATATGTATATAGATAAATATATGCGCATATATACATATATATATATGTATATCATCATCATTTTACGTCCACTCTTCCCTTCTTGCAAGGGTGGGACATATATATATATATGTGTATATATAATGTGTGTGTATATATGAGAGAGAGCGTATGTATGTGTGTGTATCTATGTCTAAATCTATATGTATCACAGATGGGAATTTCAAACCCAGAATTTTTTTTTCTTCTGTAATCGAAAATTCTGGTCAGTTATCTCCCTTGTTTCATTGTACAATAAATTTTACTTTTTAAACCATACAACCTGTTGTCTTCTCAATACAGAAATAATTGTTTCTACGTTTGGCACAAGGCCAGCAATTATGCCAGTGTATTACTGGTACTTTATTTTATCTCATAATTGTTTCTACTTTTGGCACAAGGCCAGCAATTATGCCAGTGTATTACTGGTACTTTATTTTATCTCATAATTGTTTCTACGTTTGGCACAAGGCCAGCAATTATGCCAGTGTATTACTGGTACTTTATTTTATCTCATAATTGTTTCTACTTTTGGCACAAGGCCAGCAATTATGCCAGTGTATTACTGGTACTTTATTTTATCTCATAATTGTTTCTACTTTTGGCACAAGGCCAGCAATTATGCCAGTGTATTACTGGTACTTTATTTTATCGACCCCGTAAGGATGAAAGGCAAAGTTAACCTAAGCGGGATTTGAACTCAGAATGGCAAGGGCCGTAACTCTATGTATCAAAGCATGGCGTCCAACCTTCTACCGATACTGCCAATTCACCGCTCTCAATACAGAAATAATGATTTCTAGTATAGGCACAAGGACAGTAATTTGGCAGGATTAAATCTACCCAAGTGTATTACTGGTATTTTATTTTATCGACCCGACCCCATAAGGATGAAAGGCAAAGTCAACCTCGGCAGGATTTGAACTCAGAATGGCAATACAGAAATAATTGTTTCTACTTTAGGCACAAGGCCAGCAATTACCCAGTGCATTACTGGTACTTTATTTTATCGACCCCGTAAGGATGAAAGGCAAAGTCAACCTCGGCGGGATTTGAACTCAGATCGTAAAGGGACGTAACTATGCTGGAAAGCATGGCGTCCGACCCTCTACCGGCAATACAGAAATAATAATATCCATTGAGGATACATTAATTTATATATATTTTATAATAAATATATATACACACACACACACACACACATATATATATCATCATTTTCGTCCGCCTTTTCCTGCTTGCAAGGGTGGGGACAGGTCCTTTTCAGCACAGTTTCTCTCTATTTGTCACGGTCCCTTGTCATCTCCTCCATGAGCTTCAGCAATCTGAGGCCTGCTCTCACCACCTCCGCCCATGTTTTTCGTGGTCTCCCTTCCACCAGGATTTCTTGGCACTTCTTCACCCAGCGGTCATCTTCCATGCACATCACATGTCCACA
>OZ024764.1:7705325-7710325 GCA_964016885.1 Eledone cirrhosa | reverse complement strand
ATACATATATATATATACACACATATATATGTATACACACACACACATATATATATGTATATGTATACATATATATATACACACATATATATGTATACACACACACATATATATGTATATGTATGCATATATATATATGTATACATATATATATATATATACACACATATATGTATACACACACACACACACATATATATGTATATGTATGCATATATATATATGTATACATATATATATATATATACACACATATATGTATACACACACACACACACATATATATGTATATGTATGCATATATATATATGTATACATATATATATATATACACACATATATGTATACACACACACACACACATATATATATGTATATGTATACATATATATATATATGTATACATATATATATACACACATATATGTATACACACACACACATATATATATACACAATATACATATTATATATATATATATATACTTGTTTCTACTTTAGGCACAATGCCAGCAAATACCCAGTGTATTACTGGTACTTTATTTTATCGACCCCGTAAGGATGAAAGGCAAAGTTAACCTCGGCGGGATTTGAACTCAGAATGGCAAGGGCCGTAACTCTATGCGTCAAAGCATGGCGTCTGACCCTCTACCGATACTGCATGGCTTAGTGGTTAGAGCATTGGCCTTGCAATCGAAAGGTTGTGAGTTAAATTCTCAGACCGGGTGATGTGTTGTGTCCTTGAGCAAGACACTTTATTTCACATTGCTCCAGTTTACTCAGCTGTAGAAATGAGATGATAGGGACTGGGGTCCCTATCATTCCACTCAAAATTGTCGTGGAGGTACGCTTTCATTAGATAAAATACAGAGTGTGTTTTATAAATTTTGACATAGCCAAGGAACAAACCTTAACGTTAAGGTATGTTCTTTGGCTATGTCAAAATTTATAAAACCCACTTTGTATTTTATCTGATGAAAGCTCACCAAAGTTTTTGGTACTCTTGAAATATATATAATAGAATAAACATGGTTTTTGGTACCCTTGAAATATATATAATAGAATAAACATGGTTTTTGGTACCCTTGAAATATATATAATAGAATAAACATGGTTTTTGGTACTTTTGAAATATATATAATAGAATAAATATGGTTTTTGGTACCCTTGAAATATATATAATAGAATAAATATGGTTTTTGGTACCCTTGAAATATATATAATAGAATAAATATGGTTTTTGGTACCCTTGAAATATATATAATAGAATAAATATGGTTTTTGGTACCCTTGAAATGTATATAATAGAATAAATATGGTTTTTGGTACCCTTGAAATATATATAATAGAATAAATATGGTTTTTGGTACCCTTGAAATATATATAATAGAATAAACATGGTTTTTGGTACCCTTGAAATATATATAATAGAATAAACATGGTTTTTGGTACCCTTGAAATATATATAATAGAATAAACATGGTTTTTGGTACCCTTGAAATATATATAATAGAATAAATATGGTTTTTGGTACCCTTGAAATATATATAATAGAATAAACATGGTTTTTGGTACCCTTGAAATATATATAATAGAATAAACATGGTTTTTGGTACCCTTGAAATATATATAATAGAATAAATATGGTTTTTGGTACCCTTGAAATGTATATAATAGAATAAATATGGTTTTTGGTACCCTTGAAATATATATAATAGAATAAACATGGTTTTTGGTACCCTTGAAATATATATAATAGAATAAACATGGTTTTTGGTACCCTTGAAATGTATATAATAGAATAAACATGGTTTTTGGTACCCTTGAAATATATATAATAGAATAAATATGGTTTTTGGTACCCTTGAAATATATATAATAGAATAAATATGGTTTTTGGTACCCTTGAAATGTATATAATAGAATAAATATGGTTTTTGGTACCCTTGAAATATATATAATAGAATAAATATGGTTTTTGGTACCCTTGAAATATATATAATAGAATAAATATGGTTTTTGGTACCCTTGAAATATATATAATAGAATAAACATGGTTTTTGGTACCCTTGAAATGTATATAATAGAATAAACATGGTTTTTGGTACCCTTGAAATATATATAATAGAATAAATATGGTTTTTGGTACCCTTGAAATATATATAATAGAATAAATATGGTTTTTGGTACCCTTGAAATGTATATAATAGAATAAATATGGTTTTTGGTACCCTTGAAATATATATAATAGAATAAATATGGTTTTTGGTACCCTTGAAATATATATAATAGAATAAATATGGTTTTTGGTACCCTTGAAATATATATAATAGAATAAACATGGTTTTTGGTACCCTTGAAATGTATATAATAGAATAAACATGGTTTTTGGTACCCTTGAAATATATATAATAGAATAAATATGGTTTTTGGTACCCTTGAAATATATATAATAGAATAAATATGGTTTTTGGTACCCTTGAAATGTATATAATAGAATAAATATGGTTTTTGGTACCCTTGAAATGTATATAATAGAATAGACATGGTTTTTGGTACCCTTGAAATATATATAATAGAATAAACATGGTTTTTGGTACCCTTGAAATGTATATAATAGAATAAACATGGTTTTTGGTACCCTTGAAATATATATAATAGAATAAATATGGTTTTTGGTACCCTTGAAATGTATATAATAGAATAAACATGGTTTTTGGTACCCTTGAAATGTATATAATAGAATAAACATGGTTTTTGGTACCCTTGAAATATATATAATAGAATAAATATGGTTTTTGGTACCCTTGAAATATATATAATAGAATAAATATGGTTTTTGGTACCCTTGAAATATATATAATAGAATAAACATGGTTTTTGGTACCCTTGAAATATATATAATAGAATAAACATGGTTTTTGGTACCCTTGAAATATATATAATAGAATAAATATGGTTTTTGGTACCCTTGAAATATATATAATAGAATAAACATGGTTTTTGGTACCCTTGAAATATATATAATAGAATAAATATGGTTTTTGGTACCCTTGAAATGTATATAATAGAATAATGTGGTTTTATAAATATAGTTTCCGGGTTATTTAATATCATTGTATATATATATATATATATATATAAAGAGAGGGAGAGAGATGTATATGAATGGCATGGCAGCTAAGTGTTGGGGTCAGTATGTCAAAGGCTCTTCTTAAAAAGAAACAGAGAGGCCAACATATGCCGAATCTCTGTCATGTACTGAATGACATGATCTTCTTATTGCCTGCTTTCCTCCAATTATCTTCCTCTTTCTCTCTCTACCTCTCACTCTCTCTTTCTCTTTCTCTCTCTCTCTCTACCACTATCTATCTATCTCTTTCTCTCTCTCTACCTCTATCTATCTATCTCTTACTCTCTCTCTCTCTACCTCTATCTATCTCTTTCTTACTCTCTCTCTCTACCTCTATCTATCTATCTCTTTCTCTCTCTCTCTACCTCTATCTATCTCTTTCTCTCTCTCTACCTCTATCTATCTATCTCTTACTCTCTCTCTCTCTCTACCTCTATCTATCTCTTTCTCTTACTCTCTCTCTCTACCTCTATCTATCTATCTCTTACTCTCTCTCTACCTCTATCTATCTATCTCTTACTCTCTCTCTCTCTACCTCTATCTATCTCTTTCTCTCTCTCTCTCTCTACCTCTATCTATCTCTTAACCTCTCTCTATCCCTCTCTCTCTCTTCCTCTCTATCTCTCTCTACCTCTATCTATCTATCTCTTTCTCTCTCTCTCTCTACCTCTATCTATCTATCTCTTACTCTCTCTCTACCTCTATCTATCTCCCTCTCCCTCCCTCTCTCTATCTCTTCCTCTCTCTCTCTACCCCCTCTCTCCCTCTCTCTACCTCTATCTATCTATCTATCTCTCTCTCTCGTCTATATGTCTATCTACAGATAGACATATAGAAACGGCCGGAGCTCAGCCGTCGAGGTCCCGACTCTTTTCCTATATACATATATATATATATATATGTGTCGTTCCTTTTTTATCTTTATCTCTTTCTCTCTGCTGCTCCAACTTATCTTGTTTACATTTTACTTCCCCGGGGAGGGAAGAGAAAAGAGAGAGAGAGAGAGAGAGAGAGAGAGAGAGAGAGAGAGAGAGAGAGAGAGAGAGAGAGAGAGAGAGAGAAGGATAAAGAAAGGGAGAACGAGAGATAGAGAGACGAAAAGAGAGACGTGAGAAATAGAGAGAAAAAAAGAAAGAGAGAACGAGAGGAAGAAAGAAAAAGTTCTATACCAGGAAACTAACACATACACATATACACACATACATACACATAGAGAAAGACAAACACATAGATACGCAGTCACGCACACATACACAGACACACTGTCGCACGTACATACACACACACACAGATACGCAATTGCAAACACATACACAGACACAAGGACACACCCACCTATATACATACACACAAAAATAAGCGCCATCACACACACAGACCCTGACATATACAAACACACACAGACAGACGCTCTCATACACTGACATACACACACACACATGAACGCCCTCATACACACACACATGGATGCCCTCACACACACACACATATATATACACACGGACGCATACACATAGTTACGCACACACACACACGCGGACACATACTCACAGTTACGTACACACATACACACACACAAATATACTGTCACTCACATACATACACTCTCCCAATGACACACACACACACACACTCACGTATACACAAAAATAATCAGTCACTCACACACAGACACACTCACAATGACATACACACAATTACTGACACACACACACACACACACATATATATATATATATATATATATATATATACATATATATACACACTAAAACTCTAACACACACATATTGACATACACACACACAATTACTGATACTCTGACGCACACATATATATACTGACACTCACACACACACACATACAT
>OZ024764.1:7682825-7700325 GCA_964016885.1 Eledone cirrhosa | reverse complement strand
AGAAACAATCAGCAAGGTTAGAATTAACAACGAATATAGTGAAGAATTTAGCGTAAAAGTTGGTGTTCATCAGGGCTCTGTCCTGAGACCCCTCTTATTTATTATTGCCCTTCAGGCTATAACAGAGGAGTTCAAGACCAGCTGCCCATGTGAACTTCTATATGCAGATGATCTAACGCTCGTAGCTGAATCAATGGCTGAACTAGAGAAGAAATTGCAAACATGGAAGCATGGCCTAGAATCAAAAGCCTTAAAGTTAACTTGTCGAAGACTAAAGTTCTAGTATGTAGGAAGGAAAATAGGGCACTGGTCCCCTCTTGGAAATGGCCCTGCTTAGTGTGTAGGAAAGGAATAGACAGAAACTCCATTTTATGTCCCAAATGCAAAGTATGGGTACATAAAAGATATAGTGGGATCACAGGTAAGCTAACTAAGAACATAGATTTTATATGTGGCCGGTGCTCAGGTGCAATAAGTAGCAGCAAGTGCCCACAATACTAGCCCCTTCCATTGCACAGATGGTTCTATAGAAATACTGGACACCTTCCGTTACCTGGGTGACAAAATCAGCAGTAGTGGAGGGTGCTCTGAAAGTACAGTAGCTAGAGTCAGAACTGGATGGAAAAAGTTCAGAGAGCTTATACCGCTATTAGCCGCTAAAGGGTTCTCTCTAAAAATGAAAGATAGACTGTATGATGTCTGCATACGAACAGCAATGTTACATGGCAGTGAGACCTGGGCATTGTGTGCAGAGGATATATGCAGACTGGAGAGGAACGAAGCTTGCATGCTCTTTTGGATGTGTAATAGTAATATACGTGAACAACCAAGCATGGACGAGTTGAGAAAGAAACTGGGTATAAGAGGGATAAGTTGTGGTCTGCGGGAGAGATGGCTGAGATGGTATGGACACGTGATGCGCATGGAGGATGACCGCTGGGTAAAGAAGTGCCAAGAAATCGCAGTAGAAGGAAGACGCAGTAGAGGAAGACCACGTAAAACATGGGCGGAGGTGGTGAGAGCTGATCTCAGATCATTGAAGCTCAGGGAGGAGATGACGAAGGACCTTGACGAATGGAGAGATGCCGTGCTTAATAAGACCCGTCCTACCTTTGCAAGCAGGGAAAAGCGGGCGTAAAATGATGATGATGATGATGATGATGAGTGAGCCTCATCATCATCATCATTTCATCTAGGTTGGACGTATCCTTCTCAACATGTCATTTCTCCACACTTTGTCATCTCCTCTGTGAGTTTCAGTGATTTGAGATAGTATTTATGGAACAACATTTTCTAATCTGAATGATTATAAACCACTTGTCATCTCATCACTTCGGGTTTGTAGCAGCTGCATCATGTTGACGCAGTATGATTATTTTTCTATACTTATCTCTCCTCCATCCTCCCACTCCCACCAACACCACCCCTTTCTCTATAAAGTCATGTTGGTACCACAACATCCTGTCCAAACTAATGAGGTTGTGTAGGTGTCACGACAAAAAAAAGAAAGACAGTCCACGCTGTAATGGGGTCGTGTAGGAGACACAGTAAACAAACAGCTCCCAGTCCACACTGTAAATGTGGTGTTAGGAAGGGCATCCAGCCGTAGAAAACCTGCCAGATAGTCCTATACGAGCGAGATACGGTCACCTGACCAACCTTGCCTCAAGTGGGACAATTCCCGTCTAACCCATGCTAGCGTGGAAGATGGATGTTTAAACGATGATGATGATCATCTTAATTTAAAATTATTAAGTGGCCGAAAAATTAAGCACTAGACTTTTAATCTAGAAAATGATTATCATCATCATCATTGTTTAATGTCCATCTTCCACGCTAGCATGGATGTGGGTATGGTCAGGAGACCGTGTCTCATTCGCACGGAAGTGTCTCTGGCAGGTTTTTTTACAGCTGGATGCCCTTCCTAACACCAACCTCATTTACAGTGTGGACTGGGAGCCTTTTTACTGTGTCTCCTACATGACCACTTTACAGTGTGGACTGGGAGCCTTTTTATCATGTCTCCTACATGACCACTTTACAGTGTGGACTGGGAGCCTTTTTATCATGTCTCCTACATGACCACTTTACAGTGTGGACTGGGTGCCTTTTTACCATGTCTCCTACATGACCACTTTACAGTGTAGACTGGGTGCCTTTTTACAGTGTCTCCTACATGACCACTTTACAGTGTGGACTGGGTGCCTTTTTACAGTGTCTCCTACATGACCACTTTACAGTGTGGACTGGGTGCCTTTTTACAGTGTCTCCTACATGACCACTTTACAGTGTGGACTGGGTGCCTTTTTACAGTGTCTCCTACATGACCACTTTACAGTGTGGACTGGGAGCCTTTTTATCATGTCTCCTACATGACCACTTTACAGTGTAGACTGGGAGCCTTTTTACCGTGTCTCCTACATGACCACTTTACAGTGTGGACTGGGTGCCTTTTTACAGTGTCTCCTACATGACCACTTTACAGTGTGGACTGGGTGCCTTTTTACAGTGTCTCCTACATGACCACTTTACAGTGTGGACTGGGAGCCTTTTTATCATGTCTCCTACATGACCACTTTACAGTGTAGACTGGGAACCTTTTTACCGTGTCTCCTACATGACCACTTTACAGTGTGGACTGGGAGCCTTTTTACCGTGTCTCCTACATGACCACTTTACAGTGTGGACTGGGAGCCTTTTTACCGTGTCTCCTACATGACCACTTTACAGTGTGGACTGGGTGCCTTTTTACTGTCTCCTACATGACCACTTTACAGTGTGGACTGGGAGCCTTTTTACAGTGTCTCCTACATGACCACTTTACAGTATGGACTGGGAGCCTTTTTACCATGTCTCCTACATGACCACTTTACAGTGTGGACTGGGAGCCTTTTTACCATGTCTCCTACATGACCACTTTACAGTGTGGACTGGGTGCCTTTTTACAGTGTCTCCTACATGACCACTTTACAGTGTGGACTGGGAGCCTTTTTACTGTGTCTCCTACATGACCACTTTACAGTGTGGACTGGGAGCCTTTTTATCATGTCTCCTACATGACCACTTTACAGTGTGGACTGGGAGCCTTTTTATCATGTCTCCTACATGACCACTTTACAGTGTGGACTGGGAGCCTTTTTACTGTGTCTCCTACATGACCACTTTACAGTGTGGACTGGGAGCCTTTTTATCATGTCTCCTACATGACCACTTTACAGTGTGGACTGGGAGCCTTTTTATCATGTCTCCTACATGACCACTTTACAGTGTGGACTGGGAGCCTTTTTATCATGTCTCCTACATGACCACTTTACAGTGTGGACTGGGAGCCTTTTTACTGTGTCTCCTACATGACCACTTTACAGTGTGGACTGGGTGCCTTTTTACAGTGTCTCCTACATGACCACTTTACAGTGTGGACTGGGTGCCTTTTTACAGTGTCTCCTACATGACCACTTTACAGTGTGAACTGGGAGCCTTTTTATCATGTCTCCTACATGACCACTTTACAGTGTGGACTGGGAGCCTTTTTACTGTGTCTCCTACATGACCACTTTACAGTGTGGACTGGGAGCCTTTTTATCATGTCTCCTACATGACCACTTTACAGTGTGGACTGGGAGCCTTTTTATCATGTCTCCTACATGACCACTTTACAGTGTGGACTGGGAGCCTTTTTACTGTGTCTCCTACATGACCACTTTACAGTGTGGACTGGGAGCCTTTTTATCATGTCTCCTACATGACCACTTTACAGTGTGGACTGGGAGCCTTTTTATCATGTCTCCTACATGACCACTTTACAGTGTGGACTGGGAGCCTTTTTATCATGTCTCCTACATGACCACTTTACAGTGTGGACTGGGTGCCTTTTTACAGTGTCTCCTACATGACCACTTTACAGTGTGAACTGGGAGCCTTTTTATCATGTCTCCTACATGACCACTTTACAGTGTGGACTGGGAGCCTTTTTACTGTGTCTCCTACATGACCACTTTACAGTGTGGACTGGGAGCCTTTTTATCATGTCTCCTACATGACCACTTTACAGTGTGGACTGGGAGCCTTTTTATCATGTCTCCTACATGACCACTTTACAGTGTGGACTGGGAGCCTTTTTACTGTGTCTCCTACATGACCACTTTACAGTGTGGACTGGGAGCCTTTTTATCATGTCTCCTACATGACCACTTTACAGTGTGGACTGGGAGCCTTTTTATCATGTCTCCTACATGACCACTTTACAGTGTGGACTGGGTGCCTTTTTACAGTGTCTCCTACATGACCACTTTACAGTGTGGACTGGGTGCCTTTTTACAGTGTCTCCTACATGACCACTTTACAGTGTGGACTGGGAGCCTTTTTACCATGTCTCCTACATGACCACTTTACAGTGTGGACTGGGTGCCTTTTTACAGTGTCTCCTACATGACCACTTTACAGTGTGGACTGGGAGCCTTTTTACTGTGTCTCCTACATGACCACTTTACAGTGTGGACTGGGAGCCTTTTTATCATGTCTCCTACATGACCACTTTACAGTGTGGACTGGGAGCCTTTTTATCATGTCTCCTACATGACCACTTTACAGTGTGGACTGGGAGCCTTTTTATCATGTCTCCTACATGACCACTTTACAGTGTGGACTGGGTGCCTTTTTACAGTGTCTCCTACATGACCACTTTACAGTGTGAACTGGGAGCCTTTTTATCATGTCTCCTACATGACCACTTTACAGTGTGGACTGGGAGCCTTTTTACTGTGTCTCCTACATGACCACTTTACAGTGTGGACTGGGAGCCTTTTTATCATGTCTCCTACATGACCACTTTACAGTGTGGACTGGGAGCCTTTTTATCATGTCTCCTACATGACCACTTTACAGTGTGGACTGGGAGCCTTTTTACTGTGTCTCCTACATGACCACTTTACAGTGTGGACTGGGAGCCTTTTTATCATGTCTCCTACATGACCACTTTACAGTGTGGACTGGGAGCCTTTTTATCATGTCTCCTACATGACCACTTTACAGTGTGGACTGGGTGCCTTTTTACAGTGTCTCCTACATGACCACTTTACAGTGTGGACTGGGTGCCTTTTTACAGTGTCTCCTACATGACCACTTTACAGTGTGGACTGGGAGCCTTTTTACCATGTCTCCTACATGACCACTTTACAGTGTGGACTGGGTGCCTTTTTACAGTGTCTCCTACATGACCACTTTACAGTGTGGACTGGGAGCCTTTTTACTGTGTCTCCTACATGACCACTTTACAGTGTGGACTGGGAGCCTTTTTATCATGTCTCCTACATGACCACTTTACAGTGTGGACTGGGAGCCTTTTTATCATGTCTCCTACATGACCACTTTACAGTGTGGACTGGGTGCCTTTTTACAGTGTCTCCTACATGACCACTTTACAGTGTGGACTGGGAGCCTTTTTACAGTGTCTCCTACATGACCACTTTACAGTGTGGACTGGGAGCCTTTTTACGGTGTCTCCTACATGACCACTTTACAGTGTGGACTGGGAGCCTTTTTACGGTGTCTCCTACATGACCACTTTACAGTGTGGACTGGGAGCCTTTTTATCATGTCTCCTACATGACCACTTTACAGTGTGGACTGGGAGCCTTTTTACTGTGTCTCCTACATGACCACTTTACAGTGTGGACTGGGTGCCTTTTTACCATGTCTCCTACATGACCACTTTACAGTGTGGACTGGGAGCCTTTTTACTGTGTCTCCTACATGACCACTTTACAGTGTGGACTGGGTGCCTTTTTATCATGTCTCCTACATGACCACTTTACAGTGTGGACTGGGTGCCTTTTTACAGTGTCTCCTACATGACCACTTTACAGTGTGGACTGTTGTGTCATCGACACAGTGGACGGAACGGGAAAGGGAGGATGGGGTAGGGAGTGGGTTGTATATTGGGTTAAGAGGTGCCTACTGACTGTAGGTTTGTATGCAAGGCAAGGCGGGTCTTCTGTATTACAGCATGGCGCTAAAGGTCTCAATCCAGTGACATTGTCTTAGAGAGGTGTAGGTGAGCAAGGTCAGTTTTTATCACCTCGTCCCAGGTTTTTCTTGGTCTACCCACTCCGTAGCTTCCATCAATTTTCATTGCCCTGCACTTTTTTATACAGCTGTCATCCTTCATACGCATCACATGTCCATACCAACGCAATCTCCTCTCCAGAACACAACATATGTTAAGATTTAATCAAGGTAATTAACATATGTTAAGATTTAATCAAGGTAATTGATTAAATCTTAACCATTTAACATCTCAGGGTATGCCATGTATCATTTTATTTTATCTGATAAGGACGTACTGTTGAACCTGATTCAAGTACCTCTGAAATATGTATAATAAAATTTAATTGATCACGAGAACATCTATTTTATTAATGTTTGAATTTTAATATTAATAACTCTGGAAAATATTTTTGATTGTAGAGTGCTTCCAATCTACTGTAAAACTCATTCTTTGATATACTCATTGAATCTTGTTTAACTCTCTTTTATATATATATATATATATATATATATATATATATATATATATATTTATTGTATATATATATTTATTGTATATATATATTTATTGTATATATATATTTATTGTATATATATATATTTATTGTATATATATATATATTGTATATGTATATATATATATATTGTATATATATATATATATATATATTTATTGTATATATATATATATATATATTTATTGTATATATATATATATATATATTGTATATATATATTTATTGTACTACAATAAAACTCACCTCCTACATATATTGTGTATATATATATATGGAGGCACATGGCTTAGTGGTTAGAGCATTGGCTTTTCAATCGAAAGGTTGTGAGTTCAATTCTCAGACCGGGTGATGTGTTGTTTCCTTGAGCAAGACACTTTATTTCACATTGCTCCAGTTTACTCAGCTGTAGAAATGAGATGATAGGGACTGGGGTCCCTATCATTCCACTGCAAAAGTGGTCGTGGAGGTGCCACGGCAAAAAAGCACCCAGCTGTAGAAATCAAGCCAGAATCAGTTCCCGTCCCACCCTTGCAAGCAGGGAAAAGCGGACGTAAATTGAAATGATGAAATGATATATGTAGGAGGTGAGTTTTATTGTAGTACAATAAAGCAATGCAGATATCGGATAAGTAGCACTCTACAGTTTGTAGGACTGGAGTAGAAATAATATATAAGATCAAAAGATGGTTAAAAGAGTTCCATGTATTTTATTATGCGCATTTCAAAAACAAATATCATATCATATCATGTCTCCCTATTTTATCTGACGAAAACGCAAATGTTATTGCATGATGATATTTGTTTTTAAAATGCGCATAATAAAATACATGGAACTCTTATAACCAACTTTTGATCTTATATATTATATATATATATATATATATATAAATATATATACCTTTCATTTATATATATATATATACTTCCATAAAACAGACTGTGAAACCAACTTTATTAAGCAATGCAGTTGTGTTGCCAAGCAACATCACTAGCACCTACACCACCAACACCTGCACCATTTCAACTTTAGTATGTAGTTATTGTAACTGGTGGTGTTGACATAGGTGGCTGGTGGGGTGTAATTTTGTTTATAGTAGTGGTGGTGGTGGTGGTGGTGATGTGTGTGTGGTTATAACAGTAGTAGTGGTGGTGGTGGTGATGTGTGTGTGGTTTTAACAGTAGTAGTGGTGGTAGTGGTGGTGGTGTTTATAGTAGTGGTAGTGGTGGTGGTGGGGGTGTTTATAATAGTAGTGGTACTGGTAGTAATGATAGTAGTTGTGGTGGTGGTTATAATAGTAGTAGTGGTGGTGGTGTGTTTACAAAGTAGTGGTGGTGGTGGTGTTTATAATAGTAGTAGTGGTGGTGGTGGTGGTGGTGGTGTTTATAATAGTAGTAGGGGTGGTGGTGGTGGTGGTGTGTTTGTGGCATATATTAATGACATAGATGCCAACTCAAAGAAAGCCACATCATCATCATCATCATTTCATTTTACGTCCACTTTTCCCTGCTTGCAAGGGTGGGACGGGAACTGAGTCTGGCTTGATTTCTACAGCTGGATGCCCTTCCTAACACCAACCTCATTTACAGTGAGTGCTGGGTGCTTTTTTTGCCGTGGCACCTCCACGACCACTTTGCAGTGGAATGATAGGGACCTCAGTCCCTGTCATCTCATTTCTACAGCTGAGTAAACTGGAGCAATGCGAAATAAAGTGTCTTGCTCAAGGAAACAACACATCACCCGGTCTGAGAATTGAGCTCACAACCTTTCGATTGCAAGGCCAATGCTCTAACCACTAAGCCATGTGCCTTCATGTACTGAAATATGCAGATGACATCAAGCTATACCTTGAGATAAAAAGGACAGATCCTGAACACTATAGATCTTGCCTGCAATCTGACCTGAACACAATGCAACAATGGATCACAGACTGGCAACTCAAGCTGGCTGTGGACAAGTGTACCACCATGCATTTTGGGGGTAAAAACCCAGCGTCCACATACTCCCTCCACAACACTAATATCAAGAAGTCTTCTTGTGTACGTGACCTGGGCATTATGGTCAGCAGCGTTTTGTGTTGGACGAAGCACGTCTCTAAAATTGTCAAGAAGGCCGAGGGTGTCTTAGCATCACTCAGCAAGACCTTTGTCAGCCACTCTCCAGATATCTATTTAAAGCTGTATATGGCTATGGTGCGGCCACACTTAGAATTTGCATCACCCGTCTGGAACCCCTATCTTGTTCAGATATTGACCTCCTGGAAACTGTTCAGAGACGTGCAACCAAGTGAAAACCCTCCATCAGGCATCTACCATACTCTGAACGCCTTGCTTCCCTGGGCATAGATACATTGAAGCTCCGATGTCTGGCAACTGACTTGGTAGACACCCACAAAATTATTAACCATTTTGCCAGCAGCAACCCTGAGCACCTTTTTGATTTCCATGTGTCTAACACCCGTGGCCATGCCTACAGAGTCAGAAAACAGCACAGCTCCCATGACTTTCAGAAACATTTTCCTGCCCAGAATTGCTGAAGCATGGAACAAACTCCCTGCATCAGTTGAATTGAACTCACAACCTTTCGATTGCAAGGCCAATGCTCTAACCACTAAGCCATGTGCCCCCATCAGGAAACAACACATCACCCGGTCTGAGAATTGAACTCACAACCTTTCGATTGCAAGGCCAATGCTCTAACCACTAAGCCATGTGCCCCCATCAGGAAACAACACATCACCCGGTCTGAGAATTGAACTCACGGCCTTTCGATTGCAAGGCCAATGCTCTAACCACTAAGCCATGTGCCTCCATATATATGTATATATGTATATATATATTTATATAAATATATGAACATAAACATGTACATTTTTATATAGATATAGATACACAATTATATACATATCTATATATCTAAAACAGAGAATGTCTGTCTGTCTGTCTATCTGTCCGATCACTAAAACTCCAGAACCACCCAACCGATTGTTTTCAAACTTTACACATGTAATACTTATGGTCCTGTGAGTGTTTTGAGAAAAAATTTTTTTCAAATTTTCAATACCCTAGGGACTGCATTAGGCGATTTAGTGATCTCTCTCTATAATTCTTAGTCTTTCTCTTTTTAATTAGATACATAGATATAACGTTGCACCCTTATAATATCTGTCTGTATGTCTGGCTGTCTGCATTACAACATTATGACGTAGCTGTGTGTGTGTGTATATATATGTATATATATAGTGTGTATATATATATATAGTGTGTAACGTTTTAAGAAATATTTACTTCTGCGTTCACAGATTGATTTTTTTAGTTTCAGAAGATCCTGTTAAGGGTGAAAACAGCGATTCTTTGCTTAAACTTTAATCTGTTATTTTAATATATATATGTGTATATATATATATATATATATAATTATATATTCGTGTACAGATATTTTTGCATACAGAATAACAAAATATAAACAAATGTATTTATTTCAGGAGGCTCGATAAGGATAAATATATATCAAATATATAAGAACCCTAGAGCAAATCCTGAGCAACGCCGGGCCATTCTGCTAGTTTACATCTAAATGTACATATATAAATATGTGAGTGTATATGAAAGATAACCAGACTAGTCTCAAAAGTGAATGGAGTGAGTATATATATAGAGACAAAGGTCAGTGTTGTATAAAGGTCAGGGTTTAGGGGTCATTGAGTGCATTGCCAAAATATCTGATCAAAGGACAGTAAAGTCTTGTAAGACCTTATTTTTTTTTACAACTTCATGCTTCTCTCTGGACTTGATGGCATCACCTATATTGTAAACATACATTATACACACACACACACTCACATATATGTGTGTATATATATATAGATATATTTATTAAAATAACATTAAAGTTTAAGCAAAGAATCGCTGTTCCATTTTTAACGGGATCTTCTGAAACTAACTGATTTTTTTTTAGTTTCAGAAGATCCCGTTAAGGACGAAAGCAGCAATTCTTTGCTTAAACATTAATCTGTTATTTTAATAAATATTTGCTCTATGGTTCTTATATATTTGATATATATTTATCCTTATCGAGCCTTCTTTGAATTTTAGTCTTCACATTTATTATTATTACTATATATATATATATATCTATCTAGGACGAGTTCTCTGCAGCGGTCTCTGTCCCTCATTATCGCTGCCATGTCCTGCGTCTCCAAGAGACCAGTGTCTGTCCTTAGGGCATCAACATATGTTAACCTTGGTCTTCCTCTTCCAGTGTGTCAATGCAGGGGCTCCCACAGGAGCACTGAGTGCAGTGTCAACTCTGGATGTCGGTGAGCATGTCCAGCTAACCTCAGTCTCCTCTGTGTCACTTTCGAGCTATATATATATATGGGCCCTGACACTTTCTAATACATATATATATATATATATATATATATATATAGGTAAGTTATTCTGGGTTGAATCGGAGGTAACCACAGTAAGTAAGGTACTCAATACATAGCAGAGTATAAAAGTTTTAATATAGAAGAGCTTCTACAGGACTAGAACTGTTTCATTCGTGAGAAATCATCAGGAATCTGGCTGTCCAAGTAAATGGTAGTATTTATGTCTTTCCTTATCTGGTGGTAGGAGAGAGTGGGGATTGGGATGGGTGGAGGTCATTGGTTGAAGGATTTAAAGAAAGGGGATTCATTAAAAGCTAATTCTTTACCATTTACTTGGACAGCCAGCTTCCTGATGATTTCTCACGAATGAAAGAGTTCTAGTCCTGTAGAAGCTCTTCTATATATATATATATATATAAATATATATATATATATATATATATATATATAGTAATAATAATAAATTTGAAGACTAAAATCCAAAGATAAACTTTAATCTGTTATTTTAATAAATATATATCATCATCATCATCATCATTTCATTTTACGTCGGCTTTTTCCCCGCTTGCAAGGGTGGGACAGGAACTGATTCTGGCTTGATTTCTACAGCTGGATGCCCTTCCTAACACCAACCTCATTTACAGTGAGTGCTGGGTGCCTTTTTGCCGTGGCACCTCCACGACCACTTTACAATGGAATGATAGGGACCCCAGTCCCTATCATCTCATTTCTACAGCTGAGTAAACTGGAGCAATGTGAAATAAAGTGTCTTGCTCAAGGAAACAATACATGTGTGTTTGTATATATGTTTGTATATATGTATGCATATATGTATGCATATATGTATGCATATATGTATGCATATATGTATGTATATATGTATGCATATATGTATGCATATATGTATGCATATATGTATGCATATATGTATGCATATATGTATGCATATATGTATGTATATATGTATGTATATATGTATGTATATATGTATGTATATATGTATGTATATATGTATGCATATATGTATGCATATATGTATGTATATATGTATGTATATATGTATGCATATATGTATGTATATATGTATGCATATATGTATGTATATATGTATGTATATATGTATGCATATATGTATGTATATATGGATGCATATATGTATGTATATATGTATATATGTATGCATATATGTATGCATATATGTATATATGTATGCATATATGTATGTATATATGGATGCATATATGTATGCATATATGTATGTATATATGTATGTATATATGTATGCATATATGTATGCATATATGTATGTATATATGTATGTATATATGTATGCATATATGTATGCATATATGTATGCATATATGTATGCATATATGTATGCATATATGTCTGTATATATGTATGCATATATGTATGCATATATGTATGCATATATGTATGTATATATGGATGCATATACGTATGTATATATGTATGTATATATGCACTGGGTTCAATTTAATCAACTTTCCCCTCCCCACAAAAATTACCGACCTTGTGCCTATATAAGAAACTATATTATAAAGTACCAGTAATGTACTGGGATAATTGCTGGCCTTGTGCCTGTTTAAGAAACTATTATATTACTAATTGTCTCCATGTCACAATCTTATGTGTTGTTATTTTTTTTTCATTCTTTCCAGCTAAAGTTTCCGCAACAACGAATATATAAGAGGCAGGAAACCGTGAAGGGTGAACCGGTGGAGCGACACAATGTGTGTCGGAGCGTGTCCTCACCCTCAGGATCCCCTCGCTCTCCTGCTACGACATCTAATACTCATTCTCGTGCCTCCTCCACTACTACTACTACAACAACAACACCACCAACAACACCGACACAAACAACACCTTCGTCATCATTGTCACCGTCATTCGGATCGTCGCGACAGCAACAGCAACAGCGACAGCATGGACAAATGCCAACACCGTCGGCGTCTTCGCCGTCGCTGTCAACACTATCTGGTTCGCCGTCATCGCTGTTGTCACAGCCGCCACAGAAGACACCGTCGTCGCGGCGGCCTGGACTTTCTGCCGACGCCGACGCCGAAACCGGTGGAGCGCCCGGCAGCGCTTCACGGGATGATCACCTGGACGACAACAGACACGACGACAAGGGCAGCCGGCGTGACGGTCTCCTTGACGAGAACCCCGCCGTTGCCGACGACGACACCCCCGCCGTTGCCGACGACAACCACCCTGCCGCCGACACCCCCGCCGTTGCCGACGACAACCACCCTGCCGCCGCCGTCATTGACAACGAGAACGGCAACGGGGATTCAGAGGAGCGACAACATTATTTGATGGACATCTTCAAGTCTTACCATTGGCTGGTGCTGAGGAGGGCTCCGTGGTACATCCGGCTCTACAGCGTGTTCCTGTTCCTGTACGACATGGTCTTCCGCACGGGCTTTAAGAACTTCATGAGGCTCTATGTCAGGAATGTCATGAACCCCCAGGGAATCCTCGGGCAATACAAGGACATGATTGAGATAGGAAGTACCCAGATTTGTGCAGGTATGTGTTGCTGTTGTTGTTGTTGTTACTGTTGTTGTTGTTGTTGTTGTTACTGTTACTGTTGTTGGTGTTGTTGTTGTTGTTGTTACTGTTGTTGTTGTTACTGTTGTTGGTGGTGTTGTTGTTGTTACTGTTGTTGTTGTTACTGTTGTTGGTGGTGGTGTTGTTGTTACTGTTGTTACTGTTGTTGGTGTTGTTGTGCTAGTGGTGTTGTTGTTGTTACTGTTGTTGGTGGTGTTGTTGTTACTGTTGTTGTTGTTACTGTTGTTGGTGTTGTTGTTGTTACTGTTGTTGTTGTTACTGTTGTTGGTGGTGTTGTTGTTGTTACTGTTGTTGTTGTTACTGTTGTTGGTGGTGTTGTTGTTGTTACTGTTGTTGTTGGTGGTGGTGGAGTTGTGGTAGTGGAGCTGTTGTGGTGGTGGAGCTGTTGTGGTGGTGCTGTTGTTGTGGTGGAGCTGTTGTGGTGGTGGAGCTGTTGTTGTGGTAGTGGTAGTGGTGGTGCTGTTGTTGTGGTGGTGGTGGTGGAGCTGTTGTGGTAGTAGTGGTGTGGTGGTGGTGGTGCTGTTGTTGTGGTAGTGGTGGAGCTGTTGTTGTGGTAGTAGTGGTGTTAGTGGTGGAGCTGTTATTGTGGTAGTAGTGGTGGTGGAGCTGTTGTTGTGGTAGTGGTGGTGGTGCTGTTGTTGTAGTGGTGGTGGTGGTGTTGTTTTGGTGGTGGTAGTGGTGGTGGTGCTGTTGTTGTAGTGGTGGTGGTGGTGGTGGAGCTGTTATTGTGGTAGTGGTGGTGTTAGTGGTGGAGCTGTTGTTGTGGTAGTGGTGGTGGTGGAGATGTGGTGGTGGTGGTGGTGGTGGTTGTGTTGTGGTGGTGGTGGAGCTGTTATTGTGGTAGTGGTGGTGTTAGTGGTGGAGCTGTTGTTGTGGTAGTGGTGGTGGTGGAGATGTTGTGGTGGTGGTGGTGGTGGTTGTGTTGTGGTGGTGGTGGTGGAGCTGTTGTTGTGGTAGTGGTGGTGCTGTTGTTATGGTGGTGGTGGAGCTGTTGTTGTGGTAGTGGTGGTGGTGGAGCTGTGGTAGTGGTGGTGCTGTTGTTGTGGTGGTGGTGGTGGAGCTGTTGTTGTGGTAGTGGTGGTGGTGGAGCTGTTGTTGTGGTAGTGGTGGAGCTGTTGTGGTAGTGGTGGTGGTGGTGCTGTTGTTGTGGTGGTGGTGGAGCTGTTGTTATGGTAGTGGTGGTGCTGTTGTGGTAGTGGTGGAGCTGTTGTTGTGGTAGTGGTGGTGGTGGAGATGTTGTTGTGGTGGTAGTGTTGTTGTGGTAGTGGTGGTGGAGCTGTTGTAGTGGTGGTGTTAGTGGTGGAGCTGTTGTTGTGGTGGTAGTGTTGTAGTTGTTGTTCCTGTTGCAGAGCCTGTGTCTACCTTGCTATATTTACATTCAACTTACTCATTCTTCCCCTTACACCCTCCTCCTACCAGCTCTCAAGTTGTTATCCTGTCCAGAGCGTGTACCAGCCCTGTTAAACTGTACCTTCGGTAAAGATAGAACCGGTGTTCTCTCCGCTCTCATTTTGGCCTGCCTCGGCAAAGATAAGGAATATATTGCCAACAACTACGCAGAGTCAGCTGTAAGTTGATCATTCTTCACATTCATTTCACATTTTGTTCTTATTCACATCATCATCATCATTTAATGTCCAACACAAACCAAACAGTGTGTTTTATTATATATTTCTGGCAATATTATAACAATATAGAGTAATGTAAATGTTATGTGAGATATTATGTGAGGTAAAGCCTTTACTGTGAAAATACAATAGTATATATAGAGTAAAGTAAATGTTATGTGAGATATTATGTGAGGTAAAACCTTTACTGTGAAAATACAATAGTATATATAGAGTAATGTAAATGTTATGTGAGATATTATGTGAGGTAAAGACTTTACTGTGACAATACAATAGTATATATAGAGTAAAGTAAATGTTATGTGAGATATTATGTGAGGTAAAGCCTTTACTGTGAAAATACAATAGTATATATAGAGTAATGTAAATGCTAAAGGGTTAATATCTCTCCTATATTTCAGGTTTTGTTAGAAAAAGAGGTTTTGAGAAGTGAGATGACAGCAAAATACCAGCTGGATGATGTTTTTATCACTGCTAAAAAAGAGACCATGATGGACCTGTTGGATTTTATTGAAGAGAAGTAAGTTGGTGGTGTGGTGTGATGGTGTGGTGTGGTGGTGTGATGGTGTGGTGTGGTGTGGTACTGTAGTGGTATGGTGTAGTGTAGTGATGGTGTGGTGGTGTGGTACTCTGGTGTAGTGGTGTGATGGTGTGATACAATAATAATGAAATTATTGTGTACTGTGCTCAGGTGCACTACAACTCATCAAAGGTGCATGTATAGTACATAGAATAATGTACAAATGTCAGGGAAGTGAACAGTGTATGAGTCATGATATACATGTGTACGAGTGTATGGAGGGGGAATATCAGGTGTAGTGGAGAATTTCAGGAAGCATGGAGGTTTTAAAGGATGCAGTGTCTCGACAGCTAACAACTGATGCAGGTAGTTTGTTCCATGGAGGTTTTAAAGGATGCAGTGTATCGACAGCTAACAAATGATGCAGGTAGTTTGTTCCATGGAGGTTTTAAAGGATGCAGTGTCTCGACAGCTAACAACTGATGCAGGGAGTTTGTTCCATGGAGGTTTTAAAGGATGCAGTGTCTCGACAGCTAACAACTGATGCAGGTAGTTTGTTCCATGGAGGTTTTAAAGGATGCAGTGTCTCGACAGCTAACAAATGATGCAGCTAGTTTGTTCCATGGAGGTTTTAAAGGATGCAGTGTCTCGACAGCTAACAACTGATGCAGGGAGTTTGTTCCATGCTTCAGCAACTCTGAGTGTGAAAAAATGTTTCTGAAAGTCATGGGAGCTGTGCTGTTTTCTGATTCCGTTATATCTAATATTTTCGCGGGTGTAGACACATGGAATTCAAAAAGGTGCTCAGGGTTGTTGTTGGTCAGATGGTTAATAATTTTGTGGGTGTTTACCAAGTTAGTTGACAGTGTAGTGTAGTGTGGTGTGGTGTGGTACAGTGTGGTGTGGTGTGGTACAGTGTAGTGTAGTGTGGTGTGGTACAGTGTGGTGTGGTGTACTAACTACAGTCCTTCTTATTTCAGGTATGGCTCCGTGTCAGATTACTTGGAACACATTGGATTTAGCAAGGAGGAGCAGAAAATACTGTGTGTCAACATCTCTGGTTGATGATGATGATGGTATGGTGGTGGTGGGAGTGGAGGTGGTGTGGTGATGGTGGGAGTGGAGGTGGTGTGGTGATGGTATGGTGGGAGTGGAGGTGGTGTGGTGATGGTATGGTGGGAGTGGAGGCGGTGTGGTGATGGTATGGTGGGAGTGGAGGTGGTGTGGTGATGGTATGGTGGGAGTGGAGGTGGTGTGGTGGTGGTATGGTGGGAGTGGAGGTGGTGTGGTGATGGTATGGTGGGAGTGGAGGTGGTGTGGTGATGGTATGGTGGGAGTGGAGGCGGTGTGGTGATGGTATGGTGGGAGTGGAGGTGGTGTGGTGATGGTATGGTGGGAGTGGAGGTGGTGTGGTGATGGTGTGGTGGGAGTGGAGGTGGTGTGGTGATGGTATGGTGGGAGTGGAGGTGGTGTGGTGATGGTATGGTGGGAGTGGAGGTGGTGTGGTGGTGGTGGAGGTGGTATGGTGGTGATTTTGTTTTTAGCAAGTAGAAAATATTGTCTCAGAGACAGTGATGGTGACATACACACACTATATATATATATATAGTGTGTGTATATATATATATATATAGAGAGAGAGAGATATAGTGTATAGAGATATAGTGTATATATATATAGTGTATATATATGTATATATATATAGTGTATATACTATATATATATATATAGTGTATATATATATAGTGTATATATATGTATATATATATAGTGTATATACTATATATATATATATAGTGTATATATATATAGTGTATATAT
>OZ024764.1:7667825-7680325 GCA_964016885.1 Eledone cirrhosa | reverse complement strand
GACTCCAGTATTGATCTGCTCTTCAGACAGATCCATAACTCCCTATGGGTCACCTGCATAAGCTCAATACAGAATAAATGTCTTTTATGTATAAATGAAACTTTTTCTTCTATTATACACACTGGCAGTATCGGTTGAGGGTTGGACGCCGTGCTTTGCAGCATAGAGTTACGGCCTTTTACGGCCGAGTTCAATTCCTGCCAAAGTTAACTCTGCCTTTCATTCTTACGGGGGGGGGGGGGGGGTCGATAAAATAAAGTACCAGTAATACACTGGGGTAATTGCTGGCCTTGTGCCAAATGTAGAAACAAATATATACACTCTACCTGTGCATAGTGTATATATTTGTTACCAACACCAATAATTCACTGTATATAAATATATATATATATACACACACATAAATATAGATATATATATACACAATAAGTTTCATTGAATTTTTTACCATAGAAATTCCTTTTAAATATATATATATATATATATATATATATACGTTATTCCGGGTTGAATCAGAGGTAACCACAGTAAGTAAGGTACTCAATACATAGCAGAGTATAACAGTTTTAATATAGATGAGATTCTACAGGACTAGAACTGTTTCATTCATTAGAAATCATCAGGAATCCCCATCAGAGATTCCTGATGATTTCTAATGAATGAAACAGTTCTAGTCCTGTAGAATCTCATCTATATTAAAACTATATATATATATACACGCATAGATAGATATATAGATAAATATATATATATATATATATATACACGCATAGATATATAGATAAATATATATATATATATATATACACATAGATATATAGATAAATATATATATATATAAATAAGTTTCATCAAATTTCTTACCATGGAAATTTCTTTTAAAGATATATATATATATATATGTATATATATTATATTCAATGTTTGATTTAATAAAACTATATATATATTCTTATTTTATTTTTACTGTTTTCAGTCATTAAATGGCGACCATGCTTTTAGGTAAATATATTTATTTGGTTCCTTTACCGGTTTCGCAGTTCTTGTGCTTTTCAAATGGAGGGTTTGTGGTTTTTCTATATATCTATATATCTATATATATATATATATATATATATATATATATATATATATGAAAAGGGAAGTAAGGTTCACTACAAAACAGTGGATATAGAGAAAAGGTGAAGTTGGAAATAGCACGGAAAATATATTTAAGGGTCTGTTTTTCATTTTTTTTTTTTCTTCTTTGATCCGTCAAAGGGACATTAGTGGTTTGGCAGTATCAGTGGAGGGTCGGACGCCATGCTTTGCAACAGAGTTACGGCCCTTTACGGTCGAGTTCAAATCCCACCAAGGTTAACTTTACCTTTCATCCTCATGAGGTCGATAAAATGAAGTACCAGTAATGTACTGGGTAATTGCTGGCCTTGTGCCAAAAGTAGAAACAATTATTGAAAAAATGAGGAACAATTTAAAAAAAAAAAAAGGAATTTTATAATGTATATAAAATACATAAGTATTACCGGTTTTGATTTATAGGTGAAATCCATCTTATCAAATGTTGAATATTACAATTAAAAAGAATTAAAAATTTGAAATTAAGAATTGAAGAAGGTCTGTTCATCTTTCTTGTTGAGAAGAAGACTAAAAGGCACATGGTTGAGTGGTTAGAGAATTGGATTCGCAATCTTGACATTGTGACTTCAATTCCTGCACTGGCTGATGCGTTATGTCCTTGAGCAAGACACTTTATTTCATGTTGCTCCTTCTACCTGGAGTTGCGACTGATAGATAGTACTAGCAATTGGAAAGACTAACGGAAACATTGTTTCCTCGGTCCGATTTGACAAAAACGTTCATCGACTGTCGATATATATATACATGGAGGCACATGGCTTAGTGGTTAGAGCATTGGGCTTGCAATCGAAGGGTTGTGAGTTCAATTCTCAGACCGGGTGATGTGTTGTTTCCTTGAGCAAGACACTTTATTTCACATTACTCCAGTTTACTCAGCTGTAGAAATGAGATGATAGGGACTGGGGTCCCTATCATTCCACTGCAAAGTGGTCGTGGAGGTGCCACAACAAAAAAGCACCCAGCACTCACTGTAAATGAGGTTGGTGTTAGGAAGGGCATCCAGCTGTAGAAATCAAGCCAAAATCAGTTCCCGTCCCACCCTTGCAAGCAGGGAAAAAGCGGACGTAAAATGAAATGATGATGATACACAACAAAAGCATCTTGTCCAACCTGTAAAGGATCATGATGGACAAAATACAAAATGTAGCCAGTTTGCTGATAGGACAAAAAACACCCAGTCTGCACTGTAAAGTGGTTGTGCTGATGACATGATAAAAAGCACTTAGGCAACACTGTAAATTAGTTGTGTTGGTGAAATGATAAAAAGCACTCAGGCAACACTGTAAATTAGTTGTGTTGGTGACATGATAAAAAACACCCAATCAATATTGAAAATGTGGTTGTTTCGGTGACACGATAAAAAGCGCTCAGGCAACACTGTAAAGTGGTCATGTTGGTGACATGATGAAAAGCACAGAATCCGCACTGTAAAGTGGTCATGTTTGTGACATGATAAAAAGCACTTAGGCAACACTAAAGTGGTTGTGTTGGTGACATGATGAAAAGCACAGAATCCGCACTGTAAAGTGGTCATGTTTGTGACATGATAAAAAGCACTTAGGCAACACTGTAAAGTGGTTGTGTTGGTGACATGATGAAAAGCGCTTAGGCAACACTAAAGTGGTTGTGTTGGTGACATGATGAAAAGCGCTTAGGCAACACTAAAGTGGTTGTGTTGGTGACATGATGAAAAGCGCTTAGGCAACACTAAAGTGGTTGTGTTGGTGACATGATGAAAAGCACTTAGGAAACACTGTAAAGTGGTCATGTTAGTGACATGATAAAAAGCACAGAATCCGCACTGTAAAGTGGTTGTGTTGGTGACATAATGAAAAGCACTTAGGCAACACTAAAGTGGTTGTGTTTGTGACATGATAAAAAGCACCTGGCCCGCACTGTAAATGTGGTTGGTATAAGGAAGGGCATCCAGCCATAGAAACCAAGCCAGAAACTTGTGAATGAGCAGGACACTCATCTGATCTGACTTGACTCACAACGGGACAACTAGTCTAACCTATGTTAGAATGTGTTCATCAGGGCTTTGAGTCTGGTTTGTCTAAATATCTTGGCACGCAGGGTGATTTAACCTGTGCACCGCTTTGACCTCAACCCCAACTTCCATTCCCCTCTCCCATCCTAACACCCTGCTCCTAACACACATCTATACACCCTTGTCCCCAACCACTACACACCTCTTCTTCCAAAGTCCCCAGTCCACACTGTAAATGTGGTTGGCATTAGGAAGGGCGGTTCTGTGTGAGCAAGACATGGTCACCAGATCCAACTTGCCTCAATCAGGCCACTCGTCTAACCCATGCTAGCGTGGAAAATGGATGTTAAACGATATATATATATATATATGTATATCTATATCCAAAATTAAGATAAATCAAATGAATTTAATCCAAATCAAAATTATGGATTAATCATATTATAAGGTTAGAATGTGTTCATAAGGGCCTTGAGTCTGGTTTGTCTAAATATCTTGCCTGAGCGCTTTACTTCATGTCACCAACATGACCATTTTACATTTTTTAAGTTCTGGTCAACTTTATGTAGTTACCACCTAGCTATGTGTGGTTACACACTTGTAAAAATTATCTCCTGTGATTATTCATGTTTATTTATATGTTAATCAATTTCTAGTTATTATATATATATGTATGTATAATGACATCCATGAATTTAAATTACAAGACAGGTAAAACGTACTCAACACATACAACAAATTTTATGCATTTACTGATATATAATTGTGTTTTTGTCCGTCATGCGAAGGGAGGTAACTCATCTATGTTTGAGTATCAAACTCTAAGAGGATTGCAATCGCTTGTCAGATTCAGATGTGTGACACTCGGATATGGCTTTTCAAGCCGGCTAGAGACTTGCACTCCTTCACACACTGTGGTGTGCAGGAGAGGAGACTGAGATGGTATGGACATGTGATGTGCACGGAGGATGACCACTGGGTAAAGAAGTGCCAAGAAATCTCAGTGGAAGGAAGACATAGTAGTGGAAGACCACGAATAACATGGGTGGAGGTGGTGAGAGAGAAACTGTATATAAGAGGGATAAGCTGTGGGAGAGAAGACTGCATTGGTATGGACATGTGATGCACATGGAGGATGACCCCTGGGTAAATCTGTACATATAATGAATATTTGCTCTATGGGTTTATATTATATATATATATAATAAATATATATATATATATATATATATATGAATGTATGTATAGTATATTTGGCAATATACCGTATGTTTAATTAAAAACATTTAGAAGACTATTCGCTATGAGTTTTAAAGTAGTGACTATGTCACTTATTTTCGGCAAAAACAAGGGGAGAGTGATCGGGAGTCTGTTTCTCACTTGTTGGTGTTTATCAAAACCACAGATTCCCTTGCTTCTGCAGAGAATTATAGAAGCTGGCTTCTTACAGAATTCCAGTAATATTTAGGAGCTGATTAAACAGAGCGATGTTTTTAATTAACCATACAGTATATTGCCAAATATACTATACATACATTCATATATATATCATCATCATCATCATCATTTTACGTCTGCTTTTCCCTGCTTGCAAGGGTGGGACGGGAACTGATTCTGGTTTGATTTCTACAGCTGGATGCCCTTCCTAACACCAACCTCATTTACAGTGAGTGCTGGGTACTTTTTTGCCGTGGCGCCTCCATGACCACTTTGCAGTGGAATGATAGGGACCCCAATCCCTATCATCTCATTTCTACAGCTGAGTAAACTGGAGCAATGTGAAATAAAGTGTCTTGCTCAAGGAAACAACACATCACCCGGTCTGAGAATTGAACTCACAACCTTTCGATTGCAAGGCCAATGCTCTAACCACTATATATCTGTCATTGCAGCTGTTTACAGTTGAGACCTTACGTAGTTGTTGTCCAGCGTGCTCCACAGAAACTCCCTCATTTTGTGCCACGAGTGCTCCTGTGCCATGGCATGTGGCTTCGCTGTGCCACCATAGTACAGGAGCCCTCCTAGCATCTTGTGGAAGGTTACATTGCAGAGTGGTGCATAGGGTGGTTCTATGAGGTGGCCTGCACCCTTATAGACAGCCAGTTCTACCCTTGACTTCTCCCACTTGCTCAGGCTTTCCACCCACTTCGTATAGTCCGACACCTTTGCCATTGTGTCTTCTGAGCCGACGATGAAGAGGATCCGTGGCGCATGGATCTGGTTGTTGTTGTTGTTGTTGTAGGAACTGGTTTTATTGTTGTCGTTGTTGTTATTGTGGGCATGGCAGTTATTGGTGTGGACATGACCTGTGTTTGTGTGGGTGTGGCTAATATTTATGTGGGTATGGCTAGTATTGTTGTGGGTATGGCCACTTGTGTTGTGGGTATGGCCACTTGTGTTGTGGGTGTGACCACTGTCTTCGAGGGTGTGGCTCTGACTGTTTTGAAAGGAGAAATACTTATCAGTTTCAAATACCCCAGACAATGTCATCAGGTTAGAACTGTGTTTCTGGGGCAAAAAGTTATAAAAACTCTGAGTGGGGATTAATTCTCCAGCCTTTTTGAATTTAACTCCTGCCCCAAATGAGGGTGGGTGACATATAGCTACAACAGCCTTCACAAGGGGGCAGTTAAAGCCCATGTAGAGGGCAATCTGTGCCCCGAGTGACACCCCTATCATGCCGATCCCACCAGGCGAAACTTCAGGCCGGGCTTGGAGCCAGCGGGCCGCCTCCTCAAAATATTCGTAATCGAAGTAATCGTTATTTTGGAGAAGGTCCTTGTAGCGCATGTAGGCCAGCGCCATGGTAACGAACCCGTGTGACGCCAGCAGCGCTGCCCTCATCTCCAGCAGTCCTCCTCGTGACCCGAACATGTCGATCACACCGGGCCGTGTCTCTCTGTGCCTCAGCCCGCCAGGGAGAAACAGTGTGCCACGGATGCGACCCACATTGACCACAACACGACTCACGTCAGCTGCCCTGTATGACCTGAGGACTGTCTTCCTGGCCAGGAGTTTAAACTCACCACTCCCACCACCATTACTTACACCCCTGTCAGCCCACACATCCTCCCAGGAGAGGTGTCCCTCATACACCCGCACATCAAAGGCAAGAGGCACGCTGGAGTCGCTCTGGAATAGCCTGGCACCACTCCTCTGCCCAGGGGCAGGAGCCATGCTCCAGAAGAGTCCCATAGGCTCCACCCCTTCGTATGTTCCGCTAGGTTCCGTGCACTTCAAAGTTCTGCTAGAATACACCTCTTCATACATTCCGCTAGGCTCCTCCCCCCTGTAGTCTTCGCTAAGCCCCGCCCCATTAAACGTCCCACTATGCTCCGCCTCTTTATACATTCCGCTAGGCTCCTCCCCCCTGTATTCTTCGCTAAGCCCCGCCCCATTAAACGTCCCACTATGCTCCGCCTCTTTATACATTCCGCTAGGCTCCGCCTCTTTATACGTTCCGCTAGGCTCCGCCTCTTTATACATTCTGCTAGGCTCCGCCTCTTTATACGTTCCGCTAGGCTCCGCCTCTTTATACATTCTGTTAGGCTCTGCCCGATCCTTGGATAAGTCCACCTTGCCCTTCTCCGAGGCTATGTAGTGTGCAAAGGAACCAAACCTTTTGTGTGTCTCTGGCTCCTCTACCCTCCCACACATCGTGACGAGGGCCCGGGGTGCCAGGTTCATAACACAAATGGAGATTTCTTCATCAATTAGGGCCTTCATGGGGCTGCACTCAAGTCTGACTGACATGTTGTGTTGGTGGTGGTGTGGTGGTGGTGGTGGTAGTGGTATGGTAGTGGTGGCAGTAGGTGGTGGTGGTATGGTAGTGGTGGCAGTAGGTGGTGGTGGTGGTAGTGGTATGGTAGTGGTGGCAGTAGTTAGTGGTATGGTGGTGGTATGGTAGTGGTGGCAGTAGTTAGTGGTATGGTGGTGGTGGTGGTGGTGGTATGGTGGTAGTAGTGGTGGTATGGTGGTGGTGGTATGGTAGTGGTGGCAGTAGTTAGTGGTATGGTGGTGGTGGTGGTATGGTGGTAGTAGTGGTGGTATGGTAGTGGTGGCAGTGGTATGGTGGTGGTGGTGGTGGTGGTAGTGGTGTGGTGGTGGTGGTAGTGGTATGGTAGTGGTGGAAGTAGTTAGTGGTATGGTGGTGTTAGTGGTGTGGTGGTGGTGGTATGGTGGTGGTAGTGTGGTGGTGGTGGAAGTAGTTAGTGGTAGTAGTGGTGGTAGTGGTATGGTGGTGGTGGTGTAGTGAGGGTGTAGCTGGTTGTAGTGGTTAGTGGTTTGGTGGTGGTGGTGGTGGTGGCAGTGGTTAGTGGTTTGCTACAATGGTGGTGGTGGTGGGTGCTGTTGGTTGTGATGATGATGACAGTGGTGGTGGTAGTGGTAACAGAGTTGGTGGCAATCTTGATGGTGTTGTTGCTGTTGTTGTTGTAGTAGTGGTAGTGGTAGTAGTTGCTGTTGTAGTTATTCTCGTTGGTACAGTTGCTGTAATAGTAGTAGTAGTAGTAGTTGTTATTCCTGTTGGTGCAGTTGAAGTAGTAGTAGTAGTAGTTACTGTTATTGTTATTGTTGTACTCCTAGTAGTTGTTGTTGTTGTTGTTGTTCAAATATATTTCTGTCAGCCAAAGACTAAAAAAAAAAAAAAAAAAAAAAAAAAACCCAGATAAAAAAATCCTTAACAACTGCCAAATAATTAAATACCCAAGGTGGACTTAGCAACACAAACATCAGCTACAACTGTAGCATTTAAATTACTCTATATATACTATTGTATTTTCACAGTAAAGGCTTTACCTCACATAATATCTCACATAACATTTACATTACTCTATATATACTATTGTATTTTCACAGTAAAGGCTTTACCGCACATAATATCTCACATAACATTTACATTACTCTATATATACTATTGTATTATCACAGTAAAGGCTTTACCTCACATAATATCTCACAAGAATTCAAGCCTCGTGCGAAGAACTCAATTGGATATGAAAAAATAAATATATGTGTGTACTGTTTAAGAACACAGAGATATTTTCTCAGGCAAAATAACAGATATGAGATACAGGAACAAACAATCAATATTCATATAAAAATATAAACAAAGAGAGTCATACCTTATGTCGGGAAAGTTCATTTCTGGTGATCCAAGAGTATATTACATAATAACATAAATGCAGGTCATAAGTCTTTATGTGAGATATTAGGTGAGGTAAAGCCTTTACTGTGAAAATACAATAGTATATATAGAGTAATGTAAATGTTATGTGAGATATTATGTGAGGTAAAGCCTTTACTGTGAAAATACAATAGTATATATAGAGTAATGTAAATGTTATGTGAGGTAAAGCCTTTACTGTGAAAATACAATAGTATATATAGAGTAATGTAAATGTTATGTGAGGTAAAGTCTTTATTGTGAAAATACAATAGTATGTATAGAGTAATGTAAATGTTATGTGAGATATTATGAGGTAAAGCCTTTACTGTGAAAATACAATAGTATATATAGAGTAATGTAAATGTTATGTGAGGTAAAGCCTTTACTGTGAAAATACAATAGTATATATAGAGTAATGTAAATGTTATGTGAGATATTATGTGAGGTAAAGCTTTTACTGTGACAATACAATAGTATATATAGAGTAATGTAAATGTTATGTGAGATATTATGTGAGGTAAAGCCTTTACTGTGAAAATACAATAGTATATATAGAGTAATGTAAATGTTATGTGAGATATTATGTGAGGTAAAGCCTTTACTGTGAAAATACAATAGTATATATAGAGTAATGTAAATGTTATGTGAGATATTATGTGAGGTAAAGCCTTTACTGTGAAAATACAATAGTATATATAGAGTAATGTAAATGTTATGTGAGATATTATGTGAGGTAAAGCCTTTACTGTGAAAATACAATAGTATATATAGAGTAATGTAAATGTTATGTGAGATATTATGTAAGGTAAAGCCTTTACTGTGACAATACAATAGTATATATAGAGTAATGTAAATGTTATGTGAGATATTATGTGCGGTAAAGCCTTTACTGTGACAATACAATAGTATATATAGAGTAATGTAAATGTTATGTGAGATATTATGTGAGGTAAAGCCTTTACTGTGACAATACAATAGTATATATAGAGTAATGTAAATGTTATGTGAGATATTATGTGAGGTAAAGCCTTTACTGTGAGAATACAATAGTATATATAGAGTAATGTAAATGTTATGTGAGATATTATGTGAGGTAAAGCCTTTACTGTGACAATACAATAGTATATATAGAGTAATGTAAATGTTATGGGAGATATTATGTGAGGTAAAGCCTTTACTGTGACAATACAATAGTATATATAGAGTAATGTAAATGTTATGTGAGGTATTATGTGAGGTAAAGCCTTTACTGTGACAATACAATAGTAGACATAGAGTAATGTAAATGTTATGTGAGATATTATGTGAGGTAAAGCCTTTACTGTGACAATACAATAGTATATATAGAGTAATGTAAATGTTATGTGAGGTATTATGTGAGGTAAAGCCTTTACTGTGACAATACAATAGTATATATAGAGTAATGTAAATGTTATGTGAGATATTATGTGAGGTAAAGCCTTTACTGTGACAATACAATAGTATATATAGAGTAATGTAAATGTTATGTGAGATATTATGTGAGGTAAAGCCTTTACTGTGAAAATACAATAGTATATATAGAGTAATGTAAATGTTATGTGAGATATTATGTGAGGTAAAGCCTTTACTGTGACAATACAATAGTATATATAGAGTAATGTAAATGTTATGTGAGGTATTATGTGAGGTAAAGCCTTTACTGTGACAATACAATAGTATATATAGAGTAATGTAAATGTTAAAGGGTTAATAGAGAAAGAAAAAGAGAAAATTTAGATTGAAAAGAATGGAATGGAAAATATATAGCAAAAGGAGAAAAACAAAAGCATCTTTTCTGTTTGGTTGCCAGAATTAAAGTTTATCGAAAATTAAAAAATTTGTCACATATTAATGTAGTTTTCCAAACTGAATTGATGGAGTTGTTTTATTTTTTCCAGAAAAATGTTTTAAAAAAGTTATAGAGGTTTAAATTTTGATCATTTTCACCCAGTCACGAAACAGGAACTGGAAGCCATCATTTTGTGCATGTAGCTAACCCACACTCTTCCCTACTCACCACCATAGGCGCTGAGCTGGTCAGCCGCAGGTGTTAGCGTCGCAAGTTGGAACGGCCCTTCCAGCGCATCTCCCTTAACATCCTCTATGGCAGTGGCTCCCAAAGTGGGTTTCCCTCGAGCCTAGGGAAACGCCTTCTCCATTCTGTCATTCTGTCCGCCGGGGCTGTGGGGGAGACCAGCATGTGGGGACCCCATTTGCTCACAATACAGAGAGATGGGGAGGGTGAGAGAGATAGGAGCGGTGGCAATGGGAGTTCGGTTCTTTCACATTCGGACCATATCCTTCATTCGGGCTATATCCTTGTAGTTGTCTTCATTAAGCAGACAATGAGTCTGTTTATGTACCTTCCCAGAGTAAATATAATATATTTACTATACAACATCTTCGTAAGATGCATCAAAGAGTCAACACTTATTATTCTCTCTATCTCTTATATTTATCTAAAAACCTTTCACCATAATTTTATGTAAGAACCTTGGTTAAGTTATGTTCCAAACACCAACAGTGTCTTTCATGTTAATGAAAGGGTTAAAGTGTTTATATTTATCTAAAAACCTTCCATCATAATTTTATGTAAGAACCTTTAAGTTATGTTCCAAACACCAACAGTGTCTTTCATTAGAAATATGTTAATGAAAGGGTTAAAGTGTTTATATTTATCTAAAAACCTTTCACCATAATTTTATGTAAGAACCTTTGTTAAGTTATGTTCCAAACACCAACAGTGTCTTTCATTAGAAATATGGTAATGAAAGGGTTAAAGTGTTTATATTTATCTAAAAACCTTTCACCATAATTTTATGTAAGAACCTTTGTTAAGTTATGTTCCAAACACCAACAGTGTCTTTCATTAGAAATATGGTAATGAAAGGGTTAAAGTGTTTATATTTATCTAAAAACCTTTCACCATAATTTTATGTAAGAACCTTGGTTAAGTTATGTTCCAAACACCAACAGTGTCTTTCATTAGAAATATGGTAATGAAAGGGTTAAAGTGTTTATATTTATCTAAAAACCTTCCATCATAATTTTATGTAAGAACCTTTGTTAAGTTATGTTCCAAACACCAACAGTGTGTTTCATTAGAAATATGTTAATGAAAGGTTAAAGTGTTTATATTTATCTAAAAACCTTTCACCATAATTTTATGTAAGAACCTTTGTTAAGTTATGTTCCAAACACCAACAGTGTCTTTCATTAGAAATATGTTAATGAAAGGGTTAAAGTGTTTATATTTATCTAAAAACCTTTCACCATAATTTTATGTAAGAACCTTTGTTAAGTTATGTTCCAAACACCAACAGTGTCTTTCATTAGAAATATGGTAATGAAAGGGTTAAAGTGTTTATATTTATCTAAAAACCTTTCACCATAATTTTATGTAAGAACCTTGGTTAAGTTATGTTCCAAACACCAACAGTGTCTTTCATTAGAAATATGGTAATGAAAGGGTTAAAGTGTTTATATTTATCTAAAAACCTTCCATCATAATTTTATGTAAGAACCTTTGTTAAGTTATGTTCCAAACACCAACAGTGTCTTTCATTAGAAATATGTTAATGAAAGGGTTAAAGTGTTTATATTTATCTAAAAACCTTCCATCATAATTTTATGTAAGAACCTTTAAGTTATGTTCCAAACACCAACAGTGTCTTTCATTAGAAATATGTTAATGAAAGGGTTAAAGTGTTTATATTTATCTAAAAACCTTCCATCATAATTTTATGTAAGAACCTTTAAGTTATGTTCCAAACACCAACAGTGTCTTTCATTAGAAATATGTTAATGAAAGGGTTAAAGTGTTTATATTTATCTAAAAACCTTTCACCATAATTTTATGTAAGAACCTTTGTTAAGTTATGTTCCAAACACCAACAGTGTCTTTCATTAGAAATATGGTAATGAAAGGGTTAAAGTGTTTATATTTATCTAAAAACCTTCCATCATAATTTTATGTAAGAACCTTTGTTAAGTTATGTTCCAAACACCAACAGTGTCTTTCATTAGAAATATGGTAATGAAAGGGTTAAAGTGTTTATATTTATCTAAAAACCTTCCATCATAATTTTATGTAAGAACCTTTGTTAAGTTATGTTCCAAACACCAACAGTGTCTTTCATTAGAAATATGGTAATGAAAGGGTTAAAGTGTTTATATTTATCTAAA
>OZ024764.1:7647825-7662825 GCA_964016885.1 Eledone cirrhosa | reverse complement strand
AAACAGAAATAACAACACAATCAGTACAGTATATGGAAGGGATATATTAGGTTAACGCTTGATATAGCAGGAAAAGGGTCTTAACGTTTCGGACGCTAGTCCTTCATCAGAAGAAAGAATGAGAAATAAAATAGATTGAGAGGACGGGCAAGATGGAATTGGAAAAAATGTCTTTTTCTATAGAACCATCTGGGCAATAGAAGGGGCTAGTATCCTGTGGACACTTGCTACCTATTGCACCTGAGCATCGGCCACATATAAAGTCTACGTTCTTAGATAGTTTACCTGTGATCCCACATCTTTTATGTACCCATACTTTGCATTTGGGACATAAAATGGAATTTCTGCCTACTCCTTCCCTACACACTGAGCATGGCCATTTCCCTGAGGGCGCCTGTGCCCTATTTTCCTTTCTACAAACTAGAACTTTAGTCTTAGACAAGTTAACTTTAAGACCTTTTGATTCTAGGCCATTCTTCCATGTCTGGAATTTCTTCTCTAGTTCAGCCATTGATTCAGCTATGAGCGTTAGATCATCTGCGTATAGGAGTTCCCATGGGCAGCCGGTCTTAAACTCCCCGTTATAGCCTGAAGGGCAATAATAAATAGGAGGGGGCTAAGGACAGAGCCCTGATGAACACCAACTTTTACACTAAATTCTTCACAATATTCACTGTTAATTCTAACCTTACTGACTGTTTCTTTATACATAGCTTGTATAGCTCTCACAAGCCATTCATCTACACCTAGTTTTCTAAGAGCCCACCAGATAATGGAGAGGGGGACTCTGTTAAAGGCTTTCTCCAGGTCTACAAAAGCTAAGTAGAGGGGTTTACTTTTAGCTAGATACTTCTTGTAGTTGTCGTACAAGGAAAAGAGCATCTGTGGTACTTTTACCTGACACAAACCCAAACTGCATTTCATCTAGATCAATTCGCTCTCTGATTAGTTGCGCTATAACTCTTTCTGTGACCTTCATGACCTGGTCAGCTAACTTAATACCTCTATAGTTTCCCCCATCTAGAGCATGCCCTTTACCCTTGTAGCAGTTAATGATGCTGCTGTTACGCCAGTCTTTTGGTATGACCCCATTCTGTATTACTTGGTTAACTATACGGGTGACCATAGTATGTCCCACCATTCCAGATGCCTTCAACATCTCAGCAACTATCTCCGAAGGCCCAGCTGCCTGTATGTATATATATATTAGTGTAGAAGATAGACGTTAAACGATGATGATGATATATATATATATGGGTGTGTGTGTGTATATATATATATATATATGCATATGTGAGTATATTTATAAAATTTTATGTATAAACACAGGTTGTTCCTGATCAAAGGTTTATGTTACTTCAGTAAATAGGTACAGTTGTTGTATGTGTGTATATATACATATATATACTGTATATATATACATACATACACTGTGTATATATTTCTATGTTCTCTTTACATAATTCTCAGGGCTAAAATGAAGTACCTGTCACTTATTGTAGTCGGTGTAACCTTCTTTTCAACCTCCCCTCCCCATAAACTAATGTACTTATACTTTCATCAGAATGTATTTTTGAAAAGATATAATAAAATGTTATCTTATATTAATAGGTCAGCAAATTGGGTTGAAATTGAGTATGTGTGGTGGGGGACTGTTTTTGTGTGTGTGTGTGTAGGGCAGGTGTCTGTATGATGGTGGTCGTATATATATGGCAGTGAGACATGGGCATTGCGTGCAGAGGACCTGCGCAGACTGGAGAGGAACGAAGCTGCATACGCCGCTGGATGTGTAATAGTAATATACGTGAACGGCAAAGCATAAATGAACTAAGTGGGATCAGATGCTGTTTACTTGAGAGAAGATTACGTTGGTATGGTCACGTAATGCGCATGAAAGACGACAGCTGCATAAAAAAGTGCAGGGTGATCAAAATTGATGGTAGTTACGGAGTAGGTAGACCCAGAAAAACCTGGGACGATCTGATAAATTCTGACCTTACACCTCTCTAAGACAATGTCACTGGACCGAGATCTTTGGCGCTACACAGTAAGACAGAAGACCCGCCTTGCCTATGTACAAAGCAAAACCTACAGTCATGTAGGCACCTCTTAACCAAATATACACCCCACTCTCCTACCCCTACCCTACCCTCCCACCAATACCACCCTCTACTCCCACTCCCACCAACACTACCCTCTCTCTGTAAAGTTGGTACCACAACATCCAGTCCAAATAAATGAGATAATGAGATCAAGATCGAGATTGTGTAAGTGTCATGAGAAAAAAACACAGTCCTCGCTGTAATGTGGCTATGTAGGTAACACGGTAAAAAGTTCCCAGTTCCACACTGTAAATGTAGTTGGTGTTAGGAAGGGCATCCTAACCATCCTAAGGGAAAACCTGCCAGATAGTCCTATATGAGCGAGACACGGTCACCCGACCATGATGATGATGATATATATATACTCACTGTGGGGGAAAATGGACATTAACCCTTTAGCATTTAAACTGACTATATCTGGCCAGAATTCTCTCACCTTTCTGTTCAAACTGGCCACTCATACTGATATTAAGGTATTGTTCTCAAAATAAATATTAAAATCTCATAGAGTTGATATTATGTGAGGTAAAGCCTTTACCATGAAAATACAATAGTATATATAGAGTAATGTAAATGTTATGTGAGGTAAAGCCTTTACTGTGAAAATACAATAGTATATATAGAGTAATGTAAATGTTATGTGAGATATTATGTGAGGTAAAGCCTCTACTGTGAAAATACAATAGTATATATAGAGTAATGTAAATGTTATGTGAGATATTATGTGAGGTAAAGCCTTTACTGTGAAAATACAATAGTATATATAGAGTAATGTAAATGTTTTGTGAGATATTATGGGAGGTAAAGCCTTTACTGTGACAATACAATAGTATATATAGAGTAATGTAAATGTTATGTGAGATATTATGGGAGGTAAAGCCTTTACTGTGAAAATACAATAGTATATATAGAGTAATGTAAATGTTATGTGAGATATTATGTGAGGTAAAGCCTTTACTGTGAAAATACAATAGTATATATAGAGTAATGTAAATGTTATGTGAGATATTATGGGAGGTAAAGCCTTTACTGTGACAATACAATAGTATATATAGAGTAATGTAAATGTTATGTGAGATATTATGGGAGGTAAAGCCTTTACTGTGAAAATACAATAGTATATATAGAGTAATGTAAATGTTATGTGAGATATTATGTGAGGTAAAGCCTTTACTGTGAAAATACAATAGTATATATAGAGTAATGTAAATGTTATGTGAGATATTATGGGAGGTAAAGCCTTTACTGTGACAATACAATAGTATATATAGAGTAATGTAAATGTTATGTGAGATATTATGGGAGGTAAAGCCTTTACTGTGAAAATACAATAGTATATATAGAGTAATGTAAATGTTATGTGAGATATTATGTGAGGTAAAGCCTTTACTGTGAAAATACAATAGTATATATAGAGTAATGTAAATGTTATGTGAGATATTATGGGAGGTAAAGCCTTTACTGTGACAATACAATAGTATATATAGAGTAATGTAAATGTCATGTGAGATATTATGTGAGGTAAAGCCTTTAACATTAAAATACAATAGTATATATAGAGTAATGTAAATGCTAAAGGGTTAAATGATGATATATATATATTTAAAAACAAAAAACAATAATACTTCTAATTTCTGACATTTTAATTTTTTATTTTAATATTTTATTTTTTATTTTTTATTTTTCACACTTTTTAACATTTTTAACAATTTTTTCGAACTATATTTTACAGACTTCGTGAATCCAGCCGTAAGAATAGTCTTTCCACTCTGGCTGTAGCTAGATCTTTTGACAATGTCCGAGATACATTTCGCCACGTAGGTGCCGCAGTGTGGGTCATTGGCGAGGTTTCGCAGTACATCTTCCGTGTCAGGAATGGCTCGGTTGGCGTTACAGAGCGCCACCAAGTTAATGTGGACAGTTTTCGGCAGCAGGTTCAGGTGGTGATACTGCGAGATGTGGTTCGGGTACTGCTCGTACGTTTGCCTGGTTACGTTGTAGAACACATGCTCCTCCGACTCGAGGATGTCGGAGTACATCGAACGGAACTTTGGAACATTCGGAACGACTATGTTCGAGACTTTGTTCCGGTCCTCTCCAATTGACATGCGGAAATCTCCAGAATATGAGAGGTTGGCGATGCTTACATAGAGTTCCTCCTCTGTGAACGTGTCCGGGAGCTGAATAAGGGCCGCGTGAACGGCGCTGTGGAGGTTGTTGTCGAGGGCGACAACGAGATCCGGGTTCGTTGGCTTTCTGACGGTCAACACCGGCTTGTGTAGCCTCCCGCTCACGTACAACGTCTCCCAGTCGAAGAGGTCCGTGACGAGGTGGTCGGTGCTTACCACACCGTACTTGATGAGCCGGGCGCCGAGCGGGACCAGCGTGTTGAAGTAGATGCCTGCTCCGTACTGCTGCTGGATGTGAGCAATGGCACGCGTCCCGAGGAACTTGAGAGCCGAGTAGTGGGTTCGGTTGCGCTGCAGGTTCTCCGCATGCCATGCGACGGGGTCGTCCACCACGAAGATGAAGTCGAGCATGTTTTTGCTGATGTGGTCCGTCCCCTGCTGCTGGAAGGCTCCCGATCCGTATGCAAACGAACACTGGATCCCCTCGGGGAAAGCCGGCACCACCGCCTCGTCGAAGAATTCCTGAAGCTTGCTTTCAGCGTCGTCGTCCGTTAATGTCGGGGTGAGGGTTGAGGAGGCTGGTGGTGTGTACACAGGTACGATGGTGGTGGTGGTGCTGCTGGTGGTATTGGCAGCGGTGGGGGTAGACGGGGGGGAAGAGTGAGAAGAGCTGGCTCGAGTGGAGGTAGCGGAAGGGAAGTTGGCTCGAGTGGAGCTTGCTTGAGTAGAAGTAGATCGAGTGGAGCTGGCGGAAGGGAAGTTGGCTCGAGTGGGGCTTGCTTGAGTAGAGGTAGCTCGAGTGGAGGTAGCGGAAGGGAAGTTGGCTCGAGTGGAGCTTGCTTGAGTAGAAGTAGATTGAGTGGAGCTGGCGGAAGGGAAGTTGGCTCGAGTGGGGCTTGCTTGAGTAGAGGTAGCTCGAGTGGAGGTAGCGGAAGGGAAGTTGGCTCGAGTGGAGCTTGCTTGAGTAGAAGTAGATTGAGTGGAGCTGGCGGAAGGGAAGTTGGCTCGAGTGGGGCTTGCTTGAGTAGAGGTAGCTCGAGTGGAGGTAGCGGAAGGGAAGTTGGCTCGAGTGGAGCTTGCCTGAGTAGAGGCGGGTCGAGTGGAGGTGGGTCGAGTGGATCTTGCTTGAGTGGAGGTACCAGAAGGGGAGCTGGCTTGAGTGGAGCTTGCCTGAGTAGAGGCGGGTCGAGTCGAGGTGGGTCGAGTGGATCTTGCTTGAGTGGAGGTACCAGAAGGGGAGCTGGCTTGAGTTGTGGTGGTGGCTCGAGTGGAGCCTGCACAGGTTTTGGTGTCGTCTGTCGAGGAGGTCGGTGGCACGCGGGGAGCCAAGATGGTGGAGATGGCACGTATAGAGGTGGGCATGTACTGGGGCAGGAGAGCCGTGTCGCAGAAGGAGCTGGCGGCACGGGAGGAGCGGAAGGTGGCACATGGGTGTCGCAGAAGAGGCTGTGGTGGAGAGGAAAGGGTATGAAGTGGTGGTGTTGTGACACCGGAGTGACACTGTTGTGACGCCGGCACTGACCTGTGTATGGCACATGTGCCACACTGACGCCACCTCCACCACCACATCAACCGTCTGGTGGTGGTGGTGGTGGTGGTGGTGGTGATATTTAGTGATGTCATCTTAACTAATGTTGTTGTTGTTGTTTATGTTGTAGTAGTAGTGGTGGTGGTGGTGGTGGTGGTAGTTGTTTATGCTGTAGTAGTAGTAGTAGTGGTAGTATCAGCTGTGGTTGCTGGTGGTGGTGGTGGTAGCTGTTGTAGTAGTAGTGGTGGTAGTATGAGCTGTGGTTGCTGGTGGTGGTGGTGGTAGCTGTTGTAGTAGTAGTAGTAGTGGTAGTATGAGCTGTGGTTGCTGGTGGTGGTGGTGGCTGTTGTAGTAGTAGTAGTAGTGGTGGTAGTATCAGCTGTGGTTGCTGGTGGTGGTGGTGGCTGTTGTAGTAGTAGTAGTAGTGGTGGTGGTAGTATCAGCTGTGGTTGCTGGTGGTGGTGGTGGTAGCTGTTGTAGTAGTAGTGGTGGTAGTATCAGCTGTGGTTGCTGGTGGTGGTGGTGGCTGTTGTAGTAGTAGTAGTAGTGGTGGTAGTATCAGCTGTGGTTGCTGGTGGTGGTGGTGGTAGCTGTTGTAGTAGTAGTGGTGGTAGTATGAGCTGTGGTTGCTGGTGGTGGTGGTAGCTGTTGTAGTAGTAGTAGTAGTAGTGGTGGTAGTATGAGCTGTGGTTGCTGGTGGTGGTGGTGGTAGCTGTTGTAGTAGTAGTAGTAGTAGTGGTGGTAGTATGAGCTGTGGTTGCTGGTGGTGGTGGTAGCTGTTGTAGTAGTAGTAGTAGTGGTGGCGGTGGTGGTAGTATCAGCTGTGGTTGCTGGTGGTGGTAACTATTGTAGTAGTAGTAGTAGTAGTGGTAGTAGTGGTAGTGGTAGTGGTGGTAGTATCAGCTGTGGTTGCTGGTGGTGATGGTGGTGGTAGCTGTAGTAGTAGTAGTGGTGGTAGTATCAGTGGTGGTTGCTGGTGGTGGTGGTGGTGGTAGCTGTTGTAGTAGTAGTAGTAGTGGTAGTATCAGCTGTGGTAGCTGTTGTAGTAGTAGCGGTGGTAGTATCAGTGGTGGTTGCTGCTGGTGGTGGTGGTGGTAGCTGTTGTAGTAGTAGTGGTGGTAGTATCAGTGGTGGTTGCTGATAGTGGTAGCTGTTGTAGTAGTAGTAGTAGTGGTAGTATCAGCTGTGGTAGCAGTAGTAGTAGTGGTAGTATCAGCTGTGGTAGCTGTTGTAGTAGTAGTAGTATCAGCTGTTATTTGATGTCTTTCTGGTGGTGGTTAGTAGTAGTAGTAGTAGCAGCAGTGGTTGGTGTTGAAGTGATGGTGTTGCTCTTGTCAGCGGTGGTGGGCGTGCCAGGACTGTCAGATTTCTGGGTAATGTTGCTGTTGTTGTTGTCGTCGTCGTCGTCTTTGTGAAAGACACCCAGACTCTGGACCTGGTGGCTCTCAATTAGAGCAAGTTTCTTCCTGCCGTTCCTCAGCAGGTGCTCGATGCGGAGAATGTTGTGTCTTGGGATGGCCACGTTTCGCCGGAACTCGCTGACGATATACGACTTGAAGCCCGGCTTGGTACGGGCGGCCCGAAGAAGATTCCGGTATAAATGGATCACCTCCAACTGAAGCTTACTGTGCACCATCACACCACCCCTTTCTTCCCTGGGGTGTGGTGTGGTGTGGTGTGGTGTGTGTATGTTTGAGTGGGGGTCACATATCTGGATTGGATGCGAAAGAAGAAAAAGGAAAAATATGAGAACAATTATACTAAACAAAGCAAGACATTTATATATATATATATAGTGAAGGCGTGTGGCTGAGTGGTTAGAGAATTGGATTCACAATCTTGAGGTTGTGAGTTCGATTCGTGGACCAGGTGATGCGTTATGTCCTTGAGCAAGACACTTTATTTCACGTTGCTCCTTCTACCTGGAGTTGCGACCGATAGATAGTATTAGCAACTGGAAAGACCGACGGAAACATTGTTTCCTCGGTCCGATTTGACGAAAGTCGATCTATCCTTATATATGCAAAAGTTTTATTTAAAATTGTTGGGTTACAACAAGTAAATATTTTATAACTGATATAAAGCACTCGACAAGTTTTGGAGTAGATATACGATATTAAACAAATGGAAACTATATTTATAAAACCATATTTATTTCATTATACATATTTCAGGGATACCATATTAAAAATATGGCATGCCTTCTTCAGATAAAATACAATATATAAACAGTTTTATAAATAATTTTGACGTACCATAAACCGGCTTCTTACATAACGGTTGCTCAATATTTATGGTACGTCAAAATTATTTATAAAACTGTTTATATATTGTATTTTATCTGAAGAAGGCATGCCGTATTTTTAATATGGTATCCCCGAAATATGTATAATGAAATAAATATGGTTTTATAAATATAGTTTCCATTTGTTTAATATCGTATATATATATATATATATAGTTTAGCGAGGTTTTTTATATGAAATCGTGTGTCGAAACAGATATTGTTATATTTGGGGAGGGTCATATTTGCGTAATATTGCCAGAATTAATAACAGAACACACTCACTGTTTGGTTGGTTTTCGCTTCTCGCTGTCTTTTATATCTGCGATCTAACTTACTCGGTCCTCAATGTTGCCATTGACTGACCGGCGGTCAAAAATAATACAGATACAATATAGACACAAAGGAACTATTATGTTTTATAAATAATTTTGACGTACCATAAATATTGAGCAACCGTTATGTAAGAAGCCGGTTTATAGTACGTCAAAATTATTTATAAAACTGTTTATATATTGTATTTGTGTCTATATTGTATCTGTATTATTTTTGACCGCCGGTCAGTCAATGGCAACATTGAGGACCGAGTAAGTTAGATCGCAGATATAAAAGACAGCGAGAAGCGAAAACCAACCAAACAGTGAGTGGTTATTAATTCTGGCAATATTACGCAAATATGACCCTCCCCAAATATAACAATATATATATATATATATATATATATATATATATATATATATATATAAAAATGAGGTAAATATCTCACTGAATACTAAGTACCCATAGAGATATATAGGGTGTCTATAATATAATTGTTGTTCTTTGGTACTAATTCGAGATACCAGAACTATAAAAATTGATGATATTATAGACACCCTATATATCTCTATGGGTACTTAGTACTCAGTGAGATATTTACCTCATTTTTATATATATAAATATATGAAAGACGACAGCTGTATAACAAAGTGCAGGGCAATAAAGATAGATGGTAGCCACGGAGTAGGCAGACCCAGAAAAACCTGGGACGAGCTGATAAATTCCGACCTCACACACTTACACCTCTCCAAGACAATGTCACTGGACCGAGACCTTTGGCGGTACTTAGTAACAGAGAAGACCCGCGTTACCTAAATACAAAGTAAAACCTACTACAGTCAGTAGGCATCTCTAACAAAATACACCCCCGTCCCACCACCCCCACCCCATCCACACCGCCCCTTTCAATGTAAAGTTATGTTGGTGCCACAAAATCCAGGCCGAAACAAATGAGATCGTGTAGGTGTCACGAAAAAAAAACACACAGTCCACGCTGTAATGTGACCGTGTAGGCAACACGGTAAAAACGTCCCAGTCCCACACTGTAAATGTGGTTGGTGTTAGGAAGGGCATCCAGCTGTAGAAAACCTGCCAGACAGTCCACGCTGTAATGTGGCCGTGTAGGCAACACGGTAAAAACCTCCCAGCCCCCACACTGTAAATGTGGTTGGTGTTAGGAAGGGCATCCAACTGTAGAAAACCCGCCAGACAGTCCTATGCGAGCAAGACAACCACTCTTGCCTCAAGTGGGAAAACTCCCGTCCAAACCCATGCAAGCATGGAACACGGACGTTAAACGATGATGATGATGATAAATATAAGCAAGATGTATGGTAGGTCGTATGTGAATCGCGATGATCACGTCTGACCTACCAAATATGTGACGGTAGCTAGTTAAGCTCTATGCGTATAAGCAGAGCAGAAATATTAATGAAAAAGAACAAAGGAACTATTATGACATTACAACAAGTTTATTGCCGACTGCCGTTTCGTCCGACCCCATGGTGGGACTTTTCAAGGCATATAACATGTGATTGTAAGTTCATTATTTACATCAACGTATCACTTAAGACTAGCAGTTTGAAATTGTGGTATACATCAGCAGCTCCGCTTGTATATTTGGGGTCTATATAAAAGAGCCCCCTTAGAATATAGACCCCAAATATACAAGCGGAGCTGCTGATGTATACTACAATTTCAAACTGCTAGTCTTAAGTGATACGTTGATGTAAATAATGAACTTACAATCACGTTATATGCCTTGATAAGTCCCACCATGGGGTCGGACGAAACGGCTGTCGGCAATAAACTTGTTATAATGTCATAATAGTTCCTTTGTTCTTTTTCATTAATATTTCTGCTCTGCTTATACGCATAGAGCTTAACTAGCTACCGTCACATATTTGGTAGGTCAGGCGTGATCATCGCGATTCACATACGACCTACCATACATCTTGCTTATATATATACACATATATATACCCTATATATACCTATATATAAATGAGGTAAATATCTCACTAAGTACCCATAGAGATATATAGGGTGTCTATAATATCATCAATTTTTATAGTTCTGGTATCTCGAATTAGTACCAAAGAACAACAATTATATTATAGACACCCTACATATCTCTATGGGTACTTAGTACTCAGTGAGATATTTACCTCATTTTTATACATTCTCCAATCTATGTAGAGAAAAAATTTGTTGTTGCTTACTCCTATTTTTTTAGCAGCCAAGCCATCAACAAGTCTGTAATATTCCTGCTTGCTCTAGCGGCCGGGTCACATGTGGGTCACTTTAACGGCCATAACTCATACGAGCTGGTAGTTGGCATTATATTTGCGGACCATGGGACGTATGTCCTATAGAAAGGAAATAGTTATATATATATATAACGTTTTTTGGAATATTTACTTCTGCATTCACAGATTGACTTTTTTAGTTTCAGAAGATCTCGTTAAGGGTGAAAGCAGCGATTCTTTGCTTAAACTTTAATCTGTTATTTTAATAAATATATATATATATATATTTATGTGAACGGTAAAGCATAAATGAACTAAGGGAGAAATTAGGAATAAGAGGGATCAGATGTTGTTTACTCGAAAGAAGACTACGTTGGTATGGTCAGGTGATGCGCATGAAAGACGACAGCTGTATAAAAAAGTGCAGGGCGATAAAAATAGACGGTAGCCACGGAGTAGGCAGACCCAGAAAAACCTGGGACGACTTGATAAATTCAGACCTCACACACTTACACCTCTCCAAGACAATGTCACTGGACCGAGATCTTTGGCGCTACACAGTAATACAGAAGACCCGCCTTGCCTAAGTACAAAGCGAAACCTACAGTCAGTAGGCACCTCTAACAAAATACACCCCCCGTCCCACTACCCCCACCCCATCCCCCTTAAATGTGAAGTTATGTTGGTACCACAACATCCAGTCCGAAACAAATGAGGTCGTGTAGGTGTCACGACAAAAAAAACACATAGTCCACGCTGTAATGTGGCCGTGTAGGTAACAAGGTAAAAACCTCCCAGCCCCACACTGTAAACGTGGTTGGTGTTAGGAAGGGCATCCAGCCGTAGAAAACCCGCCAGACAGTCCTATGCGAGCAAGACAACAAATCTTGCCTCAAGTGGGAAAACTCCCGTCCAAACATCCTCCTATTTTGTTGTTGAATTGTTATACACATGCATATATATATATATATATATATATATATATATATTTATAATAAGTTATTATAAAATGCTCGGACCTACTCGATAGAATCTTTGAGCTTATTTTCCGGGTGATATGGCGCATGCCGTTATGGCATGACACCCATAATTTTGATTTAGATTAAATTCATTTAATTTATCTTAATTTTGGATACAGATATATATATATATATATATATATATATATGAAAAAGAACACAAGAGCGTCTACAACATCAAAAGATTTTTATTGGCTTACAATGTTTCTTCCTTACGTAACCGTAGGATTCGTCAGAGCTATAAAAGGGGTTTGATTGGTGTTATGGACTCTACCAATCAAACATTCAAGAACAAAGAGTAAAGAGAGTAAAGAGCAAAAGTAGGGGACGATAAGTCTAATTTATATATATATTTATATATATATATGATGGCTGAACACTCTGCTAAGAGTATTGCAATAGCTTGTCAAATTCACATGTGTGACGCTCGGATATGGCTTTTCAAGCCTACTAGAGACTTGTACTCCTCACATTGACGACAACTATGGATCTCCCTGGCCCCAGGTCTTGCATCAGGTTGCCTGTGAACCTTCACATGCCACTTCAGTCCTGCCACAGATTGACATTCTTTGCCACATTCATTACATCTTGCAATACCGTAGAGATCACAGTTCACTGGTTCTCTCTGAATATGGCTGCGACTACTCTGAAAATGGCTGCGACTACTCTGAAAATGGCTGCGACTACTCTGAAAATGGCTGCGACTAGTCTGAAAATGGCTGCGACTAGTCTGAAAATGGCTGCGACTACTCTGAAAATGGCTGCGACTATTCTGAAAATGGCTGCTACTACTCTGAAAATGGCTGCTACTACTCTGAAAATGGCTGCGACTACTCTGAAAATGGCTGCGACTACTCTGAAAATGGCTGCGACTATTCTGAAAATGGCTGCTACTACTCTGAAAATGGCTGCTACTACTCTGAAAATGGCTGCGACTACTCTGAAAATGGCTGCGACTACTCTGAAAATGGCTGCGACTACTCTGAAAATGGCTGCGACTACTCTGAAAATGGCTGCGGCTACTCTGAAAATGGCTGCGACTACTCTGAAAATGGCTGCCACTACTCTGAATATGGCTGCGACTAGTCTGAAAATGGCTGCTACTACTCTGAAAATGGCTGCTACTACTCTGAAAATGGCTGCTACTACTCTGAAAATGGCTGCGACTACTCTGAAAATGGCTGCGACTACTCTGAAAATGGCTGCGACTAGTCTGAAAATGGCTGCGACTAGTCTGAAAATGGCTGCTACTACTCTGAAAATGGCTGCTACTACTCTGAAAATGGCTGCTACTACTCTGAAAATGGCTGCGACTACTCTGAAAATGGCTGCGGCTACTCTGAAAATGGCTGCGGCTAGTCTGAAAATGGCTGCGACTAGTCTGAAAATGGCTGCGACTACTCTGAAAATGGCTGCGACTAGTCTGAAAATGGCTGCGACTAGTCTGAAAATGGCTGCGACTAGTCTGAAAATGGCTGCGACTAGTCTGAAAATGGCTGCGACTAGTCTGAAAATGGCTGCGACTACTCTGAAAATGGCTGCGACTAGTCTGAAAATGGCTCTCGAGTTCAGATTTACTCAAGCATACTTTTCCACACCCAGGGCCAACCAATTCAATGGAGACACCGATCGTTTTATGACAAGTCATTGTTTACGTACATGCTGTTAAACACATATATATATACACGTACATATACATATTTACATGCATGCCTACAGATATGTATGTGTGTACACACACGCACGTGTATATATATATATATATATATATATATATATATATATATGTGTGTGTGTGTGTAGAACTTATATTTAAATTGTTGGGATACAACAAGCAAATATTTTTATAACTGATATAAAGCACTCAACAAATTTAAACATATCCGACACTAATTTGCATAATAGACTAAATAAATTTAATAACCCCACTATCCGGGAGCTTCCAACAGAAATGGTCGCATTCTTTAACGGTATGTCAATATTTATTTATAAAACTCATCTATATTATATTTTATCTGATGAAAGCGCACCATAATTTGACTTGGTGTCCTTGAAATATGTATAATGAAATAAATATGGTTTTATAAATAAAGTTTCCATTTGTTAATATATCGTATGTATATATATATATATATATATATATATATATATATATATATATAGGAACGAGTAGCACCCCGACGGCTGAGCTCAAGCCGTTTCGACGGCTAATTCTGTACTTAGCCGTCGAAACGGCTTGAGCTCAGCCGTCGGGGTGCTACTCGTTCCTATTACCCACTCTACTACCCTAAGTTTTGAGTACTTTGGTGCGTTATGGTCCACCTGGTTCCTTACCACATTTCCTTCGTTATATATATATATATATAAATATATATATATATATATATATATATATATATATATATTATATAAATATATATAGTAAGGGATTACAATCGCGAAAGAATAGGTGCTCACTACGTAAATATTATGTACATATATATACACGTATGTACACGTTAATATATATATATATATTCTTCTCCCCATTTTTTCATATATATATATATAAACACGGATTAAAACAATAACAGAGTGAACTTACGTGCTCGGCTAGTGACCTTCCTTGTCTTCCGGAGCTGAAAGGCAAACAGGGGGAGATCACTCTAATATCATCGCTGTTCAAATTCAGTTTCGTTTTTCGTTTAGCAGTGTCGCTTTTTGTTATCTACACTTTCGTCTGTTCTCCGACCTCAGTTTAGTTATTGTATAATCCCGTAACTCCTGATGGAGTCGTAGCGGCACCATAGGCGCTCTGTAGTGACATACGACGTTTCTAGGGCATTTTTGAAACCAGGTGGAGCTCAACTCATCTCCAGGCTAGAATACAGCAGATTTCTTCCAGAGAAGGATAGAGAGTGCGAAAGAAATACTGAGGAAGTATCGACCTCAGTACTTGACTGGTATTGTGGATTGGCAATTGGCAGTATCGGTAGAGGGTCAGACGCCATGCTTTCCAGCATAGTTACGTCCCTTTACGATCTGAGTTCAAATCCCACCGAGGTTGACTTTGCCTTTCATCCTTGCGGGGGGGGGGGTCAATAAAATAAAGTACCAGTAATGCACTGGGTAATTACTGGCCTTGTGCCTTAAGTAGAAACAATTATATTATGAGAAACCATTATCTGGTGCGTTATGGTCCATTTGGTTCCTTACCACAATTCCTTTGTTATATATATATATATATCATCATCATCATCATCATCATCAACGTTTAACGTCCGTGTTCCACGCTTGCATGGGTTTGGACGGGGGTAGTCCCACTTGGGGCAAGAGTGATTGTCTTGCTCGCATAGGACTGTCTGGCAGGTTTTCTACAGTTGGATGCCCTT
>OZ024764.1:7630325-7642825 GCA_964016885.1 Eledone cirrhosa | reverse complement strand
GTGCTTTTTTGCCGTGGCACCTCCACGACCACTTTAGAGTGGAATGATAGGGACCCCAGTCCCTATCATCTCATTTCTACAGCTGAGTAAACTGGAGCAATGTGAAATAAAGGGTCCTGCTCAAGGTAACAACACATCACCAGGTCTGAGAATTGAACTCACAACCTTTTGATTGCAAGGCCAATGCTCTAACCACTAATCCATGTGCCTCCATATAAGTAAATAAATACGTATATAACAAGCGCACACGCATACCTACATATAAATACACGAATGTTCGGAGACGTAAGTCAACTAAAACAAGAAGTACACATATACACACACCCACCATACGTACGAACCTGCACACTCACGCGGACGCAAAACTCCCGTATACACATAGCCAAACCCTAAGTACAGCGATTCTTTGCTTAAACTTTAATCTGTTATTTTAATAAATATATATATATATATATATATATATATATATATGCATATATATATATATATATGCATATATATATATATATATATATATATATATATATATATATATATATATATATATATACACACACACACAGAGACGTTGTAACACAGAAGACAGTAACACCCACAATATGTTTTATACTTATTTATTTATTCAGATATGCAAATGAGGGGAATATATTTGGCTTGGCTCTTATTGGCAGGTGAGTACACACACGTACATATATATATATATATATATATATACACATATACATATTCATACTCATATACACATATACTTGCACATACATACATAGACACAACTTCAAACATACACATACACATATATACATATACTTGCACATACATACATAGACACAACTTCAAACATACACATGCACGTATATACATACACATATATACATATACTTGCACATACATACATAGACACAACTTCAAACATACACATGCACATATATACATACACATATATACATATACTTGCACATACATACATACATAGACACAACTTCAAACATACACATACACATATATACATACACATATATACATATACTTGCACATACATACATAGACACAACTTCAAACATGCACATACACATATATACATACACATATATACATATATTTGCACATACATACATAGACACAACTTCAAACATACACATGCACGTATATACATACACATATATACATATACTTGCACATACATACATAGACACAACTTCAAACATACACATGCACGTATATACATACACATATATACATACACATATATACATATACTTGCACATACATACATAGACACAACTTCAAACATACACATACACATATATACATACACATATACACATATACTTGCACATACATACATAGACACAACTTCAAACATACACATACACATATATACATACACATATATACATATACTTGCACATACATACATAGACACAACTTCAAACATACACATGCACGTATATACATACACATATATACATACACATATATACATATACTTGCACATACATACATAGACACAACTTCAAACATACACATACACATATATACATACACATATACACATATACTTGCACATACATACATAGACACAACTTCAAACATACACATACACATATATACATACACATATATACATATACTTGCACATACATACATAGACACAACTTCAAACATACACATACACATATATACATATACTTGCACATACATACATAGACACAACTTCAAACATACACATGCACATATATACATACACATATATACATATACTTGCACATACATACATAGACACAACTTCAAACATACACATGCACGTATATACATACACATATATACATATACTTGCACATACATACATAGACACAACTTCAAACATACACATGCACGTATATACATACACATATATACATACTCATATACACATATACTTGCACATACATACATAGACACAACTTCAAACATACACATGCATGTATACACATATACTTGCACATACATACATAGACACAACTACAAACATACACATACACATATATACATATACTTGCACATACATACATAGACACAACTTCAAACATACACATACACATATATACATATACTTGCACATACAACACATACACATATATACATATACTTGCACATACATACATAGACACAACTTCAAACATACACATACACATATATACATACACATATATACATATACTTGCACATACATACATAGACACAACTTCAAACATACACATGCACATATATACATACACATATATACATATATTTGCACATACATACATAGACACAACTTCAAACATACACATACACATATATACATACACATATATACATATACTTGCACATACATACATAGACACAACTTCAAACATACACATACACATATATACATACACATATATACATATATTTGCACATACATACATAGACACAACTTCAAACATACACATACACATATATACATACACATATATACATATACTTGCACATACATACATAGACACAACTTCAAACATACACATGCCCATATATACATACACATATATACATATACTTGCACATACATACATAGACACAACTTCAAACATACACATGCACATATATACATACACATATATACATATATTTGCACATACATACATAGACACAACTTCAAACATACACATACACATATATACATACACATATATACATATACTTGCACATACATACATAGACACAACTTCAAACATACACATACACATATATACATACACATATATACATATATTTGCACATACATACACATATATACATATACTTACACATACATACATAGACACAACTTCAAACATACACATGCACATATATACATACTCATATACACATATACTTGCACATACATACATAGACACAACTTCAAACATACACATACATGTATACATACACATATATACATATACTTGCACATACATACATAGACACAACTTCAAATATACACATGCACATATATACATACACATATACACATATACTTGCACATACATACATAGACACAACTTCAAACATACACATGCACATATATACATACACATATATACATATACTTGCACATACATACATAGACACAACTTCAAATATACACATGCACATATATACATACACATATACACATATACTTGCACATACATACATAGACACAACTTCAAACATACACATGCACATATATACATACACATATATACATATATTTGCACATACATACATAGACACAACTTCAAACATACACATACACATATATACATACACATATATACATATACTTGCACATACATACATAGACACAACTTCAAACATACACATACACATATATACATACACATATATACATATATTTGCACATACATACATAGACACAACTTCAAACATACACATACACATATATACATACACATATATACATATACTTGCACATACATACATAGACACAACTTCAAACATACACATGCCCATATATACATACACATATATACATATACTTGCACATACATACATAGACACAACTTCAAACATACACATGCACATATATACATACACATATATACATATATTTGCACATACATACATAGACACAACTTCAAACATACACATACACATATATACATACACATATATACATATACTTGCACATACATACATAGACACAACTTCAAACATACACATACACATATATACATACACATATATACATATATTTGCACATACATACACATATATACATATACTTACACATACATACATAGACACAACTTCAAACATACACATGCACATATATACATACTCATATACACATATACTTGCACATACATACATAGACACAACTTCAAACATACACATACATGTATACATACACATATATACATATACTTGCACATACATACATAGACACAACTTCAAATATACACATGCACATATATACATACACATATACACATATACTTGCACATACATACATAGACACAACTTCAAACATACACATGCACATATATACATACACATATATACATATACTTGCACATACATACATAGACACAACTTCAAATATACACATGCACATATATACATACACATATACACATATACTTACACATACATACATAGACACAACTTCAAACATACACATACACATATATACATACACATATACACATATACTTGCACATACATACATAGACACAACTTCAAACATACACATGCATGTATACATACACATATATACATATACTTGCACATACATACATAGACACAACTTCAAACATACACATGCACATATATACATACACATATACACATATACTTGCACATACATACATAGACACAACTTCAAACATACACATGCACATATATACATACACATATACACATATACTTGCACATACATACATAGACACAACTTCAAACATACACATACATGTATACATACACATATATACATATACTTGCACATACATACATAGACACAACTTCAAACATACACATGCACATATATACATACACATATACACATATACTTGCACATACATACATAGACACAACTTCAAACATACACATACACATATATACATACACATATATACATATACTTGCACATACATACATAGACACAACTTCAAACATACACATACACATATATACATACACATATATACATATACTTGCACATACATACATAGACACAACTTCAAACATACACATGCACATATATACATACACATATATACATATACTTGCACATACATACATAGACACAACTTCAAACATACACATGCACGTATATACATACACATATATACATATACTTGCACATACATACATAGACACAACTTCAAACATACACATACACATATATACATACACATATATACATATACTTGCACATACATACATAGACACAACTTCAAACATACACATGCACATATATACATACACATATATACATATACTTGCACATACATACATAGACACAACTTCAAACATACACATGCACATATATACATACACATATACACATATACTTGCACATACATACATAGACACAACTTCAAACATACACATACACATATATACATATACTTGCACATACATACATAGACACAACTTCAAACATACACATACATGTATATACACATATACATACACATATATACATATTTCTACACATACATAGATACACATGCACACATATATCCACATGCACACTCATTTACATACTCATCCACGCAGATCCATATATACACATATATACACATGTATACACATATACATATATCCACATGTATACACATATACATATATACACATATATACACATATACATATATACACATGTATACACATATATATACACATGTATACACATATACATATATACACATGTATACACATATACATATATCCACATGCACACTCATTTACATACTCATCCACGCAGATCCATATATACACATATATACACATATACATATATACACATGTATACACATATACATATATATATACATATACATATATATAGACTGAGGTGGTATGGACATGTGATGCGCATGGAGGATGACCGATGGGTGAAGAAGTGCCAGGAAATGCCAGTTGAAGGAAGACGTGGTAGAAGTAGACCACGAAAAACATGGGCGGAGGTGGTGAGAACAGACCTCAGATCATTGAAGCTCACGGTGGAGATGACGAAGGACCGTGACAAGTGGAGAGATGCTGTGCTGAATAAGACCCGTCCCACCCTTGCAAGCAGGTAAAAGCGGACGTAAAATGATGATGATGATGATGATGATGATGATATATATACATGATGATGGCTGCAAACTTGTGTTTGTGCAATGCTATCACCTGATAAAATGCTCAAAAATCTGAGGCATGAATGTAGCTCTTTAAACCAGCCAAATACTTGCACCCTTTGGTTAATACATGGCAAATGTAGCCTCCTTCAGGACTTTCCATTGCTTTGTTCTGGCTGTGTGTTCTCATATGACTTTTGAGACCTCCCATGCTAACATATTCCGTGCCACATTCCTTAAACCTTTTCAGATCATAATCTACATGAGGTCTACTGATATGATTTTGTTCGTGTCTAGTCAAACCAGCTTATGTGTGAATATATATACAAAAGTATATATAGATACACACACACACACACATCATCATCATCATCATCATTTTACGTCCACTTTTACCTGCTTGCAAGGGTGGGACGGGTCTTATTCAGCACAGCATCTCTCCACTTGTCACGGTCCTTCGTCATCTCCACTGTGAGCTTCAGCGATCTGAGGTCTGTTCTCACCACCTCCCCCCATGTTTTTCATGGTCTTCCTCTACCACGTCTTCCTTCAACTGGCATTTCCTGGCACTTCTTCACCCATCGGTCATTCTCAATGCGCATCACATGTCCATACCACCTCAGTCTCCTCTCCCGTACACTACATTCTATCCCTCTCAGACACAGTTTCTCTCTCAACACATCACATGTCCTACCACCTCAGTCTCCTCTCCCGTACACTACATTCTATCCCTCTCAGACACAGTCTCTCTCTCAACACATTCATGCTGGGTCATTCACGCACATTGACATTGCAAATCCAACGGAGCATGCTTGCCACATTTCTCTCCAGCCGTCGCATATCCTCTGCAGTTGCTGCCCATGTCTCACTACACACACACACACACACACATATATATATATATATGCAAAAGTTCTATTTAAATTGTTGGGATACAACAAGCAAATATTTTTATAACTGATATAAAGCACTCAACAAGTATTTGGAGTAAACATACGATATTAACAAATGGAAACTATATTTATAAAACCATATTTATTTTATTATACATATTTCAAGGACACCAAGTTAAATTATGGTGTGCTTTCATCAGACAAAATACAATATAGAGCAGTTTTATAAATAAATATCGACATACCCTTAAAAAATGCAACCATTACTGTTGGAAGCTCCCGGATATACATATATATTGATGATGATGTTGTTAATTTGCTATGGAACTCACTCGGGGTACTAACGTTTTCACACTTAAAATGTGGTTGGAATTAGGGAAGGGCATAAGGCCATAGAAACCATGCCAAAATCAGTTCTACCTGGCTGACTTCTCTGCCATACTAGCATGGAAAATGGCCGTTAAACGATGATGATGATGTTCTGCCTGTCTCCTTCTGCTTAACCTCTTCAGTGTCATAGATGAGTTAACTCGTCCTAATATATTTTGGGGGGAGGGGCAATATTAACTGATCTATTGTATATATATATATATATTTCACTACCAAATCAACTTTTTAAATGGAAGTTGAAGCTGTAAGGTATGTCAAATCTATCTATTTATAAGACTGTTTATATTGTATTTTGTCTGATGAAGGCATACCATATTTTTAATGTGATATCCCTGAAATATATATAATGAAATAAATATGGTTTTATAAATATAGTTTCCATTTATTTAATATCGTATATATATATATACAACCAAAGAGACAGAGTCAGAGTATACGAAGGAGCCATGGAAAAGTATAAGACCCTCATAGAACTGGACATGAAAGGAATTTGCCCACTATACAGGAGCAAATCATGGAATAGCTTAGATAGGGCTAGACATAAGATAGGGAAGGCCACATCATGGTACGACAACCAGAGATATCAGAGTGTCATGTTTGTGGACGCCACCCCTGGAGGGAAATTAGCTAACCAGTGTAGAAAGGCCCTGAGAAAGACCCACTTAAAAGTAAAGGTGGTAGAAAAGCCAGGAACCACCATAAAATCCCTGATCAGCAAAACCTACCCTTTTAAGAAAACCCACTGTACCAATAGGAAATGTATCATATGTAAGGTGAACCCCCGGATAAACTGTAAAACTAGAAACGTAGTCTATAGCATAAGATGTACAGAGGGTACTTGCAGAAACACGACAACAACATACATAGGTGAGACAGCTCGTAGCATAGGTGAAAGGATAGACCAACACTGGGGGGAACTAAAAGGACGAAAAAACGGGTCAGTACTATACGAACATGCTAGACAACAACATGACGGTAACATAGACAACATAGAAATTAGAATAATATCTAAACAGGAATGACCCAGCAGATAGGCAAATCAGAGAGGCCAGTGAAATAGAAATTAGAAGACCAAAGCTAAACAGAAAGAATGAGTGGAACAACAACAACACCCAAACAAACAACACTGACCTAAGAGAAGTATAAATAAATAAGTAAATTAAATTAAATAAAATAAGATAAATAAATACATACACAAGCACATAAACACACACTAGTCACCCAGCAGACACAACACTATACACACTAGTCACACATCACACATAACACTATACACACACGCAAACGCATGCGCAAAGAAGACAAAATAAAATAAGATAAACAAACAAGCAAATAAATAAATAAATATATAGACAGACTGAACACAAAAAAAAAAAAATGGCGTAGACATACAACACAACAGGAGGAACAATGAATATAACACCACTGACGATGTTGCAGATGTGCAACGAAAGATTTATGTAAATTATGTAAACTATATATATATGTGTTTGTCTATATTGTATCTGTATTATTTTTGACCGCCGGTCAGTCAATGGCAACATTGAGGACCGAGTAAGTTAGATCGCAGATATATATATATAAAAGACAGCGAGAAGCGAAAACCAACCAAACAGTGAGTGTGTTCTGTTATTAATTCTGGCAATATTACGCAAATAAGACCCTCCCCAAATATAACAATATATATATATATATATATATATAATTCTATTAATATATATATATATAATAGTATTTATATATATATATATATATATATATATATATATTGTTATATTTGGGGAGGGTCATATTTGCGTAATATTGCCAGAATTAATAACAGAACACACTCACTGTTTGGTTGGTTTTCGCTTCTCGCTGTCTTTTATATATATATATCTGCGATCTAACTTACTCGGTCCTCAATGATGATGATAATGATGATGATATATATATATATATATATATATATATAGTCATATATATATATATATAGTCACATATATATATATATATATATATATATATATATATTTACGTATATATATATATAAATGTTTTTCTTTTCTCTTTCAAAAAAACAACAACAAAACCCTTGAACTATTCGACAACAACAACAACAACAACAACAACAACAGCAACAGCTACAATAGAAATCTTTGCAGCTGATACTCAAAGCAGTCCAACAACAACACCACCGAGTAAACCGGGAGACACCGATGCAAAACTTCCAGAGAATTTGGAGATGATGGGAACTAGAGGTGGTGGAAGGGCACTGCCGCACTCAGAGGAACCTGCTCGCTTCAACTTCCTGCTAATGGCCCTCGACTGGATGAAGAACAAAGTGAGGCTCTCTGACCCTGCCATGAAAAGCTCATGGACCAAGTTCTCTGAAATACTCAATTACGACAATATCATGAGAAACCCACAGTGGGAACAACAACTCATCTTCCTTGTGGCACAGAATGCACAGCTCTCAGATTTCGTCTTCAACGTGAGTATCTCACACACCATATAAATATATATATATAATCAGCTCAACAAATATATCATCATCATCATCATCATCATTTCATTTTACGTCCACTTTTCCCTGCTATGTATATATATTTCCCTGCTATATATGTATATATAGAATAAGGAAAAGCGAAGTAGTTTCAGATGTTCAAGTCCTTTAATAATAATTGTTTCTACTTTTGGCACAAGACCAGCAATTACCCAGTACATTACTGGTACTTTATTTTATCGACCCCGTAAGGATGAAAGGCAAAGTTAACCTCGGCGGGATTTAATAATAATGCTGTGATATATATTTCAATGACGACACTGGCCACACTGTTCTGTGTGTGCGAGTGTCGTGACATCATCAGACAGCTTGTTACATAATAAGGTTGTTTCCGAGGCAATCCAAATTGAATCGACATGGGAACGGACGAAGTACGTGCTTTTGGGTTCTTCATCCGTTCCCCTGTGAGTACCAATTCACCCCCACCGGTCTGCGCAGGCGCATGTCCGAAGGAAGTTGACCATTAGCTACCGCAGATTTCAACGAAATTCGCTTAGTCAGTTCACCCTCTCAGCCAAACAATGGCCCACCTAGGCCTGTACCATAATTTACTGCTACCCATCCCGACTGTGGCAGTCAGCCGAAAGCCAGAGGGGATGGGAGAGTGTTAGTTTTTACAGGTCACAATACTACCTCTCACCTGCATCAATGTTTACCCTAAGTATATATATATATATATATATATATATATATATTAATCAGTTCAACAAATAAGGAGCAGAAATATTATATTACATTCAAAGTAAAGGATGTCATTAACATATGTCTCGTCTTTAAAAACAGCTCAAGATAGAATTCAGAGAATAAAATCGAGCCTTAATCATTATAAGAGAGTTAATGAAATATATATCCATAGACACTTAACACTTTAATGTTCAAACCAGCCAAAACCGGCCAGAATTCTCTACCTTTTTCTATTGAAACTAGCTGTAACTGGTCACTCAAACTGATGTTAAGGTATTATTCTCAAAATAAATACTTTCAAAATCTCATAGATTCAATATTATGTGAGATATTATATGAGATAAAGCATTTACCATGAAAATATAATAGTATATATAGAGTATAAATAGAGTAATGTGAATGCTAAAGGGTTAAGCATGCATTAAGACATATCAAAACTTAGAACTAGAGACAATCTGTACTGAAAGTAAGATTACATAATTCGTTGAGTATCTTATTAAAATAAATAAAGAATTAAAACAAAATATCTGATCAATATGTATTCTCTACAAAATCAGAATACAGTTCACCAAGGGTGGGACGGGTCTTATTCAGCACAGCATCTCTCCACTTGTCACGGTCCTTCGTCATCTCCACCGTGAGCTTCAGCGATCTGAGGTCTGTTCTCACCACCTCCGCCCATGTTTTTCGTGCTCTACCTCTACCACGTCTTCCTTCAACTGGGATTTCTTGGCACTTCTTTACCCATCGGTCATCGGTCATATATATATATATTTGTATATATATTGTATGAGTTCAGAACTAGCTGTGGAAATGGCCAGAGCTCAGCTGTCGGGGTCCTGACTCTTTTCCTATATATATATATATATATGTTAAGTATTTCTGTGGAAAAGTAAAGGAAAGAAGAGTGCTCTATGTATAGTACAGAGCTATTTAATTATATATATATATATATATATATGGATATTTTTTATTTTTTTATTAGCGATCGACTTTCGTCAAATCGGACCGAGGAAACAATGTTTCCATTGGTCTTTCCAGCTGCTAATACTATCTATCGGTCGCAACTCCAGGTAGAAGGAGCAACGTGAAATAAAGTGTCTTGCTCAAGGACATAACGCATTGCCCGGTCCAGGAATTGAACTCACAACCTCAAGATTGTGAATCCAATTCTCTAACCACTCAGCCACACGCCTTCACAATATATATATATATATATATATATATATATGTGGTTGGTGTTAGGAAGGGCATCCAACTGTAGAAAACCTGCCAGACAGTCCTATGCGAGCAAGACAATCACTCTTGCCTCAAGTGGGACTACCCCCGTCCAAACCCATGCAAGCGTGGAACACGGACGTTAAACGTTGATGATGATGATGATGATGATGATATATATATATATATATATATATATATATAGAGAGAGAGAGAGAGAATGGAAGTGAGAAAGAGATATAGAGGAAGAATCGATGCCAGTATTTGACTGGTACTTTTTGAACACAGACAGCAGAGAGTTGGAAGGAATTCTACAAAGCATTCTATCTAACGTTCTAACTATTCTATATATGTCCTTCTGTATACATCTTTCTCTACCCTTCTGTATACACCCAGCTCAACAATATGCTCCATATATACCCCACGCTGTACACTGAATTCGCCGAGATGTTAAAGACACACAACTTACCTGGCCAGACAGTTGAACAGTTCCGGCAGTGGTTACAACATTGCACATCCATGCTGGCTTACTTGGGTTACAGACCTGGACATGGAATACAACATCCTTGTAAGTAATGTGTTTGTATGTGTGTGCATATATATATATCTATCTATCTATATAAGGCGGGTAAAATTCCCGAGATCCATGGACGAGTTCTCTCCAGCGGTCTCTGTCCCTCATTATCGCTGCCATATCCTGCATCTCCAACAGACCAGTGTCTGTCCTTAGGGCATCAACATATGTTAACCTTGGTCTTCCTCTTCTAGTGTGTCCATGTAGGGGCTCCCAAAGGAGCACTGAGTGCAATGTCAACTCTGGATGTCGGTGAGCATGTCCAGCCAACCCCAGTCTCCTCTGTGTCACTTTTGAGCTGACTTTTGGGATTTATATATATATATAGGAACAAGTAGGACCCCGACGGCTGAGCTCAAGCCGTT
>OZ024764.1:7607825-7622825 GCA_964016885.1 Eledone cirrhosa | reverse complement strand
GTGGGCTGGGTGCTTTTTTGCCGTGGCACCTCCACGTCCACTTTACAGTGAGAGCTGGGTGCTTTTTTGCCGTGGCACCTCCACGACCACTTTGCAGTGTGAGCTGAGTGCTTTTTTGCCGTGGCACCTCCACGTCCACTTTACAGTGTGAGCTGGGTGCTTTTTTGCCGTGGCAACTCCATGTCCACTTTGCAGTGTGAGCTGGGTGCTTTTTTGCCATGGCACCTCCACGTCCACTTTACAGTGTGGGCTGGGTGCTTTTTTGCCGTGGCACCTCCACGTCCACTTTACAGTGAGAGCTGGGTGCTTTTTTGCCGTGGCACCTCCACGACCACTTTGCAGTGTGAGCTGAGTGCTTTTTTGCCGTGGCACCTCCACGTCCACTTTACAGTGTGAGCTGGGTGCTTTTTTGCCGTGGCACCTCCACGTCCACTTTACAGTGTGGGCTGGGTGCTTTTTTGCTGTGGCACCTACTCGACCACTTTACAGTGTGAGCTGAGTGCTTTTTTGCCGTGGCACCTCCACGTCCACTTTACAGTGTGAGCTGGGTGCTTTTTTGCCGTGGCACCTCCACGTCCACTTTACAGTATGGGCTGGGTGCTTTTTTGCTGTGGCACCTACTCGACCACTTTACAGTGTGAGCTGGGTGCTTTTTTGCCGTGGCACCTCCACGTCCACTTTACAGTGAGGGCTGGGTGCTTTCTTGCTGTGGCACCTACTCGACCACTTTACAGTGTGGGCTGGGTGCTTTTTTTCTGTGGCACCTACTCGACCACTTTACAGTGTGAGCTGGGTGCTTTCTTGCCGTGGCACCTCCACATCCACTTTACAGTGTGGGCTGGGTGCTTTTTTGCCGTGGCACCTACACGACCACTTTACAGTGTGGGCTGGGTGCTCTTTTGCCGTGGCCACTCCATGACCACTTTACAGTGTGGGCTGGGTGCTTTTTTGCCGTGGCACCTACACGACCACTTTACAGTGTGGGCTGGGTGCTTTTTTGCCGTGGCACCTCCACGTCCACTTTACAGTGTGAGCTGGGTGCTGTTTTGCCGTGGCACCTCCACGACCATTTTGCAGTGTGGGCTGGGTGCTTTTTTGCCGTGGCACCTACACGACCACTTTACAGTGTGAGCTGGGTGCTGTTTTGCCGTGGCACCTCCACGACCATTTTGCAGTGTGAGCTGGGTGCTCTTTTGCCGTGTCACCTCCACGACCACTTTACAGTGTGAGCTGGGTGCTTTTTTGCCGTGGCACGTCCACTTTACAGTGAGGGCTGGGTGCTTTTTTGCCATGGCACCTCCACGACCACTGAGTTAGATGGTTTTGTTCCATTTGATGCGGGATTGGTTGGGAGACCGTGTCTCGCTCGTATGGAAGTGTCTCTGGCAGGCTTTCTACGGCTGGATGCCCTTCCTACCACCAACCACATTTACAGTGTGGACAGTCTGGACACAGATACATATATTTTAATTATGTCTCATATAAAATAATACAACTGGCCTTCCGCAAAATACATATAGTTAGCACCCCAAACGTAAAATTGGGATTATACTAAGGTATATCCTAATGTTTGTTGAGTGAGATGGAAGCCAGTCAGAGTATAGCTTAAAGCTTTCTCTGTTAATGTATTAAATATATACATATATATATATATCATAGATTGAGTTAGAAACTCAAAATAGTCTTTTACAATTAAATAGCTCAAGGAAGGGAATCTTTCCTAGCTGTGTATTAGAATTGGATATATGAGAGAGATGAACACCTATACAAGTATATATGTGTTCCAATTGCAAATGACCAAGTTAGCTAGGTTGAAAAAATACTAATATAAAACAATATGGTTTGCCTGTCTCGATTTAAAGTAATAAATCAATAAAAATAACTGTTTCTACTATTAGCACAAGGCCAGAAATTACCCAGTACATTACTGGTACTTTATTTTATCGACCCCGTAAGGATGAAAGGCAAAGTTAACCTCGGCGGGATTTGAACTCAGAATGGCAAGGGCCGTAACTCTATGCGTCAAAGCATGGCGTCCGACCCTCTACCGATACTGTCAATCCACCGCCCGTAAATCAATAAAAATAACAAACCTATATCGGGTATCAAAGGCAGTTGCCCAATATAGGTTTGTTATTTTTATTGATTTATTACTTTAAATCGAGACAGGCAAACCATATTGTTTTATATTAGTATTTTTCAACCTAGCTAACTTGGTCATTTGTAATTGGAACACATATATACTTGTATCTGTGTTCATCACTCTCATATATTCAATTATATATATATATATATATATATATATATATATATATATATATATATATATATATATATATATGTATATATATATATATATATATATATATATATATATATATATATATATATATATATATATATATATATATATATATATATATATATATATATATATATATATATATATATATATATATATATATATATATATATATATATATATATATATATATATATATATATATATATATATATATATATATATATATATATATATATATATATATATATATATATATATATATATATATATATATATTTACAGTGAAGGCGTGTGGCTGAGTGGTTAGAGAATTGGATTCGCAATCGTAGGGTTGTGAGTTCGATTCTTGGACCAGGCGATGCGTTATGTCCTTGAGCAAAACACTTTATTTCACGTTGCTCCTTCTACCTGGAGTTGCGACCGATAGATAGTATTAGCAATTGGAAAGACCAACGGAAACATTGTTCCCTCGGTCCGATTTGACAAAAGTCGATCGTTCCTTTATATATCTATGTATTTTTCTCAACCTGTTAGTTCTATCGTTACTTTGGTATGTTATTGTGGGTTAGATTTTGCCTACCACAATGTTAGATTTGTCAAGCTATTTAAACGTATGTTATTACTCTAAGGACCTAACTTATCGAGTGCTTTGCTCACTCATCACCTCATAAGTAGGCCGAATTTGCTTGCAAACCGCCAGAGATTCGATTTTACTAAATATCCAATTATATATATATATATATATATAATATATAAGAACAAAAGATGGTTAAAAGAGTTCCATGTATTTTATTATCTGATGAAAACACAAATATTATTGCATGATGATATTTGTTTTTGAAATGCGCATAATAAAATACATGGAACTCTTTTAACCATCTTTTGTTCTTATATATTATATATACTCCAGTCCTACAAACTGTAGAGTGCTTCTTATCCGATATCTGCATTGCTTTATTGTATTACAATAAAACTCACCTCTTATATATATATATATATATACGATATTAAACAAATGGAAACTATATTTATATTTATAAAACCATATTTATTTCGTTATATATATTTCTGGGATATCATATTAAAAATATGTTATGCCTTCCTCAGACAAAATACAATATATAAGCTGTTTTATAAATAATTAGTGACATACCTTGTCACTAATTATTTATAAAACAGCTTATGTATTGTATTTTGTCTGAGGAAGGCATAACATATTTTTAATATGATATCCCAGAAATATATATAACGAAATAAATATGGTTTTATAAATATAAATATAGTTTCCATTTGTTTAATATCGTAAACCTACTCCAGAAACTGTTGAGTGCTTTTATATCAGTTATAAAATATTTACTCGTTGTAACCCAACAATCTTAAATAAAACTTTTACATATATATATATATATATATATATATATATATATATATATATATATATATATATATATATATATATATATATATGTATATATATATATATATGTATATATGAAGGCTGCTACCTCTGCTAAGAGTATTGCAATCACTGGTCAGATTACAGAGTTTGGTGAACTTTTAGGCTATGGCCAGCCACACGAACCTGTAACAGATCCTGAACAATCAATGCCTGTTCTTTGAAGGTTTTTTAAGTGGGGAAAGGCCTTGAACTCGACCCATCCCACTCTCTGAGCATCGAAAACACTACCTGTAAAGGAGAACTGGTCAACATCATCGGATGTTTCCGAAGCCGCACGTTTTTTTTCAGAGTTTCCCCTCTCCTAGAAAGGTGTTGTGACAACAACTGAGGGGCCTTTCACTCCCAGGTGAAAAAAAAGTACTATTTGGATGACCGTTGACTCTGCTGAGTTCCTCCACCCTTTGCTTGGTCTTGTATTTCATCCCGCAGGGTGTCCAAATATCACCCTCCTCACCAAGCTAGCTTGGTGGGGGATGTCGGTTTAGTCGGCGATGACCCGACCATGAGACAGGTTGTACTGGGTTACATGTTGCCAGTAGCCCTCGAGAGTGACCTGACCCTATCATCATCATCATCATCATCATCATCATCATCATCATCATCATCATCATCATCATCATTTTAAATCCGCTTTTCCCTGCTTGCAAGGGTGGGACGGGTCCTATTCAGCACAGCATCTGTGTGTGTTTGTATATATATACATACATATATATATATATATATATATATATATATATATATATATATATATATATATATATATCATCATCATCATCATTTCATTTTACGTCCACTTTTCCCTGTTTGCAAGGGTGGGACGGGAACTGATTCTGGCTTGATTTCTACAGCTGGATGCCCTTCCTAACACCAACCTCATTTACAGTGAGTGCTGGGTGCTTTTTTGCCGTGGCACCTCCACGACCACTTTGCAGTGGAATGATATGGACCCCAGTCCCTATCATCTCATTTCTACAGCTGAGTAAACTGGAGCAATGTGAAATAAAGTGTCTTGCTCAAGGAAACAACACATCACCCAGACTGAGAATTGAACTCACAACCTATCGATTGCAAGGCCAATGCTCTAACCACTAAGCCATATGCCTCCATATATATATATACACACATACACACACACATATATATATTTATATATATATGTGTGTGTACACATACATATGATGTCGAAATAATGGCTAAATGCTCCTCTTAACTCCAACCACTTTACAGAGTGTACTTGGTGCATTTTATCGTAACATCATCTTCATCGTTTAATTTCCATTTTCCACAGTTTCGATACACTACATAGACCCAGCCGTATTCCTATGTACTATGGCCCAGGACTGTCCAGGGAAGGGGACTACATAAAATCTATTAACGGAATAGGCGAGACCAGTACCATGATGTGGCAGGCTTTTATGGTAAATGGACCAAAGGATTTGGGTGAGTTCCTTCTTCCTCTCTTTCCTTCCTTTTCCCCTCTTTCTTTCTTTTTGTCTTTATTTTCTTCGTTCTATCTAAAAATAAATAATATCTAAATCTCATAGATCGATATTATATGAGATATTATGTGAGGTAAAGCCTTTACTGTGAAAATACAATAGTATATATAGAGTAATGTAAATGTTATGTGAGATATTATGTGAGGTAAAGCCTTTACTGTGAAAATACAATAGTATATATAGAGTAATGTAAATGTTATGTGAGATATTATGTGAGGTAAAGCCTTTACTGTGAAAATACAATAGTATATATAGAGTAATGTAGATGTTATGTGAGATATTATGTGAGGTAAAGCCTTTACTGTGAAAATACAATAGTATATATAGAGTAATGTAAATGCTATGTGAGATATTATGTGAGGTAAAGCCTTTACTGTGAAAATACAATAGTATATATAGAGTAATGTAGATGTTATGTGAGATATTATGTGAGGTAAAGCCTTTACTGTGACAATACAATAGTATATATAGAGTAATGTAAATGTTATGTGAGATATTATGTGAGGTAAAGCCTTTACTGTGAAAATACAATAGTATATATAGAGTAATGTAAATGTTATGTGAGATATTATGTGAGGTAAAGCCTTTACTGTGAAAATACAATAGTATATATAGAGTAATGTAGATGTTATGTGAGATATTATGTGAGGTAAAGCTTTTACTGTGACAATACAATAGTATATATAGAGTAATGTAAATGTTATGTGAGATATTATGTGAGGTAAAGCCTTTACTGTGACAATACAATAGTATATATAGAGTAATGTAAATGTTATGTGAGGTATTATGTGAGGTAAAGTCTTTACTGTGACAATACAATAGTATATATAGAGTAATGTAAATGTTATGTGAGGTATTATGTGAGGTAAAGCCTTTACTGTGAAAATACAATAGTATATATAGAGTAATGTAAATGTTATGTGAGGTATTATGTGAGGTAAAGCCTTTACTGTGAAAATACAATAGTATATATAGAGTAATGTAAATGTTATGTGAGATATTATGTGAGGTAAAGCCTTTACTGTGACAATACAATAGTATATATAGAGTAATGTAAATGTTATGTGAGGTATTATGTGAGGTAAAGCCTTTACTGTGAAAATACAATAGTATATATAGAGTAATGTAAATGTTATGTGAGATATTATGTGAGGTAAAGCCTTTACTGTGTAAATACAATAGTATATATAGAGTAATGTAAATGTTATGTGAGATATTATGTGAGGTAAAGCCTTTACTGTGAAAATACAATAGTATATATAGAGTAATGTAAATGTTATGTGAGGTATTATGTGAGGTAAAGCCTTTACTGTGACAATACAATAGTATATATAGAATAATGTAAATGTTATGTGAGATATTATGTGAGGTAAAGCCTTTACTGTGTAAATACAATAGTATATATAGAGTAATGTAAATGTTATGTGAGATATTATGTAAGGTAAAGCCTTTACTGTGAAAATACAATAGTATATATAGAGTAATGTAAATACTAAAGGGTTAACAGTATATAAATCAAAATATTTAGAATGTAGAATGGACTGTTTGAGCTACAACGAAGGTACATACAAACATAGAAACACAGCTTTACTATTAAAATATGTATGTTAATGTATGTATATATTGTCTTGTAACTTCTGAGGCAGTTTTAAGGGCACTGTACTGACATACGGTGTTTCTTGGGCATTTTAAAAGCTGGCAGAGCCCATCCCCTCTCCAGGTCTGAATGCAGCAGATTTCTTCCAGAGAAGGATAGAGGGTGAGAGAGTGGAAGTGAGAAAGAGTTATAGAGGATGAATTGAGCCCAGTACTTGACTGGTACTTTATATATATATATCATCATTATCATCATCATCATCATTTTACGTCCGCTTTTCCCTGCTTGCAAGGGTGGGACGGGAACTAATTCTGGCTTGATTTCTACAGCTGGATGCCCTTCCTAACACCAACCTCATTTACAGTGAGTGCTGGGTGCTTTTTTGCCGTGGCACCTCCACGACCACTTTACAGTGAAATGATAGGGACCCCAGTCCCTATCATCTCATTTCTACAGCTGAGTAAACTGGAGCAATGTGAAATAAAGTGTCTTGCTCAAGGAAACAACACATCACCCGGTCTGAGAATTGAACTCACAACCTTTCAATTGCAAGGCCAATGCTCTAACCACTAAGCCATATGCCTCCATAGTATACTTGGAAATATACGGTATGTTTAATTAAAAACATTTAGAAGACCATACGCTATTGGTTTTAAAGTAGTGACTATGTCACTTACTTATTCTCAGCAAAAACAAAGGGAGAGTTATCGACAGTCCTGTTACTTGCTCATCAGTATTTATCAAGACTACTCACCCCTTCGATTCTGCCGAGAATTATAGAAGCTGGATTCTTATAGAATTTCAGTAATAATCAGGAGCTGATTATACAGAGCGATTGCCGGTCCAGCAAAAATTAGGTATTAGGATTGGTGCTCTGAAATAGCGATGTATACATGAATGTATGTATAGTATATGTGGCAATATAATGTATGTTTAATTAAAAACATTTAGAAGACAATTTGCTATGAGTTTTAAAGTAGTGACTATGTCATTTACTTATTCTTGGCAAAATCAACAGAGAGTGATTGACAGTTTGTTTCTCGCTTGTGAGCTTTTATCAAGACCACACACTCTGCTGCCTTTGCTGAGAATTATAGAAGGTGGATTCTTATAGAATTCCAGTAATAATCAGGAGCTGATTGCCAGTCCAGCAAAAATTAGGTATTAGGATTGGTGCTCTGAAATAGCGATGTATACATGAATGTATGTATAGTATATTTTACAATATACCGTATGTTTAATTAAAAACATTTAGAAGACCATACGCTATGATTTTTAAAGTAGTGACTATGTCACTTATTTTCGTTGTCCCAAAAATGGCTGACTGAATATGCACACATGTTCTTTTCCTTTTCCTTCCTCTTCTCACTCTCTATCTTTCTACTTCATCTTTTATTTCTCATTCTATCTTCTGATGAAGAACCAGTGTCCGAAACATTAAGACTCTTTTCCTATTATTTCAAGTGTAAAACTAATATATTTTTTTCATTGTACTGTATCGTTTGCTTTGTTGTTTCCGTTTACTTTTTACACACATATTTATTTGTCTCCCCCTGACAGAACTCTCCAGTTTCGAACCCAGGCACAATGCTGTCATCATCATCAACTATGCAGACTCAAACATCATCAAAGCGAACCTGATGTCAAACCACTAGATTTGTCAAACATTGCGTAATGTCAAACAAGCAGTTTTGTCAAACAACTAATGTTGTCAAACAACCAGTTTTGTTAAACAACTACCTTTGTCAAACATTGCGTAATGTCAAACAACCAATTTTGTCAAACAACTAGTTTTGTCAAACTACTAGTTTTGTCAAACATCTAGTTTTGTCAAACTACTAGTTTTGTCAAACATCTAGTTTTGTCAAACATCTAGTTTTGTCAAACATCTAGTTTTGTCAAACTACTAGTTTTGTCAAACATCTAGTTTTGTCAAACATCTAGTTTTGTCAAACATCTAGTTTTGTCAAACATCTAGTTTTGTCAAACATCTAGTTTTGTCAAACATCTAGTTTTGTCAAACTACTAGTTTTGTCAAACATCTAGTTTTGTCAAACATCTACTTTTGTCAAACATCTAGTTTTGTCAAACATCTAATTAAAGAGTTGTCTGAAACATATCTATTGTAGTTGTTATTACTGTTGTTGTTGTTGTTGGTGGTGGTGGTGGTGTTGGTGGTGGTGGTGGTGGTGTTGTTGGTGGTGGTAGTGTTGTTGGTGGTGGTGTTGTTGGTGGTAGTGGTGTTGATGGTGTGGTTGGTGTGGTAGTGGTGGTGATGTTGTTGTTGTTGGTGGTGGTGTTGGTGTGGTGTTGGTGTTGGAGTAGTGGTGGTGGTGTTGTTGGTGTTGGTAGTGTTGTTGTTGGTGGTAGTGTTGGTGTGGTGGTGGTGTTGGTGTGGTGTTGGTGTTGGAGTAGTGGTGGTGGTGTTGTTGGTGTTGGTAGTGTTGTTGTTGGTGTGGTGGTGGTGTTGGTGTGGTGTTGGTGTTGGAGTAGTGGTGGTGGTGTTGTTGGTGTTGGTAGTGTTGTTGTTGGTGTTGGTGTGGTGGTGGCGTTGTTGTTGGTGGTAGTGTTGGTGTGGTGGTGGTGTTGTTGTTGTTGGTAGTGTTGGTGGTGGTGGTGTTGGTGTGGTGGTGGTGTTGTTGGTGTTGGTGTTGTTGGTGGTAGTGTTGTTGGTGGTAGTGTTGTTGTTGGTAGTGGTGGTGGTGTTGTTGGTGTGGTGGTGGTGGTGGTGGTGGTGGTGTTGGTGGTGGTAGTGTTGGTGTGGTGGTGGTGGTGGTGTTGGTGGTGGTAGTGTTGGTGTGGTGGTGGTGTTAGTAGTGGTGTTGGTGTTGGTATTGTTGGTGATGGTGGTGATGTTGGTGGTGTTGGTGTTGGTGGTGGTGGTATTGGTGGTATTGGTGTTGTTATCCAGACACCACCACCACCACACCACACCACACCACCCCACCACCACCACCCTTGTTTATTACTGGTTCATCATGTGAAATTGAAGACAGGTGTGGGAAAAATGTTTTACCAAATTAACAATAGCTAATTAAAATACCTGAATAATTGCTGAGATTAGGGTCACGCCCTGTATGACCTTTCACCCTTTTGATACCAACCTGGCCAAAATTAACTCTGGTTCTATGAAACAAAACCACTAAATACCCAGGTACACATTGTAGAGCTAGCCTAGGGTGTTAAATACCCAGGTACACATTGTAGAGCTAGCCAAGGGTACAAAATATCTAGGTACATATTATAGAGCTAGCCTAGGGTGTTAAATACCCAGGTACACTTTATAGAGCTAGCCTAGGGTGTTAAATATCCAGGTACACATTGTAGAGCTAGCCTAGGGTGTTAAATACCCAGGAACATACAGTAGAGCTAGCCTAAGGTGCTAAATATCCAGGTAGATATTGTAGAGCTAGCCTAGGGTATTAAATACCCAGGTACATATTGTATAGATAACCTAGGGTGTTAAATACCCAGGTACACTTTATAGAGCTAGCCAAGGGTACTAAATACCCAGGTACATATTGTAAAGCTAGCCTAAGGTACATGTTGCAGAGCTAGCCTAGGGTGTTAAATACCCAGGTACATATTGTAGAGTTAGCCTAGGGTACTAAATACCCGGGTACACATTGTAAAGCTAACCTAGGGTGTTAAATACCCAGGTACACATTGTAGAGCCGCCTGGGGACTGAAAACGCACGTACACACAGTATAGCTAGCCTAATGTGCTAAATACCCAGGTACATATTGTAGAGCTAGCCGGGTCTACTAAATACGTAGGTACACACAGTAGAGCTAGTCTAGGGTGTTAAATACCCAGGTACATATTGTAGAGCTAGCCTGGGGGACTGAATATCCAGGTACACACAGTAGAGCTAGCCTAGGGACCCAGGTACTCATTGTATGACTAGCTTAGGATATTAAATACCTAGGTAAACATTGTAAAGCTGGCCAAGGGTGTTAAATACCCAGATACACATTGTAGAGCTGGCCTAGAGTGTTAAATACGCAGATACACATTGTAGAGCTGGCCTAAGGTGTTAAATACCCAGATACACATTGTATAGCTGGCCTAGAGTGTTAAATACGTAGGTACATATTGTAGAGTTAGTCTAGGGTGTTAAATACCAGGTAACAAACAAAAAAATTAATAAAAAAAGACTGCAACCGGACAGTTATTTCCGAAGGGACTATTTCTCTGTAGGACAATCTTATACACCGGTCTTTATTTTGGACTAGTAGTTCCGGTTCCGGTTGTCTGTCAACCTCGGCAATACTATCAACATAAATAGTGTCTAGTGGAGGAGAGGTCAGTTTAAGTTTGTGGGGGCCAGTGACCTGGGTCAAGGGTCACTTTAGATAGCCCCTGTGACACGGGCACACATTTGTCAAATATATACTTATATATATATATATACACACACACGTATATATATGCGCGTCTATATAAACATGCACATGTATATACGTAGAGATAGATAAATATATACACATGCATACATATATATATATATAAAACACGATCCCCCAAACACATACATATATATATATATACATACGTGCGTTTTTATACACATGTATATACAGACACAAATAAATATACAATTTTTTTATATACACATGCATATATACAGTCTATATACATAAGACGTTACCTTACGCACAGACACACACTCATTATATATATATATATATATATATATATATATATATATATATATATATATAACACGTTCGCACACAGTTACACACACATTATATATATATATATAGATATATAGCACGTTCGCACACAGTTACACACACATATATATATATATGGTATGTAGGTAGGTTTAGTAGTGGTGTTACTAATTAAAACAGTCTTAATAAGATTTGGTTTATTGTAATTATGGCTGAAGAAACAAAACCGGTTGAGTCTGATGAGAAACGACCATTGCAATCGGCTGAGGTAGGGTCTCTTTGTATTTATCTGTGTCTCTGGGGAAAATCGATTAATTTTAAATTGCATTTGTGATAGTATTTTACACGTTTTTATTGTATGTAAACTTCCCCCTTTGTATTTGTCCCCTTCTTTTGTGCTCCTGTGGCTAATAAAGAAACATATCTGTCTGTCTGTATCTATCTATCTATATCTATATCTATCTGTCTATCTCTCTCTCTCTCTATATATATATATCTACATATATATATATATTTATATATCTATATATATCTATCTATATATATATATATACACATATATATATATAACTACATAATCTATCTATCTACATATATCTATCTCTCTCTCTCTATATATATATATATCTACATATATATATATATATATATATCTACATATATATATGTATATATCTACATATATATATGTATATATCTACATATATATATATATATATATATATCTACATATATATATATATATCTACATACATATATATATATATCTACATACATATATATATCTATCTACATACATATATATATATATATCTACATATATATATCTACATATATATATATATAGATATCTACATATATATATATATATATATATATATATATCTACATATATATATCTACATATATATATATATCTACATATATATATATCTACATATATATATATATATATATATATCTACATATATATATATCTACATACATATATATATATATATCTACATATATATATATATCTACATACATATATATATATATCTACATATATATATATATCTACATATATATATATATATATATATATATATATATATCTACTTATATATATATATATATATATATATATATATATATATATATATATATATATCTACTTATATATATATATATATATATATATATATATATATATATATATATATATATATATATATATCTACTTATATATATATATATATATATATATATATCTACTTATATATATCATCATCATCATCATCATCATCATCATTTTACGTCCGCTTTTCCCTGCTTGCAAGGGTGGGACGGGTCTTATTCAGCACCGCATCTCTCCACTCGTCACGGTCCCTCGTCATCTCCACCGTGAGCTTCAATGATCTGAGGTCTGTTCTCACCACCTCCGCCCATGTTTTTCGTGGTCTACCTCTACCACGTCTTCCTTCAACTGGCATTTCCTGGCACTTCTTCACCCATTGGTCATCCTCCATGCGCATCACATGTCCATACCACCTCAGTCTCCTCTCCCGTACACTACATTCTATCCCTCTCAGACACAGTTTCTCTCTCAACACATTTATGCTGGGTCGTTCACGCACATTTACACTGCACATCCAACGGAGCATGCTTGCCTCATTTCTCTCCAGCCGTCGCATATCTTCTGCGGTAGCTGCCCATGTCTCACTACCATGCAGCATCGCGCTCCTCACACAGGCATCATACAACCGGCCTTTCGTACGCAGGGAGAAACCCTTCTTCGTCAACAGAGGAAGCAGCTCCCTAAACTTCTTCCAACCCGTCCTTATTCTAGATACTATGGCCTCGGAACACCCTCCTCCCATGCTAATCTGATCTCCTAGGTACCGGAAGCTATCCACCACTTCTATAGCGCCCTCTCGCATTTGAAAAATGTGTCTATCAGTGCGACTTCTACTGTCTAATTTCCCTGTACATCTACTGCATACATATTTCTCCCTACCTGTTAGTTTGCCTGCTATCCCGCTACATCTCTTGTGTACCCAGGACCTACATTGTGTGCATTTTATAGAATTTATGCCAGTTCCTTTTCTGCATATCGAACATGGCCATTTCCCTGACGGAATCAGGGTTTTGTCCTCTTTTCTACTCATCAACACTTTTGTCTTAGCTAGATTTACTCTCAGTCCTCTTGCTTCCAACTGCTGTTTCCATAGCCGGAATTTATTCTCTAGCTCCTCTACTGATTCTGCCATAAGAGCCAGATCGTCAGCATAGAGAAGTTCCCATGGACAGCCAGTCTTAAACTCCTCTATTATGGCTTGGAGGACTATAATGAACAAGAGCGGGCTGAGGACCGAACCCTGATGTACTCCTACTTGTATCTGGAATTCCTCACTAAACTCCATTCCTACCCTGACTTTACTAAGAGTACCTCTGTACAAAGTTTGCACTGTCCTTACAAGCCATTCCTCAACACCCAGCTTCCTTAGGGACCACCAGATGACAGATCGGGGTACCCTATCAAAGGCCTTCTCTAGGTCAACAAAGGCTAAGTATAGTGGCTTATTCTTCTCTAAGAACCTCTCTTGCATTTGTCTCACCAAGAAGAGGGCATCTGTTGTACTCTTCCCAGGCACAAAACCAAACTGCATCTCATCTAGTTTGACCCTTTCTCTAATTAGTTGTGCTAGAATCCTTTCTGCCACTTTCATAACCTGATCTATCAGTTTTATACCCCTATAATTGCTCCTCTCCAAAGCATCCCCTTTACCTTTGTAGCAATTTATGAGAATACTGCTGCACCAGTCTTTGGGTATGACACCACCATATATAGCCTGATTGATTATGCGTGCAACCAGTTTAGTGCCTACGTCCCCTGATGCCTTCAGCATCTCAGCAACTATTCCCGATGGTCCGGCCGCCTTACCATTTTTCATTTCCCTAATCGCCTCTTGGACCCTATATTCGTCAATCTCAATAGCTGGTCCCTCTGTCGGATCTACCAAGGGTAATTTCTCTCTCTCCCATTCGTTCTCCACATTCATCAGTCTCTCATAATGACATTTCCAGGCCTCCTTTTTCTGGTCATTCGTGACACTAAGTACACCGGCATCATCCCGGACACATTTATCACCAACAACATCCTGATTTGCATTGACACACTGCCTTGCAATGTGGAACACCGCACGCCTCTGATCTTCCCGTCGCAGAACATTGGCAAACCTCCTACTCTCTGCCTCCCTGCGTGCTAAGTACACCTGACGTCTAGCTTCTCTCTTAGTGGCTGTATATTCTTCCCTACTCCCACCCTTATTCCAAGCCTTCCATGCTAGTCTTTTGTCTCTAATAGCCTTATCTACACTGCTGTTCCACCACCAGGTCACTCTCTGTCTGGTTGGAGCTCTGCTCCAGCCACAGGTTTCATCAGTAGCCTTCAGCAAGTTGTCACGTAAGAACTTCC
>OZ024764.1:7557825-7602825 GCA_964016885.1 Eledone cirrhosa | reverse complement strand
CTGCAACCACACACCAGATAATGTGCTAAGCTTTATGAATTCAGTATCTTACTTGAAATTTAATTTGACAGGGGTCCATTGACAAACAAGTTTGCGCCCAAAGGGGCCGCTGGCTGAAAAAAAAGGTTGGGAAACCCTGATTTAGATCAATCTAAAACGTTTGGGAGCGTCGACCACCTATATTTAGGAGCGATGTTCACAGCAGCCGGCTTCAGTCCTGTCTTCAAGGGCTGAATCGCTGCCATGCACAGCAGCATCTGATCCGTGGTCCTCTTACCTCTATAACTATCTCCTGAGTTGTCTGTCTGTCTGTCTGTCTCTTCCTCCAGGAAGCAGTCAATGAGCTCTATGTCTTCCAGGGCCAATACCTGTCTACCTATCTACCTGCGGTGGATTGGCAGTATCAGTGGAGGGTCGGACGCCATGCTTTGACGCATAGAGTTACGGCCCTTGCCATTCTGAGTTCAAATCCCGCTGAGGTTAACTTTGCCTTTCATCCTTACGGGGGTCGATAAAATAAAGTACCAGTAATGCACTGGGTAATTGCTGGCCTTGTGCCAAAAGTAGAAATAATTATTTATTCAAAGTATTTGAAGCATAGAGTTATGTCCCTTTATGATCTGAGTTCAAATCCCGCCGAGGTTAACTTTGCCTTTCGTCCTTACGGGGGTCGATAAAATAAAGTACCAGTAATGCACTGGGGTAATTGCTGGCCTTGTGCCAAAAAGTAGAAACAATTATTTAAATTATAAGGATATAATGATAAAGATCCCATAACTCCTTGTGTAATCGTAGAGGTACCGTCACACAGTGTGTCTAGGACACATTTAAACCTGACGGAGCCCAAACCTCTCCAAGGTCTGAACACAGCTGATTATTTCTAGTATTGGCAATATCAGTGAAGGGTCGGACGCCATGCTTTGACGCATAGAGCTACGGCCCTTGCCATTCTGAGTTCAAATCCCACCGAGGTTAACTTTGCCTTTCATCCTTTCGGGGTCGATAAAATAAAGTACCAGTAATGCACTGGGTAATTGCTGGCCTTGTGCCTAAAGTAGAACAATTATTAATAAAGAAAGATATCTATATATCTACCTGCCTATCTATCTACTTGTCTATCGACTATTGTCGCGGGTGGGACCAATCCAGTTGACCACCGAGTCCATTGTCATGATCAAACCGCCACCCTCCTTCAAAAACGAAGGAGAGGCGGTTTTCCTCTGTGCGATAGCTATGGTGAAAGAGGTTGTATGGTGGACGAGGTTAAAAGGGCTGAGGTCAGACACCTTTCTCTCCGGCCAACAACTGATTCTTTTTTTCAAATACCATTTTGGAAGAAGAATCAGGATGGAGAGAGAGGGGCTGTACCCCAGCAAGTTTTATGAAAGGTGGGTGAAAGTGGCGAGAATGGCCCGAGTGAATGGGCCTTCTCTCTATATCAGCCTGTAGGTTGAGGAAGAGAGGAAAGGGGTACTCTTCGTACTCCTGGAGATGAGGGTTGCACATTTTTTCGGGGGGTATGTGTTACCCATATGAAATGTCTCCCCCTAATTTTTAAATTGCATTTGTGATAGTATTTTACACGTTTTTATTGTATGTAAACTTCCCCCCTTTGTATTTGTCCCCTTCTTTTGTGCCCCTGTGGCTAATAAAGAAACCTATCTACCTGTCTATTTATCTATCTACCTCTCTATCTATCTACCTCTCTACCTGTCTCCTGACTTACCTGTCTATCTATCTATCTATCTATCGACTTACCTGTCTATCTATCTATCTATCTATTGACTTACCTGTCTCTATCTTCCTCCAGGAAGCAGTCAACGAGCTGTATGACTTCCGGGACCAATATTTTGAGAAATTCAGCGTCTGTAATTCTCACCTGAAAGATGAACACGTTAAGAAGAAGATGGAGGGATGTTTGGAATTGTTGTCATCAAAGAAAGGTATCTACATAAATATTCTTCATCATCCATCTATATAAGGGTGGTGGATTGGCGGTAGAATCAGTAGAGTGTTGGACAACATGTTTTGCAGACTGGAGAGAAACAAAGCATGCATGCTCCGTTGGATGTGTAATAGTAATATACGTGAACAGCAAAGCATAAATGAACTAAGTGAGAAATTAGGAATAAGAGGGATCAGATGCTGTTTACTCGAGAGAAGACTACGTTGGTATGGTCACGTGATGCACATGAAAGACGACAGCTGCATAAAAAAGTGCAGGGCGATCAAAATTAATGGTGGTTACGGAATAGGTAGACCCAGAAAAATCTGGGATGATCTGATAAATCCCGACCTCACACACTTACACCTCTCCAAGACAATGTCACTGGACCGAGATCTTTGGCGCTACGCAGTTATACAGAAGACCCGCCTTGCCTATGTACAAAGCGAAACCTACAGTCAGTAGGCACCTCTTAACCAAATATACACCCCAATCCACTACCCCTACTCTATCCTCCCACTCCTACCAACACCACCCTCACTCTGTAAAGTTGGTACCACAACATCCAGTCAAAATAAATGAGATAATGAGATCAAGTTTAGAGAGCTACATGGTAGTGAAACATGGGCTGTGACAGCAGAGGACATATGTAGGCTGGGGAGAGTATTGTAGCTAGACTTACAATAGGATGGAAGAAGTTTAGAGAGCTACATGGTAGTGTAATATGGGCTGTGATTGCAGAGGACATATGTAGGCTGGGGAGAGTATTGTAGCTAGACTTACAATAGGATGGAAGAAGTTTAGAGAGCTACATGGTAGTGTAATATGGGCTGTGACTGCAGAGGACATGTGTAGGCTGGGGAGAGTATTGTAGCTAGACTTACAATAGGATGGAAGAAGTTTAGAGAGCTACATGGTAGTGTAATATGGGCTGTGACTGCAGAGGACATATGTAGGCTGGGGAGAGTATAATAGCTAGACTTACAATAGGATGGAAGAAGTTTAGAGAGCTACATGGTAGTGTAATATGGGCTGTGATTGCAGAGGACATATGTAGGCTGGGGAGAGTATAATAGCTAGACTTACAATAGGATGGAAGAAGTTTAGAGAGCTACATGGTAGTGTAATATGGGCTGTGACTGCAGAGGACATATGTAGGCTGGGGAGAGTATAATAGCTAGACTTACAATAGGATGGAAGAAGAAGTTTAGAGAGCTACATGGTAGTGAAACATGGGCTGTGACTGCAGAGGACATATGTAGGCTGGGGAGAGTATAATAGCTAGACTTACAATAGGATGGAAGAAGTTTAGAGAGCTACATGGTAGTGTAATATGGGCTGTGACTGCAGAGGACATATGTAGGCTGGGGAGAGTATAATAGCTAGACTTACAATAGGATGGAAGAAGTTTAGAGAGCTACATGGTAGTGAAACATGGGCTGTGACTGCAGAGGACATGTGTAGGCTGGGGAGAGTATTGTAGCTAGAGTTACAATAGGATGGAAGAAGTTTAGAGAGCTACATGGTAGTGTAATATGGGCTGTGATTGCAGAGGACATATGTAGGCTGGGGAGAGTATAATAGCTAGACTTACAATAGGATGGAAGAAGTTTAGAGAGCTACATGGTAGTGAAACATGGGCTGTGACTGCAGAGGACATATGTAGGCTGGGGAGAGTATTGTAGCTAGAGTTACAATAGGATGGAAGAAGAAGTTTAGAGAGCTACATGGTAGTGAAACATGGGCTGTGATTACAGAGGACATATGTAGGCTGGGGAGAGTATAATAGCTAGACTTACAATAGGATGGAAGAAGAAGTTTAGAGAGCTACATGGTAGTGAAACATGGGCTGTGATTACAGAGGACATATGTAGGCTGGGGAGAGTATAATAGCTAGACTTACAATAGGATGGAAGAAGTTTAGAGAGCTACATGGTAGTGAAGCATGGGCTGTGACTGCAGAGGACATATGTAGGCTGGGGAGAGTATTGTAGCTAGACTTACAATAGGATGGAAGAAGTTTAGAGAGCTACATGGTAGTGAAACATGGGCTGTGACTGCAGAAGACATGTGTAGGCTGGGGAGAGTATAGCAGCTAGACTTACAATAGGATGGAAGAAGTTTAGAGAGCTACATGGTAGTGAAACATGGGCTGTGACTGCAGAGGACATATGTAGGCTGGGGAGAGTATAATAGCTAGACTTACAATAGGATGGAAGAAGTTTAGAGAGCTACATGGTAGTGAAACATGGGCTGTGACTGCAGAGGACATATGTAGGCTGAGGAGAGTATAATAGCTAGACTTACAATAGGATGGAAGAAGTTTAGAGAGCTACATGGTAGTGTAACATGGGCTGTGACTGCAGAGGACATGTGTAGGCTGGGGAGAGTATTGTAACTAGACTTACAATAGGATGGAAGAAGTTTAGAGAGCTACATGGTAGTGAAACATGGGCTGTGACTGCAGAGGACATATGTAGGCTGGGGAGAGTATAATAGCTAGACTTACAATAGGATGGAAGAAGTTTAGAGAGCTACATGGTAGTGAAACATGGGCTGTGACTGCAGAGGACATGTGTAGGCTGGGGAGAGTATTGTAACTAGACTTACAATAGGAAGGAAGAAGTTTAGAGAGCTACATGGTAGTGAAACATGGGCTGTGACTGCAGAGGACATATGTAGGCTGGGGAGAGTATAATAGCTAGACTTACAATAGGATGGAAGAAGAAGTTTAGAGAGCTACATGGTAGTGAAACATGGGCTGTGACTGCAGAGGACATAGGTAGGCTGGGGAGAGTATTGTAGCTAGACTTACAATAGGATGGAAGAAGTTTAGAGAGCTACATGGTAGTGAAACATGGGCTGTGACTGCAGAGGACATAGGTAGGCTGGGGAGAGTATTGTAGCTAGACTTACAATAGGATGGAAGAAGAAGTTTAGAGAGCTACATGGTAGTGAAACATGGGCTGTGACTGCAGAGGACATATGTAGGCTGGAGAGAGTATAATAGCTAGACTTACAATAGGACGGAAGAAGTTTAGAGAGCTACATGGTAGTGAAACATTGGCTGTGACTGCAGAGGACATGTGTAGGCTGGGGAGAGTATAATAGCTAGACTTACAATAGGATGGAAGAAGAAGTTTAGAGAGCTACATGGTGGTGAAACATGGGCTGTGACTGCAGAGGTCATGTGTGGGCTGGGGAGAGTATAGCAGCTAGACTTACAATAGGATGGAAGAAGAAGTTTAGAGAGCTACATGGTAGTGAAACATGGGCTGTGACTGCAGAGGACATATGTAGGCTGGGGAGAGTATAATAGCTAGACTTACAATAGGATGGAAGAAGAAGTTTAGAGAGCTACATGGTAGTGAAACATGGGCTGTGACTGCAGAGGGCATGTGTAGGCTGGGGAGAGTATAATAGCTAGACTTACAATAGGATGGAAGAAGTTTAGAGAGTTACATGGTGGTGAAACATGGGCTGTGACTGCAGAGGACATATGTAGGCTGGGGAGAGTATTGTAGCTAGACTTACAATAGGAGGGAAGAAGTTTAGAGAGCTACATGGTAGTGAAACATGGGCTGTGATTACAGAGGACATATGTAGGCTGGGGAGAGTATAATAGCTAGACTTACAATAGGATGGAAGAAGTTTAGAGAGCTACATGGTAGTGAAACATTGGCTGTGTAGGCTGGGGAGAGTATAATAGCTAGAATAAGGACAGGATGGAAGAAGTTTAGAGAGCTACATGGTAGTGAAACATGGGCTGTGTAGGCTGGGGAGAGTATAATAGCTAGAATAAGGACAGGATGGAAGAAGTTTAGAGAGCTACATGGTAGTGTAACATGGGCTGTGACTGCAGAGGACATATGTAGGCTGGGGAGAAATGAAACAACTATGATTCGTGGGATGTGCAATGTAAATGTGAGTGTAAAGAAGAGATGAATGGTGCTAATGTAAAGTAGCTGAGAAATCTGAAGCAATCTGTGCTTTGCTCACACCGTCATCATCATTGTTTAATGTCCATCTTCCACGCTAGCATGGGTTAGATGGTTTTGTTCCATTTGATGTGGGAATGGTTGGGAGACCGTGTCTCGCTCATACGGGAATGTCTCTAGCAGTTTTTTTACAGCTGGATGCCCTTCCTAACACAAACCACATTTACAGTGTGGACTGGGAGCCTGTAAATATATATATATATTTTGGTATTCTTGGTGTAGTGTTGTTTCTGGTAGTAGTAGTGTTGTAGTTGTGGCTGTGGTGTTGATGTTGTAGTGTTGCTATTAACTATAATCCTTTATCCTGTCTCCGCCCTCATCAGACCTGATAAACAGCAAAGCGCAGTACCTCATGTTAAGGGGTAAAGCCCTTAATGTGTTACCAAGCTATGAAAAGGAGGCAGAGGTATTGTTGTCGAAGGCTGTGAAGTTGGACCCTAAACTTGTGGAAGCTTGGAACCATTTGGGGGAATGTTATTGGAAGAACAAGGACATCACTTCAGCAAAGAACTGTTTTGTGGGAGCACTCAACCACGTAAGTTTAACTGCATGTTTAACTATAAACCCTTTAGCATTTACATTACGCTATATATATTACTAGACCACCTGTGACCCGTTGGGTCCGGGACCTTTATGAAGGTACCCGGAAAAACCTCGTATCTCGGGAACCTATGCTCCGATTTATGTGCCCTTTTGGCTGTATTACATTACAGACAAGCAAGCAAAGCAATCACAGACTTTTAGTAATATATGGATAGTGTTTTTGTGGTGAAGGCTTTACCGCACACAACAACAGAATTATCCCCGTTTTTTTTCAATTCATTGCCAGGGAACATCTTCACGAACTAAAATATTTACTTCTGTGTCCATAGATTGATTTTTTTTAGTTTCAGAAGATTCCATTAATAATAATAATAATGAAATTATTGTGTACAGTGCTCAGGTGCACTACAACTCATCAAAGGTGCATGTATAGTACATAGAATAATGTACAAATGTCAGGAAAATGAACAGTGTACGAGTCATGATATAATAACAATAACAATAATGAAATATTGTGTACAGTGCCCAGGTGCACCACAACTCATCAAAAAAGTGCATGTACAGTACATAGGGCAATGCACAAACATCAGTAAAATGAACAGTGCACGAGTCATGATACACACGTGTGTATGTGTATGGAAGGGGTACATCAGGTGTAGTTTTGGCGTATTTCGGGAAGCATGAGTGTCTTAAAGGATGCAGTGTCTCGGCAGCTAACAATTGACGCAGGCAGTTTGTTCCATGCTTCAGCAACTCTGAGCGTGAAAAAATGTCTACGAAAGTCATTAAGGGTGAAAGCAGCGATTCTTTGCTTAAACTTTAATCTGTTCTTATAATAAATATTTGCTCTATGGGTTTATATGATATATCTCACATGAAATGATACAGCCAATTTTCCACACAATACAATTAGTTAGCACCCCGAATGTTTAATTAGGAATATACTCAGGTATTTCCTAATGTTTGTTGAGTGAGTTGGGATTTGGCCGGAGTATCGCTATTAGCTTTCTCCCATTATGTATTTTATATATATATATATATATAACGAAGGAATTGTGGTAAGGTACCAGATGGACCATAACGCACCAAAGTACTCAATACTTAGGGTAGTTGAGTGGGTAATAGGAACAAGTATGACCCCGACGGCAGAGCTCAAGCCGTTTCAATGGCTATTTCTGGACATAGAAATGGCTTGAGCTCTGCCGTCGGGGTCATACTTGTTCCTATATATATATATACATATATATATATTTCATCATCATCATCATTTCATTTTACGTCCGCTTTTTCCCTGCTTGCAAGGGTGGGACGGGAACTGACGCTGGCTTGATTTCTACAGCTGGATGCCCTCCCTAACACCAACATCATTTACAGTGAGTGCTGGGTGCTTTTTTGACGTGGCACCTCCACGACCACTTTGCAGTGGAATGATAGGGACCCCAGTCCCTATCATCTCATTTCTACAGCTGAGTAAACTGGAGCAATGTGAAATAAAGTGTCTTGCTCAAGGAAACAACACATCACCCGGTCTGAGAATTGAACTCACAACCTTTCGATTGCAAGGCCAATGCTCTAACCACTAAGCCATGTGCCTCCAATTCACATATATATATTTATTAAAATAACAGATTAAAGTTTAAGCAAAGAATCGCTGCTTTCACCCTTAATGGGATCTTCTGAAAACGGGATGTTCAGAAGATCCCGTTAAGGACGAAAGCAGCGATTCTTTGCTTAAACTTCAATCTGTTATTTTAATAAATATTTGCTCTATGGTTCTTATATATTTGATATATATTTATCTTTATTGAGCCCTCTTTGGATTTTAGTCTTCAAATTTATTATTATTTTTATCATCATTTGAGTTCAAATCCCGCCGAGGTTAACTTTGCCTTTCATCCTTACGGGGTCGATAAAATAAAGTACCAGTAATGCACTGAATAATTGCTGGCCTTGTGCCAAAAGTAGAAACAATTATTTTTATCATCATCATCATCATCATCATCATCATCGTTTAACGTCCATATTCTACGCTTGCATGGGTTTGGACGGGGGTTTTCCCACTTGAGGCAAGAGTGGTTGTCTTGCTTGCATAGGACTGTCTGGCAGGGTTTTCTACGGCTGGATGCCCTTCCTAACACCAACCACGTTTACAGTGTGGAACTGTATGTTTCTGTTCTCTCCTTTCCTCCAGTTCAAGAACAAGGTGTCTCTCCGTAACCTGTCCATGGTGCTGCGTCAGGTATCTGGACTGTCTCCCGTGGAAAAACTGAAGATAGTTCGTGAGAGTGTGGAGAAGGCCAGGGATGCTGTACAAATGGATATCACAGATGGAAGCTCTTGGGGTAAGTCTTTGGCCATGCTGGGGCACTATCTTCTTTTACTGGTTTGTCATTCGAGTGTGGCCATACTGGGGCACTGCCTTTTTTTACTGGTTTCAGTCATCAGACTGTGGCCATGCTGGGGTACTTTTACTGGTTTCAGTCATCAGACTGTGGCCATGCTGGGGTACTTTTACTGGTTTCAGTCATCAGACTGTGGCCATGCTTGGGTACTTTTACTGGTTTCAGTCATTAGACTGTGGCCATGCTGGGGTACTTTTACTGGTTTCAGTCATCAGACTGTGGCCATGCTGGGGTACTTTTACTGGTTTCAGTCATCAGACTGTGGCCATGCTTGGGTACTTTTACTGGTTTCAGTCATTAGACTGTGGCCATGCTGGGGTACTTTTACTGGTTTCAGTCATCAGACTGTGGCCATGCTGGGGTACTTTTACTGGTTTCAGTCATCAGACTGTGGCCATGCTTGGGTACTTTTACTGGTTTCAGTCATCAGACTGTGGCCATGCTGGGGTACTTTTACTGGTTTCAGTCATCAGACTGTGGCCATGCTGGGGTACTTTTACTGGTTTCAGTCATCAGACTGTGGCCATGCTGGGGTACTTTTACTGGTTTCAGTCGTTAGACTGTGGCCATGCTGGGGTACTTTTACTGGTTTCAGTCATTAGACTGTGGCCATGCTGGGGTACTTTTACTGGTTTCAGTCGTTAGACTGTGGCCATGCTGGGGTACTTTTACTGGTTTCAGTCGTTAGACTGTGGCCATGCTTGGGTACTTTTACTGGTTTCAGTCACCAGACTGTGGCCATGCTGGGGTACTTTTACTGGTTTCAGTCGTTAGACTGTGGCCATGCTGGGGTACTTTTACTGGTTTCAGTCATTAGACTGTGGCCATGCTGGGGTACTTTAACTGGTTTCAGTCATTAGACTGTGGCCATGCTGGGGTACTTTTACTGGTTTCAGTCATTAGACCGAGGCCATGCTGGAGCACTGCCTGCTTTTACTGGGTTTCATTCATCATGTGGTTTCAAAACAAACATTTCGACCCCGTGGTCATGTCTGCACCTGCCCAACGAACAGCACTCGAAAACAGCGATGAGCATGGACTCCCCCTCTCTCTACAACACTAACCCCCCCCTCTCTCTCTCTCCCCCTCTCTCTACAACACTACCCCCTCTCTCTCACCCTCTCTACAACACTACCCTCTCTCTCACCCTCTCTACAACACTACCCCCTCTCTCTCACCCTCTCTACAACACTACCCCCTCTCTCTCACTCTCTCTACAACACTACCCCCTCTCTCTCACCCTCTCTACAACACTACCCCCTCTCTCTCACCCTCTCTACAACACTACCCCCTCTCTCTCACCCTCTCTACAACACTACCCCCTCTCTCTCACCCTCTCTACAACACTACCCCCTCTCTCTCACCCTCTCTACAACACTACCCCCTCTCTCTCACCCTCTCTACAACACTACCCCCTCTCTCTCACCCTCTCTACAACACTACCCCCTCTCTCTCACCCTCTCTACAACACTACCCCCTCTCTCTCACCCTCTCTACAACACTACCCCCTCTCTCTCACCCTCTCTACAACACTACCCCCTCTCTCTCACCCTCTCTACAACACTACCCCCTCTCTCTCACCCTCTCTACAACACTACCCCCTCTCTCTCACCCTCTCTACAACACTACCCCCTCTCTCTCACCCTCTCTACAACACTACCCCCTCTCTCTCACCCTCTCTACAACACTACCCCCTCTCTCTCACCCTCTCTACAACACTACCCCCTCTCTCTCACCCTCTCTACAACACTACCCCCTCTCTCTCACCCTCTCTACAACACTACCCCCTCTCTCTCACCCTCTCTACAACACTACCCCCTCTCTCTCACCCTCTCTACAACACTACCCCCTCTCTCTCACCCTCTCTACAACACTACCCCCTCTCTCTCACCCTCTCTACAACACTACCCCCTCTCTCTCACCCTCTCTACAACACTACCCCCTCTCTCTCACCCTCTCTACAACACTACCCCCTCTCTCTCACCCTCTCTACAACACTACCCCCTCTCTCTCACCCTCTCTACAACACTACCCCCTCTCTCTCACCCTCTCTACAACACTACCCCCTCTCTCTCACCCTCTCTACAACACTACCCCCTCTCTCTCACCCTCTCTACAACACTACCCCCTCTCTCTCACCCTCTCTACAACACTACCCCCTCTCTCTCACCCTCTCTACAACACTACCCCCTCTCTCTCACCCTCTCTACAACACTACCCCCTCTCTCTCACCCTCTCTACAACACTACCCCCTCTCTCTCACCCTCTCTACAACACTACCCCCTCTCTCTCACCCTCTCTACAACACTACCCCCTCTCTCTCACCCTCTCTACAACACTACCCCCTCTCTCTCACCCTCTCTACAACACTACCCTCTCTCTCTCACCCTCTCTACAACACTACCCCCTCTCTCTCACCCTCTCTACAACACTACCCCCTCTCTCTCACCCTCTCTACAACACTACCCCCTCTCTCTCACCCTCTCTACAACACTTACCCAAGTGCCAGGGATTGGCAAGTGAGTGATGGAGTTGATACATGACGTGGCTCGCTGTACTTGTCAGTACCAATGGAGATGTTGTGTGTGAAGGACAGCAGTGGTCTCATCTACACCCAGCTTCTGGTGGAACATGGTTCTTCCTTGGTCTGCCGTGATCTCTAGTGCCAGGGATTGCCAAGTGAGTGTCGCTGTACATGTCCGTACCAATGGAGATGTTGTGTGTGAAGGACAGCAGTGATCTCATCCACACCCAGCTTCTGGTGGAACATGGTTCTTCCTTGGTCTGCCGTGATCTCTAATGCCAGGGATTGTCAAGTGAGAGTCGCTGTACATGTCAGTACCAACTGAGATGTTGTGTGTGAAGGACAGCAGTGATCTCATCCACACCCAGCTTCTGGTGGAACATGGTTCTTCCTTGGTCTGCCGTGATCTCTAATGCCAGGGATTGTCAAGTGAGAGTCGCTGTACATGTCCATACCAACTGAGATGTTGTGTGTGAAGGACAGCAGTGATCTCATCCACACCCAGCTTCTGGTGGAACATGGTTCTTCCTTGGTCTGCCGTGATCTCTAATGCCAGGGATTGTCAAGTGAGAGTCGCTGTACATGTCTGTACCAATGGAGATGTTGTGTGTGAAGGACAGCAGTGATCTCATCCACACCCAGCTTCTGGTGGAACATGGTTCTTCCTTGGTCTGCCGTGATCTCTAGTGCCAGGGATTGTCAAGTGAGAGTCGCTGTACATGTCCGTACCAATGGAGATGTTGTGTGTGAAGGACAGCAGTGATCTCATCCACACCCAGCTTCTGGTGGAACATGGTTCTTCCTTGGTCTGCCGTGATCTCTAGTGCCAGGGATTGTCAAGTGAGAGTCGCTGTACATGTCCGTACCAATGGAGATGTTGTGTGTGAAGGACAGCAGTGATCTCTTCCACACCCAGCTTCTGGTGGAACATGGTTCTTCCTTGGTCTGCCGTGATCTCTAGTGCCAGGGATTGCCAAGTGAGTGTCGCTGTACATGTCAGTACCAATGGAGATGTTGTGTGTGAAGGACAGCAGTGATCTCATCCACACCCAGCTTCTGGTGGAACATGGTTCTTCCTTGGTCTGCCGTGATCTCTAGTGCCAGGGATTGTCAAGTGAGAGTCGCTGTACATGTCCGTACCAATGGAGATGTTGTGTGTGAAGGACAGCAGTGGTCTCATCCACACCCAGCTTCTGGTGGAACATGGTTCTTCCTTGGTCTGCCGTGATCTCTAGTGCCAGGGATTGCCAAGTGAGTGTCGCTGTACATGTCAGTACCAATGGAGATGTTGTGTGTGAAGGACAGCAGTGATCTCATCCACACCCAGCTTCTGGTGGAACATGGTTCTTCCTTGGTCTGCCGTGATCTCTAGTGCCAGGGATTGTCAAGTGAGAGTCGCTGTACATGTCCGTACCAATGGAGATGTTGTGTGTGAAGGACAGCAGTGATCTCATCCACACCCAGCTTCTGGTGGAACATGGTTCTTCCTTGGTCTGCCGTGATCTCTAGTGCCAGGGATTGTCAAGTGAGAGTCGCTGTACATGTCCGTACCAATGGAGATGTTGTGTGTGAAGGACAGCAGTGATCTCATCCACACCCAGCTTCTGGTGGAACATGGTTCTTCCTTGGTCTGCCGTGATCTCTAGTGCCAGGGATTGCCAAGTGAGAGTCGCTGTACATGTCAGTACCAATGGAGATGTTGTGTGTGAAGGACAGCAGTGGTCTCATCCACACCCAGCTTCTGGTGGAACATGGTTCTTCCTTGGTCTGCCGTGATCTCTAATGCCAGGGATTGTCAAGTGAGAGTCGCTGTACATGTCCGTACCAACGGAGATGTTGTGTGTGAAGGACAGCAGTGATCTCATCCACACCCAGCTTCTGGTGGAGTACGGTTCTTCCTTGGTCTGCCGTGATCTCTAGTGCCAGGGATTGTCAAGTGAGAGTCGCTGTACATGTCAGTACCAACGGAGATGTTGTGTGTGAAGGACAGCAGTGATCTCATCCACACCCAGCTTCTGGTGGAGTACGGTTCTTCCTTGGTCTGCCGTGATCTCTAGTGCCAGGGATTGTCAAGTGAGAGTCGCTGTACATGTCCGTACCAATGGAGATGTTGTGTGTGAAGGACAGCAGTGGTCTCATCCACACCCAGCTTCTGGTGGAACATGGTTCTTCCTTGGTCTGCCGTGATCTCTAGTGCCAGGGATTGTCAAGTGAGAGTCGCTGTACATGTCCGTACCAATGGAGATGTTGTGTGTGAAGGACAGCAGTGATCTCATCCACACCCAGCTTCTGGTGGAACATGGTTCTTCCTTGGTCTGCCGTGATCTCTAGTGCCAGGGATTGTCAAGTGAGAGTCGCTGTACATGTCCGTACCAATGGAGATGTTGTGTGTGAAGGACAGCAGTGATCTCATCCACACCCAGCTTCTGGTGGAACATGGTTCTTCCTTGGTCTGCCGTGATCTCTAGTGCCAGGGATTGTCAAGTGAGAGTCGCTGTACATGTCCGTACCAATGGAGATGTGTGTGAAGGACAGCAGTGATCTCTTCCACACCCAGCTTCTGGTGGAACATGGTTCTTCCTTGGTCTGCCGTGATCTCTAATGCCAGGGATTGTCAAGTGAGAGTCGCTGTACATGTCCGTACCAATGGAGATGTGTGTGAAGGACAGCAGTGATCTCTTCCACACCCAGCTTCTGGTGGAACATGGTTCTTCCTTGGTCTGCCGTGATCTCTAATGCCAGGGATTGTCAAGTGAGAGTCGCTGTACATGTCCGTACCAATGGAGATGTGTGTGAAGGACAGCAGTGATCTCTTCCACACCCAGCTTCTGGTGGAACATGGTTCTTCCTTGGTCTGCCGTGATCTCTAGTGCCAGGGATTGTCAAGTGAGAGTCGCTGTACATGTCCGTACCAATGGAGATGTTGTGTGTGAAGGACAGCAGTGGTCTCATCCACACCCAGCTTCTGGTGGAACATGGTTCTTCCTTGGTCTGCCGTGATCTCTAGTGCCAGGGATTGTCAAGTGAGAGTCGCTGTACATGTCCGTACCAATGGAGATGTTGTGTGTGAAGGACAGCAGTGGTCTCATCCACACCCAGCTTCTGGTGGAACATGGTTCTTCCTTGGTCTGCCGTGATCTCTAGTGCCAGGGATTGTCAAGTGAGAGTCGCTGTACATGTCCGTACCAATGGAGATGTTGTGTGTGAAGGACAGCAGTGGTCTCATCCACACCCAGCTTCTGGTGGAACATGGTTCTTCCTTGGTCTGCCGTGATCTCTAGTGCCAGGGATTGTCAAGTGAGAGTCGCTGTACATGTCCGTACCAATGGAGATGTTGTGTGTGAAGGACAGCAGTGATCTCATCCACACCCAGCTTCTGGTGGAACATGGTTCTTCCTTGGTCTGCCGTGATCTCTAGTGCCAGGGATTGTCAAGTGAGAGTCGCTGTACATGTCCGTACCAATGGAGATGTTGTGTGTGAAGGACAGCAGTGATCTCATCTACACCCAGCTTCTGGTGGAACATGGTTCTTCCTTGGTCTGCCGTGATCTCTAGTGCCAGGGATTGTCAAGTGAGAGTCGCTGCACATGTCCGTACCAATGGAGATGTTGTGTGTGAAGGACAGCAGTGATCTCATCCACACCCAGCTTCTGGTGGAACATGGTTCTTCCTTGGTCTGCCGTGATCTCTAGTGCCAGGGATTGTCAAGTGAGAGTCGCTGTACATGTCCGTACCAATGGAGATGTTGTGTGTGAAGGACAGCAGTGATCTCATCCACACCCAGCTTCTGGTGGAACATGGTTCTTCCTTGGTCTGCCGTGATCTCTAGTGCCAGGGATTGTCAAGTGAGAGTCGCTGTACATGTCCGTACCAATGGAGATGTTGTGTGTGAAGGACAGCAGTGATCTCATCCACACCCAGCTTCTGGTGGAACATGGTTCTTCCTTGGCCTGCCGTAATCTCTAGTGCCAGGGATTGCCAAGTGAGTGTCGCTGTACATGTCAGTACCAATGGAGATGTTGTGTGTGAAGGACAGCAGTGATCTCATCCACACCCAGCTTCTGGTGGAGTACGGTGCTTCCTTGGTCTGCCGTAATCTCTAGTGCCAGGGATTGCCAAGTGAGTGTTGCTGTACATGTCAGTACCAACGGAGATGTTGTGTGTAAAGGACAGCAGTGATCTCATCCACACCCAGCTTCTGGTGGAGTACGGTGCTTCCTTGGTCTGCTGCAATCTCTAATGCCAGGGATTGCCAAGTGAGAGTCACTGTATATGTCAGTCAGTACCAAAGGAGACATTTTGTGTGAAGGACAGCAGTGATCTCATCCACACCCAGCTTCTTGTGGAGTACGGTGCTTCCTTGGTCTGCTGCAATCTCTAGTGCCAGGGATTGCCAAGTGAGAGTCACTGTATATGTCAGTACCAAAGGAGACATTTTGTGTGAAGGACAGCAGTGATCTCAACCACACCCAGCTTCTGGTGGAGCACAGTCGAAGGGGTCTCATCTTTCAATTTGGCGCCACAGATCCACCTAATCATGGCAAGCTCATTTCACCTGAGCCGTTGCAGATCTGAGGCATTCGGAGTAATGAAATAATTAATGATGTTAGTAAATCCCTCAAAATTCTTCATTAACTAATTGAAATAGAATGTATTTCATTAGAAATATGGTAATGAAGGGGTTAAAACTGGTTTAAAAAGTGTGAAAAACCTTTGTATTTTACAAATTCCCATTTGATTGCTGTTTTATTTGCCTTTATATTTATATTTTTATATTTCTTTCTTAAAATGTTTCCAGCGAATCTAGGAAATGCCTACCTCTCCTTGTTCTTTGCTGAGGGTCAAAACCCGAAGACATTAAAACAAGCAATGGGTGCCTACAACCAAGCCGTAAGTAGTAACAGATAAGGCTTCTAAAAGAGATGGAGGAAGTGGCCAGGGGTGCTTTGGTATAAAGGTATCACAGCTGTCTAGCACACGGCAGATGTATGGTTTGATTTCTTCAGGTAGGCCTGGCCACTTTTTTTGGGGTCACTTTCCAGGGGTCACTTAAAAGACATAAAGACATATTCATCTGTTATAGTTAACTTGCATTATGGCGGCTTAACAAAAAGCAGATGTATTTTCTTATATATATATATATACATATATATATATATATATATACATATACATATATATATATATATATATATATATATATATATATATATACACGATTTTGCGTTTCATTTCACTTTTTCTACCAGCCGAAATACGATTCTCGGTGAATTTATATTTATATATATATATATATGTATATATATACACATACATATATATATATATATATATATATATATATATATATATATATACACATGCATATATATATATATATATATATATATATATATATACATACTAGACCACCTGTGACCTGTTGGGTCATGTTCACTTAAAAATAATTTTTAAATAATTAAAATATACACAGACATGTATATAATGTGAAATGAAACTGGAAGGTCTATATATATATGTGTGTGTGTATACATATGTATGTGGGTGTCTGATCTATATACACTGGTCATAGACAGACACATATATATATACACAACAACAATAGACACACACACACACACACACGCACACACATATATATATATATATATATATATATATACAAAAACACCACCATCAGCTCTCTCTCTTCCATTCTCCTTTTCTTTCAATCTACTCTCTCACAACCACTATCTCTTCCTTTCTCTCTATCCTTCTTTCTTTTTTTGAAGGTATCCTGTAAAACCCCATATCTTGGGAGACCGTGCCCCGATTTACACAAAACTTGTTGTATTCTATTTGTATTTCTATTTCAGGAGCAACTTCCTTTCAAAGTATTTTCCCATTATGCTCCCTTTTGGCTGTATTACATTACAGACAAGCAAGCAAGCAATCACAGACTTTTAGTATTATATAGATAGAAGATATATATATATATATATATACTTATGCATATGAAGGCACATGGCTTAGTGGTTAGAGCATTGGCCTTGCAATCGAAAGGTTGTGAGTTCAATTCTCAGACCGGGTGAGTGTTGTTTCCTTGAGCAAGACACTTTATTTCACATTGCTCCAGTTTACTCAGCTGTAGAAATGAGATGATAGGACTGGGGTCCCTATCATTCCACTGCAAAGTGGTCGTGGAGGTGCCACAGCAAAAAAGCACCCAGCCCACACTGTAAAGTAGTCATGGAGGTGCCACAGCAAAAAAAGCACCCAGCCCACACTGTAAAGTAGTCATGGAGGTGCCACAGCAAAAAAAGCACCCAGCCCACACTGTAAAGTGGACGTGGAGGCGCCACGGAAAAAGAGCACTCAGCACTCACTGTAAATGAGGTTGGTGTTAGGAAGGGCATCCAGCTGTAGAAATCAAGCCAGAGTCAGTTCTCGTCCCACCCTTAAAGCAGGGAAAAGCGGATGTAAAATGATGATGATGATGATATATACTTATGCATATATACACACCTGTCTACACCAATATTGATGTTGTTGTTGTTGTTGTTTATTCCAGGTGAAAGATCCAGTAGCTAAGAACAACCCAGATCTCCATTACAACAGAGCAATCGTAAGTACCGCTGTGATTTGGTCTCATACAAACAATATTTGGGTGTCTTCAGCTCTGAGTTGGCCTTGTGCTTCTATCAGAAACATCGGTAGAGGGTCGGACACCATTCTTTGATGCATAGAGTTACGGCCCTTGCCATTCTGAGTTCGAATCCCACCGAGGTTAACTTTACCTTTCATCCTTACGGGGTCGATAAAATAAAGTACCAGTAATGTACTGGGTAATTGCTGGCCTTGTGCCAAAAGTAGAAATAATTATGTATTCAAAGTATTTGAAGCATAGAGTTACGTCCCTTTATGACCTGAGTTCAAATCTCGCCGAGGTCAACTTTACCTTTCATCCTTACGGGGTCGATAAAATAAAGTACCAGTAATACACTGAGGTAATTGCTGGCCTTGTGCCAAAAGTAGAAACAATTATTTATTCAAAGTATTTGAAGCATAGAGTTACGTCCCTTTATGACCCGAGTTCAAATCTCGCTGAGGTTAACTTTACCTTTCATCCTTACGGGGTCGATAAAATAAAGTACCAGTAATACACTGAGGTAATTGCTGGCCTTGTGCCAAAAGTAGAAACAATTATTTATTCAAAGTATTTGAAGCATAGAGTTACGTCCCTTTATGACCTGAGTTCAAATCTCGCCGAGGTCAACTTTACCTTTCATCCTTACAGGGTCGATAAAATAAAGTACCAGTAATACACTGAGGTAATTGCTGGCCTTGTGCCAAAAGTAGAAACAATTATTTATTCAAAGTATTTGAAGCATAGAGTTACGTCCCTTTATGACCTGAGTTCAAATCTCGCCGAGGTCAACTTTACCTTTCATCCTTACGGGGTCGATAAAATAAAGTACCAGTAATACACTGAGGTAATTGCTGGCCTTGTGCCAAAAGTAGAAACAATTATTTATTCAAAGTATTTGAAGCATAGAGTTACGTCCCTTTATGACCTGAGTTCAAATCTCGCCGAGGTCAACTTTACCTTTCATCCTTACGGGGTCGATAAAATAAAGTACCAGTAATACACTGAGGTAATTGCTGGCCTTGTGCCAAAAGTAGAAACAATTATTTATTCAAAGTATTTGAAGCATAGAGTTACGTCCCTTTATGACCTGAGTTCAAATCTCGCCGAGGTCAACTTTACCTTTCATCCTTACGGGGTCGATAAAATAAAGTACCAGTAATACACTGAGGTAATTGCTGGCCTTGTGCCAAAAGTAGAAACAATTATTTATTCAAAGTATTTGAAGCATAGAGTTACGTCCCTTTATGACCCGAGTTCAAATCTCGCTGAGGTTAACTTTACCTTTCATCCTTACGGGGTCGCTAAAATAAAGTACCAGTAATACACTGAGGTAATTACTGGCCTTGTGCCAAAAGTAGAAACAAATATTAGGCCACTGAGGACTGTATTTCTGATTTAGGCACAACACCAATAACTTTTAAGTGGAGGGGAGGGGGTTAGATTAAATTGACTCCAGTGCATTACTGGTGCTTTATTTTATAACCCCTAATAACAGGTGTTGATATTAGGACCAGAGATTACCTTCATGTTAACCCTTTAGCATTTAAACTGGCCGTATCCAGCCAGAATTACCTCATCTCTTTCTGTTCAAAGCCGCTGTAACTGGCCACTCATACTGATGTTAAGGTATTGTTCTCAAAATGATGTTATGAGTTTTAATTCGTGGACCAGGTGATGCGTTGTCTCCTTGAGCAAGACACTTTATTTCTCATTGTTCCAGTTGACTCAGCTGTATATATGAGTTGTGATGTCACTGGTGCCAAGCTGTATCAGCCATTGCCTGGACATCATATATAGTGTATATATATATAGTGTATATATATATACAGGGTATATATAGTGTATATATATATATATATATATATACTGTATATATATATAGGGTATATATATATATAGTGTATATATAGTGTGTATATATAGGGTATATATAGTGTATATATATAGTGTACATATAATGTACATATAGTGTATATATATAATGTATATATAGTGTATATATAATGTATATATAGTGTATATATAATGTAAATATAATGCATATATAGTGTATATATATATATATAATGTACATATGGTGTATGTATAATGTACTTATAGTGTATATATAATGTACTTATAGTGTATATATAGTGTATATATATATAATGTACATATAGTGTATATATAATGTACATATAGTGTATATATAATGTATATATAGTGTATATATAATGTATATATAGTGTATATATAGTGTATATATAATGTACATATAGTGTATATATAATGTACATATAGTGTATATATATAATGTACATATAGTTTATGTATATAATGTACATATAGTGTATATATATATATAATGTACATATAGTGTATATATATATATATAATGTACATATAGTGTATATATATATAATGTACATATAGTGTATATAGAATGTACATATAGTATATATATATATATATAATGTACATATAGTGTATATATAATGTATATATAGTGTATATATAATGTACATATAGTGTATATATAATGTATATATAGTGTGTATATATATATATATAATGTACATATAGTGTATATATAATGTATATATAGTGTGTATATATATATACATGTACTTTTTCCATGAATTTTTTGAAACCCCCTCATGTATATATATATATATATATATATACATATATATGTATGTGTGTCTACACCTATGTATATATATATGAAGAGGTGTGTATGTATATATATATATATATATATATACTTATCTAGCCCTCTTAGGATTTTAGTCTTCAAATTTATTATTATTACTATATATATATATATATATATATGGTGGTTGCCAACTCGTTTTCGAGTACGGCCACTACTTTATATCCATGTAGGAGAACCCCTACCGATGCACTGAACGAGTGTGACTTTTTAGTCCAGCCAGCGACTTGAAAACTCTGGTACAAACACTACACTTGTGACAATTATTGACACATATTGCTGGGCCCATGGTACCATGTGATGACAAGTGCAGAGAGATCTCCAGATATAAAGCAATGCCTGTGCTGTGAAGCTTTTATAGTGAGCAAAAGCACTGCACAAAGCCAGTCCCACTCTCTTAACCAAGATGATATTTACTAAAAAGAAGAACAAGTCAACATCATTGGATACCATCAGGGTTGCAGGTGTTATATCAGAGTTTTCCTTCTCCTAGAATTCTGCCTTGACAAAGGCTAAGGGGTCATCTCTCCCGGTGATTTTGGATGGCCATTGACTCTTAAGAGCTCCTTTGCCCTTTGACAGGTTTTGTTTTTAGTCTTGCAGGATGTCCAAAGTCACCCTCCTCACCAAGAAGCCTTGGTGGGGTTGCCAGTTTAGTCGCCAATGACCCGACCATGGGACAGGTTGTACTGTATGTATATATATATATATATGTGTGTGTGTCTACACCTATGTATATATATATATATATAAAGAGGTGTATATATATATATATATATATATATATATATATATACTTATCGAGCCCTCTTTGGATTTTAGTCTTCAAATTTATTATTATTACTATATATATATATATATGTGTGTGTCTACACCTATGTATATATAAAGAGGTGTGTATGTATATATATCAGCCACTTCTTTTTATCTCAATAACTTATTTTAGTTATCGAATTGCCCTAGGCTGAGGTATCTGGTCCCTAACGCGAAGAAATACCCATGATGCCTAGTAGACAACTGATGACGGATAATCCTAACTTCTAATTTTTCATTATATCATCATCATCATCATCATCATCGTTTAACGTCCATTTTCCACGCTAGCATGGGTTAGACGGGAGTTGTTCCACTTGAGGCAAGGCTGGTCGGGTGACCGTGTCTCGCTCATATAGGACTATCTGGCAGATTTTCTACGGCTGGATGCCCTTCCTAACACCAACCACGTTTACAGTGTGGAACTGGGAACCTTTTACCGTGTTACCTACACGGCCACATTACAGCGTGGACTGTGTGTTTTTTCTCGTGACACCTACACGATCTCAATCTCATTATCTCATTTATTTGGACTGGGTGGGTGTATATATATATATATATATATATATATGATAAAACGGGGAGAAAAATATTGCTGGTAGCACATGGATAACATGTAATAAAATAAGTCCCTCATCAGTGATTTGCCGACGATCATAGATATTTCATTGCATTAAAAATCATATACCTCACGTCGGTGCAATAATAACTAAATTAAGTTATTAGGACAATTAAAACGCGTAAAGCGAGTGAGACAGGAAAACAACAAAGAGTAGAGCTAACCGTAGAAGAAGGAAACAAGCTTCATAGTTATTCTGTTAGCGTAAGCTAGGTGAATATATGAGCGCTTAGAAAACAGACCTTCCGCAAACGAATGCAATGTAAGAAAGAGAGAAATTGCTTTCGTTACGAACGGGGTGAAGTGAGGAGAGGAGAAACAGTGAGTGAGTGAGTGGAAGTGTGAGGAAGAGTTAACTGACACGACATATATATATATATATACATGTACCTCTTTATATGTATGTATGCATATCATTTTTAGCTATGTACTTTTTCTACAATTGTTTTGAGGCCTCCTCATATATATATATATATATATATTTTTCTATATATATCTTTGAAATCTTTTCTGCCAGGCCTTTAAATACCAGGAAGAATATCAACAAGCCCTTGAGGGGTTTTCCACAGCTAAAGCCCTTGATTGCAATTGGCTAGGTCCTATGGAGCAGGAGACCCGGCTTTTGGATTATCTCACAAAACTGACCATGTTACAGAGCTCTCATGTAAGCTACTTCTTCACATTCCTATCAATCTCTCTCCCTCTCTCTTCCCCAACACGTATCCACTTCTCTTGCTCTGTGTGTGTGTGTGTGTGTGTGTGTGTGTATATTATATATATATGGAGGCATATGGCTTTGGTGTTAGGAAGGGCATCCAACTGTGGAAAACCCGCCAGACAGTCCTATGCGAGCAAGACAACCACTCTTGCCTCAAGTGGGAAAACCCCCGTCCAAACCCATGCAAGCGTGGAACACGGACGCTAAACCTGATGATGATGATGATGATGATGGCTTAGTGGTTAGAGCATTGGCCTTACAATCGAAAGGTTGTGAGTTCGATTCTCAGACCGGGTGATGTGTTGTTTCCTTGAGCAAGACACTTTATTTCACATTGCTCCAGTTTACACAGCTGTAGAAATGATATGATAAGGACTGGGGTCCCTATCATTCCACTGCAAAGTGGTCATGGAGGTGCCACTGCAAAAAAAAGCACCCAGCACTCACTGTAAATGATGTTGGTGTTAGGAAGGGCATCCAGCTGTAGAAATCAAGCCAGAATCAGTTCCCGTCCCACCCTTGCAAGCAGGGAAAAGTGGACGTAAAATTATGATAATGATGATGATATATATCGAAAGTCTAAAATCTGTCTTAAGCCAGAAGGCTTGTTTAGCTGGTTTCATAGCATGAAGCGACTGAGAGTACAAGACTCCCCACTGGACAGGACACCAGTCCATTGCAGGGTTAAGCCCCCAGCTATTGCTGGTACTCATTTTCAGATGTGTGTGTGTGTGTCTGTATACATATACATGTATATATGTGTATATATGTATGCATATATATGTATTCATATATATGTATATATGTGTATATATGTATGCATATATATGTGTATATATGTATGCATATATATGTATATGTCTATAAGTGTGCGTGTTGTGTACATGTACATATATATATATATATATGTATGCATATATATGTATATGTGTGGATATATGTAGGCATATATATGTATGTCTACATGTACATGTATACATATTTATATGTCTATAAGTGTGCGTGTTGTGTACATGTACATATATATATGTATTTATATATATATATGTATGTGTATATATATATATATGTATTTATATATATATATGTATGTGTATATATATATATATATATATATATATATATATATATATATATATAAATGTCTGTGTATACATGTCTATAATGTATATTTACAGGGAAAAATGAAAGCAAAGAGGTTGGTAAACCTGAGTAAGTCCATCAAAGAGAGTGACTTGGGTCCTTACCAGGAGGGTACTTACACCACGGAGTCTGGCAAGACTATAGAACTGAAGAGGAAAATATTTAAGGTGAGCTCATTATTGTTTCATCAAGTTTTCTTCGTTAAACCTTTCATTAGCATCATAATATAATAAAGTAAGGCGTGCGGGATTGTGTCCTGTTTATATTTTTTTATCCCGTTAGTAAAATAAGTTGGATTACTTTGAATAAATAATTGTTTCTACTTTTTGGCACAAGGCCAGCAATTATCCCAGTGTATTACTGGTACTTTATTTTATCGACCCCATAAGGATGAAAGGCAAAGTTAACCTTGGCGGGATTTGAACTCAGACTGTAAAGGGACGTAACTATGCTAGAAAGCATGGCGTCCAACCCTATACCGATACTGCCATGAATATTACATAATTTATCTACTAAATTTCGTAGTTCTTGTTTAAATATAAATATTTTTATTGCTTATTTTAAGATTCACTACTTTTAAAATGTTCAAATGTCAACACTTCCGGTTAGCGTCCGTTATATCATAACACTTATTACATCGCATATATAAACGTTCATATATAACGTTTATTATATTTCCATCACTAATTTTCTACTGCAGTTTATATATAATATCGTCTTTTTTAAATGTATCATGGATTACTTTACTGATTACATAAGACAGTGTAACACAGTCTCTCTTCAACTTCTGTGTATATTGTCAATTATGATTTTATTTGATGTATCATATCATATATATTTGCATATAATATCAATATACACACTACATATGCTAGCAGAAAACAACTCTAAGGGTGGTTTTTTTCTGCTAGTATTTCTAAAGAAGGATCTACAGGCAAAGCCAACTGGCAAGAGACCTTTGGGTAGACCCACTCTGAGCCAGATAGTTGGATAACATCCATGAGCTTAGCTGGTCACGCTATGAGATTTTGATATTATTTATTTTGTGAACAATTCTTTAACATCAGTATGGCTGGCCGGTTACGGCAGTTTGATCAGAAAGAAGTGAGAGAATTCTTGCCAGATATGGCTGGTTTAAATGCTAAAGGGTTAACATAAGTATGGGCAGCTGGTTACGGCAGGTTTGGACAGAAAGAAGTGAGAGAACTTTGGCTGGATATGACTGGTTTAAATGCTAAAGGGTTAACATAAGTATGAGTAGCTGGTTACAGCAGGTTTGGACAGAAAGAAGTGTGAGAACTCTGGCCAGATATGGCTGGTTTAAATGCTAAAGGGTTAACATAAGTATGGGCAGCTGGTTACGGCAGGTTTGGACAGAAAGAAGTGAGAGAACTTTGGCTGGATATGACTGGTTTAAATGCTAAAGGGTTAACATAAGTATGAGTAGGTGGTTACGGCAGGTTTGGACAGAAAGAAGTGAGAGAATTCTGGCCAGATATGGCTGGTTTAAATGCTAAAGGGTTAACATAAGTATGGGCAGCTGGTTACGGCAGGTTTGGACAGAAAGAAGTGAGAGAACTCTGGCTGGATATGACTGGTTTAAATGCTAAAGGGTTAACATAAGTATGGGCAGCTGGTTACTGCAGGTTTATAATAATAATGATAATAATGAAATTATTGTGTAAAGTGCTCAGGTGCACTACAACTCGTCAAAGGTGTATGTATAGTACATAGAATAATGCACAAATGTCAGGGAAGTACATGTGTATGTGTTAGCTGTAGTGTTGGCGGATCTCGGGAAGCATGGAGGCCTTAAAGGATGCAGTGTTTGGACAGAAAGAGGTGAGAGAATTCTGGCTGGATATAGCCGGTTTAAATGCTAAAGGGTTAAAGTAGCAGTTAACTGAGTAAAACACAAAGCAGGCCTCAATGGTGATGTGGACCTTGAATAAATAACCTTTTGTTTTGTCTGTTTTCAGGATCTGAAGCCTGGAGAGAACAAAAAGACTGTGGTGGTTGGTAAAGTGGTGTGTACACTGTCTCATGTCGATACAATTCCTTTGTGAGTGGTTTAACTTTTCACTACAACATACACACATATATACACACTATCAACATACACACATATATATACACTATCATACACACACATGTACACTAGCATCATCACTATCATCAATTGAGATGGAGGGTCTGTGGTTTTTCTCACATCAGATGTGAGACAAAGCCACAGACCCTCCATCTGAACTCTACTTTTGAAAAGCAGAAGAACTGCGAAACCAGTAAAGGAACCAAATAAATATATATATTTTTTAAAAAAAGACTCCAGTTGCATTTTCGATTTCATTTTTTTCCTTATACTTTCACTCATGTAGGACACCTCGTTTTTTTTTTTTCATTTTGTAAAAAAACCTCACTTTCTAATATATATATATATATATATATATTTGTAGGTTTATATGTAGGAGGTGAGTTTTATTGTAGTACAATAAAGCAATACAGATATCAGATAAGAAGCACTCTACAGTTTGTAGGACTGGAGTATAAATAATATATAAGATCAAAAGATGGTTAAAAGAGTTCCATGTATTTTATTATGCGCATTTCAAAAACAAATATCATCATGCAATAACATTTGCGAAAACGCAAATGTTATTGCATGATGATATTTGTAGGTTTATATATATGTCTATATATAAATATATACCTCTTTCTTTCCAGTGTGTTCTGTTTTATTGATGAGGAATGCTGTTGCCTGTCAGTGTCCCTGTACAACATAGGGGAAGGCTATGGTGTGAAAATAGGCGACTCTGTGGCTATACCTGATCCCTGTCTTAGGGAGATTGAGGTCAACTTTAAAGACAAGGTAAATAATGACACTTCTCTCTCATTCTTTTGTCGGGTTTTGTGTGTGTATATATATATATATATATATACACACACACACGCACACATACACACACACACGCACACATACACACACACACACATACTTTTCTAAAAAAAATATATCATACACAAAACGCCAGCACCAACTGTTTTCCATAAGATGTCAACATGAACGGGCCTGTTATTTTTATCTAAAGATATTTTTTCTAATTCCATGCTGCCTGTCCCCTCAATCTATCTTATTTTTCATTCTTTCTTCTGATGAAGGACTAGCGTCTGAAACGTTAAGACCCTCTTCCTGCTGTATCAAGCGTTCACCTAATATATTCCTTCCATATACTGTACCGATTGTGTTGTTATTTCTGTTTACCTTTTACATACATATCATCATCATCATCATCATCATTTCATTTTACGTCTGATTTTCCCTGCTTGCAAGGGTGGGACGGGAATTGATTCTGGCTTGATTTTTACAGCTGGATGCCCTTCCTAACACCAACCTCATTTACAGTGAGTGCTGGGTGCTTTTTTTGCCGTGGCACCTCCACGTCCATTTTGCCGTGGAATGATAGGGACCCCAGTCCCTATCATCTCATTTCTACAGCTGAGTAAACTGGAGCAATGTGAAATAAAGTGTCTTGCTCAAGGAAACAACACATCACCTGGTCTGAGAATATATATATATATATATATATATATATATGTGTATATATATATATAAATATGTATGTCACCATCAACATCATCTTCGTTTAACGTCCATTTTCCACGCTAGCCTGTGTTTTAGATGGAAAATAAAAACTGACCAGGATTGAACACAAGACCAGGATCTCCAGCATCTCTAGTACCGACCACCAGGCCACAAAATATCTCCCATAACATTTACATTACTCTATATATACTATTGTATTTTCACAGTAAAGGCTTAACCTCACATAATATCTCGCATAACATTTACATTACTCTATATATACTATTGTATTTTCACAGTAAAGGCTTTACCTCACATAATATCTCACATAACATTTACATTACTCTATATATACTATTGTATTTTCACAGTAAAGGCTTTACCTCACATAATATCTCACATAACATTTACATTACTCTATATATACTATTGTATTTTCACAGTAAAGGCTTTACCTCACATAATATCTCACATAACATTTACATTACTCTATATATACTATTGTATTGTCACAGTAAAGGCTTTACCTTACATAATATCTCACATAACATTTACATTACTCTATATATACTATTGTATTTTCACAGTAAAGGCTTTACCTCACATAATATCTCACATAACATTTACATTACTCTATATATACTATTGTATTGTCACAGTATAGGCTTTACCTCACATAATATCCCACATAACATTTACATTACTCTATATATACTATTGTATTTTCACAGTAAAGGCTTTACCTCACATAACATTTACATTACTCTATATATACTATTGTATTGTCACAGTAAAGGCTTTACCTCACATAACATTTACATTACTCTATATATACTATTGTATTTTCACAGTAAAGGCTTTACCTCACATAATATCTCACATAACATTTACATTACTCTATATATACTATTGTATTGTCACAGTAAAGGCTTTACCTCACATAATACCTCACATAACATTTACATTACTCTATATATACTATTGTATTTTCACAGTAAAGGCTTTACCTCACATAATATCTCACATAACATTTACATTACTCTATATATACTATTGTATCTTCACAGTAAAGGCTTTACCTCACATAATATCTCACATAACATTTACATTACTCTATATATACTATTGTATTTTCACAGTAAAGGCTTTACCTCACATAATATCTCACATAACATTTACATTACTCTATATATACTATGTATTTTCACAGTAAAGGCTTTACCTCACATAATATCTCACATAACATTTACATTACTCTATATATACTATTGTATTTTCACAGTAAAGGCTTTACCTCACATAATATCTCACATAACATTTACATTACTCTATATATACTATTGTATTTTCACAGTAAAGGCTTTACCTCACATAATATCTCACATAACATTTACATTACTCTATATATACTATTGTATTTTCACAGTAAAGGCTTTACCTCACATAATATCTCACATAACATTTACATTACTCTATATATACTATTGTATTTTCACAGTAAAGGCTTTACCTCACATAATATCTCACATAACATTTACATTACTCTATATATACTATTGTATTTTCACAGTAAAGGCTTTACCTCACATAATATCTCACAACATTTACATTACTCTATATATACTATTGTATTTTCACAGTAAAGGCTTTACCTCACATAATATCAAATCTATGAGAAAGAGGGGACAGAAATCTGGCCAGATACAGCCGGTTTAAAGGATTAAGTCAGCCTCTTTATTTATTGATTGATTTCATGTCTTCTTTCTTTCTTCACCTTGTCTAGGTGTTTTCTTACCGGGGAATCAGGGTGGATACTCCCGTGGCGTTGGTGGTGAACAGGCGCAAATTGGGGGCAGACATGCATGCCCCTACAAAGCTGGCCATCTTCAACGTGACAGATTGATCGACACAGAGTGTGACTGACACACAGACAGACTCATGGACAGGCAGGCAGACTGTGATCTTTTGAGGAACCCAGAGAAGAGATGATGATGATGATGATGGTGATGGTGGTGGTGGTGGTGGTGGTTAACACAGACAGATGGAAAGACATACATACAGATAGACAGTAACACACACACACACATACATATACACACACACACAAACAGATACATACCCACGCAAGTCAAACATACACACAAATAAACAAACGCAGACACACACAGACAAACATACATAAGGATACACACAGATGGACAGATACCGACAGAAACCCCTCTGATATAAAAATAGACTCTTCCTTGAGAGCTGTGTTTGATAAAAATAGACTACCCAGGAAACCCCTCTGATAAAAAATAGACTCTTCTTAGGGAGTTGTGTATGATAAAAATAGACTCTACCAGTGGAGCACCTCTTATAAAACAAATTGACTCTTCCAAAGGAGCTGTGTATGATAAAATAGACTCTACCAGGGAAGGAAATCTCCCATATACACTCCTTCCCTCTTGTGATTATATAATGAACTATTCCTGTGGAGCATTATGATAAAAGAAATGAACTCTTCTATATAGAGCACTCTCTGATGAAAAGGAAAATGAACTTTGCCAAGTGAGCACCGTATGATAGAAGAAATGGAATCTTCCAAGATAGCACAGACAGTTGTTAGGGAGTTTGTTCTGCAAATACTTGGTTTTGTATTCTATCTCACTGTATGGAACCCTGGGCAAGTAGCATGTATTTATGAAGGCAAGGGTATACTTGGGTTGATAGATACTTTGTGGGAAAGATTTGGGTTGATAAATACTTATCAACCCAAATTTTGTGGGTAAAAATTTGGTAGGGGAAACATGCTGGAGTTCTGAGGTTAGTTATTAGTAATTCACACAGAGACTAGTGCTTATTTTCAAGTCTGCTACACATCCTTGAATTTGGCCACCTACTTCAGTGTGACTGACAAAGTGTACAGCACATGCTTTCTTGAGATGACAAGTGTCACAATCTTTGCTGATTTTCATTCCTGCAGTACTCAGCTGTAAATCTATCCAGTAAATATTGGAAATTACCTTCCGATAAGTTAATTAGTAACATGTCAACTGTAAATTCCAGCTAACCTATTCTGTAGTGGTTGTCTCCCCTTTCCTTCTTTGCTTGATCCGTTTTTTTTTTCTTCTTTTTAATTTTCTGTTCCCTTTAATAGTATATCATGTGTGTTTTGTTTAAGTCCCATAACTTAACAAATAAGGATCATCTTTATTGTTTATAAACACAAAGGGCGGTGGATAGACAGTATCGGTAGAGGGTCGGACGCCATGCTTTTGTAGCAAAGAGTTACGGCCCTTTATGGTCTGAGTTCAAATCCCGCTGCGGTTAACTTTGCCGTTCATCCTTACGGGGGTTGATAAAATGAAGTACCAGTAATACACTGGGATAATTGCTGGTCTTGTGCCAAAAGTAGAAACAATTATTTATAAAGACAAAAATAAAAACTGAGGCCGATACAAAGTATTAAGTCTGTATATGTGTATATATATATATATACACACATACCTTCAGAGAGAGTCCTAGATACCTCAATAATAGAGCAGATGGTCCTGGCTGGAATGTACTTGAACATAAAGGTTTGACCTGGGTTTAAACAAAAGCATACATGAATGTAGACTCTAGTAAATGTATAGCCAAGTGGCTTGCAGTTTGTGAAAATTCTTTATCATATCCAGGACTTTTGACTGTCTTACACTAAGATAAGTGCACTTTTCTGATTTTTTCTCTTCAAGTGTCAGATTTTTATCATTATTAGTATCAGTTGATGGACTTTGCTCTCGGACTGAAGATGCCTTACTGACCTCCTTCTTTGGGATGATTTCTAGCTTTACTGGTGTTTCAATGATGCCCTTTTTCTTTTGATTCGTGTCTGACTTCCAGGATAGCATAGCTTCTTTTGTTGATGGGTTTTCTTCTGTTTTGTCTACAGTAGGTTTCTCTTTTAGAGAGACTTACTTTCCAAAGGTTTTCACTGACTAACAATACCAGTTTTCTTGGATGTTTCTTTAACTGTTCCCTCTTCATTGCCTGTCTTATAAGATGAAGAATCCTTTTGAATGGTTGGAAGTGATAGTGGCTCTTTGCCTAAGGTGGTAGCAGAAATAATATTGGTGGTAGTAACATTAGTAACAGCTGTAGTAATATTACTAGTAACAGTAGTAGGAGCAACTGACTTTTGCGGAAGAGGTATTGGAACAGTTTTTGTAAAAGTTGGTTTATTTACTGAAGGAGATGGTTTTTCTTTAAATACTCCAGAAGTTTGTGCTGAAGTTTTAGCTTCAAAAAGTGCCGAAAGTCTATTTGTATTGTTCAGACAAATTGTTAGCATCATTGCTTACAGCAGGAACCAATTTCTAAGATACATCCAACTGGTTATCAATAATTGATTTATTTCTGGGAATGCTTTTCTGTACAGTATTATTGTCAGCATCTCTTGAAGATAATGATTTCTCCTTTACAGACATTGCTCATGTAATGTTAGTATTGGAAGTTTGGATTGGTTTAGATTGTGAAAATGTCTTGACAGAAGCAGTGGTCCTGTGATTTCAGCAGACAAATGTCATTGTACCAATGTCTTTTGTGATAAAGATTTGAACTCACAACCATTGGCCTTGCAATCGAAAGGTTGTGAGTTCAATTCTCAGACCGGTTGATGTGTTGTTTCCTTGAGCAAGACACTTTATTTCACATTGCTCCAGTTTACTCAGCTGTAGAAATGAGATGATAGGGACTGCGGTCCCTATCATTCCACTGCAAAGTGGTCGTGGAGGTGCCACGGCAAAAAAGCACCCAGCACTCACTGTAAATGAGGTTGGTGTTAGGAAGGGCATCCAGCTGTAGAAATCAAGCCAGAATCAGTTCCCGTCCCACCCTTGCAAGCAGGGAAAAAGCAGACGTAAAATGAAATGATGAATGATGATTTGTTACAGATGCTTTCTCTTTGGTAGATATTTGTGAGTGAGAGGAGTTAGTTAACGCTTTAGCATTTAAACCGGCCATATCCGGCCAGAATTCTCTTACCTCTTTCTGTTCAAACCAGTTGTAACCAGCTGCTCATACTGACGTTAAGGTATTGATCTCAAAATAAATAATATCAAAATCTCATAGATTCAATATTAAGTGAGATATTTTGTAAGATAAAGCCTTTTTCAAAAAAATACAATAGTATATATAAAGTAGTGCAAATACTAAAGGGTTAATTTATTTGAAATATTTGTTGGTATACTAGAATTGGTAATTTTAGTAGAAGCAGAAATAGTAGTGGCAGTAGTAAGAGCTGTGGTAACAGCTGAAGTAGTACCAGTAAAAGCTACAGGGTTAGTGTCTGTTTTATTGTTTATGGAAGAGATGGGGATTGATTTTGTTGTGTTAACTGCAGGGCTGTGTTTATCTGAAGGATTTGGGACAAAATGTTGAATAGAAGAAAGAACGGAAGTTCCAAAAGTTGTCGATACACTAATGGTTACTGCCTCGGAAGAGGTATTTAGACTTTTCATATTTAAATTGAGCTCAAATCACACCATATATATATATATATATATATATATATATATAGGATGACAAGGTATCGTTTAACCCTTTAACATTTACTTTACTCCATATTTACTATTGTATTTTCATGGTAAACACTTTACCTCACATAATATCGAATCTATGAGATTTTGATATTATTTATTTTGAGAACAATACCTTAACATCAGTATGAGTGGTCGGTTATGGCCGGATATGGCTGGTTTAAATGCTAAATGGTTAAGGTAATCCAGTTAGAGGTTGTGAGTACTCTGTACTGTGGATAGTTTTAACGTACGGCGTTGTTTGACTCAACAAGAGGTTTCCTTAGTCAGGTAGCGAGTTTGCGAGAATTCCCATGCAGGTGATTCTTGGAGTAATAATAGTGAAAGAGTGAAGAATAACATGGTCGGCGTCTGTACAAAAAGGGTTTTATTTACAGTATTAACAATTGTTTCATTGATCAGGTGATCCTAAAGGCCGCTAATCACTAGAAATTGCCTAAACTCGACCTTAAATACAGTGTGTCTCTGATCAAATCATCGGAATACTGGAGGGTGTAACACTTGGCATTGGTCTTTATAGATACATCAGAGAATATATATATATATATATATATAGTTATGTAATAAACAACATAAGATAATTATTTCATTTACCAAAGGTTTCAATAAGTTATTAAATAACTAAAAAACTCTCTTTTCCTCTTACCTTTCCTACGGAAACACTTTATATATATATATATATATATATATACACACACAGTTCAAGAGTAACCAATCTTAAAGAGAGAGATTGAGATAGTAGAGGAGATATGAGAGGAAAGATTGGTGAGTTAGTTAGAAGCCAAAGCGTATAGGCATGTGCTCAATGTGCAATATGTAGTAGAAAGCAGCTAGGTGGCTGGGTTCATGCAGAGGTTAGGTGCACAGAGCTGGAAATATTCATTAGTTAAGCTAAACAAATTTCACAAGGAAGACATTATTAAATAATTATTTAATAATGTCTTCCTTGTGAAATTTGTGGTCTTGTGTTGCTTAACTAATGAAAAAAAAAAAAATATATATATATATATATATATATATATACACAAATGTAACATATCAAATATATTAGAACTATGTGCTTCTCAATAAACAGGCTCAATAGAAATTATCCAAAGCAATAAATCAAATATAGAAGATATAAGTGTATATATATATGAAGTAATTCCGTCGGAAAGGTCCAGGTAAAAAGGGTATTCTATGTAGGTTACAGAGCTTATTAGTTATGTAATAAACAACATAAGATAATTATTTCATTTACCAGTGGTTTCTTGAAAGCAACCAAAATCTCTATATATAGATGGATATAGAGAGAGAAGCATATATCATAGAGAAAACACAGTATATTGTATATATACTAGATACATATTTTAGAGAGGAATATGTACTCAAGATACACATGCACACTTGTGTGTATCATGACTTGTACACTGTTCATTTTCCTGATGTTTGTGCATTGCCCTATGTATTGTACATGCACTTTTTGATGAGTTGTGGTGCACCTGGGCACGACACAATATTTCATTGATTGGCAGTATCAGTAGAGAGTCGGACGCCATGCTTTCCAGCATAGTTACGTCCCTTTACGGTCTGTGTTCAAATCCCGCCGAGGTTAACTTTGCCTTTCATCCTTACGGGGTCGATAAAATAAAGTACCAGTAATGTACTGGGTAATTGCTGGCCTTGTGCCAAAAGTAGAAACAATTATTATTATTATTATTATTATTATTATTATTATTATTATTATATCATGACTCATACACTGTTCATTTTCCTGACATTTGTACATTATTCTATGTACTATACATGCACCTTTGATGAGTTGTAGTGCACCTGCGCACTGTACACAATAATTTCATTATATTATATAAGATGATGATGATGATGGAACCATGAGAGATCTTAGTGCTATTTCGTATTCCTGTGATATATGCTTCTCTCTATAAATACATATATCTTTTACATTTTATTTATTATTGTTCTGTATAAAGTCTATTGAACTTTTTTTATTGAGAAGCATAAAATTCTAGCATATTTGAGACTTGGACACTGACCAAGAAACTCACTCAGATGGTGGATGGGTGCTACACGAGAATGCTGAGGATGGCTCTGAACATTAATCAGTATACACTGAGGATGAAGAACTCAGAGCTGTACAGGAGCCTCCCAAAAGTCAGCTCAAAAGTGACACAGAGGAGACTGAGGTTAGCTGGACGTGCTCACCGACATCCAGAGTTGACACTGCACTTGGTGCTCCTGTGGGAGCCCCTACATGGACACACGGGAAGAGGAAGACCAAGGTTAACGTATGTTGATGCCCTAAGGACAGACTGGTATGCTGGAGACGCAGGACATGGCAGCGATAATGAGGGACAGAGACCGCTGGAGAGAACTTGTCCATGGATCTCGGGAATTTTACCCGCCCTATATATATATATATATATATATATATATGTGTGTGTGAAGGCACATGGCTTAGTGGTTAGAGCATTGGGCTTGCAATTGAAAGGTTGTGAGTTCAATTCTCGGACCGGGTGATGTGTTGTTTCCTTGAGCAAGACACTTTATTTCACATTGCTCCAGTTTACTCAGCTGTAGAAATGAGTACCGGCCTGCCCGCCCAGCCAGTGGGATGGCGTCATCTTATGGCTAAAACAGCACGACGTGCTGTGACCAGCGGCACCGATTGGCGCCCGACAGACTCGTCAGTCAAGGTCAAGGTGATATATATATATATATATATATATATATATGAAAAAGATATCGTTTTTTTTACAAAAACAATATAAAAATTGGAAAGAAGTAGGTCAAATCTCGAATCTGGCCAAGTTTACACTCACAAATAAGAACCAGGGCTGCCCCTAGGACCATTGGATTTTGGTGTACTTTATATTTGTTTTGGTTGCTGAATACAATCAGGGGTCACTGCTTCTCCTGAAGGTCAATAGTTCTCTTCTAACTCGAGCGGGAGCACCTTTCCATTGTCAATTTACAAAGCCTCATTGTACTCAGAACCACTACACCAGTCTTTCGATGCAGCTGGAACTACAGCCACCCATTGATTTGGCAGGATTGCAACTCATTTCTACAGCTGAGTAAACTGTCTTGCTCAAGGACACAACACATCACCTGGTCCGAGAAACGAACTCACAATCTTTCAATTGCAAGCCCAATGCTCTAACCACTAAGCTATGTGCCTTCAGCTCAAAATACAGTAATTTGTTATAATAAACACTACAAAAGATTGTTTCCTACTTTGAAAGATTTTTTTCAAACAAATGTGTACAAAATCCTATTGTGTTAAAAATAATAATTACGTATGAAGCAAATTAATTAGCAAATACGTTTTTACATTAAATGTTGATTTACGCTTGTTTCATCCCTTAGGACTTATCAAAGTCAGTTATTTATAAGTAAATATCTCATTATAAAATGTCATGAAGCAGCTCTACAGTTCCCAGTCTAAGAGTTTGTTTACATTTAAAAAGATGCCATAATATTATAAACAGAGGCTTAAAAAAATATACGTTGTCCAGCTACAGAATATAGCGTTACTTTTCAAATAACTGATAAATAGAAAGGAAAAAATATAATCATTTCATTTTCATCATCATTTCATTTTATGTCCGCTTTTTCCCTGCTTGCAAGGGTGGGATGGGAACTGATTCTGGCTTGATTTCTATAGCTGGATGCCCTTCCTAACACCAACACCATTTACAGTGAGTGCTGGGTGCTTTTTTTTTGCCGTGGCACCTCCACGACCACTTTGCAGTGGAATGATAGAGACTGGGGTCCCTATCATCTCATTTCTACAGCTGAGTAAACTGGAGCAATGTGAAATAAAGTGTCTTGCTCAAGGAAACAACACATCACCCGGTCTGAGAATTGAACTCACAACCTTTCGATTGCAAGGCCAATGCTCTAACCACTAAGCATGTGCCTCCATAATGTAGATAAAAATATACAAGATAACAAGTCAAAAAAGAGGACATATATACATCTCTCTCTCTCTCTCTCTCTCTCTCTCTCTCTCTCTCTCTCTCTCTCTCTCTCTCTCTCTCTCTCTCTCTCTCTCTCTCTCTCTCTCTCTCTCTCTCTCTCTCTCTCTCTCTCTCTCTCTCTCTCTCTCTCTCTCTCTCTCTCTCTCTACACACACATATATGCGCACATATATATATATATATATTTGTTTTGGAAGGTTTTTGATATTAAATCGTGTGTCGTAACAAATATTGTTATATTTGGGGAGGGTCATATTGTTGTAATAATATTGCCAGAAATAATAACAGAACACACTCACTGTTTGGTTGGTTTTCGCTTCTGTATCTTTTATATCTCCATAGTTAATTTATCTGTCAATCAATGTTTATCATTGATTGACCAACGGTTAAAATACAGATATAAATATATATATATATAATTAGTAGAATAATCGAGTATCGAAAAATCGGCGCACGAGTTCACGATAAACAAAACTCGATATAAGTGGCAGAGGGCTCAATAATTCAGATAAATCAGAGCTATAACTATCGTTAAAATACCAACACACATAGATTATGTCTAAAATCAACCATACGACCGAAAAATTACGATCTGGAAGATTCGGGTCACTCAGATAAAATATCAATAAATCAATAAATCATATGAATGTAATGAAATGACAGGAGGCTGGATTTGTGTAAATCCTTGAAAGGTTTATTATACAATGATCATTTCAATGACCGGGTTCCACAAATCCAGCCTCCTGTCATTTCATTATAATATTTAACTCCGTAATAGCACCACCAACTACAAAAACAAAGACGGTTGAACTGCCTTACGTTGAGTACTCTCTATATTATTGCATTACGATTGACCATACGGAATAGACCAGCTCTATACAGTGGTGAACCTCAAACCTGAATAAATATATATATATATATATAATGTAGGAGGTGAGTTTTATTGTAGTACAATAAAGCAATGCAGATATCGGATAAGAAGCACTCTACAGTTTGTGGGACTGGAGTATACATAATATATAAGAACAAAAGATGGTTAAAGGAGTTCCATGTTTTTGAAATGCGCATAATAAAATACATGGAACTCCTTTAACCATCTTTTGTTCTTATATATTATATATATATATATATATATATATATATATAGTCTAACAAAGTTCTTTTATCACACATCTGTGACATCATCAGTGGTACTATTATGTTTCCTCCCAATGTATTGTAATGCCTACGCCATATATATATATAGAGAGAGAGATAGAGGAAGAATTGACCCCAGTATTTGACTGGTATTGTATTCAATGAACTCGAAAGAATGAAAAGCAAAGTTGAGCTCGGCAGGAATTAAACTGAGAAGGAGCAGAGAAAGCCAAATGAAATAGTCCAAATCATTTTATCTGGCATTTTAAGGACTCTGTCAACATTTCACTGCCTTTTTCAACACAAAATAAAAATTAAAAAAGATAAATAAAACAAATTTTAAATGAATAAAATGTTATATATTCAAATTGTTTATATGTGTTTGATGATGATGATGTATGTATATATATATCATTTCATTTTACGTCCGCTTTTCTCTGCTTGCAAGGGTGGGACGGGAACTGATTCTGGCTTGATTTCTACAGCTGGATGCCCTTCCTAACACCAACCTCATTTACAGTGAGTGCTGGGTGCTTTTTTTGCCGTGGCGCCTCCACGACCACTTTACAGTGGAATGATAGGGACCCCAGTCCCTATCATCTCATTTCTACAGCTGAGTAAACTGGAGCAATGTGAAATAAAGTGTCTTGCTCAAGGAAACAACACATCACCCAGTCTGAGAATTGAACTCACAACCTTTTGATTGCAAAGCCAATGCTCTAACCACTAAGCCATGTGCCTCCATATATATATATATATATATTCTCTCGTGTTTATTTAGTTTACCTACTCTCATAGACGGGATTTGAACTCGGACCATAAAGGGCCGTAACTCTATGCTGCAAAGCATGGCGTCCGACCCTCCACCGATACTGCCAATCCACCGCCCGTCTTTGAATAATGGCAGGAGTTCTCCACACATTTTCAAGGAGTTGAAGGGTACTGGCCCTTTGACGTGATTCAGAAGGAGTCTTAAATAATTGTTTCTACTTTAGGCACAAGGCCAGCAATTACCCCAGTGCATTACTGGTACTTTATTTTATCTAACCCTGTAAGGATGAAAGGCAAAGTTAACCTCGGCGGGATTTGAACTCAGATCGTAAAGGGACGTAACTCTATGCTGGAAAGCATGGCGTCCGACCCTCTACCGATACTGCCAAGTCTTAAATAATGATTTCTAGTATAGGGACAAGGCCTCTAATTTGGGGGGGAGGGGAAAGTCGATTAAATTGACCCCAGTACATTACTGGTACTTTATTTTATCAACCCTGTAAGGATGAAAGGCAAAGTTAACCTCGGTGGGATTTGAACTCAGACTGTAAAGGACCGTAACTCTATGCTGCAAAGCATGGTGTCTGACGCTCTACCGATTCTGCCAACCCACCGCCCTAGGAGTCTTAAGTAATACTGGTCACCACATCGTGGAGAAACAGTGTATACTTGTCCCAAAACATTCACCTCAGAAATCCCTGAATACTGCTCAACTGTTTCCCCCACCTTCCTGCTTTCCCATCTCTTATTACTCCAAGTGTAAAACCTTGGCACATGGAGCATAATACAATGTTTTTGCAAACGGATCACGAGCGCAAAAATCCATGAACTCAGTCAGAGTTGTCTTAGCCAAATGATTGTTTACTTTAACTCTTTAATGTTCAAACCGGCCAGAATTCTCTACCTTTTTCTGTTTAAACTGGCTGTAACTGGTCACTCAAACTGATGTTAAGGTATTGTTCTCAAAATAAATACTTTCAAAATCTCATAGATTTGATATTATGTGAGATAATTATACAAGGTAAAGACTTTACCATGAAAATATAATAGTATATATAGAGTAATGTAAATGTTATGTGAGGTAAAGCCTTTACTGTGAAAATATAATAGTATATATAGAGTAATGTAAATGTTATGTGAGATATTATATGAGGTAAAGCCTTTACCATGAAAATATAATAGTATATATAGAGTAATGTAAATGTTATGTGAGATATTATGTGAGGTAAAGCCTTTACTGTGAAAATACAATAGTATATATAGAGTAATGTAAATGTTATGTGAGGTAAAGCCTTTACTGTGACAATACAATAGTATATATAGAGTAATGTAAATGTTATGTGAGGTAAAGCCTTTACTGTGAAAATACAATAGTATATATAGAGTAATGTAAATGTTATGTGAGATATTATGTGAGGTAAAGCCTTTACTGTGAAAATACAATAGTATATATAGAGTAATGTAAATGTTATGTGAGGTAAAGCCTTTACTGTGACAATACAATAGTATATATAGAGTAATGTAAATGTTATGTGAGATATTATGTGAGGTAAAGCCTTTACTGTGAAAATACAATAGTATATATAGAGTAATGTAAATGTTATGTGAGGTAAAGCCTTTACTGTGAAAATACAATAGTATATATAGAGTAATGTAAATGTTATGTGAGGTAAAGCCTTTACTGTGAAAATACAATAGTATATATAGAGTAATGTAAATGTTATGTGAGATATTATGTGAGGTAAAGCCTTTACTGTGAAAATACAATAGTATATATAGAGTAATGTGAATGCTAAAGGGTTAGCAGCAGCAGTGACCCGAAAGAAGATTGGATTTTCCTCAGGGAGATGAACTTGAAGGCGAACTACGGCCGGTTCCCTCTCATGAATTGGAAATCCAAGTACCGAGGCAACAGCTTCTGAAGGACTGTTATATCTTCCTGTTAAATACTGTGTTATCTCATCATCTCTGTTCACTCCAAACATTGCCTGATCACTGCCCTTCATGGTATATTTGACAACGTATTTGATTGATTTCAAGGAAGAGTATATCTCTACGTTTATGGCAGCAAAGAAATACCTCCCTTTATGGTCTGAGTTCAAATCCCGCCGAGGTTAACTTTGCCTTTCATCCTTACGGGGGGTCGATAAAATAAAAGTACCAGTAATGCACTGGGGTAATTGCTAGCCTTGTGCCAAAAGTAGAAACAATTATTATTTTTATTATCGGTGGATTGGGAGTATCGGTAGAGGGTCGGACGCCATGCTTTCCAGCATAGTTACGTCCCTTTATGATCTGAGTTCAAATCCCGCCGAGGTTGACTTTGCCTTTCATCCTTACGGGGTCGATAAAATAAAGTACCAGTAATGCACTGGGTATTTGCTGGCCTTGTGCCTAAAGTAGAAACAGTTATTATTATTATTATTAGGGTGTGGGATTTGCAGACTCGGTAGAGGGTTGGACGCCATGCTTTGCAGCATAGAGTTATGGCCCTTTACGGCCTAATTTCGAATTCTGCCGAGGTTAACTTTGCCTTTCATCCTTAAGGGGTCAATATGTATATATATATATGTGTGTGTGTATATATTTATGATATATATATATATATATATCTTGTGATTCTATAGACATGTTTTATGATATATATATATATCTATCTAAGGCGGGTAAAATTCCCGAGATCCATGGACGAGTTCTCTCCAGCGGTCTCTGTCCCTCATTATCGCTGCCATATCCTGCATCTCCAACAGACCAGTGTCTGTCCTTAGGGCATCAACATATGTTAACCTTGGTCTTCCTCTTCTAGTGTGTCCATGTAGGGGCTCCCAAAGGAGCACTGAGTGCAATGTCAACTCTGGATGTCGGTGAGCATGTCCAGCTAACCTCAGTCTCCTCTGTGTCACTTTTGAGCTGACTTTTGTATACATGAACAGTTTTAATAGTTTCATATTGTAAGGAACCACCCATTCCAAAGTTATATTTCAGCTTTCCCTTCTTGTTGCCCTTCAAATCCTCCCCTTCCTGGAGACCGTCTCCTCTCTACATAGGATGACAGTCCTCTCCACACAATGTATGTTCATTGAAAGTCTTAGGGTACCACTTACTGCAAGTTCCATCTCTCCAACACCGTGAATTATTATCAATGTGGTGTTTATGGCGGTGTGGTGTCTTCTGGTTGACCAGGTATGTCGTAGTGTGGTTGACCAGGAATGTCGTGGTGTGGTGTTTATGGCGGTGTGGTGTCTTCTGGTTGACCAGGAATATCGTGGTGTGGTGTTTATGGCGGTGTGGTGTCTTCTGGTTGACCAGGAATGTCGTGGTGTGGTGTTTATGGCGGTGTGGTGTCTTCTGGTTGACCAAGAATGTCGTGGTGTGGTGTTTATGGCGGTGTGGTGTCTTCTGGTTGACCAGGTATGTCGTGGTGTGGTGTTGTGTGGTTGACCAGGAATGTCGTGGTGTGGTGTTTATGGCAGTGCGGTGTCGTCTGGTTGACCAGGAATGTCGTGGTGTGGTGTTTATGGCGGTGTGGTGTCTTCTGGTTGACCAGGTATGTCGTGGTGTGGTGTTTATGGCAGTGTGGTGTCGTCTGCTTGACCAGGTATGTCGTGGTGTGGTGTTTATGGCGGTGTGGTGTCTTCTGGTTGACCAGGAATGTCGTGGTGTGGTGTTTATGGCGGTGTGGTGTCGTCTGGTTGACCAGGAATGTCGTGGTGTGGTGTTTATGGCGGTGTGGTGTCTTCTGGTTGACCAGGAATGTTGTGGTGTGGTGTTTATGGCGGTGTGGTGTCTTCTGGTTGACCAGGAATGTCGTGGTGTGGTGTTTATGGCGGTGTGGTGTCTTCTGGTTGACCAGGAATGTCGTGGTGTGGTGTTTATGGCGGTGTGGTGTCTTCTGGTTGACCAGGAATGTCGTGGTGTGGTGTTTATGGCGGTGTGGTGTCGTCTGCTTGACCAGGTATGTCGTGGTGATGATTTAAAAAAAATATTTTTTGACGTAATAGGAATTTTTTCTAAGGTGAATACAATTAGACGATGCCTGGAGGAGGAAGAGAGAAAACATCTGGCTGGTCTATAGATAGTGGGAAGAGAGCGCGGCTAAGGAGAGCTGAAGAAGGGGAACAAGATAGTGGTCAATGTCAACAAGATCGGACAGGCAGGGGATTAGAAGGATTGATGAGAGTGATAAAGCAAGGGCTGAGTGTCTGGCGGAACAGAGGGAAAGTGACGGAAGCAGGAGAGATCATGAATTGGACGCTCGGAGGGCTGAGTGTCTGGCGGAAGCAGGAGATATCATGAATTGGACACTCGGAGGGCTGAGTGTCTGGCGGAAGCAGGAGATATCATGAATTGGACGCTCGGAGGGCTGAGTGTCTGGCGGAAGCAGGAGAGATCATGAATTGGACACTCGGAGGGCTGAGTGTCTGGTGGAAGCAGGAGAGATCATGAATTAGACACTCGGAGGGCTGAGTGTCTGGCGGAAGCAGGAGAGATCATGAATTAGACACTCGGAGGGCTGAGTGTCTGGCGGAAGCAGGAGAGATCATGAATTGGACACTCGGAGGGCTGAGTGTCTGACGGAAGCAGGAGAGATCATGGATTGGACACTCGGAGGGCTGAGTGTCTGGCGGAACAGAGGGAAAGTGACGGAAGCAGGAGAGATCATGAATTGGACACTCGGAGGGCTGAGTGTCTGGTGGAACAGAGGGAAAGTGACGGAAGCAGGAGAGAGAAAAAAAATCAGACATTTGGAGAGCTGAGCATCTTTGCCAACAAACAATTAGGAATAGAGCAAGGACAATGGATCATGTACTTCAGTACCAATTCATGACCCTCTGGGTCTTTGTTTGCATCTGGTATTTCAGCTTGAATGAATTGGAGTCTTCATTGAGCCATAGCAAACAGTGCACATGGGGAAGACCTCACTTTTGATATTCAACGGTCAGCACGTAAGCAATGAACTTACCAAATAAGCCATCTAATCCAGTTAAGATACTTTATGAACAGTTTCCACTTCAGTTCAAATACTCTGGCAATTAACTCTGGCCTGTCATATGGCTTCGGATTCAGGAATAGGTTTTGCTGGATTTTGGGCCAGTTTGGATTGCATGTCATTGTAATGAAGAATGAAGCATTGCCATACTTCCATATGTGCATCATGGTATTCTGGGATCACTCCATCATATATCTCGGTCCAGAGTATGATTTGCCTGTCGATGTTGCAAAAATCATCATCACCATTCAATGCGTCAGTAAAGCCCTTGTATGTTGTAGATCTCAATGGTGTTTGATTCATTCGGATGTATTGCAGTCTATCTCCTTCAATCTTCGCAGCCATGTCAACCAAATATTGCTGAAATAAATGACCGCCTCTGAGAAGTTGGTTGAATTCATTCTCATGGTTCATTATTCGATAGGCATAGTAACACACTGGCATCAACTTCTTTCTGTTACTCATTAACAGATCATGATACCATCCGTCATTGCCAAAAGGAAGAAATAGAACATACTGCAAACTGTCACAGGACTGATGAGACTCTGAGATTATTTGCAGCTGTCTGCCTTTTTCTTTCAACACAATGTGCCGTGCTGCCTGAAGTTCGGTGCTCTTTTGTATAATAATTGTTTCTACTTTAGGCACAAGGCCAGCAATTACCCAGTGCATTACTGGTACTTTATTTTATCGACCCCGTAAGGATGAAAGGCAAAGTCAACCTCGGCGGGATTTGAACTCAGATCGTAAAGAGACATAACTATGCTGGAAAGCATGGCGTCCGACCCCTACCGATACTGCCAATCCACCGCCTGCTGTTTTGTATAATAATGCTTTCTTTATTAACCACAAGGGTTTACACAAAGTAGACATTAAGGACAGTACAGGGCAATACAGGACGGTACAAATGGGCATTTCTGCGTGTAAAAAAACAAAAAAAACGGAGGCTGTAATAAAAG
>OZ024764.1:7535325-7547825 GCA_964016885.1 Eledone cirrhosa | reverse complement strand
TAGAGAGTATAAATTGTAGAGTACATAGGATTAAGAGTACAATTTTATAGAGAGAATAATTTGGAGATTACATAGGACTGATATGGCCATTATATGAGATACCTAAGATATTGTGGTAGTATCATCTCATTTCTAGTGCCTGTATCTATCTCTGTATCTCTACAGTGAGGGTTCCATGACTTACATGTGAACCTGGAAGCTTGAGATTACCAGTAACCAGAACTGGATTTTCAAATGAACTACTGGAAAATGAAACAATTACTAAAACTACAAATGATGATGATGATGATTGGTTGCATTTTGGGATTTGTAAAGATAAAGAAGATTACAAAATTTTAAAACCAAAACTTTTTCAATTACCTTAATTTATTTGGAGAGTAAGAATCAAATTTGTCATTAGGATTCTCAGCTGAACACCATGTCTGCCAAAAGCAAAGGAAACAAGACTCTTATGAAACAATACAGTAAACTGAATGTCTGAATGTTAGGAGTTGTAATTACTTCCAAGTTCCAGTCAATATTTTCCCCTATTATTATAGTAAAGTATTTTTGGATCATTTTCACAGGTGATGGAAAGCAGGAGGCTGAATTAAATGAAAAAAACTGCAGGAGCTGGTGTAATAATGTGCCATCTATACCACTCTTTCATCAGAAGAAGGGAGGTAGGTGTATGAGCCAAATTTTTTATCTTCAATACAGTGATTCTGCCTACCCTTTACCTAAGTCACAAGTATGATTGTAAATACAAATAGCTGAGATGGGCTTCTTCCCAATAGGGTTCATAGATCAGAGATTAGGGAGTCACTCCAGGTAGATTATGATAATCTGCTAACGGTTTTCAAATACAAATATAGGTCATATCGTCTTATATATATCTCTAGGCAGTGAATTAACAGAATCCTGAGAACATAAGTTACAATGCTTTGAGGTATTTATTTTGGTTTTCTGCATTCTGAGTTCAAATCCCACATTCATCCTTTTGATTTTGATGAATGAAGTAGCAGTCATATGATTCTTTCTCTAACATTCTCAAACCACTTAGCAATCACAATAGAGATTATAATAAAGTAGCAGTCATGTATTGGGGCTCATTCTTTCACTATCTGTAGTTGTCAATAAATAGAGACTTCCTCTCTCTATCTTTGATGTTAAAAAGTACCGTATCAGTGAAGTATAATCTAGACATAACTATCACCACTGTGGTACACTTACTACACTGTTATTTAGACATGTCTATCACCACTGTGGTACACTTACTACACTGTTATCTAGACATATATATCACCACTGTGGTACACTTACTACACTGTTATATAGACATATCTATCACCCCTGTGCTACACTTACTACACTGTTATATAGACATATCTATCACCACTGTGGTACACTTACTACACTGTTATATAGACATATCTATCACCACTGTGGTACACTTACTACACTGTTATATAGACATATCTATCACCACTGTGGTACACTTACTAGACTGTTATATAGACATATCTATCACCCCTGTGCTACACTTACTATATTGGATGTCTATAGTATAAGTACAAAATACTTATTCATGGTACTATATCTTTATATTCTTATGGTATGGTACCGTAACTCCTGATGGAGTCGTAAGAGGGCCATCGTGACATACAGCATTTCTTGGGCATTTTGAACCTGGCAGAGCTAATCCCTCTCCAGGTCTAAAAACAGTAAATTTCTTCCAGAGAATGATAGATAGTTAGAGAGAAGAAATGAGAAAGAGATATAGAAGAAGAACTGACCCTAGTACTGGACTAGTATTTTTTTATCAACTTCAAATGGATGAAAAACAAAATTCACCCCAATGGGGTTTGAACTCAGAGAGCTGGAATGAATACTACAATGCATTCTATCTGCCGCTCTAATGGCAATGCCAAGTATCCTTATACATGGTAATATAACTTTATATGTAGTATTTTATCCTTAATCCTGGTACTATATTCTTATACGTGGCACTAAAACTTTATAGGTGGCACTAAATATGTCAGCACAATTCCACACTTACCTGTGCATATGTGAAGAATAGTAATTGTAAGTCTGTCATTTGCTTTTTAAATTGGTGTTCTTCCATGTGTTTCTCTTTTGCCTTCCATGACAAATAAGCCTGGTGTAACATAGCAAGTGGAATATTTTAGTCAACATTATCTTCATTAGATCAAATAACCCTTTCACATTTACATTACTCTATATATACTATTGTATTTTTGTGCTATAGGCTTTACCTCACATAATATCGAATCTATGAGATTTTGATATTATTTATTTTGAGAACAATACTTTAACATCAGTATGACTGGCCAGTTACAGCTGGTATGAATAGAAAGAGGTGAGAGAATTCTGGCCGGATACAGCCGGTTTAAATGTTAAAGGATTCAATACATTATTAAAGCTCTTGAAACTTTTCAAATCATATGAACATCTCAAATGCTATTCAACCCAGGGAAACCATGACATATAGAAGGTACAAATTATTAAAAACACTAAAGCAGTGGTTCCCAATATTTTGTGCACCATGCCCCACCTCAACATCTTCAAAATTGTTATGCTCCCTTTGATATGAAAATGCTCTCCTTTGGTATGAAAACAGCAATGATCAAGTGTAAAGGTGGTGCTAGATGCACAATAACACATGAAGGAAGTGACATAGGAATTTTGACAATGTGTACTGAAGCTGCTTGGTGTATAGTAAAAGTGACCTACTGTGAGGCATGAGTCCCTTGTTGGGAATCACTGCACTAAAGGCAATAGAAATTTAAGTGGTACCCCTCCTCAAACAGACTAAAGACAAACTCACAACCTTGAGCTGAATACCCTAACCACAAAGCCACGTGCCTTGAAATGTAAGTGGCTGAGTAAATGATATTTCAACAAACCTTATAAGCTATCTTTATTGCCCCTAGATCAGCGATGTTTTCCTGTGTCACCTCTTCCAAGTTAATCTGCAAATTTCAAAAAGTATCCAGATAAGATTGGTATATATATATATATATATATATATATTGGTATCATCATCATCATTTTACATCTGCTTTTCCCTGCTTGCATATATCATCATCATCATCATACATCCGCTTTTCCCTGCTTGCAAGGGTGGGACGGGTCTTATTCAGCACAGCATCTCTCCACTCGTCACGGTCCTTCATCATCTCCACCGTGAGCTTCAATGATCTGAGGTCTGTTCTCACCACCTCCGCCCATGTTTTTCGTGGTCTACCTCTACCACGTCTTGCTTCAACTGGCATTTCCTGGCACTTCTTCACCCATCGGTCATCCTTCATGCGCATCACATGTCCATACCACCTCAGTCTCCTCTCCCGTACACTACATCCTATCCCTCTCAGACACAGTTTCTCTCTCAACACATTTATGCTAGGTCGTTCACGCACATTTACACTGCACATCCAATGGAGCATGCTTGCCTCATTTCTCTCCAGCCGTCGCATATCCTCCGCAGTTGCTGCCCATGTCTCACTACCATGCAGCATCGCGCTCCTCACACAGGCATCATACAACCGGCCTTTCGTACGCAGGGAGAAAGCCTTCTTCGTCAACAGAGGAAGCAGCTCCCTAAACTTCTTCCAACCCATCCTTATTCTAGATACAATGGCCTCGGAACACCCTCCTCCCATGCTAATCTGATCTCCTAGGTACCGGAAGCTATCCACCACTTCTATAGCGCCCTCCTGCATTTGAAAAATGTGTCTATCAATGCGACTTCTACTGTCTAATTTCCCTGTACATCTACTGCATATATATTTCTCCCTACTTGTTAGTTTGCCTGGTATCCCGCTACATCTCTTGTGTACCCAAGATCTGTATTGTGTGCATTTTATAGAATTTATGCCAGTTCCTTTTCTGCATATCGAACATGGCCATTTCCCTGATGGAAATATATATATTGGTAAATCCAAATTCAATAAACAGACCAGGATTTTTTCATTCTGAGGATTGAAAGCAAAATCTTTTGCTTTTAAGAAACCACTGGTAAATGGAATAATTGCCTTATGTTGTTTATTACATAACTATATATATATATATATATAAGCAAAAGAGATATTTAATTTGTTGGTTATTCAACAAATTTATTTATAACAGATTTGAAGCACTCTACAATATTCTTCTGGAGTATAATATCAATGATATTACGCAGTAATACAGAAGACCCACCTTGCCTATGTACAAAGTGAAACCTACAGTCAGTAGGCACCTCTTAACCAAATATACACCCCAATCCACTACCCCTACCCTATCCTCCCACTCCCACCAACACCAACCTCTCTCTGTAAAGTTGGTACCACAACATCCAGTCCAAATAAATGAGATAATGAGATCGAGATCGTGTAGGTGTCACGACAAAAAAACACACAGTCCACGCTGTAATGTGGCCGTGTAGGTAACATGGTAAAAAGTTCCCAGTTCCACACTGTAAATGTCGTGTTAGAAGGGCATCCAGCCGTCGAAAACCTGCCAGATAATCCTATATGAACGAGACAAGGTCACCCTAGCCTCAAGTGGGACAACTCCCATCTAACCCATGCTAGCGTGGAAGATGGACATTAAACGAAGATGATGATGATGATGATGATTAATAAATGGAAACTATTTTTATAAAACCATATTTATTCTATTATATATATTTCAAGGGTACCAAAATTTTGGTACGCCCTCATCAGATAAAATACATAAGTTGTTTTATAAATATTGACATATCCAAAAAAACAAGAACTTATCGTTTTAAGTTCAGTTTCGATAGTGAAAGAAATTTCAAATTTTAGGATGAATATGTTAATGAGGCTAAACGTACAGTTGAAAAAGATCATTATATTTAGACGCTAGGTAAATTTAAATAATTTTTTAAGGGAAGAAGAGAGATAGGTTAATATTAATATTAGGGTGTAAGAAAACTTAAGGAATGAGTATAAGAAAAAAATGAGTATTAATATTAGGGTGTAAGAAAACTTAAGGAATGAGTATAAGAAAAAAAAAATTTGTCCATCCCCTTGCCAATAGACTGTATTGTATTAGAAATGTTACATAACAATCATATTATGTAAGATGTTGTTTGATGAAGTTGTGTTAATGGTTGTGTGATGGCAGCATTATGTAATTATTAAGACCTTAGAAATATGTATTATGTCAGATTATGAATAAAATGGCAGTGTGATATGGGCCTTAACTGCAGAAGACCTGAGAAGGCTAGAAAAAAATGAAGTATGCCTGCTCAGATGTGTAATATTAGTGTGGATGAACGACACAGCATAAGTGAGTTGTGAGCAAAACTTGGCATGAGCTGAATTGGATGTATTGTGCCAGAAAAAAGACTATAATGGAATGGACATGCGGTGTACATGTAGGATGACAGCTGTATAAAGAGGTGCAGAGAAATCTCAGTGGATGGAACTCATGGAAGAGGCAGACCCAAGAAATCATAGGATTAGGTAGTGAGGGCTGACTGACTTTAAGAAGCTGAATCCCACAACAGAGGTGACAAAGGTCCATGAGGGCTTCCTTAGTGCTTGTGATCCACATGATAAAAGATCACCCAGTACACTTGTATAAAGTGATTGGTGATAGGAAAGACACCTAGATTTAGACAACTTCAGCTATGCCAAGTGTTGGTGATAGGAAAGGTACCTAGCTATAGACAACTTCAGTTATACCAAGTGTTGGTGATAGGAAAGGTACCTAGCTAAAGATAACTTCAGTTATGCCAAGTGTTGGTGATAGGAAAGGTACCTAGCTATAGAAAACTTCAGTTATACCAAGTGTTGGTGATAGGAAAGGTACCTAGCTATAGACAACTTCACTTATGCCAAGTGTTGGTGATAGGGAAGGTACCTAGCTATAGAAAACTTCAGTTATACCAAGTGTTGGTGATAGGAAAGGTACCTAGCTATAGACAACTTCAGTTATACCAAGTGTTGGTGATAGGAAAGGTACCTAGCTATAGACAACTTCAGTTATACCAAGTGTTGGTGATAGGAAAGGTACCTAGCTATAGAAAACTTCAGTTATGCCAAGTGTTGGTGATAGGAAAGGTACCTAGCTATAGACAACTTCAGTTATACCAAGTGTTGGTGATAGGAAAGGTACCTAGCTATAGACAACTTCAGTTATACCAAGTGTTGGTGATAGGAAAGGTACCTAGCTATAGAAAACTTCAGTTATACCAAGTGTTGGTGATAGGAAAGGTACCTAGCTATAGAAAACTTCAGTTATACCAAGTGTTGGTGATAGGAAAGGTACCTAGCTATAGACAACTTCAGTTATACCAAGTGTTGGTGATAGGAAAGGTACCTAGCTATAGAAAACTTCACTTATGCCAAGTGTTGGTGATAGGAAAGGTACCTAGCTATAGACAACTTCACTTATGCCAAGTGTTGGTGATAGGGAAGTTACCTAGCTATAGACAACTTCACTTATGCCAAGTGTTGGTGATAGGAAAGGTACCTAGCTATAGAAAACTTCAGTTATGCCAAGTGTTGGTGATAGGAAAGGTACCTAGCTATAGAAAACTTCAGTTATGCCAAGTGTTGGTGATAGGGAAGTTACCTAGCTATAGACAACTTCACTTATGCCAAGTGTTGGTGATAGGAAAGGTACCTAGCTATAGACAACTTCAGTTATGCCAAGTGTTGGTGATAGGAAAGGTACCTAGCTATAGAAAACTTCAGCTATGCCAAGTGTTGGTGATAGGAAAGGTACCTAGCTATAGATAACTTCAGTTATGCCAAGTGTTGGTGATAGGAAAGGTACCTAGCTATAGAAAACTTCAGTTATACCAAGTGTTGGTGATAGGGAAGTTACCTAGCTATAGACAACTTCACTTATGCCAAGTGTTGGTGATAGGAAAGGTACCTAGCTATAGACAATTTTAGTTATACCAAGTGTTGGTGATAGGAAAGGTACCTAGCTATAGACAACTTCAGTTATACCAAGTGTTGGTGATAGGAAAGGTACCTAGCTATAGAAAACTTCAGCTATGCCAAGTGTTGGTGATAGGGAAGTTACCTAGCTATAGAAAACTTTAGTTATACCAAGTGTTGGTGATAGGAAAGGTACCTAGCTATAGAAAACTTCAGTTATGCCAAGGACATGGCATCTTCTTAAGTGTTAATTACACAATAAACAATCGCCCAGTACACTTGTGTAAAGTGGTTGGTGATAGAAGAGGCACCTAGCTATAGAATACTTGCCAAACAAAGAAAATAGACATTAACCATTGATGATGATGATGATGATGATGGTGATAATGATGATAACTTACTGTCTTGTTTGGTGATTTCAACTCTAAGTATTTCTTCTGCTGAGAAAAAATATACAGCCATTGAACATTAATGAAATTTTCATCTGAAATAAATTGAATTACAGTATTAAACATGTGAATTATAGAATATTCTTAACATTTGGATTACTGTATATACTTGTATATAAGCCAAGAAATATGTGATAAAATATTGACAGTATAATGGGAGCTGATTTAAATTCAAGGTCAGCATTTACTAACTTTGGATGTGAATGTTACACCTGTTTCACTTAGGTGGTTAATATTACACCTGTTTCACTTTGGAGGGGAATATTACACCTGTTTCACTTTGGAGGGGAACATTACACCTGTTTCACTTTGGAGGGGAATATTACACCTGTTTCACTTTGGAGGGGAATATTACACCTGTTTCACTTTGAATGTGAATATTACACCTGTTTCACTTTGGAGGGGAATATTACACCTGTTTCACTTTGGAGGGGAATATTACACCTGTTTCACTTTGGAGGGAAATATTACACCTGTTTCACTTTGGAGGGGAACATTACACCTGTTTCACTTTGAATGTGAATATTACACCTGTTTCACTTTGGAGGGGAATATTACACCTGTTTCACTTTGGAGGGGAATATTACACCTGTTTCACTTTGGAGGGGAATATTACACCTGTTTCACTTTGAATGTGAATATTACACCTGTTTCACTTTGGAGGGGAATATTACACCTGTTTCACTTTGGAGGGGAATATTACACCTGTTTCACTTTGAATGTGAATATTACACCTGTTTCACTTTGGAGGGGAATATTACACCTGTTTCACTTTGGAGGGGAACATTACACCTGTTTCACTTTGGAGGGGAATATTACACCTGTTTCACTTTGGTGGTGAATATTACACCTGTTTCACTTTGGAGGGGAATATTACACCTGTTTCACTTTGGAGGGGAATATTACACCTGTTTCACTTTGGTGGTGAATATTACACCTGTTTATATATAAACTGGTATGTGTTGCATGCATTAGCAACAGAATTTTTAAGTGAAGTACTAAAATATTTTCACTTTGGAGGGGAATATTACACCTGTTTCACTTTGGAGGGGATTATTACACCTGTTTCACTTTGAAGGTTAATATTACACCTGTTTCACTTTGGAGGGGAATATTACACCTGTTTTACTTTGGAGGGGATTATAACACCTGTTTCACTTTGGGGTGGAATTTGTTTTTCTTATTGCTTTCTGTGTTTTGAATGAATATGACCTTCAAAGGAGCCAGAAATTGGTAAAAACATTATGTAATGGAGTTGTGAAACAAAAACAATTCTTTAAATGACACTTAAAACCTTTTAAATATCAAAATATTAAAACTTTGTAAATATATTCTCCATTCATGAGAATTTTACAACTGCACCATCTAAACGTGTTGATAACCTGTCTTGGCTTATAAAGGGGGTTTGGATTTTTGCCTATTTCTCAAACACAAAATAGGGAGTTGGCTTAATTTGGATCTGCTTATATTCAAGTATATGGTAACTTAGTAGCAGTACATATCCCATTATGAAGACATGTAATTTAATGGTTAAGGTATTGGAGATAGGAAGGGCCAGAGAGATCATGGCAAAATAAAATGGCAGTGTTGGTGCCACAATAAAATACACCCAGTACACTCTGTAAAGTGGTAGTGTTGTCACAATAAACTTAACCCAGTACACTCTGTAAAGTGGTAGTGTTGGTACCACAATAAAATACACCCAGTACTCTCTGTAAAGTGGTAGTATTGGTGCCACAATAAAATACATCCAGTACTCTCTGTAAAGTGGCAGTGTTGGTGCCACAATAAAATACACCCAGTACACTCTGTAAAGTGATAGTGTTGTCAATAAAATACACCCTGTACTCTCTGTAAAGTGGTAGTGTTGGTGCCACAATAAAATACACCCAGTACACTCTGTAAAGTGGTAGTGTTGGTGCCACAATAAAATACACCCAGTACACTCTGTAAAATGGTAGTGTTGGTGCCACAGTAAAATATACCCAGTACTCTCTGTAAAATGGAAGTGTTGGTGCCACAATAAAATACACCCAGTACACTCTGTAAAGAGGTTAGAGTTAAGAAGGGTTACCAGCCACAGATTATGCCAAATTATTGAACATATGAACAAGTGGATTAATAACAATGTAGCTGAAGTACTTAAGAAAAGGATAAACATGACAACATCTCATTTCTTAGTGTCTGTAATTAGCCGGAATCTCAATTGAATGACAAGAAATCAATAGATTATTGAATACCTACCATCAATATTGAAAGCATGAAATATTTGGTGTCCAATCGCAGTTCCTAATCCACCGAAATTAGCAGACCTGTAATAAATAAAATTGTAAATATAAGGAAATGTGTAGTTAGAAATGATGAGCAGGGTATGAAAGTTAGAAGGTTCTTCTTCACCATCCCTACTACCATGACAACAATGATGACAACCACCACCACCACCACCATTAGTATTATCATCACCACCACCACCATCACTACCACCACCACCACCATCACCACCACCACTACCACCACCACCACCACCACCACCACCACCACCACCACCATGACACCACCACCACCACCACCACCATCATCATCATCATCATCAGCACTACCGAAATATTACAGAAAAGTTTTTAGTGTTGGTTAATAGTCGAGCAAGCCTTAGTCAAAGCGAAATGCTTTCAGAAACTTTTACTGATATCATCATCATCAACGTTTTTACGTCCACTTTTTCATGGTTGCATGGGTTGGACAGGTCCTCTTCAGCATCTCACCAGTTGCCATGTTCCTTCATCATCTCCTCTGCTAGTCTCAGCAATTTGAGATAGTTCTCACCACGTCTTCCTTGGTCTACCACTGCCACAGCTTCCCTCCATTGGGATCTTCTGGGATCACACACACACATAAAATCCAATTTATAAAGTAATTAAATATGTTTATCTGAAACTCAAGATCTTGTAACATTCTTTTACTGCAGGCAAATAACAACTGCAACTGCAACAACAATAATTGCATGAAAATTGTACTTACGTTATGTTTGAAAATACTGGCTTTTGCAGCATAGCAATGGGTATATCTAGAGAGAAACAGGTCTAAATGTAAGACTATATCAGTAGGTATATCTAGAGAGAAACAGGTCTAAATGTAAGACTATAGCAGTAGGTATATCTAGAGAGAAACAGGTCTAAATGTGAGACTACAGCAGTAGGTATATCTAGAGAGAAACAGGTCTAAATGTGAGACTATAGCAGTGGGTATATCTAGAGAGAAACAAGTCTAAATATTAGACTCTAGCAGTGGGTATATCTAGAGAAAAACAAGTCTAAATATTAGACTATAGCAGTGGGTATATCTAGAGAAAAAGAAGTCTAAATATTAGACTATAGCAGTGGGTATATCTAGAGAGAAACAGGTCTAAATGTAAGACCATTGCAGTAGGTATATCTAGAAAGAAACAGGTCTAAATGTGAGACTATAGCAGTAGGTATATCTAGAGAGAAACAGGTCTGAATGTAAGACTATAGTAGTAGGTATATCTAGAGAGAAACAGGTCTAAATGTAAGACTACAGCAGTAGGTATATCTAGAGAGAAACAGGTCTAAATGTGAGACTATAGCAGTAGGTATATCTAGAGAAAAACAGGTCTGAATGTAAGACTATAGTAGTAGGTATATCTAGAGAGAAACAGGTCTGAATGTAAGACTATAGTAGTAGGTATATCTAGAGAGAAACAGGTCTGAATGTAAGACTACAGCAGTAGGTATATCTAGAAAGAAACAGGTCTAAATGTGAGACTACAGCAGTAGGTACATCTAGAGAGAAACAGGTCTAAATGTAAGACTACAGCAGTAGGTACATCTAGAGAGAAACAGGTCTAAATGTGAGACTATAGCAGTAGGTATATCTAGAGAGAAACAGGTCTGAATGTAAGACTATAGTAGTAGGTATATCTAGAGAGAAACAGGTCTGAATGTAAGACTACAGCAGTAGGTATATCTAGAGAGAAACAGGTCTAAATGTGAGACTACAGCAGTAGGTACATCTAGAGAGAAACAGGTCTAAATGTAAGACTACAGCAATAGGTACATCTAGAGAGAAACAGGTCTAAATGTGAGACTATAGCAGTAGGTATATCTAGAGAGAAACAGGTCTAAATGTGAGACTATAGCAGTAGGTATATCTAGAGAGAAACAGGTCTAAATGTGAGACTATAGCAGTAGGTATATCTAGAGAAAAACATGTCTGAATGTAAGACTATAGTAGTAGGTATATCTAGAGAGAAACAGGTCTAAATGTAAGACTACAGCAGTAGGTATATCTAGAGAGAAACAGGTCTAAATGTGAGACTATAGCAGTAGGTACATCTAGAGAGAAACAGGTCTAAATGTAAGACTATAGCAGTAGGTATATCTAGAGAGAAATAGGTCTAAATGTGAGACTACAGCAGTAGGTACATCTAGAGAGAAACAGGTCTAAATGTGAGACTACAGCAGTAGGTATATCTAGAGAGAAACAGGTCTAAAACTGAGACTATAGCAGTAGGTATATCTAGAGAGAAACAGGTCTAAATGTGAGACTATAACAGTAGGTATATCTAGAGAGAAACAGGTCTAAATGTGAGATTATAGCAGTGGAGACTTCAGGTGTCCTTGGCATTAGGGCTACCTCCCTACTTACCACCATAGGCACAGACCTGGCTACCTGTAGCAGTGGAGACTTCTGGTGTCCTTGACCCTAGGGCTACCTCCCTACTTACCACCATAGGCACAGATCTAGCTACCTGTAGCAGTGGAGACTTCAGGTGTCCTTGGCCCTAGGGCTACCTCCCTACTTACCACCATAGGCACAGACCTAGCTACCTGTAGCAGTGGAGACTTCTGGTGTCCTTGGCCCTAGGACTACCTCCCTACTTACCACCATAGGCACAGACCTGGCTACCTGTAGCAGTGGAGACTTCTGGTGTCCTTGACCCTAGGACTACCTCCCTACTTACCACCATAGGTGCAAAGCTGGCTACCTGTAGCAGTGGAGACTTCTGGTGTCCTTGACCCTAGGGCTACCTCCCTACTTACCACCATAGGCACAGATCTAGCTACCTGTAGCAGTGGAGACTTCTGGTGTCCTTGGCCCTAGGGCTACCTCCCTACTTACCACCATAGGTGCA
>OZ024764.1:7497825-7530325 GCA_964016885.1 Eledone cirrhosa | reverse complement strand
CTCCTGTCTCCCCTCCACCACTGGCACCACCTATATGGTACACATTACTGTCAGAAACTCCTGTCTCCCCTCCTCCACCACTGGCACCACCTATATGGTACACATTACTGTCAGAAACTCCTGTCTCCCCTCCTCCACCACTGGCACCACCTATATGGTAGACATTACTGTCAGAAACTCCTGTCTCCCCTCCTCCACCACTGGCACCACCTATATGGTACACATTACTGTCAGAAACTCCTGTCTCCCCCCTCCACCACTGGCACCACCTATATGGTACACATTACTGTCAGAAACTCCTGTCTCCCCTCCACCACTGGCACCACCTATATGGTAGACATTACTGTCAGAAACTGCTGTCTCCCCTCCTCCACCACTGGCACCACCTATATGGTAGACATTACTGTCAGAAACTCCTGTCTCCCCTCCTCCACCACTGGCACCACCTATATGGTACACATTACTGTCAGAAACTCCTGTCTCCCCTCCACCACTGGCACCACCTATATGGTACACATTACTGTCAGAAACTCCTGTCTCCCCTCCACCACTGGCACCACCTATATGGTACACATTACTGTCAGAAACTCCTGTCTCCCCTCCTCCACCACTGGCACCACCTATATGGTAGACATTACTGTCAGAAACTCCTGTCTCCCCCCTCCACCACTGGCACCACCTATATGGTACACATTACTGTCAGAAACTCCTGTCTCCCCTCCACCACTGGCACCACCTATATGGTACACATTACTGTCAGAAACTCCTGTCTCCCCCCCTCCACCACTGGCACCACCTATATGGTAGACATTACTGTCAGAAACTCCTGTCTCCCCTCCACCACTACTGGCACCACCTATATGGTACACATTACTGTCAGAAACTCCTGTCTCCCCTCCACCATTGGCACCACCTATATGGTACACATTACTGTCAGAAACTCCTGTCTCCCCTCCACCACCACTGGCACCACCTATATGGTAGACATTACTGTCAGAAACTCCTGTCTCCCCCCCTCCACCACTGGCACCACCTATATGGTAGACATTACTGTCAGAAACTCCTGTCTCCCCTCCACCACTACTGGCACCACCTATATGGTACACATTACTGTCAGAAATCCTGTCTCCCCTCCACCACTGGCACCACCTATATGGTAGACATTATTGTCAGAAACTCCTGTCTCCCCTCCACCGCTGGCACCACCTATATGGTACACATTACTGTCAGAAACTCCTGTCTCCCCTCCACCACTGGCACCACCTATATGGTAGACATTACTGTCAGAAACTCCTGTCTCCCCTCCTCCACCACTGGCACCACCTATATGGTAGACATTACTGTCAGAAACTCCTGTCTCCTCTCCACCACTGGCACCACCTATATGGTACACATTACTGTCAGAAATCCTGTCTCCCCTCCACCACTGGCACCACCTATATGGTAGACATTATTGTCAGAAACTCCTGTCTCCCCTCCACCGCTGGCACCACCTATATGGTACACATTACTGTCAGAAACTCCTGTCTCCCCTCCACCACTGGCACCACCTATATGGTAGACATTACTGTCAGAAACTCCTGTCTCCCCTCCTCCACCACTGGCACCACCTATATGGTAGACATTACTGTCAGAAACTCCTGTCTCCTCTCCACCACTGGCACCACCTATATGGTACACATTACTGTCAGAAATCCTGTCTCCCCTCCACCACTGGCACCACCTATATGGTAGACATTATTGTCAGAAACTCCTGTCTCCCCTCCACCGCTGGCACCACCTATATGGTAGACATTACTGTCAGAAACTCCTGTCTCCCCTCCACCGCTGGCACCACCTATATGGTAGACATTACTGTCAGAAACTCCTGTCTCTCCTCCACCACTGGCACCACCTATATGGTAGACATTACTGTCAGAAACTCCTGTCCCTCCTCCACCACTGGCACCACCTATATGGTAGACATTACTGTCAGAAACTCCTGTCTCCCCTCCCCCACCACTGGCACCACCTATATGGTACACATTACTGTCAGACACTCCTGTCTCCCCTCCACCGCTGGCACCACCTGTATGGTACACATTACTGTCAGAAACTCCTGTCTCCCCTCCACCATTGGCACCACCTATATGGTAGACATTACTGTCAGAAACTCCTGTCTCCCCTCCACCACTGGCACCACCTATATGGTACACATTACTGTCAGAAACTCCTGTCTCCCCTCCACCACTGGCACCACCTATATGGTAGACATTACTGTCAGAAATCCTGTCTCCCCTCCACCGCTGGCACCACCTATATGGTAGACATTACTGTCAGAAACTCCTGTCTCCCCTCCTCCACCACTGGCACCACCTGTATGGTAGACATTACTGTCAGAAACTCCTGTCTCCCCTCCACCACTGGCACTACCTATATGGTAGACATTACTGTCAGAAACTCCTGTCTCCCCTCCTCCACCACTAGCACCACCTGTATGGTACACATTACTGTCAGAAACTCCTGTCTCCCCCCCTCCACCACTGGCACCACCTATATGGTACACATTACTGTCAGAAACTCCTGTCTCCCCTCCACCACTGGCACCACCTATATGGTACACATTACTGTCAGAAACTCCTGTCTCCCCTCCACCACTGGCACCACCTATATGGTAGACATTACTGTCAGAAATCCTGTCTCCCCTCCACCGCTGGCACCACCTATATGGTAGACATTACTGTCAGAAACTCCTGTCTCCCCTCCACCACTGGCACCACCTATATGGTACACATTACTGTCAGAAACTCCTGTCTCCCCCCCTCCACCACTGGCACCACCTATATGGTAGACATTACTGTCAGAAACTCCTGTCTCCCCTCCACCACTGGCACCACCTATATGGTACACATTACTGTCAGAAACTCCTGTCTCCCCTCCACCGCTGGCACCACCTATATGGTAGACATTACTGTCAGAAACCCCTGTCTCCCCCCCTCCACCACTGGCACCACCTATATGGTACACATTACTGTCAGAAACTCCTGTCTCCCCTCCTCCACCACTGGCACCACCTATATGGTACACATTACTGTCAGAAACTCCTGTCTCCCCCCCTCCACCACTGGCACCACCTATATGGTACACATTACTGTCAGAAACTCCTGTCTCCCCTCCTCCACCACTGGCACCACCTATATGGTACACATTACTGTCAGAAACCCCTGTCTCCCCCCCTCCACCACTGGCACCACCTATATGGTACACATTACTGTCAGAAACTCCTGTCTCCCCCCCTCCACCACTGGCACCACCTATATGGTAGACATTACTGTCAGAAACTCCTGTCTCCCCTCCACCACTGGCACCACCTATATGGTACACATTACTGTCAGAAACTCCTGTCTCCCCTCCTCCACCACTGGCACCACCTATATGGTAGACATTACTGTCAGAAACTCCTGTCTCCCCTCCTCCATTGGCACCACCTATATGGTAGACATTACTGTCAGAAACTCCTGTCTCCCCCCCTCCACCACTGGCACCACCTATATGGTACACATTACTGTCAGAAACTCCTGTCTCCCCTCCCCCACCACTGGCACCACCTATATGGTAGACATTACTGTCAGAAACTCCTGTCTCCCCTCCACCACTGGCACCACCTAAATGGTAGACATTACTGTCAGAAACTCCTGTCTCCCCTCCACCACATGTTATTGTACATCTGACACCACCTATATGGTACACATTACTGTCAGAAACTCCTGTCTCCCCTCCACCACATGTTATTGTACATCTGACACCACCTATATGGTAGACATTACTGTCAGAAACTCCTGTCTCCCCTCCACCACTGACACCACCTATATGGTAGACATTACTATCAGAAACTCCTGTCTCCCCTCCACCACTGGCACCACCTATATGGTAGACATTACTGTCAGAAACTCCTGTCTCCCTTCCACCACTGGCACCACCTATATGGTAGACATTACTGTCAGAAACTCCTGTCTCCCCTCCACCATTGGCACCACCTATATGGTAGACATTACTGTCAGAATCTCCTGTCTCACCTCCTCCACCACATGTTATTGTACAGGGTTGCATTCTCTCTCTGCTGGTGTCCCCGTTGACAGCTGATTTCATTCTAAGGCGAACAGATGAAGGAATCCCATGGAGAGGCCAGTCGAGGCTGAGGGACCCGGTATTTGCTGACGACATTGTTTTGATCACTGAAGACCCTGCAGATCTGTAAGCTCTTATAACATCCCAAAAGATGGGCCTTAGAATCAACACCAAAAAGACCAAGGTGATAAGAACAGTGAACAACACAGGCCCAACAATCAGAATCAACCAACAAGACCTGCAAGAAGTCGATCACTTCACCTATCTGGACAGCATCATCATCATCATCATCATCATCATCATCATCATCATCGTTTAACGTCCATTTTCCATGCTAGCATGGGTCTGGCTGACAAGCAATAGCGATGCAGAGCTTGATATCAACTGTTGGATCGGTAAAGGAGCCGCAGTTTTCCAGCAGATGCGCCCAGTCTGGTCATCTTCATGCATCAGCACCAGGATCAAGCTGTGCCTGTACAAGAACATCGCACTGCCAACAGTGCTGCAAGTGAAACCTGGAAGAGCACAGCATGATCCTTCATGCGTCATGGCGCGACCAGGTGCAAATACGAGGAAATCCTGCTGAGAGCCGAGTCATGGAGGCTACAGAAGATGGTCACGGAATGCCAGTGCCGCCTGGCTGGCCATATTCTGTGCCTACCCGACAAACAACACTCGAAAACAGCGTTGAACTGGACTCCACCTGGCAGCAAACGGAGGTGGGGTTGCCCCAGGATCACCTGGTGGTGAATGTTCTGAAAAGACCAGATGGCAGCCAACATCACTTGGCACGGATACGAAAAAGGCGCCACTTATCGTGACCATTGGTGACTACTTACTGCTCGATGTGCCGAACGGCGCAGAAGAACGTAAAACTAAAATACTACATACATACATATGCAGCTCCAACTGTTTTAATCCCCTTATTACTATACGAAAGCAGGGAGTTAACCTTGTGGGCCTAATGATATACTTCATACACAGCACAGGGTCTCCTTTTGGGCAATATTTTCCGACTGAATACCCTTCCTTTTAGTTACCTCTTACAAGACACTAGGATACAGTGTGTCTACTCTAAACCAGATACACATAGCAACATCATTTAAATGTAAACATGAGAAATAATTTCTAGAAAGATAGGTTAAAAGTGAGCTTACATTTTGATATCCTTTAATTAAGTCTGCTTTGATAAGGCTTGATCGAGGACCACCTATATTGATATTTTTTCCCAGCTCCTGAACAAAAATATTTGATAAAAATACAAATGGTAATACATAGGACAACAAACTGAAAAGTGAAGTGTTCACACATACACACATGTATACAAAACACACGCTATATATGTCTCCTACCTGTTTGTATTTACTGTTGTTGTGCTAGAAACTATGGCCACATTCATTTGCTTGTTTTATTCTTTCTTAATTTTATGTTTACTCTGGATGAAAATGTATTAACTTTTTGCACCACTGAGTGTTTTGTGATTGCCTCAAACAATTTGATTGGTATCAGCTCCACAAAGGTTACAACTTTGATTTATTATCATCATCATCGTCATCATTTAACGTCTATCTTCCACGCTAGCATGGATTAGATGGGAATTGTCCCACTTGAGGCTAGGTTGGTCGGGTGACCGTGTCTCACTCATATAGGACTGTCTGGAAGGTTTTCTATGGCTGGATGCCCTTCCTAACACCAACCACATTACAGCATAGACTGGGAGCCTTTTTACTGTGTCCCCTACACTCCCACTTTACAGTGTAGACTGGGAGCCTTTTTCCAGTGTCTCCTACACGCCCACTTTACAGTGTGGACTGGGTGTTTTTTGTAGTGACACCTACACGACCTCTTTAGATTGGTCTGGATGTTGTGGTTCCAACATAACTTTACAGAGAAAGGGTGGTGTTGGTGGGAATGGGAGGATGGAGTAGGGGCAGTGAGATGGGATGTATATTTCGTTAAGAGGTGCCTACTGACTGTAGGTTTCGCTTTGTACATAGGCAAGGCGGGTCTTCTGTATTACTGTGTGGCGCCAAAGATCTTGATCCAGTGACATTGTCTTAGTGAGGTGTAACTATTATTATTATATATATATTATATTGGGAAAGAATAACAGATACACAGATATATATATATATATATATATACACACACATATACACTAAATATATGTGTGTGGGTGTGTAAAGAAATAACCATCAGAGGATAGAATGAGAAATAAGAGGTGAAATAGACAGATAGAGAGTAAGAAGAGGAAGGAACAGAGAAAAGATTTTGAGAAAGTTTTGATGAAAAATATGTGAATTCTGTCAGCCATTTTGGAGAATAAGAAATATATCTATCCGTGTGTTATTGATGAATGTAAGAAAAAGTACTCAATGCTGAAGTAGAGTTTGAATATTCATTTATTATGACTAAGTGGTGAACCTTGTTACTCTGGAGTTTCACTTACACACTTGCAGGCTCATCAGATAAGACTCTTGTCTGATGATCCTGCAGGTGAAACTCCAGAGTAACAAGGCTCACTACTTGCCAGACTTGATTCATAAGTGGGACCACCCAGTCCCACAATGTTCGTGTGGTTGGTGTTAGAAAAGGCACCCAGCAATTGTAAAAATCCCAACCAAAACACAGGTCCCACTATGATCAGGGTACAACGTGGCCAACTGGCCAGACCTACCTCCTAATGGGACCATCTAGTTTTATAGTTCTACTACAAGCAGGGTACGCATGGCCAACTGACCAGACCCTCTCATAAGAGTGTGGTACCCCTAACAAGGCCGTAGTCTAATGTCTGAAACCAGTAAATAAATAAAAGAGTGTGGTTCCCCCAACATGGCCGTAGTCTAATGACTGAAACCAGTAAATAAATAAAAGAGTGTGGTACCCCCAACATGGCCATAGTCTAATGACTGAAACCAGTAAATAATTTAAAAAAAAAAAAAAAAAAAAGGAAAAGTCCCTGCAGAAAAATTTACCTTGAGTTTTGCTAAGGCAGATTTTTTACTCCAGTTGTCTAACCAGTCAGTTTCTTCTATAACTTCTTTTGTTGCTTCCAACAGATAAACAACGATGGAATAGGCCTGGATATACAATAGAAAGAAAAGAGAACTGTATCTTTACATGGATGTACCATATTTGATGGTTTATAAGGCACATGGGATTATAAGGTACACAACAATTTGGGTAGGCTTTTAAAAACAATAACAAATAAATGGGTTTAAACTACAAACAGCAGTTATAAAGTTTGTATGTCATAAGGAAGTGTGAAAATTTAATTTAAGGGCCACTGCAGCACAAGAATTCCACGTGTTATAATATATAGAGAGGGAGGTTTTAATATATAGAGAAAGGGATGGGTTTCTATATAGAGAGAGGGGGGTTTTAATAGAGAGAGACGGGATTATCCGTGAATTTTTTCACGGGTCCAGCTAGTATCTTTAAATACATATGTAGTTTTAATAATAAAACTACTTCCGGGCAGCATGGTATAGCAAGTTGCATGAGACACTGGAATAGTTCCTTTATTTTCGTTGGAAGAAGAGATGTTAATCTTGAAATATCAGGACATAAAAATAAATTAAGGTTATAATAAAATACTTAACTCCATTCCTGAGAACTTTTTATTCTCTTCTTTGTAAATTGTGTATGATACTTTTTCTTTTATGCACCTTTATTATAATTTAATTTTATATATGGCTAGTGAAATAAATGTTAAGAGAAAAATAAATTATTACAAAATGTTTCTGAATTGATTTTTCTATTTGCAGATAGAAAATAAAAAAATTTATTTTTAAATTGAGGCTCCTGAGGTGTGTGGTCCTAAGTTTTAAAGTAAGGTAAGTCCAGCACTGTTTGTCATTATCTTACAGAAACATTATTCTATTTACCGTGTGATGTTGCTGCACATCAAAATGTTTTTTTTTATACATCCAGCTGAGTACATCATTCATCAGTGTCGCAATGTTGAAACACAAGTTAGTTTCTTTTGTTGAATTAATAAACTGATAAGGAGAAAAGAGTTGATAAATATAAAATCATAATACACAAATAAATAAAGATATGAGTATAGTTTTTATAGCATTTAGGTTGTGGCCATGCGAGGGCACTAACTTTTGAAAAGTTTTTATTTATTTATTCAACTGAGGTATGATCCTCCCAAGGAGGATTGCACCTCAAGCACGATCCTCCCAAGACATGAAGAAATACTCTGACTAACCAGGAAACTACAATAGATATTTTATTATATTTTATCATTGTTATTATTATGTTTTTATATGTGAACAAAGATTGTCCAAGTTATCCTACACACTGTTAAGTGTAAGTGAAGTCTTACAAACTCATGGAAATGAGGCAACAAAGAAAATATTTATAAAAACAGCAATGAGAGGTAACAACAAAAAAGATTAAAAAAAGTTGGTGAAGCAGACTAAAGCTACATAATCACCTCAAAGTGTTCCACTGGTTGGTTGGAAAGATTTGGGTAATCTGAGAAAAGATTGTCAAATATTTCGAGAAAAACCAGAATCAGGAAATCCCTGAAATGAAAATTTAGTAGTAATAAATGGAATGAGCGAGATATAAAATTAATTACATAGAAAATTAATTGGTATAAATATTAATAGCTCAGATAATTAGGTAAAATACCCCTATAAACATAAAAGAAGTGACCAGCAGCAGCTATGAATAATTGAACTACATTCCTCTCCCTATGAACAAAAGGTTGGTTGTATGATGCCTGTGTGAGATGTGTGATGCTGCTTGGTAGTGAGACATGGGCAGCAACTGTGGAGGATGTGCGAAGGCTGGAGAGAAATGAAGCAAGCATGCACCGATGGATGTGCAATGTCAATGTGTGTGAACGACCAAGCATGGACGAGTTGAGAGTGAAGCTGTGTATAAGAGGAATAAATTGTAGTGTGCTGGAGAAAAGACTACGTTGGTATGGACATGTGATGTGCATGGATGATGACCACTGGGTGAAGAAGTGCCAAGTAATCCCAGTGGAAGGAAGATGCAGTAGAGGAAGACCATGGAAAACATGGACGGAGGTGGTGAGAGCTGACCTCAGATCACTGAAGCTTGCAAAGGAGATGACGAAAGACCATGACTACTGAATAGGACCCGTCACACCCTTGTAGGCAGGGAAAAGCAGGTGTAAAATGATGATAATGATTATATATACACATAAATAAAGGTAAATGAAAACAACAAACCTATACCAACCAAAGCCCACCACACAAAATATAACTTTAAAAAATATATTAGGGTCAATATGATCAATTTTAAGGCAGTGTCCTAGAATGCGCACAGCCTAATGAGAAATCTGTAATAGAATAAAAATTTAGACCTTACTTTTGCTCTGTTTCCTGTATGATATTGTTCAACCATTTAAAGGTCTTTATGTCTTCTATTATAAAATCAACATTGTTGATGTCTTCATTGGCCACATTCAGTATGTCCTCAAATAGGGTAACCAGATCAAACTGTGAATAAGAAAAGAAACTAATTTAATATTTTCTTTGGGCTGAGGTAGGCAAAGACACAAACAATTAGACCCCCTGCCCCCAACCTTTTACATACATATATATATACATATATATATACATATATATATACATATATATATATATTGTTATATTTGGGGAGGGTTATATTATTGTCAGAAATAATAATTATTTCTACTTTTGGCACTAGGCCAGCAATTATCTAGCAATTAACCTCGGCGGGATTTGAACTCAGACCATAAAGGGCCGTAACACTTTGCTGCAAAGCATGGCATCCGACCCTCTACCGATACTGCCAGAAATAATAATAAAACACACTCACTGTTTGGTTTGGATGGGTTTGGATAGACTATATATATATAGTCTATGAAAGTTCTTTCATCACACACCTGTGATATCATCAGTGGTACTATTACACTCCCATTGTATTGTAATGTCTATTCCATTTTTATTTATTTATTTATTCTTGTCTCTGCATGCGTCTGTGTGTGTGTGTTTACCCCTTTAAGAAAACCCACTGTACAAATAAGAAATGTGGTCTATAGCATAAGATTTACAGAGGGTACTTGCAGAAACATGACAACCACATACATAGGTGAGACAGCTCGAAGCATAGGAGAGAGATTTTACCAACACTGGTGGGGAACTAAAAGGACAAATAACAGTTCGGTACTATATTAACATGCCAGACAAAGTCATGACGGTAATATAGACAACATAGAAATTAAAATAATATCTAAACATAGAAATGACTCAACAGGCAGGCAAATCTGAGAAGCAACTGAAATAAAACTAAGAAAACTAAAGTTGAACAGGAAAAAACGAGTGGAATAACAACAACAACAACCGTACATAAACACACAATAGTGACCTAAGGTAAATATAAATAAATATACACAGGTACAATAACAACCACCACATGTAAACACACACTAATGAACAAAGATAGAATACAATCACACAAAGACTCGGACATGAACACACACCAAACAGAAAACACACACACACACATATATATATATAGTGAAAGAGTGAAGAATAACATGGTCAACAGTACAAAATGGGTTTTATTTACAGTATTAACAATTGTTAATTATGGATTACCTATAACGATAATTTGTTATCCCATATATCATCATCATCGTTTAACGTCCATTTTCCACGCTAGCATGGGTCATATATGTATATATATAAATAGGGAGACATAAAGCAGGCTTTGTTTGCAAACAGCTAGCGAATTTAAAAATTAGGAAGCAACATGTTCTTATACCATATTTGACTACATCATCGTCATCACCGTTTTACGTCCGTTCTTCCATGCTAGCATGGGTTAGACGGGTTGTCCTGTTGTGGGCAGTGTCTGGTCGGCTGACCTTGGCTTCCGGTCGGCTGACCTTGGCTTGCTCATACGGGAACTGATTCTGGCTTGATTTCTACAGCTGGATGCCCTTCCTAACACCAACCTCATTTACAGTGAGTGTTGGGTGCTTTTTTTGCCATGAGACCTCCACGTCCACTTTTCAGTGGAATGATATGGACCCCAGTCCCTATCATCTCATTTCTACAGCTGATGATGATATATACACATATATATATATATCATCATCATCATTTTACGTCCACTTTTCCCTGCTTGCAAGGGTGGGACGAGAACTGATTCTGGCTTGATTTCTACAGCTGGATGCCCTTCCTAACACCAACCTCATTTACAGTGAGTGATGGGTGCTTTTTTTTCCGTGGTACCTCCACGACCATTTCTACAGCTGAGTAAACTGGAGCAATGTGAAATAAAGGGTCTTGCTCAAGGAAGCAACACATCACCCGGTCCGAGAATTATACATATATATATATACATACATATATATGTGTACCATGTACTTCAATACTCATCCTTTTTTCCATTCAGAAGGTTTTTTAAAATCCTAATCAACAGACTAATTCTATTTAGTCAAATACAACATAAGCCCGTGTTACTACCTAATTATCAAATTCCCTAACTGTTTGTAAACAAAGCCTGCTTTGTGTCTCCCTATTTATATACATATATATACCTGCTATGGCTATATAGCTTCTAATTGAATGGAAGGAAGCATGGGTGGTATGTTGGTGTAATGGTAACACATTGGTCCGGCAAACCTAAGATGTGGGTTTGTGTCCCATGTAAGTCAATACTCATCCTTCTTTCTATTCAGAGGGTTTTTTAAAATCCTAACCAACAGACTAATTCTTTTTAGTCAAATACAGCATAAGCCCATGTTACTACCTAATTTATAAATATATACGAGGTGTGTCAGAAAAGTTCCAGGACTGATGTCACAAAAGATTTATTTCAAACCCAAACTTCACACTAAGAGTTTTCTCCTTCAGAGTAATCCCCCTGGAGTATGTAACTGTAATCTTAGCTCTCTGCAGCGATCAAACTTTTTTCTTCACAATTTTATATACATCTCCTCTGTTTCAGGTCGTCAAGCAATGAGCACAGAGCAACGAACAAACTTGAAAACTCTGTCAGAAGCACTGGGATGGAGATGAGACGATGTTATGCTCACGTGTTTTTGAGTGGTGCAAGAGGTTTAAAGAAGGACGCGAGGAAGTGGAAGATGACCCCAGGAGTGGAAGGCCCTCAACAACCAGGACTGAGGTCAACGTTGAGCGCGTCAGGCAGATGGTGCGTAGCGATCGTCGGCTGACTGTTCGACCGATGGCAAATGAGCTGGGCATGAATAGGGACAGCGTCTGGAAGATTCTCACTGAAGATTTGGACATGCGGAAAGTCTGTACGAAGATGGTGCCAAAACTGCTGAACGATGACCAGAAGAGTCGACGCGTGCAAGTGTGCCAGGACATCCTCGAGCGTCTTGAAACCGAACTAGACTTGCTAGGGACAGTCACCACCGGTGATGAGTCATGGATCTTCGAGTACGAACCGGAGGGGACCCGTTTTGAAGACGTGGACAACATCAAAAAGGCCATGACGACGGAACTGCAGAGGATCCCGGAAGAATCCTTCCAGCAGTGCATGCAAGCGTGGCAGAAAAGAATGGAAAAGTGCATTAGACTCCAGGGGGATTACTTTGAAGGAGAAAACTCTTAGTGTGAGGTTTGGGTTTGAAATAAATCTTTTGTGACATCAGTCCTGGAACACCTCGTATATATATATATATATATATAACGAAGGAAGTGTGGTAAGGAACCAAGTGGGTAATAACGCACCAGAGTACTCAATACGTTGGGTAGTAGAGTGGGTAATAGGAAAAGAGTCAGGACCCCGACGGCTGAGTTTCAGCCATTTCGACAGCTAGTTCTGAACTAACGCAGTATTGTTAGCACAGCAGTAGCCTGGCTGAACTTATCAAGGGGTAATTCCATATATGGGCATGCACTCATGTCAAACAGTTCTCAAAGTAGTTTTTATCAGAGGAGTGGTCAAAGTTTTTGTAAACACAGTTAAATTCCTTCATAGCGGTGGGGGTGGGGTCTGAACTTGCCTGTAGAACAAGGGGAGGGAGTAATATAACAATTCATTTTGAAATTTTGTATCAAATTCTATTTGCTTTGTCTCCCAGCCAACGCTTAATTCCACGATTTCTTTATTCATCATAAGTTCCCTAACCCCTTTTAGAGATAACTATATCCACAGGTCAGATTGTCATAGGTAGTAACATGTGCTTATGCAGAGAGAGAGATAATATTTATTTTGTTGCACTAAAAAACATGTCTACTGATGATGAAGATTATCTTAAATTTACTAATTATCTGGTATATTTTAATTATGGTAAATAGTATTTTTCTCTTGGTTTAAAACTGTAGTATAGGCAAGAATTTAATTAATATAAGAGAAAATTTCTGTCTTGCTTCTGTCTCCTGCCTCGTCATATGTATTACAAATTATAATTATTGTTGTTCCCATGATAACAGTGTATAAGTATGCTCTGAATTATGGGACTTGCACCTAGAAAGTACAAGTACAAGGCACAAGTCTGGGCAAGGTGTTTTTGTGAAAGACCAACAGTTGCCCATGTACATCAGTTTACCTTCTTCATACCATTAATGTTGTCCAAGGTAAAGTCTAATAGAGCTTGGCATCACATTTCTACAGTTATGTGAATGGGAGCAACATGAATAATAATGTGTTTTGCTCAAGGAAACAACACATCCCCTCTTCTGAGAAGTGAATTCACAACCTTATGATTGTGAAGCCAACTCTCCAACCACTAAGCTATACACTCTCAAAAGATATGTATGTGTTGTTGACTTGGCTAGTGTGCTGTCAAAATATTGTATGTATACTTACAACAGATAATATCGTCCTTAGTTGATCAGCAGTATAAATAACTGGTATTTTATCACTCTGTCTCTAAAGAGGTAAAACAAACAAGGAAGAGAATCAACATTTATTACTATTTTCTCCATCAATCATATATTTTCTATCTGATCTTTACACTTTCATTAAGTTCTCAACACTAGATAGAGTCATCTGACTGCCTCTATAGAACAACATTTCTAACTACTGTATATAAACAAATAAGAGCTGACCTCTACCATTTTATGTCTGAGAGATGGGCAAAAATCCACATTGGATTTTTGCCCATGTCTCAGACATAAAATGGTGGAGGTCAGCTCTTATTTGTTTATATACAGTAGTTAGAAATGTATTTCTATATAAACACATTATGTTTAGATGGTGCAGTTGTGAAATTCTCATGAATGGAGAATATATTTACAATGTTTTAATATTTTGATATTTAAAATGTTTTAAGTGTCATTTAAGAATAGTTTTTGTTTCACAACTCCATTACATAATGTTTTTACCAATTTCTGGCTCTTTTGAAGGCCAAATTCATTCAAAATACAGAAAGCAATAAGAAAAACAAATTTCACCTCCAAAGTAAAACAGGTGTAATATTCACCTCCAAAGTGAAACAGGTGTAATATTAACCACCTAAGTGAAGCAGGTGTAATATTCCCCTCCAAAGTGAAACAGGTGTAATATTAACCTTCAAAGTGAAACAGGTGTAATAATCCCCTCCAAAGTGAAACAGGTTTAATATTCACCACCAAAGTGAAACAGGTGTAATATTCCCCTCCAAAGTGAAAATATTTTAGTACTTCACTTAAAAATTCTGTTGCTAATGCATGCAACCCATACCAGTTTATATATGAGTGTATACAGTATTTTCTTATTCAATCATATATTTTCTATTTGGTTGATTTATAAAGAAATAAGATATTTTCAGGCATTAAAAATATTCTTAAAAATATTCTTATACAACAGAGTGAATCAACTTTATGGGCTGAAGATTTGGCAATCACCATGATATCATCATGCCAGCTTAAATCAGTGGAAAATCTCAAAACAAGAAGACTTATAGAGCTGCTACAATATCAAAATTGGCTTACCTTTGATATTTTCTTATAAAATTCCTGTATTGTTTCAGGATTAACATGTTTTGGAAACATGTTATGTAGAGTTTCAAGATCAGGGAGTTGAACTTTAAAAATAAGTTGCAGCTGAAAATAGTTGGCATATGAAAACATATTAAAATATATTATGCAGACTTGGTGGCTGTGGGGCTAAGGAGTTTGTTTCATAACCATGTATTTTCAGGTAAAGCCAAACTACATGGGCCTTTTGTCAAGTGTCTACTATATTTTTTTTCCAGGGGCAAGACAGATAGAACATAATTACATATATCATCATCACTGTTTAATGTTCATTTCTCTGTTAGCATTGGTAAGACGAGTTGCCCTGTTGTAAGACAAACCAAGTCAGATGACCATGTCTAGCTCATAGAGAACTGACATTGGTTTGGTTTCTACAGCTGGATACCCTTCCTAATACCAACCACATTTACACTGTGTACTGGGTGCTTTTTGTTATGGCACCTACATGGCCACTTTACAGTACAGGTTGAGTGCTTTTTGTTGTGACACCTACACGACGACTTTCCAGTGTGGACTGGGAACTTTATATATTATATATATATATATATATATATATATATATATACACACATATACATATATATAATAGTAGAACACTGTGGGGTTATATCCATAGAAATAGAGGACTCAGACCAAGCTGAGCATCAGCCTAAGGTTAAACATGTGTTCTCAGTATGGTGAACTAATTGTTGTTATATATACAGTCCACGCTGTAATGTGGCCGTGTAGGCAACACGGTAAAAACCTCCCAGTCCCACACTGTAAATGTCGTTGGTGTTAGGAAAGGCATCCAGCCGTAGAAAACCCGCCACACAGTCCACGCTGTAATGTGGCCGTGTAGGCAACACGGTAAAAACCTCCCAGTCCCACACTGTAAATGTGGTTGGTGTTAGGAAGGGCATCCAGCCGTAGAAAACCCGCCACACAGTCCACGCTGTAATGTGGCCGTGTAGGCAACACGGTAAAAACCTCCCAGCCCCACACTGTAAATGTGGTTGGTGTTAGGAAGGGCATCCAGCTGTAGAAAACCCGCCAGACAGTCCACGCTGTAATGTGGCCGTGTAGGCAACACGGTAAAAACCTCCCAGTCCCACACTGTAAATGTGGTTGGCGTTAGGAAGGGCATCCAGCTGTAGAAAACCCGCCAGACAGTCCACGCTGTAATGTGGCCGTGTAGGCAACACGGTAAAAACCTCCCAGTCCCACACTGTAAATGTGGTTGGTGTTAGGAAGGGCATCCAGCTGTAGAAAACCCGTCAGACAGTCCTATGCGAGCAAGACAACCACTCTTGCCTCAAGTGGGAAAACCCCCGTCCAAACCCATGCAAGCGTGGAACACGGACGCTAAACCTTGATGATGATGATGATGATAATTGTTTCTACTTTAGGCACAAGGCCAGAAATTACCCAGTGCATTACTGGTACTTTATTTTATCGACCCCGTAAGGATGAAAGGCAAAGTCAACCTCGGCGGGATATATATAAATATAATATAAGATCAAAAGATGGTTAAAAGAGGAACTCTTTTAACCATCTTTTGATCTTATATTATTTACACTCCAGTCCTACAAATTGTAGAGTGCTACTTATCCGATATTTGCATTGCTTTATTGTGCTACAATAAAACTCACCTCCTACATATATATATATATATATATATATATACACACACACATATATTTAGAGAGAGAAAGAGGGAGATTGGAAAATGTGTGAAATCCTTGGTACAGTTAGGTATATTTGAAAAAAAGGAAAAGAATGACTTCACTGGTAGTTGGTATTCTAAACAATTTAGTTTTATAATTTTACAATTTTGTTATGTAGATGCTGTGTGCAGGAGAGGAGGTTGCGTTGGTATGGACATGTGATGTGTATGAGGGATGACAGCTGCATAAAAAGGTGCAGAACACTAAAAGTCAATGGAAGCCTTGCAGTGGGGAGACCCAAGAAGACCTGGGATGAGGTGATAAAGGCCGACCTTGCCCAATTGCACCTCTCAAAGGCGATGACACAGGACCGTGACCTCTGGCATCACTCAGCAACACAGAAGACCCAACTTCCCACGGGTACAAGCCGAAGCTGAAGCATTTAGAGAATATGCCCCCACCCCCTCCCACTGCAAAGTGGTCGTGTAGGTGTCACCGCAAAAAAGCACCCAGTCCACACCGTAAAGTGGTCATGTAGGTGTCACAACAAACAACACCCAGTCCACACTGTAAAGTAGTCATGTAGGTGTCACAACAAAAAGTACCCAGTCCACACCATAAAGTGGTCATGTAGGTGCCACAACAAAAAAGCACCCAGTCCACACTGTAAAGTGGTTGTGTAGGTGTCACAACAAAAAACACCCAGTCCACACTGTAAAGTGGTTGTGTAGGTGTCACAGCAAAAAAGCACCCAGTCCACACTGTAAAGTGGTCATGTAGATGTCACGACAAAAGAGCACCCAGTCCACACTGTAAAGTGGTTGTGTAGGTGTCACAACAAAAAACACCCAGTCCACACTGTAAAGTGGTTGTGTAGGTGTCACAGCAAAAAAGCACCCAGTCCACACTGTAAAGTGGTCATGTAGATGTCACGACAAAAGAGCACCCAGTCCACACTGTAAAGTGGTTGTGTAGGCGCCACGGAGAAAGAGCACCCAGCACTCACTGTAAAGTGGTTGGTGTTAGGAAGGGCATCCGGCTGTAGAAATCAAGCCAAAATTAGTTACCGTATGAGCAAGACAAGGTCATTCGACCTAACACTTCCCACAGCAGGACAACCCGTCTAACCCATCCTAGTGTGGAAGAACGGACATAAAACGGTGATGATGATGATGATGATGATGAGATCTACATAATAAAATGATAAAACTAAATTGTTTAGAATACCAACTACCAGTGAAGTCATTCTTTTCCTTTTTTCAAATATTCACATCTTACATTAACTATTTTTCCATTTTGACGCTATAGTCACTTATATATTATGGAATACTGTTGGCTTCTTGCTACAATAATTTCTATACTTTTCCTTTATATGTGTATATTTATGTATATTTTACATAATAAACAACACAATATAATTATTCCATTACTGAAGGTTTCAAGAAACCAGATCATCCTTGTAAGAAACATCCAGCTTGTTCGTCAGACAAAACAATTACCAATTATTTTGATGAACGAGCTGGATGTTTCCTACAATGATCATCTAGTTTCTTGAAACCTTTGGCAATGATATAATCATACTATATAATTAAATAGCTCTGTACAATACATTGAGCATTCTTCTTTCCTTTACTTTTTCTCTGGAAATACTTAACTCTCAGACTCAGAAGCTCCCGTGTCTTGCGACGCACGAGGCAATCGTCGTGTTCCATCGCGTTCGGTCAGCAGCCAGTTGCACAGCGTCCCGCCATTGTCTGTTTGTCGCTCGCAGGTCCCTCTCAACTGTCTGGCGCCAGTTCATTTTGGGTTGCCCTCTCTGTCTGCTTCCCTGCAGGCTCCATTTAAGTACTTGGTTTGCCAGTCTCTCCGGGGGAAGTCTCAAAGTCCAAACCAGCCCAGGCGTCGCTTGCAGATGGTAGAAGAGACTAGCTGCTGGTTGGTGTGGTTCCTGACTTGCTGGTTTGTTACACACACCCGTGTATATATATATATAATCAACACACACATATAATTAACAGACACCCGTATATATATATATAATCAATACAAAAAGAAAACCAAGGTTGTTATTCAAACTCCATCTTATAGACCACATACACTCTCATGAACACTTCTGTGTTGCTGATGGAACATTTAAAAAGCTCATAACACTGTATGTGGGTTGGTGTGTGTTCAACAGTCCCCACAATGAGGGTCCCAAGTGTGCCAGCTGTATATTTAGTTCCCCCAATGTCCTAATGACTCAGCCAATTTACCAACTTATAAAAAAAGAATTACTTACGTTGATAATAACTTTGCCAGTCATGCTTGTATCTTTCCATATTTGGTACTTAGTCCAAGGCAACTGACCAGTGAGATGTAAATATTTATGTAAAATATTGCTATGGTTTGTATGATTGTCCAAATGGAAATTAGTCAGAATATAATTCAGTGAGGAGATCAGTGTTTCCAATTTGCTTCCTGAAATAGAAAGTTAAAACATTAGTTTCTTATAGATATTGGTTACTTTATCATTATTTAACCCTTTAACATTTACATTACTCTATATATACTATTGTATTTTTGTGGTAAAGGCTTTACCTCACATAGTTGTTTCTACTTTTGGCACAAGGCCAGCAATTAACCAGTGTATTACTGGTACTTTATTTTATCGACCCCGTAAGGATGAAAGGCAAAGTTAACCTCGGCGGGATTTAAACTCAGACCGTAAAGGGACGTAACTATGCTGGAAAGCATGGCGTCCGACCCTCTACTGATACTGCCAATCCAGCCTTGTCTACACTCTGCTATCTCACTCATACAGCACAGCACAGCCTTATCTACACTCTGCTATCTTACTGATACAGCTCAGCACAGCCTTTACACTCTGCTATCTTACTGATACAGCTCAGCACAACCTTTACACTCTGCTATCTTACTGATACAGCTCAGCACAACCTTTACACTCTGCTATCTTACTGATACAGCTCAGCACAGCCTTTACACTCTGCTATCTTACTGATACAGCTCAGCACAACCTTTACACTCTGCTATCTTACTGATACAGCTCAGCACAACCTTTACACTCTGCTATCTTACTGATACAGCTCAGCACAACCTTTACACTCTGCTATCTTACTGATACAGCTCAGCACAGCCTTTACACTCTGCTATCTTACTGATACAGCACAGCCTTATCTACACTCTGTTATCTCACTCATACAGCTCAGCACAACCTTTACACTCTGCTATCTTACTGATACAGCACAGCCTTATCTACACTCTGTTATCTCACTCATACAGCTCAGCACAACCTTTACACTCTGCTATCTTACTGATACAGCTCAGCACAACCTTTACACTCTGCTATCTTACTGATACAGCTCAGCACAGCCTTTACACTCTGCTATCTTACTGATACAGCTCAGCACAACCTTTACACTCTGCTATCTTACTGATACAGCTCAGCACAACCTTTACACTCTGCTATCTTACTGATACAGCTCAGCACAGCCTTTACACTCTGCTATCTTACTGATACAGCTCAGCACAACCTTTACACTCTGCTATCTTACTGATACAGCTCAGCACAACCTTTACACTCTGCTATCTTACTGATACAGCTCAGCACAACCTTTACACTCTGCTATCTTACTGATACAGCTCAGCACAGCCTTTACACTCTGCTATCTTACTGATACAGCACAGCCTTATCTACACTCTGCTATCTTACTGATACAGCTCAGCACAGCCTTTACACTCTGCTATCTTACTGATACAGCTCAGCACAACCTTTACACTCTGCTATCTTACTGATACAGCTCAGCACAGCCTTTACACTCTGCTATCTTACTGATACAGCACAGCACAACCTTTACGCTCTGCTATCTTACTGATACAGCTCAGCACAACCTTTACACTCTGCTATCTTACTGATACAGCTCAGCACAACCTTTACACTCTGCTATCTTACTGATACAGCTCAGCACAACCTTTACACTCTGCTATCTTACTGATACAGCTCAGCACAGCCTTTACACTCTGCTATCTTACTGATACAGCTCAGCACAACCTTTACACTCTGCTATCTTACTGATACAGCTCAGCACAACCTTTACACTCTGCTATCTTACTGATACAGCTCAGCACAGCCTTTACACTCTGCTATCTTACTGATACAGCTCAGCACAGCCTTTACACTCTGCTATCTTACTGATACAGCTCAGCACAACCTTTACACTCTGCTATCTTACTGATACAGCTCAGCACAACCTTTACACTCTGCTATCTTACTGATACAGCTCAGCACAACCTTTACACTCTGCTATCTTACTGATACAGCTCAGCACAACCTTTACACTCTGCTTATCTTACTGATACAGCTCAGCACAACCTTTACACTCTGCTATCTTACTGATACAGCTCAGCACAACCTTTACACTCTGCTATCTTACTGATACAGCTCAGCACAGCCTTTACACTCTGCTATCTTACTGATACAGCTCAGCACAACCTTTACACTCTGCTATCTTACTGATACAGCTCAGCACAACCTTTACACTCTGCTATCTTACTGATACAGCTCAACACAGCCTTTACACTCTGCTATCTTACTGATACAGCTCAGCACAACCTTTACACTCTGCTATCTTACTGATACAGCTCAGCACAACCTTTACACTCTGCTATCTTACTGATACAGCTCAGCACAACCTTTACACTCTGCTATCTTACTGATACAGCTCAGCACAACCTTTACACTCTGCTATCTTACTGATACAGCTCAGCACAGCCTTTACACTCTGCTATCTTACTGATACAGCTCAGCACAACCTTTACACTCTGCTATCTTACTGATACAGCTCAGCACAACCTTTACACTCTGCTATCTTACTGATACAGCTCAGCACAGCCTTTACACTCTGCTATCTTACTGATACAGCTCAGCACAACCTTTACACTCTGCTATCTTACTGATACAGCTCAGCACAACCTTTACACTCTGCTATCTTACTGATACAGCTCAGCACAACCTTTACACTCTGCTATCTTACTGATACAGCTCAGCACAACCTTTACACTCTGCTATCTTACTGATACAGCTCAGCACAGCCTTTACACTCTGCTATCTTACTGATACAGCTCAGCACAACCTTTACACTCTGCTATCTTACTGATACAGCTCAGCACAACCTTTACACTCTGCTATCTTACTGATACAGCTCAGCACAACCTTTACACTCTGCTATCTTACTGATACAGCTCAGCACAACCTTTACACTCTGCTATCTTACTGATACAGCTCAGCACAGCCTTTACACTCTGCTATCTTACTGATACAGCTCAGCACAGCCTTTACACTCTGCTATCTTACTGATACAGCTCAGCACAGCCTTTACACTCTGCTATCTTACTGATACAGCTCAGCACAGCCTTTACACTCTGCTATCTTACTGATACAGCTCAGCACAGCCTTTACACTCTGCTATCTTACTGATACAGCTCAGCACAGCCTTTACACTCTGTTATCTCACTCATACAGCACAGCACAGCACAACCTTATCTACACTCTGCTGTCTCACATTTACATTACTCTATATATACTATTGTATTTTTGTGGTAAAGGCTTTACCTCACATATGAGATTATGATGTTATTTATTTTGAGAACATTACCTTAACATAAGTATGAGCAGATGGTTATGGCTGGTTTGAACAGAAAGAGGTTAGAGAATTCTGGATGGATATGGCCAGTTTAAATGCTAAAGGGTTAACAAATTTACATAAATACAGGCATTTATTTGACAGATATGGAATGTTGTTCAATAAAATGTACAGAAAAAGAAAGCAGTATTGGAAAGAACTATAAATGCTATAAATGAGAGGAAAAGGAGGGAAAAAAACAAAGACTATTAGATCATGGAAGAAAGAAGGGGAAGGGGGTGACAGAATTTACACCTATGTCTGAGTGGTGTTTCGGTTGTGCTCAATAGTCAAATCTGCAAAGGCATTTCTGTGGACAATGTCCAGTGACACCTACTTATAGGTTTGTGTATATGTGTATGTATATTTAAGTGTATATATGTATATATATATATGTATGTGTGTATTTGCATGTATGTATGTATGTGTGTATGTATGTATGTATATATATGTATGTGTGTATTTGCATGTATGTATGTATGTGTGTATGTATGTATGTATATGTATGTATGTGTGTATTTGCATGTATGTATGTATGTGTGTATGTATGTATGTATATATATGTATGTCAGGTCACTAGTTGGTGCTACTGGTGACATGTATCCCAGTACAACCCGTCTCGTGGTCGGGTCGTTGGCGACTAAACTGGCAACCCCACCAAGGTTTCCTGGTGAGGAGGGTGACTTTGGACATCCTGCAGGACTAAAAACAAAACCTGTCAAAGGGCAAAGGAACTCTTAAGAGTCAATGGCCATCCAAAATCACTGGGAGAGATGACCCCTTAGCCTTTGTCAAGGCAGAATTCTAGGAGAAGGAAAACTCTGATATAACACCTGCAACCCTGATGGTATCCAATGATGTTGACTTGTTCTTCTTTTTGGTAAATATCATCTTGGTTAAGAGAGTGGGACTGGCTTTGTGCAGTGCCTTTGCTCACTATAAAAGCTTCACGGCACAGGCATTGCTTTATATCTGGAGATCTCTCTGCACTTGTTGTCACATGGTACCATGGGCCCAGCACTATGTGTCAATAATTGTCACAAGTGTAGTGTTTGTACCCGAGTTTTCAAGTCGCTGGCTGGACTAAAACGTCACACTCGTTCAGCGCATCGGTAGGGGTTCTCCTACATGGATATAAAGTAGTGGCCGTACTCGAAAACGAGTTGGCAGCCACCATATATATATATATATATATATATATATATATTATATCAGGTTGCTTTTCAGTGCTACTGGTAACATGTAACCCAGTACAACCTGTCTCATGGTCGGGTTGTTGGTAACTAAACCGGCAACCCCACCAAGTTTACTTGGTGAGGAGGGTGATATTTGGACACCCTGCGGGATGAAATACAAGACCAGGCAAAGGGCGGAGGAACTCGGCAGAATCAACAGCCACCCAAATAGTATTTATTTATTTATTTTTTTTTTTTTTTTTTTTTCACCTGGGAGTGAAAGGCCCCCAGTTCTTGTCACAACACCTTTCTAGGAGAGGGAAACTCTAAAAAAAAAACAAAAAACCTGCAGCTTCAGAAGCATCCAAAGATGTTGACCAGTTCTCCTTTTCAGGTAGTGTTTTCGATGTTCAGGAGTGGGATTGATCGAGTTCAAGGCCTTTCCCCACTTAAAAAACCTTCAAAGAACAGGCATTGCTTGTTCAGGATCTGTTACAGGTTCATGTGGCTGGCCATAGCCTAAAAGTGCACCAAACTCTGTAATCTGACAAACGATTGCAATACTCTTAGCAGAGGTAGCAGCCATCATATATATATATATATATAAATATATATATATATATATATATATATATATATATATATATATATATATATATATATAAATATATATATATATATATATAAATATATATATATATATATATAAATATATATATATATAAATATATATATATATATCTGGTGGGCTCTTAGAAAACTAGGTGTTGACGAATGGCTTGTGAGAGCTATACAAACCATGTATAAAGAAACAGTGAGCAAGGTTAGAATTAACAACGAATATAGTGAAGAGTTTAGCGTAAAAGTTGGTGTCCATCAGGGCTCTGTTCTTAGCCCCCTACTATTTATTATTGCTCTTCAGGCTATAACAGAGGAGTTCAAGACCGGCTGCCCATGGGAACTCCTATACGCAAATGACCTAACGCTCATAGCTGAATCAATGGCCGAGCTAGAGAAGAAATTCCAAACATGGAAGCATGGCCTAGAATCAAAAAGCCTTAAAATTAACCTGGCTAAGACTAAAGTTCTAGTTTGAAGGAAAGAAAATAAGGCGCCGGTCCCTTCCGGGAAATGGCCATGCTCAGTGTGTAGGAAAGGCGTAGGTAGAAACTCCATTTTATGTCCCAAATGCAAAGTATGGAGGCATAAAAGATGTAGTGGGATCACAGGTAAGCTAACTAAGAACACAGATTTTACATGTGGCCGGTGCTCTGGTGCAATAAGTAGCAGCAAGTGCCCACAAAATACTAGCTCTTTCAACTGCGCAGAGGGTTCTATAGAAATAGTGGACAGCTTCCGTTACCTGGGTGACAAAATCAGCAGTGGGGGAGGGTGCTCTGAAAGTACAGTAGCTAGAGTCAACTGGATGGAAAAAGTTCAGAGAGCTTATACCACTATTAGCTGCTAAAGGGTTCTCCCTAAAAATGAAAGGCAGGTTGTATGATGCCTGTATACGAACAGCAATGTTGCATGGCAGTGAGACCTGGGAATTGTGTGCAGAGGATATACGCAGACTAAAGAGGAACGAAGCTTGCATGCTCCGCTGGATGTGTAATAGTAATATACGCGAACGGCAAAGCATAAATGAACTAAGGAAAAAATTAGAAATAAGAGGGATCAGATGTTGTTTACTCGAGAGAAGGCTAGGTTGGTATGGTCACGTGATGCGCATGAAAGACGACAGCTGTATAGCAAAGTGCAGGGCAATAAAGATAGACGGTAGCCACGGAGTAGGCAGACCCAGAAAAACCTGGGACGAGCTGATAAATTCCGACCTCACACACTTACACCTCTCTAAGACAATGTCACTGGACCGAGACCGTTGGCGGTACTCAGTAATAGAGAAGACCCGCCTTACCTAAATACAAAGTAAAACCTACTACAGTCAGTAGGCATCTCTAACAAAATACACCCCGTCCCACCACCCCCACCCCATCCACACCGCCCCTTTCTATGTAAAGTTATGTTGGTGCCACAAAATCCAGGCCGAAATAAATGAGATCGTGTAGGTGTCACGACAAAAAAAAACACAGTCCACGCTGTAATGTGACCGTGTAGGCAACACGGTAAAAACGTCCCAGTCCCACACTGTAAATGTGGTTGGTGTTAGGAAGGGCATCCAGCTGTAGAAAACCCGCCAGACAGTCCACGCTGTAATGTGGCCGTGTAGGCAACACGGTAAAAACGTCCCAGTCCCACACTGTAAATGTGGTTGGTGTTAGGAAGGGCATCCAGCTGTAGAAAACCCGCCAGACAGTCCTATGCGAGCAAGACAACCACTCTTGCCTCAAGTGGGAAAACTCCCGTCCAAACCCATGCAAGCGTGGAACATGGACGTTAAACGATGATGATGATGATGATGATGATGATATATAAATATATATATATATATATATATATATATATATATATATATATATATATATATATATATATATACAATATATTAACAAACGGAAACTATATTTATAAAACTATATTTATTTTATTATACATATTTCAAGGGCCACCAAGGCAAATTATGGTACGCTTTCATCAGATAAAATACAATATAAATTAGTTTTATAAATAAATATTGACATACCCTGAAAAAAGACAACCTTAACGGTTGGAACTTCCTGGATAGTGAAATATGTATAATAAAATAAATATGGTTTTATAAATATAGTTTCCATTTGTTAATATATTGTATATTTACTCCACTAAACTGTTGAGTGCTTTATATCAGTTATAAAAATTTTTAAGCTTGTTGAATCCCAACAAATTAAATATAACCTCTGCATATATATATATATATTTATTTAAGATGCTGGAGAGCACAACAAAGATTTATGAATACATGTATATATTGAATGGCTAACAAATGTTTCAAATATTGCGCCCGTAAGAGTGTACATTGATGTTGTGATATTGAATATAAATTGATATTAGACCATTAAAAATAAATAAGTATTGACACACTTATTTATTTTTAATGGACTAATATCCATTTATATTCGATATCACATTATCAATACATGAAGCTAAATCCTAATTCTATTCTATTATAAGTTGAGCCAACTTATGCAGCTTTATATGCAAATGAGATTAATCACCTCATTTACACAGACGAGAAAACTATATTCTTGACTGTTTTCAAGTCCAGCAGTTGCAAGCATGGGAGTGATCGTCCTGATGGGAACCAGTTAAGTTCGAAATGCATTGATGATTGTTCCCCTTGCTTCTGCTGGACACCACCAGAGGGCATTAGCTCCAGTGTTTTGCATAGCCACGGCTTTCTAAATGTTTATCCATAAACACACTGTATTTCTTTAGAAATACAACATTTCAATACATATCTGTATACAGCTATGCATGAAGCTAATTCTTATCTCTCTCTCTCTCTGTATATATATATATATATATACAATGATATTATATATATATATAACAGGTAAAGGATTATTAACACGAACAAGCGATATAATAGGGTTTTATTCCAAGCATTAACATGTTTCATCACTTGATATGCAATTAATTATGTCTTGAAATCGTTATAACCAATCAACTATAGACAATAGTGATTTCAAGACATAATTAATTGCATATTAAGTGATGAAACATGTTAATGCTTGGAATAAAACCCTATTATATTGCTTATCCATGTTAATCATCCTTTACCTGTTATTAATACTCCAATAACTACTAACCACGGAACTTTGTGGAATCAACCCTCCAAAAAACCTAAGTAAACATCTTGTTGACTCAACATAGCACTGCACATTGAAATATCCCTCAGTACAGATTACTTGTAACCTGACTTTAGATAACCTTAAATGATATCTTGTTTACTTTGATTGATATATATATATATATATATTAGTACAGTTAATCTGAAGCATTGTGAAATGTGTAATAAAAAAACCAATGAGTTTTAAAAAAAGTCTGGTACAATGCAGTAGAAATATATAAAGGGCAAAAGATGACAAATAAAACAAAATAAACTAATGTTGTACCCAGTATATTTCAATATGATATTTCAGGGCTATAGCCCTCTTTTCAAATGTGAAACAAAAACAGTTCAAAACAAAAACAAACAATCGATGTGTTGAGGAAGATTGTACGTGACTGGGTGAGAGTAACAGAGCCAGCGATGAAAGTTGTAAAAGAAATGGAATGAAATGGTTAGGTCATGTGTTGAGGAAGGATAAAAATAACTGGCTGAGAGGAATAGAACCTGTGATGAAAGTTGTAAAAGAAATGGAATGAAATGGTTGGGTCATGTGTTGAGGAAGGATAAAAATAACTGGCTGAGAGGAATAGAACCTGTGATGAATGTTTTAAAGAGAAATGGAATGAGATGGTTGGGTCATGTGTTGAGGAAGGATAAAAATAACTGGGTGAGAGGAATAGAACCTGTGGCTAATGTTGTAAAGAGAAATGGAATGAGACAGTTGTTGTATGTAAGACCTTTTGTTTCTGAACAAGAAAGTAAAATATACAAACCTCTATTTTTGCAAGAACTGTACAACCTCTTGGCTATTATAACAGGCTGTATATCAAATATTGAATGTGGCTCTTCCAGTAAACCTGTTAGATAAAACAAAATTATAAAACTTTCTGTAAGATTACGACAGTGCTACCATCTAGAATGGATAACTTAACCCTTTAGCATTTACATTACTCTATATACACTATTGTATTTTCATGGTAAAGGCTTTACCTCATATAATATCTCACATAACATTTACATTACTCTATATAAAGTATTGTATTTTCATGGTAAAGACTTTACCTCACATAATATCTCACATAACATTTACATTACTTTATATAAAGTATTGTATTTTCACAGTAAAAGCTTTACCTTACATAATATCTCACATAACATTTACATTACTTTATATAAAGTATTGTATTTTCACAGTAAAGGCTTTACCTCACATAACATTTACATTACTCTATATACACTATTGTATTTTCATGGTAAAGGCTTTACCTCACATAATATCTCACATAACATTTACATTACTCTATATACACTATTGTATTTTCATGGTAAAGACTTTACCTCACATAACATTTACATTACTCTATATACACTATTGTATTTTCATGGTAAAGACTTTACCTCACATAATATCTCACATAACATTTACATTACTTTATATAAAGTATTGTATTTTCACAGTAAAAGCTTTACCTTACATAATATCTCACATAATATGGAATCTATGAGTCTTTGATATTATTTATTTTGAGCACAGTACCTTAACATTAGTTTAAGCAGCCGGTTACAGCCGGTTTGAACAGAAAGATGTGAGAGAATTCTGGCCTGATATGGCCGGTTTAAATGCTAAAGGGCTAAGAAATATCCCCTATATTATTTATAACTCTGAGTGTTTACCTTGTGCAATTAAGAGCTCACTTCCAGATTTGTCGCTTCCTTCAGTCATAAATAACAATGGGTTTCCACCTAGAAAGTTGCCCTCCAAGGCACAAGGTGTTTTTATGGAAGACCAGCAGTCACCCATGCATACCAGTCTCCCTTCTATATGCCACTGATGATGTCCAAGGGAAAGGCAATGGCCAATTCAGCTTGGCACTAGTGATGTTGTAATTCATATAGACTCTATATATACACAATATATATACACTGTATATAATGTTGTCCAAGGGAAATGCAATGGCTGATAGAGCTTGGCACCAACATTCATCCCTGGCTCTACTCCTCTCACCCAGTCACTTTCATCCTTCTTCAAATCATCATCCAACCATCTCATTCAATTTCTCATCACAACATCCATCACTAGTTCTATTTCTCTCAACCAGCCACTTTTATCTTTCCTCAACACATGACCCAACCATATCATTCCATTTCTCTTCACAACATCCACCACTAGCTTTAATCTCATCACCCAGTTACTTTTATCCTTCCTCATCCTATCTAGCCAAGCTTTGCAACTGACACTCTTGTGGCCACGAGAAGGAGTATGCCCTAAGGACAACATAGTAGTAGTAGTAATGGTTTTTGATTTAGGCCAGCAATTTTGGTGAGGAGGAGGGGTCCGATTAAATCGACCCCAATGCATGACTGGTATTTTATTTTATCAACCCCATAAGGATGAAAGGCAGAGCTAACCACAGTAGGATTTAAACTCAGAATGTAAAGGGCCGTTACTTTATGCTGCAAAGCATTCTGTCTGACTACCAATAGGTTGATTGCAACTTGTTGAAGATATTATAAGTTTAATACATACCCATAACCTCTGCATTAGTGGAATGTTGCATATCAGCTTTTACATCCTTCTTCAATGATGTGATATCACAACTATATTTCCAGAAATCCTCACAAGCCATGTTTTGGTTGTCTGAAAATATTCACAGAAATGATGGGTTAGAGTAAGAACAAAAATATCTATTGATAATCTTGTTGAATATGTAGCAGGAGAGATAAGCAATGATTTGGCCACCAGTGAGAAGGTGTTACAGTTAAGAGTCAAAATACCCAGTGTATGTTGGACTCTGATGACATCAAATACTCCTAAACATGGTTGTGTTCATTGAAAGCAAATTAATGCAAAACATCTTCTTTAAGATGTAATTCTTATAGATTTAAAACATCAATTTTCAATACAGTGAATGAACATTGCCTATAATAATATAACTATTGTGGAGTTATGGGGGCCTTGCCAGAAATATTGTGGCTGTGATGTCACATGAAGGGAAGGGTATTAGTGATATGGCCTGCTTCTTTGAGAGCGTCAGTCTCTTTCTTGCTCATCCAGTGTAGTCGAGTGTGGACATGTTTGTGGGCAAGCTCTTGTAGACCTGTTAATCTCTGATCAGACTCTGCCATATTTTGTAATGTTCTAGGAATATCAAACCAAACCCATGTTGTTGGCTGGAGGTAGAGCTGAGTTCGCTGCCATTGTGTGGTGCAACTCCACATGGAACAAGGTTAGGCAGCTTTACCCAATCTCCGAGACACGCTGGCTGCCATAAGTCACCAAGGGGCAGATTTACAACTCCTGTGTGAGAAGTGTGTTGCTCCACACTAGCAAGACCTGGGCCATGTTATCCGACTGTCTGAACCGGTTCAGAAGAAATGACAGTTCAAAATAGAAATTTTTGACAATTAAGTGAGGTGATATAGATCAGGAATTGCTCATCAGTGGATGTGCCTGATAGATATGCTCATCACAGCTAAATAATTATGAGAAGACTAAAATACACACACACACGTGTGATTTGAGGTCAGCTCACACAACCTCTGCCCAGGTCAATACTTGGTTGGATTGGATGAGTCCTTCTCAGCAAAGCATCTTTCAACATGTCGCGATCCTTTGTCATCACCTCTGTGAAACATAGTGATTTGAGGTCAGTTCTCACAACCTCTGCCCAGGTCTGAACATGTCTGGATGTGAATAGTTATTATAGTCGGTTTGTATACTTTGATTTATTCTTTTAATTAATTTGTATAAACCATTCTATCTGTAGTTAATATATTCATTACTCTGGTGGTTTTATATATATGTGTGTATATTACTATGTTATAAAGAGCTCAGAATTTCTTCCTTGAGTTTATTTGATTATAAGGGAATATTGTGAGTTTTTAACTCAACTTTCTAATTAGATATATATATATATATAAACTAGAAAACAATGAATTAGCAACTACATTGAGAGAAAATATTTGGATGAGAAGAAAATGACGGAACTCTCATGTTGAAAAATAAGAAGAATGAATATAAAAAATTTATTTCAAAGAAAAAAGAGAAATGATGGGGAAAATCATATTTATTTTACCTAAAGAATTTTCGAAATTATGTTTACGCCTGTTCAATCCATATGTGATGATCAGTGTAACTGCAATAAGGATCATGACAATCGAGACTCTGTTTTAAAATATAGAAGAGAGTTAATGTAAATAGTAGTGTGTTTATGGTCGGAATCTCTATGAAATAGGGTGAAGACACTTGAAGATGGAAAAATATGTTACAAAATGTTTAGCTGCCATATATATATATATATATATATATATATATATAGAGAGAGAGAGAGAGAGGAAAACAATATATCGTTAATGGTAATCCGATAAGAGGTTGAGGAAACTACTTATCATGGATAGTTTAAGCGTACAGCGTTGTGTGACTCAACAAGAGGTTTACGTGGATGGCGAGTTAATGACTTCACTTGTATTCCCATGTAAGTATATCTTGGAGTGATAAAATTGAAAAAGTGAAGAATAACATGGTCAACAGTACAAACTTTTTCTATTAGTCTCTGACGAAATGATAGAGGTTGCATGTATTTTAAATTGAGTGCCACTACCTTTAGTGTTTAGCAATTTATAGACATCTCTATCGTGGAAACAATTGTTAGACTGTAAATAAATTTCCTTGTTTGTACTGTTGTATATATATATATATATTGTTATACTTGGGGAGGGTCATATTGCCAGAAATAATAACAGAACACACTCACTGTTTGGTTGGTTTTCGCTTCTGTATCTTTTATATCTCCATAGTTAATTTAATTGGCAATCAATGTTTATCATTGATTGACCAACGGTTAAAAAAATACAGATATAAATATATATATATATATATAGTCTATCATAGTTCTTTCGTTGCACATCTGTAACATCACCAGTGGTACTATTATGTTTCCTGCTGTTGTATTGTAATGTCTATTTATTTATTTATTCTTGTCTCCATCTCTGCGCATGCGTTTGCGCGTGTGTGTTTTGGTTATTGTATTCTATCTTTGTTTACTAGTGTGTGTTTATATGTGTTTGTTGTTATTGTACTTGTGTATATATTTATTTATTTATTTATATTTCCAAACATGGAAGCAGGGACTAGAATGAAAGGGTCTCAAAGTCAACCTGACAAAGACTA